>CM065310.1:3750000-5000000 GCA_033032175.1 Saturnia japonica
CAGGAGACAATAATTCATCAATCATTGTTCACCAATTAACAGTAACAAAATGGATTATTTCATTGTATTGTATGTTTGTTGTTTTAGTAAGATTTTCTTTCAAAACACCTGTATAATAAATATAATAAAAGGGGTGAATTAACGAATATGTGTACCAAATTTACCCGTGTGTAAGTGTTTAGCAGAGGTAAGATAAAAAAATCCAAAAAAAAAATTACTTGCACTTTTCCTTTAATCTGATCAAAGGCCCTATAAAAGTGCATATTCACGAGTGTACAAGTGAAGATAAACAGAACGAAAGCTACTTAGAGTTAAAAAGCCCATAATATATTTTCTAACAAAATTCTGCACATTCTTGTAAGGTACACAAATAAGATATTTTTTTTGTCGAAAGTGTTTTGCCTATAAACTATATCATGCAGTCTTATTCTATAATAAAAATTAACCTCAAGTCACAAGTAAACATTCATTTATAATGAAAGTTCACAAATTAATGTGGTCTTTGAACAGGAATATTTAGTATGGAACGGATATTTTGTTTCCTGAGTTATTATGTAATTTCATAGAAACAAAAGATTTTGGAGAATATAATCAAGTTTCTCATTATGCTTAATAATCTAAGATACAATAATTGTGATGTTCGTTTTATGTATGACTATTATTAATGAATTCATAATTATAATAAAATGTCAAGGACTGAAAAGTGTGTGTAAAATATCTGATTGACCCATAGATCTTTATTACCATACCACTAAACTCTATCATCTTGATATATGTACTTTAAATGATTAAGATTATTTGCCTATTTATTATTATGTACATTACAATATTAAAGTTAGTTATGTACATTTGATTTGAACAAGGTACTACTTCATGTAAAAATTATCTGCCCTACTTATGAAAATCTGTCAAAATCGAAGCACAGATTAAAGTATTTCCTTTCTTGTCTAATCTACACTTTTAGAAGAAAAAAAAGCTAAAGATAAAGGATTTCTTATATTTCACCAACATTTACCAAGCCCAATGAAGCTGTCAAAGCCTCTAATGGCTCCAGGATCCTTCAGTATAGTCAGTTTGAAAAAAAAGCAACATTCAGTTCAAGGCAACAATTCCCTGCTTAAACAGTGTTATTAATCACTTACTATTTACTTATATGAATTCTTAACTCTATCAATATTGATATAGTTGCTTTTAATCAAAGTTTATTAATTAGAAGCACATTTTTTTACAAAGCATTTTATGTCATGAACACATTTAAAGACTTTAATAATAAATAAATGTGTTCACAGAATAGTTTTAGAATTAAGTTCATATAATATTTATATTCAAATAAAAATAATGACGATTATATCATGTTATAATACTAGGCAGCAATGCTGTGCACTCACCTGCTGCCTCCAACAGAGCTTCAAGCCTCGCTTGCATCTCTGGATCGACTGCCCTCTCGGGGTCATCGTTAGAGAGTAGGAACTTAGATGGCTCTGTACCACCACCTTCTTCTTCCATGTCTGCCTGTTAAAGCAAAAGTCCAAGTTAAATCATAAACTCAAATAATTTCTTTTACAATGCTAAGATTATTACAGATTTTTTTAATGATCATAGCATAATTAAATAATATAGGGATAAATGAGTTTACATCAAAAAAGGATCTTGACAATTTTTAAAAGAATATTTCAAATACAACACTTTAAGTATCAGAATTTAGAAAAGGGAAAATATTTGCAAATGTAATATTTATTGTTAAATTATGTTATCAATATGTTAACACTGTAAAGCTATTCATATCCATCACAAACAAACTATAACTAAGAGACACATGTCATATATTTTATATGTAAAACAGCTGTTAACAATAACATTTGGTTAGTTTTTACTAAAGTTCATCAGTTAGTATGTTTTTATTTTATACAATATTGTTCCAGCATTAGCTAAAAGATTAATTGGATACATTATAGATAAATATAAAATCATTAGTTGGGTTACACACAAGAAAACATAAATAAGCATTACATGTTAGAATCACGAGGACCATCCAACATAAATAAAAGAAAAACATTAGATATCTGAGATAATATTGAAGTGTCCACAGCACACACATTATGCAAGTTAACAGTGAAGAATCACTCAAACTGCAACAGCTATTTGTGTTGATGAAGCATTCAGCACTCAGTAATGTTATCTTCAACTTACCAACAGGTCTGGCCTGCTAAGGCACAAACAAGCCAGCAAGATCTATAACATCAACGAGAAAAATGTGAGATCTACTGACAATGTGGTGCATAAGGACGATTATTATTAAGTTTTTACTGACAATGGTCCTTGCAATTCACCAATAATCATGTTTTTGCGCGAATTTCTGTTAGCTAACCAGCAAGGTCTTTACGCGCGCGTCTGTACATAGCCTACACTTAATATATACTATTTTGAATATACTCAATATGAAAATTATATAATTCAATCGTTTTAGAAGAACAAATGATATAAAAATGCATTTATTCAGGGATTTACACCGACTGAATGCATGTGATCCGAGAAACATGGCCACCGCATATCAAACCCTATCCAAAACACAAATCGACATTGTAGCTAAACTTTCGACGGATTAGCCCATTTATAAAACGGAATTACAAAGAATCAATTGAATACTGCTCAGAAACGGCTGGTTTAAGTAATTTCATGCATTACTCAGTGGTACGTATGTACTTAGGACTTTCTGACGTTTTACGGAATATTTGGCAAACGACGTACTGTTGGGAATGTAAATCACATTAGCGCTCTTTCAAGCGTGCTACGCACGATTTCATTGAATTGTAATTCATAAAGGAATTGTCTAAGTAAAAGAAGAAACTATACGGACAATCTAGACATATACAAGATGTCCCTTGCAGTATTTAGAGCGGTACAGACTACTATAGTCACATTCCCCGTCTGCCTCCGCCTCTACCGAAAACAAAACACGTTTTACCTCAGATACAGAATCATCCTCGCTTTCCGACGAGTCCGTCATGTATTTCGCAGGCGCTCCTGAATACGTTTCAGTTTCAGATTTGGCCGGACTCGAAGCCGAACTCTGAGGAGTGGACGATTTTACCACATCAAGTTGCACATTCACCTTATCGATATTTCGGTTTTCAGACTGTCCAACATTCTGCATCTTTGTCCTAATACAATATAACTGAACTATTTTTTAGTATCAACACTTTTTCAGGGAAATTAACACGTTCTTATATTAGCAAACAAAATTTATTTCGTCATTTAGCCAGGTTGATACCCGCCATGTCTACTACTATGGCGATGTTCCCGGATGCTTCAAGTAGGCTAGACAATTATCTCCCTCTGGCGACGATACCGAGAACTTTTTGTAGCTCCCCTGCTAAAAAAAAGTTATATTCAAATAATAGACAAATTTATGTTTTAACCCTTAATCAAGTTATAAGTTTTGTGATTTCTTCACCTCAAAAAATATTTGATAATAATATGTACTATTTATGTGATTAACCTAGAATAGACCGAAACTTCGACAAAAACCGTATGATTGTGCTCGATAAAAAAACAGTTCAATGATTTCCATAGACAATTAAAATTTTCTCTTATGTTTAATCTGTCGTTGTATAATGTATTGTCGTAATTATTATAAGCTACGCCAGATATTATTCCAACCTAAAAATATCCTATTTAATATTAAAATAAAAATGGTCAGACAACCTATTTTTATAAGAATATTATTAAACATTGTAACACTTATTCTCATTCTTACTAAAAGGAAATTTGATGTACCAATGATATTATATGTAATTTCAAATAGACCAATGATATACAAAGCTAATGACATTTTGACATTAAAAATTCTCAATTGCCATTTTAAAAAACATGCACCTCGTGTTAAAATATATTTTTTTACATAAATCTGTTATATTTTAATAATCATTCTTTTTAATAATAACAGATTTCAATATTTTTTATAAAGGTATACATAATTAGATAAATAAAAAATATTTAAAAAAGTTTACGATAAAATTAAAAATAAAGTTTCACTGATGACCACATAATGGTGAATATTGAAATTAACATAGAACCTGTGATTTTACAGAGTAGAGAACTTTGATAATTATGAGATTTATCTCTGGAGAAGAGTATGTTTTGTTTAGTCTGTGAATCATTCTGTTTTTATTTTGATTTTGGCTTTCTGCTTAAGTAGGGCGCAAGTTTGCCAATGTCAAGTGTGATAAAAACAAGTTATAGAATTTATTTGCCAAATGTTCAGTGTACTGTGGAATAATCCATAAAAAGGATCTAAAACGGTTGGTTATAGGCAGTAGTCATGGGTAACTCAGCAAAATTCTTGCCCCAATTCAATAACTTAAGCGCAATTTACTTAAATTTGCGTTATGGTACGATCAAGATGGTACGCGAGGCAAGCAAGTTAGAGAAGTGAATGAGTTAGCTGATCGGCACAGCGGCGAAGCTGGGCACTGTGCCGTAGCTGTATCGCTGTGCTGGTAATGCGCTATGCGCTAGAGGTGTTTTAATAGGCTCATATTTTTATATTCCTAATTTGGAATATATTAGTTGTCTCATATTAGGTTCCCGTACCTATTACCAGGTATTAGTCAAATAATAGTGACCAATTCAATATTCGCTAATCTCTACCTAATTGATTCACCTAGGTATTCGGATTTATACGTTTCACCCGTTCTCGCTTACTCGGAAATTTACGATCTCCCATCTCGCTTGCTCGGCCGGCCCGTAGGCGCGATGCGAAAGAAATGTACCGCTGTACGCTTGACCGACCAACACAACTCTCGCTCTCGCTCACTCGACTACTCACACCCAGCAATTACAGTAACAGTAATGCATTTACAAAAATCACTACTTGTAATTTAACTCGAAACTAATGATTCGGTTATATTATTGTAACTAGTGACTTTATATAACGCCCACGTCTACAAAAATCACTAATTTTAATTTGGCTCCAAACTTGTGATTCGGTTACATAGCCGAGTAGCTAGTTATTATAACTTGTAACGTTATATAACGCCCACTAGACTTGTTCTTGCTTGGACATTAGAAGGAGCGCTATTATTACAGTTAGTACTATTAATACAGTAGTACACAATATACTGTACACAAGGTTTAGGACTGTCATTCTATAGACCCGTTTTTTTAGACCAAACTACACTTGCACTTGCAGAGAAATAATAGTATACTAACTAACAATAAAGTATTCAAATCAAATTTTGGACCTACATAATTCTATATGACAACCTCACCAAAACGTCTAAATACAATAATAGTTCTTACGCTCTCGCCATAAAGTTCAGAATAGCTTATCGAATCAGTATATATACTGACTTATTACATTGTAGTCTTTGGTACTTTGTACATGTACTGATGTACTACACAAGCCTAACGCCCACGTCTAGAAGAATCTTATTTGTCTATGGAAGAAACGTAAAACTAAAATGTACGTTTGTACGATCAACCGGATCAACGATAAATACTCATGAATAAATAAATATGTGTTGTCGCATTTCAGGTATTAGTAAGGACTGTTCGTAATGTAATATGTCATATTTTAGCGGTCTTATTGGCGGGGGTTGTGTTTGTGTTCCTCTAAAAACAAAATAGGACTGTTAAAAATGTTTTCTTTGCGCTCATAGTGGCTGTTTTTCAACTATGGCTAGAGACGGAGACGTGCCAACCATATTCAACCCTAAACGGGTCCGGGCTCCATCCGTGATTATTACTAGCGAGGAAGTGGTAGAGAGCGAGCGAATCGGATGCGATGGCGACAGGGACAGGGAGCGGCCTAACGGACCTCCAACGCCACTAAGTCCTCGGGCGCCTCTTACTCCCAAGTTTCCATTTGCTCGGCCCCTCCGTTGACGACACAGCCGTCGCTCCAACAGGCATACAGTGAGTCCGCAACAAGCAGCCAGGATGAGGAGCGCCAGCTTCGAGATAAGAAGTCCCGTTCGTGTTGTTCGAGATTCGCAAAAAAGGTACGGTATATTATGCCAATTAGTTCAGTTAAGTCTTCCATCTGGTTTAAGTGAATATTTTACACCCATTGAACTGTATTGCCAGGTGCAGAGCTACTATTTAAGTAAGCCAGCAACAGTACTCTATTATAAATATTATAATATATCATTACCTCATACAATTAAATGAGTAATCACCAGTTGCATGAAAACTTAAATTACTTAAATTTGGTAACAACATGTCTATTCCAAGAAATGTTGTCATATATTTACCAACTTTTTAGGTAGCTCTACTTATATTGCCTCCAGTACCTACCTACCTACCACTATGACCCTTAATGGCTGGTTCCAATAATCTAACTATCTATTATAATAGATAATGATGTGATATGTTAGCTATTGCTAACATATTTAATATACTTGTAATGTTTATCCTACATTTTTTAACTATCAGTGGTGTTATCTAACTTTGTGGGAATAGTGATTTTGAATCACCAGTCATAGTTGTTTTAAAAATGCAAATTATCTCTGATAGCTACTACCATTTAACTATGAGAACGGCAGTGAATCTACTTTTATTCAGTATACTGAGACACAATATTTTATAGTAATTTTTTCTAATGTTTCAATTGAGGCCTAGGTGTGTGGTGTAGCAGGAACAGGAGTTCTGCTTCCAGGCTATAAAAACCTGTCAGAGAAATAGATATTTCACAGACACTCTAGAGAGATTGGTGCATACAGTACTAAAAGATTACAGAAAATGGGCATCCTAGCTCAGAACATTTAAAACTTATTTAAGAGCAGTTTTTAATTTACATAGTTTTAATTTTCAAAATCTACTGAACTTGAGTGCTAGGGTACTTTAACTAACTTTTTTTTTTTTTAACTACTTTAGATCTACTGAATTTTCATTTATAGTTTGACAATTTTCTAAAATTTAGGTTGGCAACACTGTTTCTTTTCTCTCAAGTTTTGAAACATTTGTTTTGAATTTTTATGTAATTTTCGTACATTATTTTGTATTAGGATTATTATGGAATACTCAATTTTAATAATATTTTTTGGAGTTTACTCATTAATTATTGATTATCATATATGGAGCCCGGTATGGAAATTCTAAGGAGTGAAATTTATAACTTATAGAATTTCCATACAAGCCTTAATAAAAAAGCATTACGTTTTTAAGTGTTAACAAAATGCATAACATTTTAATGAGTAACATACTTTGCATATACATGTACTACAATTGTATGTCTTCATATGATTGCAAATATTCATATATACGAAAATGTGATAATTTTAAAATTTTATGAATTCAAAGAATAGGCTCTCTGGATCAGAAATTGGTAAAGTATGATAGTTTTGGTCCTAGATACAGAAGTACTATAATTTCAACGTTGTTGGTAGATAACTGCTGCACTTTAGGTTGTAAGCCCTACCTAGCACACCTTTCACTTTGAAATCATGTATACATCCGACTGTGACAGTGGGTGGTTGATCAGTAAACCATTCACCTCTTTGCCTATTGTATATAAGACAATCAAACTTATGGAGCAAACTCCAGTCATGCCTCAGAGATGACATAAACACAAACTTTTATTTGAAGTTATAAAATTAACTTTAATCTAGTTTTTTAACAATCAAATTATCATTGTCCAATATGACCTACTTTAACATCTTGTGTGGAATCTGCGATATTTTCATTTGAAACAGTCCAGTTTGTACTGTGATTATAATATAACCAGAAAAAAATAATTATATTATGTTGAAAATTCTTACAAGTTCTACATAAATCTCAAAAAAATTTTAAAAAATTGGTTTCCGCACTTGTTCCTTCACAGAGGGCTTACATTTCACCTTTCCCAACCTCCCTTGCCTTTTAACTTCATTGAAATCTACTGATTGCTGATATAAAAATATACCGCTGTACATAATCTGAACTCTAACTGCTAACTACAATTAAGGAACATTTTGTGATTATCTTTATTTCTCTCTCTAAATTAGTCCTAACTCTGGAGTAATGATATATGTTATAAAGAAACCACTTAATAACAAGTTGTATAATGTAGGCCTGTACTGACCACAGATTTTGATCAAATTTTTTCTTTAGATAAGTACATAACTTTTTCTAAAAAAAATATAACAATATCCTCATAAACAATAATTCTGTAGTTAACAAGTAGGAGTAGGGTTGTTGCGGATGCAATAATTTTAACATCTGGTGGATGCAGTTGCAGATGGGGATTATTAGAGGCTTATATTGGCAGATGTGGATGAGGATGCAGATTTTAGGATTTTTTAAACATATTCCAATTTCAAGTACATAAATAAATGAAAATTGATTTAATTTTAATGTTTCATTAATAATACTTTGAGAACAAAACTAATACAGTTTTCAGTCTTATTATAAGCATTTTGAAATAAAAATTTAATAATAAAAAACTTTGTTTAATAATTAAACTTAAAAATTGGTGAATTATATTTAATAAATAGTAATATTGCAGCCTTCTCAGCCTCTATCCTGTTTCTAAGTGTATTGACTGGTGACACTGGATGGTGGAGGAGACAAATATCTTCCTGCAAATCTGGAGAGAGTTTTAAGTTCAACATGATTAACTTTAAGTGCATTTTCATTCATATCATCTAATGTAAAATAAGTCTATACTTGTACTGATTTATGTTGGTGGTGATATTTTTATTCACTTTTTCATTCAATATTAACATCGAAATATTCATCAACCCACATGAACAACTTGATAAACCCAATAAGCAAACACTGTAATTGATTCACAATGGAAATTACGTTAATTACTAAAACAAAACTAACAAGACCTATAGGATCATGTCACAAAAGCGTGCCTTCCTATTGGTCAATGAGCGATCACGTGCGAGGCACGCGGCACACTGGCCCCGACCACTTTCTTTACATGACTTTACTTACTCGCTTGCACCTTACACTTATAAATTCGCATCTTTAAAAGCCACATCAACTGAAGCGGATGCGAATGCGGATGATACAGAGATGACTGTTTATATAAATGGCTTATGTGTTGTGTGTATAATATTGGATGAATGAATGAATTAAACCTTAATATTTCAGATATACTATGGCATATGTGTGACGGTAACCCTTACTGCATCATGGGTCACATCTACCCACTGCATTAAACATCTGTATCTAGAGGAATATCCTTCAAACAACTACATATTGGCATTCAGTACTGAAACAACAGCAGTAGCTTACACTAATGGATCATCTAAGTTGAATCCACATGTAAGTTCTGGTTTTAAGTTGAAAATAATGAAGTATGTTTGTGTTTCTGACAGGGAATTTAATTGTTCATGTGTTGTTTTTCATTTTTATTTTTGGACTTATGTACGCTCTGAAAATGTAGTTAAGTCAGAAACATTAACTTTTCAAGCAAATTTTCATAAATAAGTATACAATATAAAATAAAATATGTTGCTGGGCATTGTACATTATCAAAGTGAGTTCAAAATAAATGGACTAAATATGAATTTCAATGTTCACAATGATTCTCCTTGGAAAGGTTTTAACCTATTCCATAGCTTTACAATATCAATAATTAACTATGTGTAATGTGCTTCCAGATCAAGATCAATTAGATAATGTTAAGAGAAAATTATTATTATTTGAACTCACAATGCTAAAGTCTGGTGTTAGCTTTTTCCTACATAACATCCTTCTTGCGTACTGCTTATTGTTGTTCTTTCTTTAGTCTTTGTTGTTTTGGCATATACATTATTTTATGGCATACACTATGAATTTTTATGTGGTCATATCAGACTAGACAAGACTCGTTATTGTACAGATGAATATGATGTATTTCTGTTTAGTACTTCTCAATGTTTTAAAATTGAATGTTTTTGATATTAATTATTATGATGTACATTGCAGCTCTTGTACAGGGCGCCTTTCTTCACGGCATGGTTCTGTACAAACTGGCTAATATTGTTTTATCCCTGTTATATAATAGTTATGCTGATACATAACAAATGCAAATCAGCAAATGCAATAGTATTTGATGCCTTCAGTGATTTCAAGGAGAAAGGATTCACTTTTGGTAAGAAACATTGTATTATGTATGAAAGTTGTTCACATATTTACAGTATGAAGTTATTACTAAATATTTTATTACATACTCAAAACTCAAATCGCAATCAATAATATGTTTAATCATTTTTTTTTCTTAAGATAAGAAAAAGGTTCTATTGCTTTAATATTGTTGAGTTTTTCTAGGATGGGCAATGAGTTTTGTCTTCATCCCTCTTAAGTATGCCCATGTACATGCCCTTAACTACTCTGTATGTATACATATGTGTTCTGCTTTTAGTTATTTTTAAATATCATTTAATATTTAAAAATTATTGACAGAACATAATTCCTTTTAAACTTGAATATCTTTGTTTATTATGTCAAAATTCTGGTGATGCCTACATATAAATTAGACTTTGGATAAAGATAATAACTGATCTTTGTTATTTAGCCATGGACATTTAAAAATAGTATTAAAATTTAAATAATGGTTATTAAATTTAAAACATAATACTGAAATGAAGTGGATTGAAGTAGTTACATAAAATATATTATACTTTTATTATAATATGATGAGACTATTCACACAGTGCCATTTGATAGGTAACTTGTACGACAAATTCCAAATAGCTGATAATACATTCAGAATAGAATAGAACTCATTAAACAAAAGCCAGTTCCGGGCACGAATTGAAGACACGATGTCAAAGCCAAATCAGCTGGGACACGTTTTTGCGTCCGTAGTAGTGTATAGAGCAGGGTTTCCCAAAGTGTGTGCCGGAGAAAGTGAACAAGGGTGCCCCGAATCGATTCTCTTTACCGTTCTCCGAAACTTCAACTTTAATGTTTGCAGGTACAAAATAATCATTTTAATTTCGAGTGCTCGCGTCGCGTTTCTTTTACTAGCTCACTCGCTGATATTAACCTTCGTGCTCGGAAAACGACGCCACGATGCCCCTCTCCTCTCCCGCCTTGACCCGCCCGCAATAGTAATTTGTTAATCAAACCTATCAGAATTTTTATTCCTTTTGCAACATCTTATATAAGCGAAGCTGGATTTTCAGCTGTAGCTGTAATCAAGAGCAAATATCGCTCAGAGATCAATGTCTAGCAAGAAATGCGAAATCCAACCTTATTCCACGCTTTGAAAAAATGTGTGAAGATCACCAAGCTCACCCGTCACATTGACTAGCTAGGTAGATATTGTATTTTATTTTTGTTTTTCTTAAATATATCTTGAATATTTTCTGTGTTAATTTAATGTTCTTATAAACAAAACGTTTAGAATTTAAATTCATAATGTGGATGTTTCAATTATTGTGCTTATCTACCTAACTAGTAATGTTGTACCTGTCTATTTCTAATAACAAGATAGCCGATAGGTTAGGGTGCCGAGAAACAAAAGTAAACATGTTTGTGCGCCACGGACTGAAAAAGATTGAGAACTCCTGGTAAAGTGTATGTTTGTAGTTAAGAGTGCGAGTCATTATTTAGCGCAAACTACTAGAGTAGTTAGGTTAGACTTTAAAAAAAGGAGGATGTTCTCAATTCAATGTATACATATATATTTTTTACCGGACTGCGAAAAAGGAGATGTTTTCCGAGCGTATGTATTTATAATGTGTTTCTATTTCTTTGGCACGCTCGGTAGCCTAAACGGTTTGATGGGTTTTAGCATATGAGGTGTCGTTAGATTCGTGTTAATTCTGGGGGTCACACAGGCTATATACTATCCGTGCGCGATAAGTTGAGACCCTCGCGGAATGAAACTCCCCATCCGCTTCCTCGATGATGCCCGCGTTGTACAGCGCGCAACGCAATTATTTAATATACTATAGGTTTTTGTAGTCTCTTACTAAGCTAGTTGTGGTCTTTTTTTGTGCACCGTACCAGGACCCGACAACGACGTCACCGCGCTCAGATCTCAACTTATCGCGCACGGGTAGTAATATTGAAGTACAACGTTTGGGGGGAATCAAATAAAATACAAAGAACAAAAAAGCTAATTTTTTTTGTCAACTTTTTTTTGTTGTAGTCCGGCTTTTGTTTCCTTTTTAATAATTTTGCTTGTTTATGGATGTTCAGGCCTAACTTCATTGTTTATAAATCGACTTGGACGATTATTTTTTCGTTAAAATGGGATAATCAAAAGTTGTAATTTTATTGACATTGGACTTTCGACTTTGAAGTTAATCCAGGGAACTTGTCAAAATAATTGAATTTGGTTTTCTTTTTTGTTAAAAATTGTCTTGTTGTTAAAAGTTTTCCCGTTGTCACTGTGTGTGTATCACACAACTACAAACGCAAAAATGTATCCAAGTTGATTTACTTAAAATAAGGCTTACTATTACTGGCCATGTAACCAAAATACTGGTGCTAATGAAAATAACAAAATTATGATACTGTTTATATAAGTATTCATTTTGGGCCTCAGAAGGAGCAATCACATAAAATTATTTTAACATTATTTATTTTTACAGCCCGCTTCCTCAGTCGCTGTGGACTATTCTGCTTGTTATGGGTACTAATGATCTACATGTACACTTATTCACTGAAGATCTTGCTGTCGACAGATGTCGTAACACTTTTCGCAACAAATGTCTCTTGCATTTACCTTCTCTCCTGGGTTATACTACATGAACAATTTGTTGGAGTTAGAGTGAGTATATTATTTATAAATTAACTTGTAACCACTTGTTACACATTTCTTGCCATTGGCAGTTGTAAGAACCCAGCAAATCAGTTCCTGGTATGAAAAAAATAGAGATAATAATAATATGTCGATATATGCGTGTTAGAAGTTATACTTTTTTTGTTATGTGACACATAACATGGAGTGTGACTATCTTCACCACAATAAAACAAGAGAACGTGCAAGTAACTTCATGGTGTAGGTTTTTATTTTTTGTTACAACATGAGAGTGAATCATTGAAATGCACTCTCATAATTTTTTCATAAAGCGTCTAAAGAAATTAACTTCAAAAAATCGTTTTTTTGATGAGAAGATGCCTTTTTATATTTAGATCTATGATCTATATTTTTATATTGATCTATCTATATATCTATCTATTGAGAAATAATAGCATAATTTCTCGAGATGTCTAAAGGCGTTTTCTTAATCTAAGAACAATAGGAAAAGTTTTTTTAATATAATGATAATATGTTGTTTTTGAATAGATATGTCAACATTTTCAAGCTAAGTATAGCCAGTTCAATTTGTGCGCACGGCCCTATGTGTGCATAAAGCATGTATAAATATAGTAACTACGTGTGCGTGTTAAGGGGTACAGTCAAGTACACAACAGAATTCAATTAGTTATTTTGCTTAAATTATTTTAATTTTTTTTACATCTTATTATTTGTTCATAATTAAACAGCTCAATTAGCTAAATACATATATATCGAACATATTATTTCGTATCACTACCACTAGGGATACTAAATAATGAATTTTCCATTAATTTCATTATTTCCGTCACATTCTGTTCAATGTTATGTAAAGCAATACTTATATATTTTTCAATTCCCAAATATTTTCTATACTATAGAAACTATAGGGCTTAGGATGATTTAGTGATAAACAAAGAATTTTTATACCATATTGCATTATATTTTTTAACCATTGAGAATATCTATCTTTTTTAAATTAGAATTTACCGTTTTAATATTTTGATCATTGCAATACGACGCATAATCAAGCACAAATACTGGTTAGGTGAAAAATATTGTTCCTGACGAACCAGACATTTTTATTACCGACTGTACCCTAGAACAAAGCGATAAGAAACGTGTTAATCGGAAGACGTCTGGGCGCGTTACTGTCATGCAAATAAAACTGCATATTTATTATCTCACGCACACAGGGCCGCGCGCAAAGTATTTTGTAAATGTTATTTTGTATTATTTCCATAATGTCATAACAGTATTTAAAAACCTGTAAATGTCTTTTTTATAATGAATTATTATTGAGTAAGAAATAAGCAACTATAAAATGGATCATAAATATTTAGAAACTTTTTAGATTGTAATTTGGTAGTATCTCTGACAAAATAAAACTAAAGATACAAGATTACAGACAGACTTTAAACTTAATTTCATGCACTACTGTAACTGCATTTATTAATCTGAGATTAATATTTTTGCACACAGATAGTGGCAGCAATACTGTGCGATACTGGCATAGCTCTACTTGCTTATATGGATGGTATAACGGGTAGTTCGACGCTTGGTGGAGTGGTTTTAGCCGCGTGTGGCGCTGCTGGTTTCGCTATATTCAAGGTAAAAGCTTTTTTTCATCCTTTAATTGGTGTTTAAGATTTTTGTTGACCTTTTCTAAGTAACATACCATAATGCCTGTCTCCCCGAAGCGTTAGGCAGAGATGTACACACACATTTCCATGTTCCATGTTTTTAATTTTCCATGTAATAAGGGGAGAGCCTATTGCCATTAATCAGGCACAAAGCTAAACTCCAAGCTGCTACTGAGAATTTCATAGAAAAAAACCAATAACACTGTGCTCGACCTGGTAATTGGACTCCAAGTGCTTTTAAATCCTGCTATCAGTTTGAGCTTTTGGTAAGGGATGTTAGGATGTAGATTTGGTTACATCCGTGTGATGCGGAATTTTGAAGGATCACATCCGCGAATGTGGATACGAATGCTGATCTTAAGATTGTTTTAAAAAAACTTGGCATAGCTGCAGAAATAACCGCATTACTGAACAACTGTACACTAGTAAAGATTGATAATATTTTCTATTCTTCTAGACCAGTGGTCGGCAATTTAAAAATAAATTGGGAGCCAAATCTGCTTGTTTAGTAAACTTTTATTTCACTAAATAAGTAGTAAACTAAATAAAACTAAATTTCATACTTAACAAGTATTTATTAATACGCACAATGTATTTGCATCTCCTTGGCCAAAGAGCCTCATGCGGCTCTGGAGCCGCACTTTGCCGACCACTCTTCTAGACGAACGCTCCACCATTTAACTGGATTTGCATTTATATCGATTCTTGATTTATTCCTGAAAAACTGCAATACCTTTTTGAGTACAGCGTCCGCGCTACAATTATCTGGCAGAGTCCAGTATCAAGGCAAGGTTCGTTTTTAAACGGCTTTTTAACCGTGCTAGAACTGACCCGCATGGATTATTGCGAGTGCAGATGTCCAAATCCACAAAATCCCTGTTTTCACTGAAGGCAAATATTCTGATTGAACCATACTAATTATTGATAGGCTTTTTTCTAGTTATTGGTTGAGATAGGAGGCATCTTCAAGTTAAAAATTTGATGATAAGCTCATAAGTGTGTCGTGTCTGTCGCAACTGAATGATATCGTCATTTTGGGATTTATCCTAGTATCGCTCATCAGATGAGAAGGTGATTAAACGCTAGCGTAAAGTTCGATAACGAAGCCTAAATCACGAAAGAGTTAATAAGTTGATTATATAGTTAACTATATGGGCGTAAGTTAAAACTAGTTTGGTTCTTATTTACGCCCTTAAGCGAAGGTTACAATGTTACAGGGAATGAGCTTATAATTACTTTCAACTCTCCTTTTAAAATATGAACTGTTTGCTACTGATATCTGAATGCTGATCCGGATTTCATAATTATTATTTAGAAATTTTATCGAGAAATAGATATGAGCTATGTAAATAAAGCCATGGTTTCATCATTGCTTCAAATCAATTTGGTTTTAGAAGAATCTGTGCTTCTAGTTTATTATATACAATAGACTATCTATTGTATTCTATTGTATAATAATAGTCTGTATTACAGCATATTTGATAGTAATTTTTATTAAGTTTGTATAAATTGCAATTTTATATCACCGTTAAATAATTCTTGTTATTTTTAATAGATCTATCACTGAATGGAAACAATTGATTATACAGGTCCTGTTTAGAAAGGTTATGGGCGAAGTTAACTGCTGGGCAGCGCGCGCTTTTCATTTTCAATTCTGGGCTTGGTGAACGCTTCACTTCTGTGGCCCTTATGTCTGGCGCTATACCTGACCGGTTCCGAGACGTTACCTTATCAACGTATGCCCTGGATCTATCTGCTTGTTGCAAGCATTTCGCTCTTCAGTGAGTATCATTGTTTTATTTGAACAAATCATGTTCAGTTTGACCTTTGAGCATAGTGGATGGAGAAACTAACAACCAACCAAGCTTTTTACAATTGATAGTCGCAAGGCGTGTTTTTAGATTATGTCAAAATTTGCACGTCGTAACAATTTGCGTTCTATGGATACGTCATGCAACCCTATGATGAACATAGACGAAAAAGATAGTTTTTGGGTAATTTTGTATTAACTCTTAGCTGATGTTAATTTTTTTAACACAGACATGAAATACAAGTCTAATGATATTTTAACCTATAGCAGGTTTTCCGCTAGTAGAATCGGGCTGTTTCACTGATATCGTGAATGCCTTGAATCCGGATTTCATAATTGTTATTTAGAAATTTTATCGAGAAATAGATATGAGCTATGTAAATAAAGCCATGGTTTCATCATTGCTTCAAATCAATTTGGTTTTAGATGAATCTGTGCTTCTAGTTTATTATATAATAGTCTATTGTATTCTATTGTATAATAATAGTCTGTATTACAGCATATTTGATAGTAATTTTTATTAAGTATGTATAAATTGCAATTTTATATCACCGTTAAATAATTCTTGTTATTTTTAATAGATCTATCACTGAATGGAAACAATTGATATACAGGTCCTGTTTAGAAAGGTTATGGGCGAAGTTAACTCTGGGCAGCGCGCGCTTTTCTTTTCAATTCTGGGCTTGGTGAACGCTTCACTTCTGTGGCCCTTATGTCTGGCGCTGTACCTGACCGGTTCCGAGACGTTACCTTATCAACGTATGCCCTGGATCTATCTGCTTGTTGCAAGCATTTCGCTCTTCAGTGAGTATCATTGTTTTATTTGAACAAATCATGTTCAGTTTGACCTTTGAGCATAGTGGATGGAGAAACTAACAACCAACCAAGCTTTTTACAATTGATAGTCGCAAGGCGTGTTTTTAGATTATGTCAAAATTTGCACGTCGTAACAATTTGCGTTCTATGGAAACGTCATGCAACCCTATGATGAACATACACGAAAAAGATAGTTTTTGGGTAATTTTGTATAACTCTGCTGATGTAATTTTTTTAACACAGACATGAAATACAAGTCTAATGATATTTTAACCTATAGCAGGTTTTCCGCTAGTAGAATCGGGCGATGTTTATCAACAAATATTCCGGTCGAAGTTACGCGCCTCCTATGAAACCCGAGTGATTGTAGGACGACAATTATTAATTTTACCCGAATTTATGGGAAGTGTCATAAAATTAAAATGGTTGAATAAGTACCAATGTTACACTGAAGCACCGCCCGTCATGGTCATTTTGAAATTATGTTGTATCATATTCACCGAATTTGGTGAAGTAACAACACAATATTACAACTTTTTTATTCTTTGGTTTAAATTAAATTAAAGGAAAATAGAAAACAAATATTGGATTTTGACTATATTTTTAATCATTAAAACTGTAAATTTTTGTTACAGTTTTCCACCTGGTATTTCAGTTTGGACACGTCATAACATACAATATATTCGTCTCGCTCGCTCTTATAACTTCTGTTCCCGTCTCTGCAGGTACCTAATTATTATAATATTCGTTTTACCTTGGATTTTGTGACGTAATATGTTTTCTATTATTAATTTTGTATTTCAGCTTTGGATGTGGTGCTGTATGGAGTCAATTTCGAGGGTATGAAGTTGTCTGGTGTGATATTAATAGTTGTTGGTTTCTTCTTGGTAATGTTTCCTGATAACTGGCCTGATTATATTATGAGACTTTTAAGGTGAGTGCCCGGTTTAAAGCCCATTACAACTTCCATCTAGATAGACAGATTGTGTAATCAGCTTGTGAGATAACTATATGTTATATTAGTGTTATCATTTTATTCAATTTTCTAAAATTTATCATTATACGCATGTCCAGTCATCTTAATCTAATGAACAATAAAATATTAATGTTTGTATAGTGGGTTATCTTCTGAGGAATTGTTCGATATGATGCCCGTGGCTATTTTCCACCATCGCGCTGTTCTTTTTCACACCTTTCTAAAAGGTCGCGGGGAGTGAGGTTTCAACGGAGTTTCTTTACGAAAGATGTACAATGAGCTTACTGCTGAGGTTTTTCGAGGGTACTACAGTATGGGATTGTTCTATGAAGAGGGGCGTGGGCATGTTTTTAAAGGCACGGCAGGGTTTTGAACGCATTTGTGATGTTGCTAGTGCTGAAAGCGTCCATAAGGCACCGTAGGCTTTCACAATCTTGGTGTAAAGAAGAAAAAAAACATGTACCACACGTACTGAACGGAAAACCTACAGAAAACATAAAAATATTTACATAAACGATACACGTGAACAATACACCACGCTGGCTATGATACCTTACGTACAAAGAGGAGATCGAGATAATGGGAAACACATTGATGCTATCTCATTATCTTGCAGGCCAAATCCTATGTATGTCTCTTTTTCATTTCACCCAGTTTTAAATCACAACGGTGCTAAGGAAGTTTTCTCTTCAGAAACATGTGTTTAACGCTGGATGTTTCTATGATACAGATGGAGCCGGCAACGCCAACGCGGCAACAACGGATCTGGACGTAACCGTGACGCGATGGATTACCGCACTGGGTACATACGGTCCCATCTCCGATCGCCTTCGGGCCGGGTCAGGTGACCGCCTCCAGAGTTCATCGACTCGTAATTCCTGTATTTAAAAAAAAAATCTATCCAGTACATTGTTAATGAACATTTTTTTATCGTTTAATCAAAACTGAAATAGTGGAGGACATTAACACCTTTGACTAATATTTCAGACGTAATCGGTCGCTTGAAAGTGACTTAGAAAAAGAAGCTAAATACTTCTTTTTTCTTATGTTCAGTTATAACTATTTAATAATTCTCTTAGCTTCTCAATTTCGCTAGTTGACAGAATTATTCTGTTGAAAACTATCAAGCGATATGTCTTTCTGAATAATTTGAGGCCACGAGAACCATTGCGGCCTGTCTGCTTTTTTAGATTAAATTGACTTCTGGTCGGATGCAGAGGTCCCAGTGCGCTCGGATCACGCGTTTTCACGCTACGAGTTGTAATCAGAGTGAACTCGGTTCGAAAGTACTCGTATAGTAAAAACGCGGGTTTTTTTGTTCGTGTCGAAATGGAAGGAGAGAAAGTATCGAACAGTTAGAATCTCTTTTCTTTAGCTTATACATATGTACTACAAATTCATGTTTTTAATAGTGGTCAAACATAGCATGACTTCCGAATTCGTGGTATGTAATACATTATCAAAATTGTTTGTAGTTATAGTAAGACCGCGAGTCGAATGCAGAGCTAAGGAATTCAATTATGATTGTGACCTTATTAGAATTATTGCTGTCTATAAATTTCAATATTGTTCTAAATGAAACGTTTGTATCTTGGTTAAACATAATGAAAAATAAATCTCTTAAATTTAATCAGATTCTTCTTACGCCGTTTCCCGTACTTGGCGATTAAGAAAAACATATTTCTTTGTAAAAGAACTTGAAGGATTCGGGCCAGGAATTATTAATTTAAAAAAAAACTCACGGGGTCGTATCTTGAGTATTAGCGCGATCAGTAAGAATACGATAGTTGTGAAGAACAGCATTCACATCACTACAGTAGAGGTGCGTGAGGCGGACGGTGGAGGGAGATGCTCCCGCTCTTCACCTCAGGCCCCGACTGCATTCAACTCGCGCGCTTACTATATGGATCTTGCTCAGATTTCTAGTCGCTATAATGTTAATTAAGTGTTACAAGACCGCCCCATTGTAGAATTAATCTCCTATATTAATTAGCACTATCCTATAAACGTGTAGTAAGTAGTTGGTCGGTTAAGCATAACCCAATAGTCATGTAGATAGTAGTACCTTTTAACCTCGATCCGTATTCGGATGTTTTATGTGATGATACCGACTGCGTTTGATTTTTCTCACACATTACGTTTTATTTTTGAATTTATTGAGATTTGTAAATTAATTAATCAAATCTGTCCTAAATTAAAAGCGTTCGGACAGGGTGGTTTAATGAGTGTTATAAAATTTCCAGGCATCTTGGGTGTAACCCTCTAAATAAAATCTGACGCCTTTTTTGCACTAACGCCCGAGGGCGTAATGGCTTTTGCATTTGTTGCCATTTTTTTACAAACCATTTAGCTGTGTTTGGACTTTATAAGTATAAGTTGCGTATGGCTAAAACTTTGCTTTAATGAAGACCATGAACACAATACAGATTTAATATTGATTTTTTTTTTTTTTTTTTAGAACTGACTACACTGTTAGCCTTAGGTGCCCTAAAGCCGCTGCGGCTTTGACAGCTTCACCGGACTTGGTTTAATATTGAAGAGGCACATACAATTTATATCGTGCGGCCTCCGTAGGAAGCGGAAAAGTGAAAAGTAGTACTGGGCGTTTCGTCTAGAAACGCTTTTAAGAACTAGTTCTTCAATGAAAAACTAAAGAACTGTTTCTCTATTTAACAATAACAAGTTTTAAAACGGTCGAGACGCGCGTCAATTGTTATGTTGGTAGTACAAGTGGAACGATTTTGATAGAACAGATTTATATTCATGGTTTTATGGACCATTGTTGAATAAACAGTAAACCGTTACGAGAAACTACTTTCAATTTGAAGTAACGAATAAACTACAATGAATCTTATTACTGAAGCTATACAATACAAAATTTGATTGTAAAAAAAATCCAAAATGAAGGTACGAATAAAAACTGTTTTTTTTTTGTTAAACGTCAAATGTTCGTTTTTTGTTTTGATTTGAAATTTAAGGTTCCTTTAGTAGTTTGTTGTTAAACTTAAGATTTTTTTTTTAAATAACCGTTTCTGAGAACTGTTCCTTGAGTATAAAAAAGCGTTTCGTTTCGCTTTACGAAAAACCAAGAACGACCCAGCACTAGTGAAAAGCATTACTGTAGTGGTTGCCATATAGAATCTTTATAAAATACTTTATTGAACTGACATTCTAGGTACATAACAAGCTGTATGCGTCTTGTACGTTTCTGGACGCAACATATTTGTATTATCCATGGAACAATAGCCCACCAATCGCATAAAAAAACCAGCTCTCCATAAATTTTGTAATTTTTCAGTTGACTACTATTGTGAACAGTCACAGTCAGTTAGTTTTTTTTGACATTGTTTTATTTATTTACTCGCAAATGTAATGAAAAACATTGTATCGACTCATTAAAACCCTCAGTATTCGAATAGACTCTCGTTCGCAATTCCTTATTTATCGCCCCCAAGATATAATGTACTAATTAATACGTATGTATATTATCGTTTAATTCCCGTTTGTATGTTCCATTAAATTTACTGTTAATATTTAGCTACTATTATAATGAAAATGGTAACTGTAGCCAAATGATTGGTAATGTGTGAGCAAGTTTGAATCAGTTCGAAATCATCATTTAATTATAAATTCAACTAAAAATGATATTAAAAACGAATATTATAAAAATGAACAATATAATGTTAACCATTGTTTTTTAAAATGGTTTGTTTATATCGTGCCTTTACGATGTTAATGAATATAATTATTATGTAATATAACTTTGTTGTTGATCGTTAATATTTCTCTGTAATGTCGATTTATTTCAACATGTTTTGTAAATTCGGATATTGGTCCCATACTACTTACTGTACACTATAGTGCTGATTGTAAAAAAAAAAAAAAAACCGGCAACTGTCACAACTAAAATGATGCTAGCGGCTAACTGCCGATTTCTGCCGAATATGCCGCCGGCCGTACAAGTTGATTACCTATATGTATTATTAATTTTATTCACTTCTTATATAAATTGGTTCTTGTCGTGTTTTACGAAGTAACAGATTATTTACGTTGTAAAAGGTAATAAAAATACCGCACCTGAAAAGTAGTGTAACTCAAGTTGCAGTTTCTAGAAATCTGATAATATGGGTCACTGCAAAAACAGTCAGCCTATTTTTATATGAGGGTAGTAGTATGCGACCTTAAAAATCGTCATTGTGCATGTAAAATCCAAATCTTGCTTTTCGAAGGTGTCGAAAAATTGTATTTAACTGATCATCAAATTATAATACTAAATGTATAGAATCTGCTACTAGGGTAATTTTACTGCAGTAATATTTTTCAATTTCATGTATTTAAAAGTATTTTTAAAACTCGAAAAGCATGATTTGCATATAACAGATTCTATAGCAAGCGTATCTACAATATAAAACGAATTCTATTTTGTACTTTGTTAGCTCAATGTATTCTTTGTGACTGATGTATTTGTAACCTGATAACGGAATCTCAATTAAGTACTTGATACCGACTATGTTTACAAAATTCTTAATCATGTATTTTTGTGGTTAATACTTTTTTACTTCGGTATTTATTAAGAGGTTGAATTTAAGTTCGCTGTTAATAATCCTGTGGATAATAAAATGCCGTTTGCAGTAAAACAATTTATGTTTACAAATGAAGACGATAGTAGACTCACTATCTATCACAGGTGTTCTATAGTAACTTACTCTGTGGCTATATTACCGTAGTCCTCTCGTAGATTTTTTCATTTTGTTGCTTCATGTATATTTGCTAGATTGCTCAAAACAGAACAATCCTCTGTCGGAATGTGACTCGTTTGTATATCAGATAAAATCGAGGGATCAGATTTCTGGAGTGACCTTGATTGGTTTATGGATTTACCGATAAAATTTTGAGGAAGGGAAAAAAATTCTATAGACTATTTTTTTGTTAATTGTTCTTATGCTTACATAATCGGGTCGATACGATTTCAATGTGTGCGTGTTCCGCGTGTCCTCAACGGCTTATATTACCTACGAATTTACACTTGATTTTTGTAGTGAATTCTAGATATCTCTAGTGTTCGAAAATAGTGTATTTTTTAAATATATCGTAGTTTTATCTACACAAGTATTAAGTATGTTCCTAAATCAATTCAGTTATTAACTTTTATAATGGGGATCTTATAATGAACAAAGTCGTTTTTTTCTGTAATTTTTGTTATTGACAAAAAGGAGAGCTGTTAAACGCTACTATAACCAATCAATAGTAAATTTGTGGCATGAATACAAAAGGTGGAAATTCGGCGAACATTAACGTTTCACTCACCCATAAATACGTTTATGCAGTTTTTGAAGAAATTGGCAAAAAGAATTAAAAGCGAAAATCTATTCAACTTTATAGGTATATTTTACGCCAGTCTGTATTGCTCGTTTAATTATGTAAATTTAAAGACTGAATTAAATTGAAATTAACTAAAATTCAATTACGCGGTCATTATCTAGTCCTAGTTATGTATTAATATTAATTGAGTACGTCGGTAGTTCAGTGTATAGTGACTTAGGCTTAGATATGTAAGATATAGGTATTAGAGATTCACAATTGAATTATTTAGAATACAGTAAGTTAACCGTGACTAGTCAATCAATACGAGATAACACCTTTGGCCCTGTGATTCATTTTGTTAATTACGTAGACGTTATTTGTTGGTCATTAAATAAACAATTGTCTTAAAATGTCTTGTTTTAATTAATTACCAATTACATGGTCTAGTGAATGCATTTATGAGTACGCAAGATATATTGTAAGCAATAAGAATTAAGTACCAAAGTAACATTTAAAATACAAATTAACAAAAACTAATCACGAAAAATCACAATATGATGTAGGAAAACTGACAAGCTTCGCAGCGCTTATCAGCTAATAGTAATAAAGGAAACCTGCAGAAACATGTTGCTTCATGATTGGTTAAAATGTTTTCGCGCCTATTAAAGAAAGGTGAAGAACGACGAGTGTGACGTAATGTCTCCTGGTAACGTATAGTGCATGAATGCATAATAGAATTTTCATCACACTTGGTCATAAACAGTGTCATAATATGCAGACTATCTTGGGTGTAGCCATAGAATAGAGTAATACATAGGACAGGTGTAGCTTTTGCAATTGATGCCATTTTTACAATACATTTGGTTGTATGTGTCTTTGCGCCTTTTACGTTTCTGAACGCAACATATTTATATTATCTATGGAACACTAGCCACCAATCGCTTAAAAAAACTGACTTTTCGCAAATATTGTAATTGTTGAGTTTTTGGCGTGTTCAATAATAACGCTAGTCAGTAGGGCTTTAGCACATGTACTTTATAATATTATAATACAAGTTTTTAGTACAAAACGTGTCGTGAAACCAACCGTCTGATTTTCATCTGTCTCTCTGATATGTCATCACTTAAGTACTTTTTAATATTAATGATTAGAAACAACCAGTACAAAAATAGTGGCGAATGAGGCGCCACATCACCCCCCTAAGGAGAGCATTGCGTTAATCATCAAAAATTTTGAATTTAACTCGTCTGCCTGATCGTGTGGTATATGGCTGAGGTTGACATGTAGGAACAGCGACAGGCAGTGGGACAGTAGTCGATTGCAGGTGAGACGTAGGTACAGGCACAGTCGGTGTGATAGTTGTAGGTTGCCGGTAAGACGTTGGCGACAACTGAGGTATCCTCGGTGTTGTAGAAACAGGACTTGAATCTGATTCCTCAATGAAAGCCGGTTTCACGCGGTCTACGCTTACAACCACATGTTTCCCTTTGTAGTCAATAGTTAGGGTCTTTCCATCACTTGCCCTCTGAATAACCTGGTATGGACCAGAATAGGGAGGCTGCAAAGGACGCCGGACTGCGTCATTCCGCAAGAACACATGAGAACACGTATTTAAATCTTTGAAAATAAAAGAACCGGTCTTCGTATGACGTGACGCTGGTACTGGTCGAATTTTCGACATATGTTGACGTAGTTTCACAACAAAATCAAACACTTCTCCAGAAGTACCCACTCCAGGAAAATCAGCTAGCAACTCACCAGGAAGCCGAAGAGTTTCTCCATAAAGCATTTCTGCACAAGTAGCTTTAATATCTTCTTTAAAAGCTGAACGCATTCCCAAAAGTACAAATGGAAGAGCTTTTGTCCAAGAACTCCCATGACACATTAATGATGCTTTAAGTTGACGATGGATGCGTTCAATCATTCCGTTCGCTGCTGGGTGGTAAGCTGTAGTTCTATTTCTTTTAGTGGCGAAACTGCACATAAGTCTTCGAAAAAGGTCGGATTCAAATTGTGTACCGCGGTCGGTCGTAATAATAGAGGGAACACCAAATCGTGGTATCCATTCTCTCGTGAAAGTATCCGCTACTTCCTCGGCGGTAGTAGTGCGCATCGGCCAAACTTCTGGCCATCTGGTGACTCTATCAATGGCTGTGAGACAATAGCGGTAGTCGTCACAGACAGGTAAGGGTCCTATTATATCAATATAGACGTGAAGAAAACGACCAGATGGTGTGTCAAAAGTTCCAAGTGGAGCATAATTGTGTCTTGAAACTTTACTCTTCTGGCAAGCCTCACACGTACGAGACCACTGACGGCAATCTTTATTTATTGAAGGCCAAACGTAACGTTCCGCAACTATACGTAAAGTAGCATTCGGACCAGGATGGCTAAGACTGTGTAACTTATTAAAAATAACACGACGTAACTTAGGAGGGACATATGGACGTGGTTTGTCAGTAGTAGTATCACATATTAAGGAAATACTAGTGCCAGGAACTGCAATCGTGATTAGCTTCAAACTAGACGAACCAGATCTTATAAGTTCTGCTAGCTGTTCGTCAGCTTCCTGCAACTTGGCAAGGGTTTCGTACTCTTGCTCAAGAGTGATGGCACTGATTCGAGACATAGCGTCGGCTACGACATTGTCTTCTCCTCTAATATGTTGTATATCAGTAGTAAACTGGCTTATAAAAGACAATTGGTTCAGTTGGGATGGAGGTAACTTATCTCTCCGTTGTACAAAAGCATACAACAGTGGTTTATGATCAGTGAAAATCGTACAATGCTGAATCTCCAAAATATGTCGAAAGTGTTGTACACTTTCGTACACCGCTAAAAGTTCCCTGTAATAGGCCGGCCATTGAGACTGTTTTGGGGTAAGCTTCTTACTGAAGAAAGCAAGCGGGACCCATTCTCCCTTACTTCGCTGCTGCAAACAAGAACCAATGTGAACGCTAGAGGCATCTGTAAAAAGGCCTAGTTCAGCACCGTATATTGGATGTTGAAGAAGCGTGGCATCACTAAGGCTCCTTTTGCAGGCTTCAAACTGTTTCCCGCAGATACTTAAGTGTCCAGGGGTATGGTTTAGCACCCTTGCTGTGCGTGGAAACAAGAACTTCAATCAATGGCGCTTGAAACTGTGCAGCTTTGGGTATGAAACGGCGATTAAAAATTTATCATTCCAAAAACTTCCTCATCCCTTGCACGGTTTCAGGTGGAGGGAAATCTAGGAGATTTTGGACACGATCCTTAGGAGGACTTTACCTTCAGCATTGATCAGGTGACCTAGAAATTTTACTTCGCTAACACCAAGAATACACTTAGACGGATTGAGAACAACACCATATTCTTGAAAACGCTTAAAAAGGGTGCGTAAATGTCTTGCGTGACTGGCTTTCGTCTGGAGAAAAGACGAGTACATCATCTATGTATGGAAAACAAAAATCGAGACCCCGTGTGACCTCATCGATAAAGCGCTGGAACGTTTGGCCAGCATTGCGAAGACCAAAGGTCATGAAGGGAAATATGAACCAACGGTGTAATATGAGTCTAAAATACTCATCAAAAACGAATCATGATGGTATTTTTAGATATAAAACACAAAACAGTCTGTAATTAGTCAATCTGAATTCGAAGGGTAAGATTTTTCTTTCAAATTAACGCGATACCACAGTCGCGGTGTTATTTTTTTGGTAATATACGGAATATCAATTATATTTGTAGACTTTCGAAAAGCCTGTTAAATCCTTTTGCAACGTATTTCTAAGAGCAATTCAGGGTCGCAGAAACCGAAGGTCTATGTTTTTATAAATGACCTGTAGGAATCCAACTAGTCATCCGACGATGTTTCATTCTAATCCTATAATTTTGTGGTTAATACTTTTTTACTTCGGTATTTATTAAGAGGTTGAATTTAAGTTCGCTGTTAATAATCCTGTGGATAATAAAATGCCGTTTGCAGTAAAACAATTTATGTTTACAAATGAAGACGATAGTAGACTCACTATCTATCACAGGTGTTCTATAGTAACTTACTCTGTGGCTATATTACCGTAGTCCTCTCGTAGATTTTTTCATTTTGTTGCTTCATGTATATTTGCTAGATTGCTCAAAACAGAACAATCCTCTGTCGGAATGTGACTCGTTTGTATATCAGATAAAATCGAGGGATCAGATTTCTGGAGTGACCTTGATTGGTTTATGGATTTACCGATAAAATTTTGAGGAAGGGAAAAAAATTCTATACAGACTATTTTTTTGGTAATTGTTCTTATGCTTACATAATCGGGTCGATACGATTTCAATGTGTGCGTGTTCCGCGTGTCCTCAACGGCTTATATTACCTACGAATTTACACTTGATTTTGTAGTGAATTCTAGATATCTCTAGTGTTCGTAAATAGTGTATTTTTTAAATATATCGTAGTTTTATCTACACAAGTATTAAGTATGTTCCTAAATCAATTCAGTTATTAACTTTTATAATGGGGATCTTATAATGAACAAAGTCGTTTTTTTCTGTAATTTTTGTTATTGACAAAAAGGAGAGCTGTTAAACGCTACTATAACCAATCAATAGTAAATTTGTGGCATGAATACAAAAGGTGGAAATTCGGCGAACATTAACGTTTCACTCACCCATAAATACGTTTATGCAGTTTTTGAAGAAATTGGCAAAAAGAATTAAAAGCGAAAATCTATTCAACTTTATAGGTATATTTTACGCCAGTCTGTATTGCTCGTTTAATTATGTAAATTTAAAGACTGAATTAAATTGAAATTAACTAAAATTCAATTACGCGGTCATTATCTAGTCCTAGTTATGTATTAATATTAATTGAGTACGTCGGTAGTTCAGTGTATAGTGACTTAGGCTTAGATATGTAAGATATAGGTATTAGAGATTCACAATTGAATTATTTAGAATACAGTAAGTTAACCGTGACTAGTCAATCAATACGAGATAACACCTTTGGCCCTGTGATTCATTTTGTTAATTACGTAGACGTTATTTGTTGGTCATTAAATAAACAATTGTCTTAAAATGTCTTGTTTTAATTAATTACCAATTACATGGTCTAGTGAATGCATTTATGAGTACGCAAGATATATTGTAAGCAATAAGAATTAAGTACCAAAGTAACATTTAAAATACAAATTAACAAAAACTAATCACGAAAAATTACAATATGATGTAGGAAAACTGACAAGCTTCGCAGCGCTTATCAGCTAATAGTAATAAAGGAAACCTACAGAAACATGTTGCTTCATGATTGGTTAAAATGTTTTCGCGCCTATTAAAGAAGGTGAAGAACGACGAGTGTGACGTAATGTCTCCTCCTGGTAACGTATAGTGCGTGAATGCATAATAGAATTTTCATCACACTTGGTCATAAACAGTGTCATAATATGCAGACTATCTTGGGTGTAGCCATAGAGTAGAGTAACACATAGGACAGGTGTAGCTTTTGCAATTGATGCCATTTTTACAATACATTTGGTTGTATGTGTCTTTGCGCTTTTTACGTTTATGAATGCAACATATTTATATTATCTATGGAACACTAGCCACCAACCGCTTAAAAAACTGACTTTTCGCAAATTTTGTAATTGTTGAGTTGGACTAGTATTGTGAAGTAATATTCAGTTATAGGAGTTTATAATACGTTACGATGCGTTACAAGGGCATTAGGAGGTTCGAACAACGCGTTACGTATCATTTTTTTTAAATTCAATAAAAAACTAGTCAAATAAAATTTTCCAAGGTCGCAATCCTTTTCGTTTGTTTTGCGGGGAATCCATCGATTGTATTGTACGTCATTTTCATTTTGTTCTTCCAAATTGTCAACTTCCCTATGTATTACTCTACTCTATGTTGTCAACCCTTTTCATTGTCTTTTTTTACGGGGAATCCCTCGACTGTATTGCTGTAGTCAGTGTTGTTAAAGTGAGTTCATACTGTAATGTCCTCAAAACAGGGAGATTTCAATCATCAGCTGTTCTTGGCCTATAAAAGCTCTCATGCTGACTTGGGTGTTACGTAACGTTTAATGAGGGGGAGGGGTGATATAAAAATGTTACGGCGCGTTACACGGGGAGGAGGGAGGCTCAAAAATCTTCATAAATTGCGTTACGTAATACTTGATAACGCCGTAAAGGCATATATATGGGGCTTCTGGGTGGAGGCTGGAAGGCAGACAGAATTTCAAACAGATATATAGTAATATAGGTAGTTATATAAATTTGGTTGGTAAATTTAGCCAAAAAATTGGCTGGTTTTCTTAAGTTTAGGAGAATTGGTTTGAAAGAGATGAATTTCTATAGACCAATATTGTTTAATTATAGATAGATATGGTCTAACTATATAGTAGAGCACATAATATATACACTATGGATAATTACATAAACAAAACAAGTTTTGAGATTTGACTAATGTCAGTCTTTTTTATTGTGAAAGTCACATAATTTAATTAACTAATATTATTACACTACTCACTTTATCAGAGGCCATCCATACATGATATAATATTATAAATGCGAAAGTGACCCTTTTGTTACTTTTTCACAAGTAAACCTCTGAACTCATCAAAATTAAATTTGACCTAGAGCAGGGCATCATAAACTATGGGTCGCGACCCCAAAAGGGGTCGCGTAGCTAAAATTCTGCGGTCGCGAGAGATTTTAATGTCAAATATTTATATATACCATTTTATAACATCACTAGAGTTTTATATCTTTTTGTGCAATTTTTAATTTTAGATTTTTGTATGTTTCAAAATGAATTCTAAAACTATATATTTTCATATGTATATGTATATTGTTACCTAATAAATAAATCGTCAAAAAATATTTATTTATTTTTCTTTTATATTTGTATGAGGTCGTCAAGAAACTCGCAATCATAAATGGGGTCGTGAATGACAAAAGTTTAAGAAGCCCTGACCTAGAGGACATAGTAAAAAAATATGCAGACGAAGTTGCGAGAAATAGCTAGTGGTTTTATAACTTCTCTGCGACTTTTTAAGTTTTTCGTGAAACAAAAAGGCAAAGGTATCTAGACCATGCAGCCAAGTCAGACGTATATTTTATAACTCGTGTGTATGTATGTCATTTATATAAAAACCGAAGCTATGTCTGGTTTTTCTAATTCTTATTATTTTTCTTTCCAGTGACAATGTTGTTAAGCCAAGCCTTCGACGCCTTTTCTAATCTTCAAAGCGAGTTCAAACAAGATGGTAGCTCCCTTGTTTGAACTAGGTATCTAGGAAGTTTTTGTGAGAACCAAAAATGCATGTCTTCAGTTTATATTTACAATCCATTTCACACATGCACACCAACTAAACTATATCACACAAAATGCTACCAATATTTACATAATATAGGGTCAAAAAACCTAAGTTAATGATGATAACATGTCACTTCAAGATCCCCCCAAAAACTCCCTTGTTAGGTTATTTAATAAGATCCTCTAAGCATATTATTGATTTGCCAAATTGTTCAAAGAACCACGTCAAGCAGGCTTTACTGTTAAAATGTTATTATAGGGTGGATCATCAAGTGAATGATAGTGATATCTAGTAGTGACTCCCTCTTATAATAATTACAATTACATAAATTTAAACATTATTTACACAGTAAAATAAGATAAACCCAATCGAGTTTCAAATTTTGACATTAATATATCATAAGCACCATCTCGGTGCTTAAATTGATTGAAGTATTTATGATTTTGATATCTAATTTCACAACAATATATGGACAGACCTCTAACTAATAATTAAGTAACATCCTATGTTTCAAAAGAACATGATAAATAACATCATTCATTCATACCAGTGATGTCAAAACATTAACAACACAATGAAATTAGTCATCTGATTATATTACGATTTCAGATGTTACCATTATTGACTCTGTCCCACCGCCAGATGGTGCCGTCGTCACAGCACGTAATAAGTATCTTCCCGTTTCGCGAGAGTGTTACCTGTTGTAAATATTCATTTTTTATATACTGATCATAAATATACATAACACCCCTAATCTATACAATAAAAAACATTGAAGTGTCTGTTTGTAATGTAAAATTAACAACGTTTTACTTAATGCATATGAAAGTATATACAATACCTATAACAAAACACCTATTTTTTAATGTTTAAAAAAAAATTCTGTCTGGTTGTTCTGGGTAATCTCCGAAACGGCTGGACCGATTTTGACGAGACTTTCACTGGCAGATAGCTGATATAAAGAGTAACATAAGCTACTATTATTTTAGAAAAAGAATTAGTGAATCAATGCGGGCGCTTAAATTGCTTATTCTGAGCAAAGCATAAGAGAACTATCAAAGTGATGTATTAAATAATTGTAGATCTTTAAAAAAACCTACAAAAAAGTTAGCGATAATATTTATGTCTTATATTGTAAAGATCGCTCGCAATAAGCATTTTTGTCTTTAAAATTACCGGGACCGCGGGTAGCACAGTTCGCGAGTGTGTCCGACCGATAGCATTCTGTAATCCATGCGGGCACAGCTAGTAACATTATATTTTAATAGATATAACAGTAATATCAGCCTGTAAATGTTCCATTGCTCGGAAAAATCCTCTTTCTAAGCGAAGGTATCAACGATTTCAAACACCGAGAAAGTTTTAAATTTTTCTATCATACAGTGGTACTACAAGAAAAATTCTCAAGTACTCAGGTTTCCTCACGATGTTTTCCTTCACCGTCAGCCAATATAGCATTACCAATTTGTATAGGAAAATATCGCGAATCATGCCGAAATAATGAAGTTAATAGAAAGTTCTTTATTTGGTATTTGTAGTGGTAGTGATACGTAATATTATTTATGTTCAATAAACATGAATTTACATAACAGAACCGTTGATTTATTTTAAATTTTAACAAATAAGAAATGAAACATTTTCTAAATAATAATAAGTAAAATAGCTAATAGAAATCTCTTGTGTATTTAACTGTACCTTTGACGCGCACACGTAGTCACTGTTTCTATAAATGCATAACACACACCTGTACTTATTTCGGTAAAAAAAATATGAAAAATGCAAATGTATTTACCTGTCTGACGGCGGCTAAACACCGCGGATGCACTAGCTGCGATGCCCTCGACCCGCCCGCCACGTTACCCAGCTCCCAGACCATAGTCTTACCGCATTGGTTACCCAACGCTATTACCTGCCAACCCATATTATCATAATTAGATATTTATTAAGATTCCTTAAGAATTGATTTTCATATAAAACACCGGTATAGAAATTTTATGAGGAGTGAAATTAATACAAGCGTTACGTTTACTGTCAAATTGTCATTTCTCCTTAAGAATCGATTTTTTCATAACAATTAAATTTATTGCTTTACTGACATCTATCTGCAGTTATCGTAATTAAGTTAATATTTATTTTGTAATCACTAATCCGTATCAATGTAGATATTACATTTATGCGCCATCTAGTAACTAATGCAATAATTATTTTACTCTTTTGATTACTTCAAATATACGTACAGTTTTGTTTTGTATATAACATGTTGAAAGATAGGTTGATTTTTATTATTATTTTATATTTATTCCAAGACAATCATTCATGAAGAGTAAACTCCATTTTTTTAAATTGTTTATATGTTTAACGTTAATTCACGATTAAGTGACTGTGTGGCCCAAGATGGTGACACGCAAAGCATAATGAGGAAACTAGTTCTTCAGTGCGGCTACAAGAAAATAAACAAAGTAAATAAGTGTTTGGCGACAGATTTTCAATTTCGAGGATGGTAGCTAGCTAGGGATATATTAGAAAATACTAGGATATTTATGATATGGTAGGCCCCCATGCTATAGTTTTATAGGGTTTCGAACTCACGTCGATCGACGCGGTGTCCGTACACGCTACCACTGAGCCATCATTGCTTCATTGTCATTTTATCTGGCAAAATCACAATATATTTTAATATGGCCTTCCCTCAAAATTACCGATTCTTGGTTAGTTAGTCAAAGCGTAACTTCAGAATTGCTAAAATTTCGTAAATTCGAGAAGGTTTATGATGAATTTTTGAAGTGAAACGTATTTGGGCGCGATTATGTTAAAATGCTAAAGTCGAATTTTTGTCCTACGTTTTTGACGTAAGGACGGAAAATAGGAATTTGTACAGAGAGAGAAAAAGAAATAACTATAGTATATACCGAGAGAGATAGATCAGCGCGATTCAATAAGATAAGTGTACGCACGTATAGTATATTATATATGTGGGTTTGTGACAGAATATCACATATATTATGTTGATAAATTTAGATAAAACCAAATAATCGTTTGATTTATTATGTGTCAAAACGAAACCGCCTTGAAGTGTATTAAGAAAAATATCTGGGTGACGAGCTATGCTCCGTATTAAAATAAAAGAAAAATTCCTATCTAGATAAACTTGTAATATAAAACATTATCTAAATACAAAATTTCATGCAAATCATTGGAGCCGTTTCCAAGAAACCAATTACATATATAATATATACAAGAATTGCTCACTTAATATAATAAGATATTAGATTAAAGGGATGTTAGTTAGTATGAGTCTGTAGAAGATCTGCGGAGGGTCAAGGTGTTCCCACATTCTCTGAGTTGATATACCAAGCTAAGTATTTTTATTGGGCATTTTTCTTGGTTAAAAAAAAACAACTGCAGTGTACCAAAATTATAATAATTCCGTACAAAGCGCATATACGTTGAGAAGTCGAAAACGCATACTTTTCAGTCGCCATTTTTAAATTTGTTTGTTGTGTTAGTCCTGTTTAAAAATATCACAAGTGCGCTGTACCAAAATTAAGCTATCCACTTACTAATTTATTCAACAAATAAAACAAAAATAAATGCTGTTAACAACATACTTTAGAAATGTTAATAAATTGGTTCTTACTCGTTGACTGTAATCGACTGCAAATCTTATGAACCATATCTCGCACTCCTTATAATCAAAGCGATGCACTATAGTGACAGAGTTGTCACCAGGACGTATTTCTGTTTCCTCCAGCCTACCAGGCTTCCAACAGATGATTGCATTCTCGCATGACTGGAAATGTAATTGTCAAAAGCAACAAACTTCAAAAACATAAAATTTATCAACAAATGTTGTTACATAGGGTAAGAATCAGAATGAATTTACTGTTAAAGAATCTAAAAATAATTAAAACAAATTTTGTAATAAAATACTTGTCCAAATAGCATGTTCTCTTTTTTCAGAATAATCAAAGAAACTTTCAAATGGCTTCAAAATTATTTTTGAATTATTGGATAAATAAATTTACACAGAGCCAATTATATGAAGCTATGCACACCACAAAAAAAGCAGAGCAATGTGGTGAACTCTTTTGTTTAGAGAAAATCACAACAACACAACAATCTTAACTGGCAAGATACTCAGCCTAAAGGTAATGGCTAGACGGAGTTAAGTCATATTTTTACCTTGGAAAGTATAAGGTCACCCATCCACCTAACACAGTCCACATAATTCCTGTGAATATCTCTTGTGGAGAAATCCGGAAAATGCTCCTTCAGTGAATTGAAAGGCCTCAATGCTCTATGAGGATTGAAAGAATAACTCTGTTTGATAGCTTCATGCATGGAAGGTTTGTCCAACCTCCACAGTTTTAATGAATGGTCCATACCACAAGACATGATCCTTTCGCCTTTCAAATCAAAGTCAGCACTTAGGACCTCATCTCTGTGCCCTTCGACGCCTCCGAAGATTGCTATGCAAACATCAGTCATTATATTCCAAAGTCGTAAAGCATGGTCTTTGCTTGCAGATAGAAGTAAGTTGGGATCTCTAGGGTGGAACTTGACCTCGTTGATGGCGTGACCGTGTCCTATGTAGTGCTTTATACATGTCTGTGTTGCTGGGTGGAAGATACGGACTATGCCACGAGAGCCTGCAACAGCCAGAAGAGGTAGGTTTGTTTCCTCTTCATATGACCATGCACATGTGTAGAATGTTTCATCAACCTGTATTACAAAAACACTTATGTACAATTATTATACTATGCTAGCATTTATCATAACTCAGACATGGACTATCAACAGGCATGAATTAAAGCAATATTAAAAAAACTTAGTTTTGTTCTTTAAGATATTTTAACTGAGTGCATTTTACTCAAAACATTTGTTTCTTTGATATAAAAAAGAGTTCACATATTAGATTATATAAAGTAGCTATTTTCCTGATTCCCCTCAGTTAGCTACATTACAGGAATCATTTAAAAATTTTCAAAATCATTTTTGTGCCTAAATCTTTTGACCTCCTATTTGGCCTTTAAGGGATGACATAACAAACTGCAATCCATAGCTCACATACATTAAATAAAGAACTTCTATGCAAAAGTTCATGCTTGTAGACCTATCAAGAATTTTATTAAGTAATACTTACATCAGGGTCAGCATAACACTGTAGAAACCTGAAACCTCCAGACTCCGGACATTCATAAACAGAAACTCTATTGCTTCCGACCACAGCAAACACCTGTGGCTCACCTTCACCTAAGTGGTGATTGAACTGACAACCAAACAGTGGCTGACCATGGTCTTCTTTGGCACTACAACTGAGAAAAAATATTTCTACATACATTAATATATGGATGAAACAAAATATATATGGATTGAAGAAAGAAAAACATTGCTATTATAGGAACAGGTAAAAGACAAGTAATACATTTTAAAATATAAAGAGAAATAGTGATTTATTCTTCCTGTCTACCTTGTAAAGTAATAGGGAAGAATGTGTATGATAGTTAAACATTTTGCGTGTCACAAACCATGTTTGAAAATAATAATGTTTTGTAAGTTCGAAAATTCATTACTGCTTTAGTTATGCAACAATAAATTTTCAAACTTTCAAAATATGATAATCCAAACATGGTTTTAGAAGATACTACCCTATTGTTTGAGATATAGGATTTGTTTTTATAAATATTTATCTTGACCATGATTTTCCTATTGATATTTACCTTTTATAAATGAATGCCTGAATAAAGTTGCCTTAGAAACACTACTATTAAATACTAGCAACCACCCATGGCTTTGTATGATTGAATAACAATAAAATAAACCCTATATGATTCAGGGAATATGTAGAGTTTTAATAGAGAAAGAATTGTCAAAAGCAGATTAGTAGTTCTAGAGATTACCTCCTACATCCAAACTCATAAACTTTAACCCCATATGAATAGTTTATTTTACTACTGTAAAATAACTTTTTTTTACTAGTGTAAAGGTTTAAAGAAGTACTTATTTTCCAACCAAGAATATTTGGAATAAGTAAGAAAATAAAAAGTCATTAATAGGGAAATGTAGATAACCTTTTCAGTTCTAACTCAATAATTCCTTTCTGTAGAACAGAGAAAAAAATAACGAATTGCACCAAATCTAGTCATTAATTTCAGTGAATGTAATCTAGTTATAGGTGTGGGGATATGTAGTTATTTCTGAATAGTCTAATTATAGAATATACTGCTGTGGCCCATGCTACTTCAGCCAATGTTCAATATAAAATACAAAATAATCACCTACTTAAATTTGTATGGAGGTTTTACTTGTTTGGACACTTTCTTCTTCCCTCGGCGTCGCTTCTTCACACGAGAATTAGTGGGAGTTTCACTACGAGATGTATTGTCTGTGTTTGAGGTACTTTCAACGCTTGATGTGTCGTCCTAAACAAGATACACGTACAATAAAAAGCTAACCTTAAATGTTATTGGAATATTGTAACGATCGTATTTTTTTTAGACATCTACAAATAATAAAAAGAAGTAATAAATAGTAGTAATAAACTCGGTCAAATATCGAAAACAAAGTGGGTGAAAAATTATACTTACGGCATCGTTATCAGAAAAATTCATGGTCTAACTTTAATAGGTATTAAAAACACTATATAATATATATATATATATATATATATTGTAAGCTATACTTTTGTATAAATATTTGATGTTGTATTGCTAAAAATATAGTTCTTTTGATCTAAATAACGGTGAATACCAAAGTAATATCAATTATCGACAATATCGACTGTCAAATTTCGCGGGAAGTGGATTGGTAGGTCGAGTTTCGGAACTTTCCCCATATTCATATTTTATATTCTTCAAAATTATAATATGCGTGACCACTTTTCCTTTATTTTTAAACAAAAAACATACAACTACGTTCTCTACTGCCTAGATATGAGTAAATAGTTTTAGGAATTATATCCTATAATGGAATGATATTGTTCCAATCCGTGACGTTAGCACAGACAGTTCTACATTTTCGGTATGAGATTGAGCGGCATTCGTCATAATATTTTATCTAGCGAGTACGATCAAAGTGTAATAGGCATGTTACTCTTACTTGATTTTCAATTCCCCGAACTTTTTCATATGGAAATTAGTTCGCAAGGAAAGAAAATTTTCCCCAAAATTGCGAAAGAAAAAACCAATCTACCAACCAAGCGAGAAGCGATCAAGCTAGTGTGACCAGTTTAGTGATGGGTCGAAGGTTTATACCCAAAAAGCATAAATGGGCAAATAGGGCAAAAACTAATTTACGTCCAATAATGCCCAATCTCTGGGCAGAAAAAAGACTGTTTATGTTTCTATTAAAAATACAGTATAAATAAAACTAGTCTTAGTTAATGAAATAATATTTTTTTTTATTCTAAAGGTCTAGAATCACATTTTTACAAGCTTATAATTAACTTGCATTATGTAGCACTCAAATTTGCAAACCATTTATCAACCACTTTCTGGTATCCGATTGAGATAAAATTTAACATATTATGTAAGTTCCATGACAATACAATATGATAGTACCATGGAGCTGATCTGATGATGGAGTCGGGATGTAGGGAATGGAACTCTTTGATGGCAAATGGTACGACAATCGAATTTGGGCTTGTTTGTTCTGTTACCATGGGTACTTTCTGGTTACATGGTTACACATGATAACGAGGGTCAAAAGATGAATTCGGAAGATCGCCATTAGATTTCCTTGATGGAAACTGCAAAGATAGTCGAGTTTGGGCTCGTTTCTTTTGTTTTCATTAGTAGCCCCCGTTACACACGATGAAGAAGATGGAGCCAGACGAATGTAGTTACAAATGCGTGTAGTTAGAAATGCGAGGTTCTGTGTAATATTATGTAGATGACTCAATTTTTACGAAAAGGAGTGGAAAATTAAAGTTTAGAGCATCATATGAATGAATTTATTATAATTTTATTTATCACATCGCAGTATTTTGTTTTAAACGCATAATAAAATTATAGGTACAAGGATTTTCAATATATTAAGTATGTCTATTTATAAAATAAATTTATATACAAATAATTACATTTATGAATTGTACATTTACACTATAATAATCACAGCCATAATTTTGTGTAATAACTTATTTGTACAATAATATAATATAATTATAACTATTTAATATTATAATTGGAATACTGATTGGTAATTTAAAAATTAGGTGCAAATATTATCCTACACACTTTTAAGTGCAACAATTTATAACGAAAAACTTAAGTAATACGAATATGATATGATACCTTAGGTTAACAATGAAGACGAAAATAATATTTTCTATGTAGTATTAACAATGTGCACTTTTTTGTATTAAAAATGGCGATATTACGTTTCTTACATCAGTTAAGGTTATTAAAAAAATCAACAAATTCAAAACGTTAATTTTTACCGACAAAAGTCCAATTAATATCCAATTTTCATTGTTTTTGAAGATAATATACTTCTTTGGACGCGTTTTTGAGAGCTGCGCGCGCGCATCATTTGACAGAAGTGCGTCACGATGAAATTAGCCACCAGTGATAATAATGTTAATATATTTTTTTATTGTGTAAAATTTTACATTTGATTAAAATAACGTTTATTTACATTCCGTTATGGTTATTTTTACACAATATAAAAAGCCAGTACAATGTATCATTGATGTCTGTTATTGGCCTTGTTGGCACCAGGGATAAAAAAAATATTGTACAATCATGTACATTACAATACTACAAATTGTTTTTTTTTTTCTTACAACAATATAATTAACCAAGACTAGGAGGTTGGCAGGTACAAGCATGGCGTAATGCTACTTTTAGCCAAGGTAAAAAGCGGTCCACACGCGCATAAACACCTGGATACCCTGGTCTTGCACATCCTCGACCCCACGAAACAATACCTGAAAATTTATAAAGCATAAAAACCTAATGAATTTATTTTTAATATTATATTATTAATGATTTATTTAATAAAGAAATTCCAGTAGCTTATCTGGCTACTAAATAAATTAAGAGTTTATTTTTATGCAAGGTTGATTCTTCATAGGAAAGATATAATATGTTTTTTAGGATAGGTACATTTTTATCTTAAATTAGTTTACAAATTTGACGTTATAATTATTGCCATTATAATACAATTTAAAATTAATCTAAGTTAGTCTCCTTACCGACGAGAGTAAAGTGAGGTTGTGCTAACAGCAATGGACCTCCAGAATCACCCGTGCAAGCGTCTCTCTCAGGCGCATTAGCGCATAACATACGTGGTGTGACTTTCTTGCGACCATACCCAGCGCTAGAACATTCTTCTTGAGCCCAGATTTGTACTTCAGCCTGGAACAAATAAAATATTTTTTTTAGGTATACGTTCTTTCGAAGAAACTAGGATCGTAACTAAATGTATCGCTTTATTATGGAATACCTCCATCTAGTGATTAAAAAGTGCACTTTCTGAGATAGAAATCTTTGATTACCTTCATGGGAATAATGGTGGATGGTCCTTTTTCAATTGTGCTTCCCCAACCAGAAACTATAGCGTCAACACCTTCCAACAAGTCTAAGTCATTTGCATCTGTAATTAATTTTGTAATAGTTAAAGCAAGCATGTGATAACTAATATAATATTCTACCAGAATTGTATTTTGGAACCAAAACTCCGTCATATTCCGAATGATTTTGCTATAGGAGTGAGGCGTATTTATCGGAACAGTTTAAAAGTACAGGTATTTTATAAGTAACAGCTTGGAATTGATATCTGTGTAAACTGAAAAGCTGTTAGTAAACAGTAAAGTAGGTACCTATTGCGTAGTGATGTGACAAAAGTAAACTGTTTTAGTTTGGAACACGATATTCTCTATTTAAGCTTAAAGTTGTTTACTTTGTTACGCAAAAACTATTGGATAGATTTTAGTCAATTATTTTTATATTTTACCTGGCAAGCAAGCAGGTCGGTACAATCTGTCGGGCAAAGGTTCAGCGAGCCTCAGGACGGCGATGTCGTAATCATATGAATATCTGTTGAAATCAGGATGCTGGACGACGTGCGTCACTTCATATCCTTCCTCACGAGACGCGTTCACGTTGTATTCACCCACCAGAACAGCTAAACGGGAAGCTTCGATCCTAGTTAATAAACGATATATCACGTTACTAACAAAAACTCGGACTTCGCGCTCATTACAATGTTAAACTTGAAAACAAGGAGAACGTAGCTTTCAACAAGTCAAAAACTTTCACAATCGGTACAGTAGTTACCGGGATTACCCCGTAAAAACAAACAGACTTATAATTGTTAAATAAGTATATTAAATATCAGTAATTTTATATATAAAAATCCCGTCTCACGGTGTTTGTGGTCGCACTCCTCCGAAACGGCTGGACCCATTTTGATATGAATTTTTTTATGTATATACGGTAAGTATGGATATATGTCCTAAATAATATTTTATACTGCTAGGTGAGTAGGGTGTCCCTACAAAAACAATAAACAAATACAAAAAAATAATCTTTTGGTTGTGGTTTCCTATGATACCCAAATCATGGGAGTACATAAAAATTAACTGATCTGCTGGAACTAGAATGACGTCATTTAGCTAACCATGCATTGTCATCCAAACTAAACGTATGTAAAATTTCAGCTCGATCAGTTGGGAGTAATTGTTTTAAAATTCATCTTAAATTTTATCACGCTCTCAAACGGAAAAAATTGAAATGCATCTCACATAGTGTTACAAAGCGTGATAATCGATTGGATACGAACTCACAGCGCACGCGCAGAACACAAAAGGATCGCGGCATCGGATCCAACACGCTCTTGACCCAATTGATGTGACGTAACCTTGAAATCGAGTCTATACTTTTACCCGCACATCGACCCACATATTATTTGATAAACAGTTATACATTGTGAATGGAAGGTGGGGTCAGCTAAAGATGTGAAGATCAAATTAAAAGATTTCTACATCGGGGCATGAAAAGGTCATAATGCTATATTCTTTAAGGTACCTCAATTGATATCTACGTATAAAATAATTGTGCTTGACGTGGTCCTTATTGTCTGGAAAATCGGTAATGTGCTTAGAGATAGGGATAGAAATGGCGTTGCTGAAGTACAGCTTCTCTGCCGGAACACATTTATAGACAACTAGCAGTGTGCCCGCGGCTCCGCACGCGTTTGTTAAGCAGCAATTATTTATATCCCGTCATTTAATTTTTACTCATTTTATTGACAATTTATATAGTATTAACAATTGAGAAATACCTATTTCAAGTGCACTAAATTTCATCAAAATTTTTACTACTTGTCTTAATTAACATAGTATGCCTAAATGTATTGTTGACGATTCTTTTAGCGTATTGATTATGGAATGACATAATATGCTCCCAGTCTACAAAATTAGGTCTGAATCGGTTGAGATTTGATGATTTTTTTAAATTCTTTTTTTGCTATTTTTATTAATTCTATTGAAAATTCTTATTGCCTAATTACTAGTTATCATTTTCCTTTATATGGTATGTCTATTGGGAAATTTGGAAAAATATTACATTTATAGACATGATTGCAGGTTTATTATTAATAAACATATTCAGATAATGATGGCTCTGGGGTAGTCTTCTAAAAATGCGTCAATTGACGTAGAATGCGAGAGGCATTCACGTCGCCTTGTTTCGCCTCATGGAGTTTGTGAATCCGGGATTATATACTTGATGATAACTGACAGCGAAGGTAAACGAATGTCACTCCAGGTTTTATGCAATTTTAAGCAAATATATTTCGGACAAATTACTACTAATAAATGTGTCCAGTCTTTAGTCCGCGAGAGAGACGAAATATTGATTTAATCGCCGAGTTATAAGTGAAATGCATCACGGCGGATTTAAAATAAAGCCATAAAAAGATAAAATTTCAAAGAATTGCTAATATAACCATTGTCGCAGAGGGGAATAATTGTGTATGTTTACTGATTCGATAATTGAAAATCAAATTAATTAAAAATATTCTTGAATTATTTTAAAAAGAAAATCAATGTAAAAAGCTTGGTTTTTGTAAATGTCAGAGTAACAATATTTTTCGCTGCGATATCACACAGCTTTCTAAACTTCATCGATGGAAATTATACGCTTTGAGAAAACCTCACGATTTTGTGTTGATTACCACAGTACAAGCTAGGTATAGGTACCTAATATAGTGATGAATTTAGATTTTGCAGAATTGGGCCTAGGGCGGTAAAATTGAAATTTTTGATGTAGTTTTGTAATTATCCTAACAAAGATCAGTAAAGTATGTAAAATATTAAACGAAAAAAAACTATTTTAACCTTATGGTCACAATTTTATCAGATGTTAAGTGACGATGTGGCCCAAGCTGGTGACATGCTAAGCCTAGTGCGAAGACTGGCTCTCAGATCCAGGTGCCGGAAAATACCTATAAGTGTTTGGGGATAGATTTTTCAAATTGAGGATGGTAGCTAGATAGGCGAGTTTTATTAGAAAATACTCTACCAGCATGCTGGTTCTGGGTAATCTCCGAAACGGTTCTACCGATTTTGACGGGACTTTCACTGGAAGAGAGCTGATATTTTAGGAAGTAACTTAGGCTACTTTAATTTTAGAATAATAATCAGAGTTCCGAGCAAGTATAAAAAATGTGGATATGGTGAATCTATTCTGGCGCTTAATTACGGGATTACACTGAGTAAACTATAAGAGATATATCAAATTAATGTACCACATAATTGTAGACATTAAATAGACCTACAAAAAAGTTAGCGAAAGCATAGGTCTATCTTCTAAGGATCACCCACAGTAAGCGTATAGCTGGGAGCGGAGGTAGCATGATTCGTGCGTGTGGCAGCTCGACGGCATTCTATAGTCCACGTGAATAAAGTTGCGGCCACACCTATTGTATAGTAGGGTATACATATATCTTCACGGTACAATGAATAAAAATTAAACGTCGGTCGAAAAAATTTAATACGGGTGAATAAAACAAATGGAGTAGACTCGAATATACAGAAGATACGGTAAACTTCCTTTTTAATTAATTAAATTTTAACATACATAATAATTATAAGATGCATAATACCGTTCGATTAAAATTTCAACGGATTCTTGACACATTTTCCTTAATATACCAAGTCGCGGGTGAATGTTAAATAAACGCGAATTCAATAAAAGATACGTATAAAGGTCTTGTAACTTTTCAGTATAACGGATCTTTTAAACGTAATGGACGATGGCGCAATCGACGCGATTGTCACACAAATTTACGTATTTTTATAGTTTACTTTAGGAATAATGCACATGCAAATCTCGCGTTCCATTAAATCTTATGCAATATCTGTAGAAAGCAAGTGGCATGAGGCGAAGCGCTTATGTAGGTCGCAGCCCTTAGGGCGAGTCCGTCAATATTATGCAAATTATGTTTAACCGAAGTCGTCTTAGGTGTTTCGAAATCGCATAGTTGTTATATTATGTTACTTCATAGAGTCAGTAACTTCTGCTTACTTGATTTATGAAACGCTAAATGTGCTAATATCTCGCCTGCCCAAGAACAATTACAAATAATCTGATCTTAATACAGATGTACCTTTTTTATATGGTAGCACGTCAAATGACACTGGCATTTGGCAGGTACAACACAGCTCAAAAACTACGGATAGTTTTTTGCATGATCTTGATTGTTCATGTAGTGGTTTTCATTATTTTGTACAAGCGTAGAGGATTATAAATAATAACTAGAAACAGGCGTTTTAAGTTGCAATAAAAATTCCCTGACAGTTTTAGCAATGAAGCCGCATCTTTTTGGAACAATGTTTGAAGTTTATAAAAATAGTACGAAGAGCCATTTTTTGAATTTTGGCTTTCTGCATATTTAGGCAATTTTTCCAATGTAAAGTGTGACAAATACATGTTAAAGAATTTAGTTGCCAAATGTTCGGTGTACTGTAGAATAATAACCTGTGAGAAAGATCAATAAATAGGACACATTGACATAACACAAAACTATCACAAATTATAACAAATATCTAGGCGACCGAGAAGTGGTCTGTGTCTTATATATATAAAAAAAAAAACACCTATTTAGGTAAACCCGAGAAACCAATTGCATATATATAAACAAGAATTGGCTAATCTAAGAGTGCAAAGGTCAACATTAGAGGATGTGGATAATGCAAGAAAGGTTTACAAAACGATGAAAGGGTTAGTGAAAAATGTGGTCAGTACGAAGAAAAAAGAGCGGAAAGATGAGTTTGACAGAAGGCTATCTGATAATTTTCGTGAGAATATTAAAGTGTTTTGGAAATCGATTAGATTAGCTCGAGGAAAGACAACAAACTCAGAGTTATCTAAAATCAGAAGCAAGGATGGAAGTATTATAAAAGGAGAAGAATATGTGTTGAAGAGATGGAAGGAATATTTGGAAAATTTGTTTGAAAAGGAAGAGATGCTAGCGCCATTGGATGTACCTGCTCTTGGAACGAACGAAAGTAAACCTGACAGCATCATCAGTATAGAAGAGATTATGAAAGGATTAAAAAGTATGAAATCTGGTAAAGCTGCGGGGTATGACAGGGTGTCTGTCGAAATGCTGAAGGCTGGACGGGGTGTGGTAGCAAGTCAGTTATACCGCCTTTTCAACATGTGTTGGATAAACGGTCGGGTACTGGGAGACTGGCGCAAGGCTGTGATCGTGCCGTTATACAAGGGAAAAGGGTCACAACAAGACTGTAAAAATTACCGCGGAATTAGCCTTCTCAGTGTTGTCGGCAAACTGTATGCTAAGGTAATAATTGAAAGAGTTATGTTATAATAGAAACAGATGATAGAATATGGGATGTACAAGCGGGATTTAGAAAGAGTATGAGATGTACGGATCAGGTCTTTTCCTTAAGGTGCATAATTGAAAGACATTTGGCAACAAATCAAAAAGTATTTTGTGCATTCTTGGATTTAGAAAAGGCCTATGACAAAGTGATGGAAATGAGTTGTGGTTGGCATTGTCTAGGCATAGGGTTGGCGGGGATCTGATACAAGCATTGAAATCTCTCTATGAGGATTCCAGTGCTTGTGTTAGAATAAATGGAGCATACACTGAATGGTTTGATATCCAAAAGGGTGTCAGACAGGGATGTGTAGCGTCTCCATGGCTGTTCAACCTATTCATGGATAACTGTCTAACAGATTTGAAAGAGAATTATTGTGGACTGAGAATGAACGAGTTACTTGTCAAATGTCTTCTTTACGCTGATGATCAAGTTTTACTTGCATCGTCGGCTAAGGATTTGCAAGCGATGGTGACTATTATGAATTAGGCTTTGAAAAGAAAGGGAATGAAAGTAAATGCAAAGAAGACGAAAATTTTGGTGTTTGAAAAGGAAGAAAACTTGACAGAAGTGTGTGTCTGGATTGATGAGGATGAACTGGAGCAAGTAAGTGAGTTTGTATACTTGGGACCGATGTTTACCAGGGATGGAAAGTATGAGAGAGATATAGGAAGGAGAGTAAATGCCGGTAATATGGTGAATGGGGCGTTACACTCCTTTATGAGCAGCCAGAGTATTTCTATGAAAGCTCGTTTGGCTGTGCATAGAGGAGAATTGGTTCCAACACTCATGTACGGAAGTGAAAGCTAGGTGTGGCAGAAAAATCATGAAAGTAAAATAAATGCAGTACAAATGAGAGCGCTAAGAGGTATGCTAGGAGTGAAATTGAGTAATAGGATAAGAAATAGTGTAATAAGAGAGCTTTGTGGTGTGAAAGAAGATATAGTCACACGAATTGAGAAAGGGATGCTCAGATGGTTTGGGCATGTTGAGAGGATGAATGAAAGAAGAATGACTAAACAAATTTATGATGCGAGTATGAAAGGAATCGTTGGAAGAGGAAGGCCTAGACGAACATCTATCGATCAAATCGGAGACGTTCTGAAGAAAGGTAAGGTCAAGAGTACTCTAAACCGACGAGCATGCATGAAAAGATTAATGAATGTCGAAGAAGCGAAAGAGGTATGCCAGGATCGTAGCAGGTGGAAGGACGTGGTCTCTGCCTACCCCGTTGGGATATAGGCGTGATTTATGTATGTGTGTATGTATACAAGAATTGATCACTTAATATAATAAGATATAGAAGAATATAAGATTATAAAAGGGCCTTAACAATTAAAAATTTTAACAATCAAAAACTGGATCAGTTCGACTATATAAAAAAAGGAATACCGTAATACTTTTTTCTGGTATGAAATATTAGTGGTCAAGCTACTGTTTTACGATCTAAATTAAGTTATCGACAACACACACTGGCAAATAAAACGTTCTGAATTATATTTCGTAAAAAATATAACAGGAGTTAAACAGGCGCCACTAAAGTCCTGTATTTTTGCAAGACACAAATCAGGGGTTACGTGCAATAAAAATGAATTTTTCGCACCGCGGGTGCACGAAATTAAACAGTTTTATCTGATATAAACAGTTACATATATTGCACTGTATTAATTAAAATATCACACGAAAGAAAGTAAGAGAAAGCTTTTGAAAATAAATGCAATGAATTTTAAATTTTAGAGGACTTATCAATTAGTATATTTTGGTGTTTGGTTGCTAGACCTTGATTGACGGTACTGTAATTGACAAGTCAAATAATTATTTAAAAAAAACATGTGTGTAGGTCACACGTGCTAGAAATGAATCCTTCAGAAAACATATAAATATTCATATAAACGATATACATGGACAATACACCTTGCTGGCTATGATGCCTTTTCACAAGGCTTCGTAATACGCAGGCGCACACACACCTACTAACACGCTTACAAAGAGGAGACCGAGTTATTACGAAACTCTGTATAATGTATTCTATCTCGATCTCTCGCAGGTTAAAACCCATATATTATTATGTATGTTTGTCTCTTTTAGTGTCGCTTTTTTTGTTTCATCTAGTTTCAAATCAAATCCCAAGAGTATTAAAGAAGTTTTCACTTTAAAATACAAGTTTGTTTATTATGCAACTAGTTGCACCCCACGGTTTCACCCGTGTTATTTTATACGACAAACATCGCCAACGCACCCGTGTAGGCAATTTTTTATACTTTGTGTAAAACTATCGACATTTATATGAGTAATAAATTAATTTTTCAAATTATAATATATAGCCTATGTTACTGCCTAATATTGTAGCATCATATTGGTGAAACAATTTTTAAATACGGTTCAGTAGTTTTTGAGTTTATCCATTACAAACAAAAAAAAAAACAAACATAAAATCAAATCTTTTCTCTTTATAATATTGGTATAAATACGGGAAAAGAAAATGTCTCAATCGTTCAGTTGCTTTTTGCACGATTTTTAGGTACATTATGTTTAAGTGAATGTAAATATAACAAATTTCCTCAAAAAATCTTTAGACTGAAAGATCAATAAAATTGTATTTAATACGAAAGAGCGGGATAAATATTCTATGAGCTAACTATTTTGAGGTAACATTTTTGAAAATTTAAAGATATTGATTATATTTTATATGCCTATATACACACAATGAAGTAGATTTTGCTTAGGAAAAATTTTGGCTGACTTCCAAATTAAATTTAAACGATAAACTTTCTTGATCTTACACTACTTTTTAGATGCGTTTAACAGCGGGTCCGAGTTAAACTGATAGCTGTAAGCGTGTGATGTGATGGAAATGCGGGAGTTTTTGGCGGGATCTTGAGTTGCCATGTTGTGTTTTTTTTATTCATTAATTTAGGATCTTTGACAGACTTAGGCATTTTGTGTGATACAAACGTTAATGCATACGTGAAGTGGATTATAATTATTAACTGCAAGCAATAATTTTGAGATGTCACAGAAACACCATGGTTAGTTCAAACAAGGATTTCACCATCTTGTTGGGCTCACTTTGAATATTAGAAAATACTTTGAAGGTTTAACTACACTGACACCGGCAAGTGCTTTTTGAGGCGCCAAATCATGAAGAAGATAGAAGTGCGCTATCAACTTCATCATCCTGATGGCGAAAAATTTTGGAGTTATTTTTTTTTTGTTACGCCAAATAAGTACCTATAATTTCTTACGTGCCTACTTAGGTACACACAAACTTTTAATAACAGACGCTTATTATACTGGCTTAGTTTAGTTTCCTAGTAAAAAAAAATTGCAATAGATGTTGTTTGCCTGCTTATTAGTAAGAAATGTAATAAACAAACATAGCAATCAATATCATTTCTATTTAAAACTTTTGTATAACATAATTGTTTATTGCAAAAATACGTGAGGTTTTTGAGGAAAACTTTCTTTTACTCGCGGCATAACAATCGTATTTGGTTTTTATGACAAAATAAAATTTAGTTGTTACGACACGAGGCAATGTTCACTGCGTATGAGAAGGGAACGAGCCCCTACATGGGTCTTCTTGAGACAAAAATTACAATCAATATATAAAATTTATTGGGCATTTGGTGTATGCATTTATTTCAAAGTTTAAATCAAGAAATCATTGTTGTTCGTTATACGAATTTACTGCAATTTAATAAAAAGTTACCAATTTTTTTAAATAAGATAATCCGATTCTCGTTTTTTTTTTTTTTTTATAATAACGAAACTAGCAAACATAATTAGTTTTTAGGGTTACTAATGACTCAGAAATAACTTGTCCATAACGAAGAAATAACGACAGTATTATGTAAAGATTTGTTTCTTTGCAGTCAAGTAATACTCCATTAGAACGATGACTGAATTACTCATTTTGGTTGAATCTTTACATTCATCGATGCATACAAAAACATGTACAAGCGCATCTCTATACCGAGAAACCGTATAATTAAACAATTTAAAAATGTAATCAGAATTTTATAATTCTTCCCTCATTCTAAGTTAAATGACATTTACTTTATGAGAACTCTTGAAGCGCGGCTTCCAAAGAAATATCCAGAAGTTTCTAATTAAAAATTAATATCTCCACCATAATATATACAAATAACATTAACTTCATATATTAACGTAACAGTACATATAGTACAACTGTAGATTTCAGAAGTGTATTGTAATACATTTATAATTATTTAAAACCTGTCTGTTTATAGCCCGTTTTTTGTAGACTGTATTGTAGTTATATACAAGGTGTCCAGAAAGGGTATCGGGTATTTGTAAGTTCAATGAAACAAAAATTATTTGTATGCAATAAAAAAGTTTATTGTTTATTATTAGCATATGAATTGGAGAATTATTTGGAAAAGATGATGTTATCCAAATGATGACCGTTACGTTGCTGGCACTCTTCTAAACGGAAACGAAGATTGGCGATAACACGTTGACACATAGCTATCGATATTGCTGCCATTTCTGACCTGATGTTTTGCTTTAACTGGGTTAGATTCGTCGGATTGTTTTGATAAACCTTACTTTTAAGGTATCCCCATGCAAAATAGTCAAGCGGGCTAAGGTCGGGGCTTCTGGGAGGCCAGTTGATGTTACCCCTTCGCGAAATGACTTTATTAGGGAATAATTCGTTAACAACTTCCATTGAGTCATTTGAGGTATGGCAAGTGGACCCATCTTACTGGAACCACGTTCTTGAGTTGAAACCTGCAACTCTGGGACCAAAAAATTTCGCAACATATCGCAATAACGGTCACTATTCACATTAATTGCTCGGCCTCGTTGATCTTCATGAAAATAAGGACCAATTATGCCTTTAGCAGACATAGCGGCCCAAACAACGACCTTTGGGCTATGCAGGGGTCGTTCATGCTTTCGTCTCGGATTCTCCACTGCCCAGTACCGACAATTCTGCTTATTAACATGACCATTCAGGTGAAAATTTGCTTCGTCACTGAACAGTATGTTGTTAAAGTTGTTAAATCGCTGCAGCATTTCGTTCGCAAAATTCAGTCGATTAGCATAGTCCGTATCCTTCAATTCTTGAACCAATTGAATTTTATAGGCTTTTAGATGTAAGTCTTTCTTTAAAATCGAATGTAAAGACGATTTTTTGATGTTCAACGCTTGGCTTTGCTTTCGGATGGATAAAGACGGATTTTGACGAACCGACGCCTCAACTTCTTCAATTGTTTCTTCATCGCGAACTGAACGAGGACGACCAGAGTTTTGAATTTTAACTGTCGCACCTGTATTCTCGAACATCCTGATCCATTTCCTAATGCTATCGTCACTTGGCGCGTGGCGTGTACGATATTCCGCACGATAGAGACGTTGAGCAGTCACTATTGAATCACCATTACGATAATACGCTCGTACGCAAAATGCGCGATGCGTCCCCGAGTACTGTTCCATCGTGACTAAAACTCCACAAAATGGCGGACGCCACGAACCCCTCCCCGCACCCTTTAGACGCCCCGTTTCGAATATGGCGCGAAAACAAATACCCGGTACCCTTTCTGGACACTTGTACTATCAGCCTATCAGGTGCTGTACCTACTATAGGTTTCGCATTCAACTTCAGTATAAAATGTATGTTCGGAAAAGCAATAACTTATACAAATTATGCTGTATGTCACGTGACCGACCATCAATTTATAAGAACAAAGTAAATATTTATATTATATAGAAGGCAATATTTTTACAAAAAAAGGAAAACCGACTTCAGTGATTTTGATGAGTTTCGTGGTGTATCTTCGTATTCGAAGGTCCAACGCTAATTAAATTAAAATGAGACCACCCTTGAGCTATCCCCTATCAAACAAAAAAAGAATCATCCAAATCGGTTCATAAACAAAGAAGTTATGGCTGAACATCCATGAAATATATATACGTATTGAGTAAGCTCCGTCTTTTTTTTAAGACGGTTAAAAAGAATGAAAATTAAACTTTATTATCCGACTGCGAAAAAAGAGGGTTATGTGTTTCGGGCACATGTATGTCTAATTATTTGGCACGCTCTGCAGCCTAAACAAACGGCTTGATGGATTTTAGCACAGTTGGTGTCATTAGATTCGTCTTAATTATGGAAGTGACATAGGTTATATAATGTTAAGTACGACGTCTAAGAAACAAATAAAAAGCAAAAAGAGAAAAAAAAAAATGTCAGGTGTTTTTGTTGCAGTCGGGTTTGTTGTTTCCTTTTTAATAATTTAGCTTGATTTATTTCATTAACAAAGATAAATAAATACATTCTGCGTTACAGTGCGTTAGAATTTAGAATTCGTAGCACATAAATTCCAAAATTTAAAACCTAATTCGCCGTAGTTTCAATTAGCTGTTATATTTTTGTTGATGGCTATACATTGTCGCCAAGTAGTATGTGAAGTTGGTACGGACGCGATTATCTTCTCATTTAAAACTATGTATATTACTTTTTTATATCTTCTCCTTGTTTTTGTTCCGCCTATGTAGGATCGGGATAACATGTTTTCTTCCTTCATGTTGTCAACTGAGATTTGGCTTCATTTTGTATGTCTGGCTGCCTGACTAATATCAATTCTCTTTGGGATCTCCTTGTTCAGGTTTAACTGACGATAGAAAGTCACTATCGTCGCCTTTAAAGGTCTTCTACTATTGCGTTACAGGAACATATTATACAATTTTAATATTATAGTGAGATTTAATGTATTTCATTTTAAAATATATTCTTTGAATAAGTTTAATTTTATGTACAGTAAGGAACCACGTTATGGGCGAATGATATTATTTAGTTCCACAGATTTAATACAATGTCATCATTATGAATTCACTAGTTGTGCCTCACGGTTTTACTCGTGTTAAATTTATTCGACCCAAGTAACTTGTACTCGTACTTGATGTTTCCCAGATAGCTTATTTTGAATGATTAGGGTTCTAAGATCCACGCTCCTAAGGGTTGTTATAAAGCCTGTAAATACACCATAAAATGCAGAACGATTTTCTTCAAATCTGACAGGCAGTTCCAGAGAATAGCGTGTTAAAACAAAAACTCTTCGTGTTTTAAAGGTTGACGATGAGAGGTTAATATATTATGATATTTTCTTAAGGACAAACTCTTGTAATTTAAGTATGTAATTTTAAATGTATGTTATGCGTACAAACAATGAATCTTATCAGCCTGATTCACCTACAGCCTACAGCCAATATTTATAAACTTTCACCAATTAGTGTTGTTCGTACACGAACTCTCTTGTTTACTCGACTCCAAAGTACCATTTCTAATGATCGTATATCAATATTTGTGTGTATTCTGGACAGTATTGTTTAAATTGTGTTCGCTAAAAGTGATTGTATGATAATGATATTTTAGCGAAGAATGTTTTGCTTGATTTTTTTATTTTTGAAGTGAAACTTCTTTGCGCGCATGAGGGTAAAATTTTTACGAATGCAACGCGTCACGAAAATGTGAAACGTTTTAAGAGAGAGAGAGGGAGAGAGCGATTGAGAGAGAGTGAGAAGGGGCGAACGTAGCATGAAGCACGTAGCCATGGAGACAATGTGTAAACAGTGAGTTAAATTTATAAATAAACATTTTGTGATTTTGTAAATCGTCCTATGCTAAGCAGTTGTTCAGAGTAAGTAATATATTTGTTATGTTTTTGTTAATATACAATTTTTTATGTTAATTTATTTGAAGGTTAGGAAGTTTTAATATTTACGAATAATATGTGGCATTTTAATTTGCTACTCGTCATTTAAGAATTTAATATACTTAATATTTTAATGACAATTAAATTCATTATATTCCTAACATATCTTCCTTTTCCCCTCCATCTAAGTATCGGAAATGTAAAGCTTTAGATTAGTATAAATATAAACGAGATTTAAAAATTAGTTAGCCAATGAAGTTTTACTTCTGACCTGTGTACTTAGTACGCATGCACTTTTTTAAAATTAAAATTCTATTAAAAAATTACAGCATAATTTACTTATTTTCTAGAATAATCGTTACGATACAGGGGCGTGAGGGAGGCGAGATGCAAAATAAATGTTTAACTTCAAAGAACGCGATCGGCATGAAATTGTAAGAATTATAGGTCTGAAGACTGGTTTTCAAGTGAAGCCGTTTCAATACACCGATAATTCCTTGGAGATAGAGTTTCAACTTCGAAGTTGTAAAGGCCAGCCATCAGAAAATAGTCAATCAATGTGCAGTTGCGATGTTTTCTTTTACCGGACTTATAGGATATGTATTTATTTTAATATATACCCAGATTTAAAGGGTGAAAGATACTTGTGTTCTTACAATTAGGAAATTAAGAGGAAATGTGATAGCAAGACATTGTAAGAATAGGTTTTAACAGAAATCTGTTGCTGTCGCGCTCTCCCCGAACGACTGAATAGAACGTGAAAGAGACAACTGCAACTAGAGCTGATAAAATAAAGATGTAAATAGATGAAATCATAATTTCGTATTCCCCGGTTTCCTTCTCCAAAACTGACGTATTTGAACATTGTTTTCAAGAATAATATAGGAAGGTCTTTGGTTATACCTATATTGTGTTTCTTTTATTATTTTATATTCGTGAAATTTATTTGCTGAATGAGAGCAGCGGCATAACTGAGCAATTTTAGTAATTTTATAAGTTCTTATAATAATTATTTTATAATAAAAATATAAAAATATAGGAACACGGCAACGGAGATGGAGATTATAATATGGCATAAAAATATTTGCCCTAGTGGTATTATTCAGTGATAAAATAGGAAAATATATTGTATGTACTAAATACCGCCCGCATTTCCTCATAACGATCAAACGCGAAATATTTTGTCCATGATTGATAAATGACGTTACAAATTAATATAAAATAAAAGTGATTATCATTAATACTAAATCAATGTAAAGGTCGTAAAGGATGAATAATTATACCTTTAAATTGGAGGATAATAGCTGACACCGGCAAGAACTCGTCCGAAGACTATTCCCAAAGTTTACATTGCGGTGAGTGAGCTGTATAGTGATATTTATAACCTTCATCCCTTTTCAAAATATGTACCCTCTGCATTTGGTTAGTCTGAGGAATACTAGAAAATGTATTGACAACATGCTATTATTACATTAAAATGATTTTGAAAATCAAGATTATTAGTAGCTTAGTTTACTTGCAATTTTAATCAATTACCTACTTATTAATAGAAATAAATGTTCGGTGTAGAAGAGACACTTTAAAATATTTTATTTCTCAATTCATCAGGCGACAATAAAATCTCGTAATATGTATGTATTTACCTTTAATTTACTTTTAAAATTTATTACCCATTTATGTACAAGACAAAAATGTAATTTTCGATTACATACGAGTTATAAAATATTAAAATTCCATCGGAAACCGTATTTATTCGTTTATTGAAATATTATAACGACTCCGTCGTCTCCGAGGTCGTATGTATTCTCAGTGTGAATTTCAATTCACGATGCGGATTGAAAAACAAAATGTTGTTTATGTTTATTTGTAATTTCATATTTGTACTTTTTCATTTGTATTATTACAAGTTATTCAACTGTACTTTGCAATTTTTGGCGGGACAGATGTCATGTATTGGTTTTTATTTTAATTCATAAACATATTGTATTTGGTACTATATCTATACAATTAATAATATTGAAGTGTCTGTTTGTAATGTCAAAATAATACCTTTTTACTAAATGCATATGGAAGTATATAAGATACCTATAACAAAAAACTCATTTTTAAAATATTTGGTTGTCTGTCTGTCTGTTTGTTCCGGGTAATCTCCGAAACGGTTGGAGCGATTTTGGCGGGACTTTCACAGGTAAGCTGATTTTATAGGTAGTAACTGAGGCTACTTTTATTTTAGAAAAAGAATTAGGGTTCCACACAAATTTAAAAATCTGGATATAGTGAATCGATTCGGGCGCTTAAGTGGCTCACGCTGAGTAAACCATTAGAGATATGGTAAATTAATATACTACTGAACTGTAAGCATTAAAAAGACCTACAAAAAAGTTAGGGAGAGTATACGTTTATCTTCTAAGAAACACCCACAATAAGCATTTTTGTCTTTAAAACAGCCGGGAGTGGGGGAGCAAGATTCGTCCGGGCACTCTGTAGTCCACGTGAGCGAAGCCACGGGCACAGCTAGTATATCATAAATATATACTACGTAGTTATTGTTTATAGGTAACTAGAAGCATTCAAGTTGCCACAAAAACTTCCTGGATAGTTTTAATAAGAGAGTCGCCATTTTGTTAAAGCTATGTTTGAAGATTACAAAACTAATTATTACAGACTAGTCTATTCTCGTGTAGTTAGCAGTTTTGAATATACATACTTAGTTAGTTGCCATTAAATAAAAAGAAAATGTGTACTTTTTAATCAAATTCAAAGAAAGGGGGAGGCTCTGAATTTATTTTTTTTTTTTTGATTGGTTGGACTTTTGTTTATGAACAAATTTAAATTACTCTTTTTTCATGTAAAGCGTATACCTCAAGGGTAGTCCCGTTTTAATTTCATTGGTATTGTACCTTTGACTACGAAGATACATCAGGGAGTTCCTCAAAATCATTGAAGTTGTATTCTGTTCATGCGGTGAGTATGGTTTCCAGAGCTCTCTTGGGTAGGAGGATACAGGGTCGGTAACGCGTTAATGATACCTATGGTATTACAAGCGTTCATAGTCTACGGTAGCCGCTTACCATCGGGTGGAACGTAAGCTTGTTTGCCACCTTTGTTGCATAAAAAAATGAAGTCTTATATTACTGTAAAATAAAGATACGTACTTATGAGATCTGGTTTTTATAAAATACTAGCTTATGCCCGCGACTGCCTCGTCTGCGTAGACTTCAGAATTAGGTCTTTACCGGGATAAAAGTATCCTATATCTTAGTCCGAGTTAAAAGCTATCTGTGTGCCGAATTTCATCGAAATCCGTTAAGCCACTTTTGTGTGATTTAGTATCAAACTCACTTATGCCTTTATAATAGGTATTTAAAACAAGTTGGGGTTTAACTACGTACGTTTATGTATCATTAAGCGGAAAATTAGGTAAATAATGTTATGTTATATTATATACCGTACCTTCTACTTCTTCTTCTTCCTAACTTGGCAACTAGTCCTCTTTAATGAAGACCATTACTGCCATTATCAAGTAATAAAGTGTCGTGTCTTATGACGGCTTCAGTAGCCTAACAAGATGGTGGCTCCCTTGTTACAACTTAGGGAGTTTTTGTGCGATCTTTGAATGCTTTCAGCCTATATTCATACCCCACTTCAATTATGCACAAAAACCAAACGATATCACGCAAAACGCCATCAATATTATATAATATAGGGTCAAAAATCTAAGTAAATTGATTAAAAATAAAAAAACCGCAACATGTCACTTCAAGATCCGTCCAAAAACTCAATACCGTACTTATGCATTTTCTAATTTTAAATATACATCTGTCGCTCACATAGTCAATGATACCTATTGATAAATTACAATGTAAATATTTGTTTTTTTTTTATTGCTCGATTATTGTTGTAACTTTCTATAATCTATCAAATAGGTTACAAACCTAACAACAATGTACCTAATAATGGCAAGCATTTTGAAAATCTATAAATAAAATATTTAAATTCAGCATTTTCTTTTAATTGTAGACACAGGGTTTCCTAGCAACATTTATTCTTTACAATTTGCTCTATCGATTGTCGTTATAAAATGACATAATTTTTTTTTTTGTGAAAATAATTATGTTCGATTCCCGATACGTGTATAAGTTTTTTTGAAAATCTATGAATGCAGTTTTTTTTATCTTTAAAATCGATGTCATGGTTCTTTAGAAATATTTCTCTATCTCTTGTAGTTTCAGAGTCCCCCCCCACTGACCCATTTCAATGTTACATTATACATACATACTAAATACAATACATACATTAATTTATAATCGACTCTATGATTTGGAATATCGAAAACTTGTTTGACTTCATTTATCAATGAGGCTGTACGTTTATTAGGCTCATGTTGTGTCGTAAAAAAGCGTGATAAAAATGTGATAAATGTAGACATAGAATTCGTTAACAACATATAAAATAGAATCAACTCTCAGAGTTGATCTTTTTAAATATTAAGGATACTAAGTGTTTGAAACGGTTTCAACAGTGTTCATTTTATACGACAAACACCGCGTCGCCTGCACGACGCGACGCGCGACGCACCTCTGTAGCTTATCATATTTGTTCTCACTTCCCGCAAGTACAAATTATTTTAACTTTTGTAACGCGCGCCGTATTCCATCGACGCTGGCGCAAGCACACCTTCACCCTTTCCCCGCGTCCCTGACCGAGTGACCGTGAAGCGCGACCTTCAGTCCGCCGGCCACCGCCTTTGCGTGCACTCACGTGTATTGTATCGTTAAAGTGGCGCCCAACGTGGGGCCCGAAAACACGTAAATACGAGTAACCGTTTAGCTATCACGCGTTTAATTGTTCAAAATGCCTAGAGCAACGCGTCGAAGACAAGATGATGCCAACCTGAGCGAGCTAGAAATTACAGACGAAGAAGAAGCGAACACCGGAGGCAACCCCGTGACGATGACTGATGCACAGCTCACTTCGATCATCACGGCCGTTTCCAGGAGCCAGGCAGAGTCCAATAGGCAAATGTTCGAACAGCTGTTAGTGAATACGCGATTGTCAACCGACATCGCGAACACTTCGCGAACCATTACCGATAACGTGGCACGGTACGGAAACTTCGCGAAGTGCACCGCGCGTTTTGATGGCGCGCCGGCTACCTACAGCGACGAGATACTTGAAGCGTTCATAGATACAATTGAAATTTATAAAGAGTGTGCTAACGTTACTGATGAGCATGCATTACGCGGTTTGCCGATATTATTAACCGGCGAAGCCGCCGTCTGGTGGAAAGGCATCCGATCGATAGTGACGACGTGGACGGAGGCCTTACGAAGACTACGGAGCCGGTTTGGAGCACCCCGGCCTGCCTACAGGATACTCCGTGACATCTTCGCGAGCGAGCAGGGAGACGAGCGCGCCGACGTATTTGTGTGCCGTCTCCGTGCACTTATCTGCAAGCTGCCATACGAAGTACCGGAGGCGATGAAGATTGACATCGTGTATGGATTGTGCGATAGGAAAATTTGTAAATACGTGCCGCGTGATACCATTACTGATCTTGAAATGTTTGTAAGAACGGCCAGGGACGTGGAGGAATCACGCGCAGAGTATAGTAAGCGACCCGTATCGGTAAGTCGAAATTTTACACTACCCTTTCCTAATCCGAACGATGCGACCCATATAGATAGTATATCGAAATCTAAACGTGTTAGACCGCGATGTACGTTTTGTAATATTTTTGGACATACGACAGAAAACTGTCGTAAGAGTGTGAAGCGTAACGCGACGGTGAATACAAATATTTACGATCACCGCCCTACTAGCGATTCTTATCGTTTATCGGAGGGACATAGTAGTCGTGTAGATGTGAATACTACACCTACATACAATAATAGTAATAGTGCTACCTCTTCTAGTATACGGTGCTATGGATGTGGTCAGCCGGGGGTTGTGCGTTCGAAATGTGAAACATGCCGAACCAAGAGAAATACTCCCGTGACATCGGCGAAATACGCCGATTTTAATTGCGTGGTCGTCTCTAACGACGACCACCTACCAGTCGTTGAAATTTCCATCCTGAATAAGACAGGAGTGGCAATATTAGATACCGGGGCTACGCACAGCTTAGCAAGCCCCGCGCTTTACAAGATTTTTCTTAGTAATGGAAATGAGTTTACTGAAACCGAACGTTCTTTCGGTTTGGCCGACGGTTCGGTTCAAGTTAGTAAAGTGTTTTCAACAGTTGTAAATGTCACGTTACAGGGACGGGTGATACGTACACAGTTCCTCGTGCTTCCCGGCGCCGACACGAAGACTCTGTTGGGCCGCGATTTTATCATCGACGCAGGAGTGACCTTGAACATACCGCAAGGTATCTGGTACTTTTCCGACGATCCCAACAAACAACACGTTTTCGTGCGTGAGTATAGCTTAACTTCCGTTAACTCTGAACTCATGGAAATAGCTTTTGCTAACATTAGCCTGAGGGACCATGAGGTATCCAGACTCACGTCGAAGCAGAAAGATGCCCTCAACGCGTTTATTTTGAGCAGGTCAGGTCAGTTTGCATCTGAGGGTCCACCGACCGAGTTTGCGACACACCGTATCAAAATAAACGATAATCAAGAGCCAATTGCATCTCCACTTTATAGGATGTCGCCGAACAAGAAAGAAGCCCTCGCAAGAGAAATAGAGGAACTGCTTGACGCCGACGTGATTGAGGAGTGTGAATCACCCTGGGCAGCAAACGTGGTGCTGGTCACGAAGAAGGACGGAGGTACCAGGCTTTGCGTAGACTACCGACGCCTGAACGCCGTGACCGAGGCCGACCGCTATCCACTTCCGCGCATTGAAGACGTACTTCACGCAGCAAAAACCAGCAACCTTATGACAACCCTCGATCTACGAGCTGGATATTTTCAGGTTAGTGTACATCCTAACGATCGTGACAAAACTGCTTTCATTACACCCCTTGGAACGTTCCGGTTCAAGCGAATGCCCATGGGTCTTAAGAACTCGGGTGCTACTTTTCAACGCCTGATGGATCGTTTCAAATCAAACTTACCGGAGCGCATGACGATCCTGGCATATTTAGATGATCTGATCGTCCTATCGAGGTCATTTGAAGGTCATATGGAGGACTTGAGGATAGTTTTTGACAGACTAAAGTTATTTGGTCTAAGAGTGAACCGAGAGAAGAGTCACTTTGCCAGAGACTCTGTCAAATTTTTAGGACACATAATAGCACCTGGCGGGGTACAAACGGACCCCGATAAGGTAGCTGCCATCAAAGATATGGCACCACCGCAGAACGTGAGTAGCCTGAAAAGTTTTATACAAACCTCTAGCTGGTTTCGACGTTTCATACCTGCATACGCCGAAGTCGCCCGCCCATTAACCGACCTGTTAAAGAAGAAAAGCGTCTGGCGGTGGGAGTCTTCGCAAAAAGAGGCATTTGAGAGAATTAAAACGCTTCTAACTTCTGCTCCCGTTCTTAGGCAAGCTGACGAGTCAAAACCATTCGTCTTGCGAACCGATAGTAGCGGCTATGCTTTGGGAGCGGTTTTGTTGCAGGGGGAGGACGAGGACGAGCGTCCGATTGAATACGCCAGCCGGTTGCTGACTGATGCTGAGAAAAATTACAGCACGACTGAGCGCGAGGCCTTGGCCGTTGTTTGGGCTGTCTCCAAATTTCGAGGCTACATCGACGGGAGCGAGGTTTTAGTAAAATCCGACCATCAGCCGCTTCGCTGGCTCATGAGTCTAAAGTCTCCGAGCGGCCGTCTTGCCAGGTGGGCCCTCACATTGCAGGAATATAATCTGCGTATAGAATACACGCCAGGAAAGGCGAACGTGGTAGCGGACACGTTATTGCGACCTAACGACTGCGTGTTTTGTTTAACCACTGTAGACCTACCGGCGCGATCCCCCAGCGACATTAGGGTGAACCAGTTGGAAGATGAGGATGTAAAGAAAATCATTGAAGACATGGAGTCAGACGATCCCTTTAAGGGGAGACCGTGGGCTGACCGCGGTTACGTATTGTCCGACGGCATACTATTTAGGTATGGACCAGAAGGACGAGACGACGAGGACGAAGCTTGTCTCGTCGTCCCTCAACACGAACGTTGTAAAGTATTACAAGAGTTTCATGACGCACCGACAGCTGGACACTTCGGCGTCGAGCGCACGCTAGCACGCATTAGTGCTCGTTTCTACTGGCCTGGGATGAGATCTTTTATATCCAACTATATCAAGGAATGCTCGGCTTGTCAGAGATATAAATGTGACAATAGAAAACCGGCAGGTCTGATTCAAACCCCCGCATCGGCAAGGAGATTCGAGGTCGTGGCAGTGGACCTGTTCGGTCCGTTACCCGAGACTGCTTCCGGGAATAAATGGATTTTGATCGTAGAAGACATTAGTACGCGTTGGGTAGAAATATTCGCACTCAAGAACGCGACTAGTGCAGAATGTGCTAAAACTCTAATTAGCGAAGTATTCCTTAGGTTCGGCGTTCCTCGCCGCATTATCAGCGACAACGGCGTGCAGTTTATAAGCGCTATGATCCAGCAAGCATGTCACTGTATGGGCATTGACCAAACGTTGACTCCGTTGTATCACCCGGAAGCTAATCCTGTGGAAAGGAAAAATCGCGATCTTAAACCTCAACTTGCTATACTTGTTGGGCGCGACCACGATACCTGGGATTTGCACCTGCCCGCGATAAGGTTTGCGATGAACTCGGCGATAACGGCAAGCACCGGATTTTCGCCCGCTTACCTTACCTTTGGAAGAGAGCTCCGCGCGCCAGCTGACGCTACTGTGGACATGCGACGTATCTTGGAAGGCGACAATTTCATACCATCATTCACTCCTTATCTAAGAAAGCTTTCAACTGCTCTTGTAGATGCTCGAGACGTGCACGAGAGAGCCCAAGCTGTACAAAAGAGGAATGCCGATGGCGGTCGTCGCCCAGCGCCGGAGTATAACGGAGGCGATCTGGTCCTCTTGAAGACTCAAGGTACCAATGATACCAGTCAAGGACAGACACCCAAATTTATTCCCAGACGCGACGGGCCGTACCGCGTCCGAGAGGCCGTCAGCCCGGCCACCTACCTCCTGGAGCGGATAACAAACGGGGAACTGCTGGGTAAGTACCATGTTTCGCAGCTTACGCCCTTCGTTGGCCATATCCAAGCACCCGTACGTGAGAAACGGAGACGAGGTAGGCCGCGTAAGTTTGTTGCTAACCCGAACTCAGCATCGCATAGTTCGGATTAGAGGGGGAGGCTGTAACGCGCGCCGTATTCCATCGACGCTGGCGCAAGCACACCTTCACCCTTTCCCCGCGTCCCTGACCGAGTGACCGTGAAGCGCGACCTTCAGTCCGCCGGCCACCGCCTTTGCGTGCACTCACGTGTATTGTATCGTTAAACTTTTCATTATCTTCTAAATTATGTGTCCAAATGACATGCTATAAAATCAAAATTTAACTTCATTAATTTATCTTTATGATGAAGTTACTTTTGTTCATAATGATTTGTAAAACATGGATCCATGTCTACTAAAATAATGTCCATAAATCACTTAAATTTTCAACAAATCTTTGTCACAAAATACCTTATTGTGGCTTATGTATAAGAGATAGGCATATGCTATCGCTGACTTTTTTTTAGATATACTAAAGACCAATATTATTGTAGAACATTGTATTTCCGTATCATTAACGATTACGTCAGCGCACGCGGATACAGCAGTTCGGCAGAGCTGTCACTTCCGACTTATTTAACAAAAATATTAATTAATATTAAATATTGAAAGCTATCTGAGAGTTGTAGTCTAATCTTAAATAACCTGTACTATTTCCAATGAGTCTGGCCATCATATCCAAAAATATTTTTTCAAATCCGAGTGGTAGTTCCATAGATTAGCGTGTTTAAACAAACAAACAAACAAAAAACTCTTCTGCTTTATTATATTACTAGCTGTGCCCTACGGTTTTACCCGTGTTAAAAGCATATTTTAGGCTATTTTTTATACTCTGTGTAAAACTATCGACATTTCTATGAGAAATAAATTAATTTTTCAAATTATAATATAGTCTTACTCGCTGATACTGCAGCTTTATATTGGTGAGAGAATTTTTAAAATGAGTCCAGTAGTTTTGAGTTTATCCATTACAAACAAAAAATCAAACCTATCCTCATTATAATATTGGTATAGATTATATTATAAATATTCTATATAGATTTTGGTGTCGCGGTCAACTAAGTTACACAGCACAAAACCGGTAGCATATTTAGTCCAAAATGAAATATTTACATTCGACCAAAACAATACTGTTTCTAGAAATTCTTCGCTCTAGAATCTAGATATTGTATAATTCAATTTCTAATATTCAAATAACATGCTTCTCGATGTTAACGAATCAACTATTATCAACTAATTAATCAACTAGCTATACCCGGGGCTTCGTTCACGTGGACTACAGAATGCTATCGAAAGGACACGCGCGATCTTGCTCCTCCTCTCCTGGCCATTTTAAAAACAAAAATACTTATTATGGGTGTTCCTCAGGAGGTAAACTTATACCCTTGTACGTTTTTTTGTAGGTCTTTTCAATGTTTACAATTATATTGTACATTAATTTGCTATATCTTTTCTGGTTTACTCAGCGTAAGCCATTTAAGCGCCCGAATTAATTCACCGTGGTCAGTTTTTTTTATTTGCGCGGAACTCTAATTGTTTTTAAAAAATAAAAGTATTCTAAGTTACTCCTTATAATATCAGCTATCTACCAGTGAAAGTCCCGTCCAAATCGGTCCAACTATTTCGGAGATTATCAGGAACAAACAGTCAGAAAGACAGACAAAAATTTTAAAAATTGGTGTTTTGTTATACGTATCGTGTTTTATTTTGACATTACAAACCAGACACTTCAATTTTATTAATTGTACAGACATGAGGAAAAAAAATTATGCATGTCAGTTCAGACGTGCGACTGGAGTTAACTCTTTGTTTTGGAATATATCATATAATTTGCTAAGTTAAATTATTATTAAAAGACATATATTATTACTTCCATATCCAAATAAGTTGAGTATATGCCCTACACACACGAGTTAATTAAAAGATGTGTAACTATGTTGCTCGGAGAGGCGATATAACCACTCGATTTTGCTCCCCATGTTATTTACGTACCGCAGGATAAATGAAAATTGAGTGAACTCCAAAAAATGTCATGAGAATTTCCTGATAAGCACACTAGGTTTATAAAGAACACTGATCACGAATATGCTATTAAATTTTTTTTGTCTGTCTGTTTGTACGTCCGAATTTAACTCAAAAACGGCTTCACCAATTCTTATGAAATTTTGTACACGGGAAACTTACGTCATTGATCAATTGATATATTTTATAAAAAATTTCAATATGTAATACAATAATATATGTAGTAAAAAAAAAACTTTTTTTTTTTCGTTTGAAAGGTGACTTATTCGATAGTATTCTTAGCTATGATTCAAGAAAAAATGTTCAGTCGTTAGAAGATTATCAGCTAATTTCTAGTTCAAAATAGATGTGTGCATCTTAAACAGGTCTGATTGAGTTGAGATTTGGTATTCTGTTATTTCAATCACAGCTTATAGCAGCTAACAAACTTACAGCAGAAATATCGTGTTTGGACTCGTTGGAATGGCTTCAATGAAACGGTTACTTGTGTTGGGGATTTATTAAATTTTCAATTTACCTTGTTAGATAAGAAAATTGCGTAAATAAATTAATGTGATATACGAACTTTTATTATTAATATACAATATCTCCGTTTATAGAAACGGTATATTATTATGTATTATACCAAATTATTACAAGAACATGAATTTTGAATTAACTTTAAAGTAGGTCTGTTATCCATTATATTTGTTTTCGTTTTTACCCTCATCCGCCAGTGAATTATGTAATAAAATATTAATTATGTAAAAGAAAACATGTCAACGAAAATTTGTATTTCTACGCAATTAGTTTGTATGTATTTTCTGTTAGGTAAATACTAGTGGCGGATTGTAGCCTCAATTCATAGGTTATTTCTATTCGTCTAGGTAAAATACGAACTGACACAAATTCACCGCCTTCGTGCGTCATAAACAGTTTTTAATTATATTTTTACGCTTCCTATTTTGGGATATAACAGTTCTTTATTATATTTTGCGATTTTTTAAAAGTACATTATTTCAGCGGAGGTAAAGCCCTACGTAAGCAAATTGTCCAAATATCATACTACAATAGTAAAGTAAATCTAAGAATCAATTATTTATAGAAATAGTTTAAAATGAAATTGATGTTTTGACTTTTTTGTACATTTTTTTAAATGCAAAAGAATAGCAAACATCCAGACTGCCCACCTGATTGTAAGTGGTTACCGTCGCCTATGGACAGCTGCTTGTTACAGCTATGTTGCCGACCTTGGAGACCGTATTGTAATCCTTTTCCCCAGGAGAAACTGTGCTCGGTAACACATTCCGCAATCCCAGCGTACGTGATAAGAAGGTTCTAGAGAACTTTACTGTTGTCATGTTTCTGCTAGGTTTTACAGTGTTAGGATAAGTGGCCAGCCAACGGCGGATGGAGCAAGTTTGAGACGGTGATGAGGGCACCATACCGAGAAAATAAAAAGTATTCTCCATTGTACGTGCGTTAGAAGACACAAAGAGACCCGAAGCCTCAGCGAAGTTGTAATGATTGTAATGAATGAATGAATGAATGTGTTATTTAGACTTACCCATGCACGCAATGAGTTGCTGTTATAAGGTGGTCCCTAGCGACGACAGTAGCGCCGCAAATCACCTTCCCGTCGCGCTTGAGAGCGGCTAGCCAAGGAAACTCCCCGGGAGACAACTCCACCCCGCCGACAACGCGCCCTCCACGCGCCACCCCGCATGCTGCGAACATTTTATATTAAAACAACCTAGGTGAATACTCAAACAAAGTCAATTATTACTCCTTTAGGCTTATCAAATATGGTAACCGGCCCCTGATTTACTATTTTACCGAATCGGGACAAGTACTTGTGCCATTCGTAACACCTTCTCTCCAGCATAAGTGATGAATAGATACGATGGGAATTTACCTATCAGAGATTCTACGTACGTGTTCAAAAATCAACTTAAGAAGCGTATCAAAATCAAATTAATCAATCGATAATACGATACGACCTGGTTATTTAAAAAAAAAATTAATTTCCACCCACAGTTTGTCAGTTTTAGGTTGCGTAAGAAGAAATTGTATTATTACGCTTTACTTCATATAATTTAAGTAAATACAATTTCAAGGTATAATGTGTTTCGAATAAGTTTTGTATTGCAAAAAGGCAGCCGACGACGTTGCGGTCTGGAAACAGTTTAAGAAAATTAACCCTATCACTTACTGTGTAAGTATCATTTTAAAATTAAAGTTAACTATGTAATTGGAAGCTTATTTATTGAATTATATCAACTTATTTTATGACCTCAAATTATCAATCGATCACTAACTTAGTTGAATATTTCTAGGTCGTCGTTAATTTTCTATGTCTTTATTAGGAAGGGGGTAGAGTGTGACATCATTATACAAATATTATTACATTTAAATATACAGAAAAAGCAGCCAGAACTACTAGGCTGATTCTAAGAATTATTTCACCGACAAATAGCTATATTGACCTTGATTGAAATAGAAAATTTTTAATTCTTATTAAAACCTAACTCTGCCCGCATCTCCGCAAGGTTTTATATTGCAGTAATTTCTTTGCCTAGTATTTTAAATTCTACTCATGTTTCTAAAATATTATTCACAGTTCTTACAGCCTACCTTGTAGAATATATAACATTTCATAAAAATCGGTCAAGATATTTTCAAGTTATGTAAATCCAAATTGTAATACTCGTAAATGCCTATCACGAAATTAATAATAAATATGCATTTTTTATTAATAATGTTATTGTAATTAACGCGAGCGAATTCGTGGGTGGTAACAAGTAATTAATACTTTGCTAAGTAAGATGAAATTTTATTTTCTTGTATTTCATGCGGTTTTAATTATTTTATTGCATGATAAGTAATAAGGCATTCAGTCTTAAGATACCAAGAAATAAACCTCATAAAACGCATATGCATAATTATGTAGGTACGTAAACCAAGGAGGAAAAAGCGAAAGTTTCGATTTCGTAAATTCTTTCACTGATTGATTCCCAGAAATGTAAATAACAAAGGAATCTATACTAACTAATTTATACCTATCTACCTATATGACCTAATATTTATATTTCTTTAGATCAGTGTTTTTTAACCTGTGGGTCGTGATCCCCGGGGAGATCGCAAAATCTTTAATAAGGAGATCGCAAAACCTCAGTAAAAAAGTTTAATAATATGTAAATAAAATGTAAAATTAACAAGAATAAAAAAATACATAATATGACTGAAATTTACATTAACATGAAAGTTGCGCCTGTTTTTCGTTAAATAATTTTTCTGATTGTGGATCCGTTTTTTCTGAAAATAGAATTAAATTACTTCTAAGTTTAGACGATTTCTGTGTTTACTTTTTATTTGGGCCATTGATGAAAGCGTCAACGCACACAATTAAAAAGTGGCAGACGGAATTAAACACTTCGAGGGCTTTTGTGGATAATTGTGGGTTGTTCTGATTTTCTTTTAACCAAAAGGTATCCAAATTGATTGACTTGAATTCCAAGTGCAAAATTTCATCGGCAGATAACTCTAGCAGATTTTCTTTTAGGTTGGTTGTAACTATAGTTGCATTTAAAAAGGGATTTATAATCCACCTTTGCCCAGTGTTCTCTGATAGTTTTATGAGATTGAAAAACACTGCATTAGATAATTAATATAATACATATTTAAAAAAAATCGCTTTAATGTTAGCTGTAATATGGGTTTATTAAGAATTGTATATAAATGGATCAAATAATACGTGTGTACGCCTTACGTTTCTTTTTTGTTTGAAGCATCATATGCGTTCCTACTAAAACATTCAACCGTTTGCAATGAAACCTTGATATGTTATTGTGCGTTTACTCGCGAAGGTTCTATAGTAGTAAAACTAGTTTCAAAATTGTGGCGCGAGATTTGGTTCGTTTTGAAAACAACGGAAACAAAGTCATGGAAAAAAGCCTCTTCTCGAAAGAAATCACGAGTTAAATTACCATCAAATGAAATAGTTAATTAAACATGAGACAGAGTGATCAAAAATTTTGCTTTATAACTTGTTTATATACTTTTATTTGTACATATATAAGTAGTTATATAATGTTCTTGTATGTATTTATATTTAATTTATTTTTGTATATTATAATATATTTGTATTTAAATTTTATTACCTTTCTAGTTTAATTTTTTGTGTGTTGCTCATGTTTGTTTTATTTTTAATTAAATTTATTAATTTAACTAAATTATTATTACACTTCCAACAATAACTATTTTTCCACATTATCGCTGGTTAGCGGGTAGAAAATACTTTACAGCATTAAGCTCGCCAGTATACGAACTAAAAGTGAAATAAAGTATTCATTCATGCACGCTCATGAGATTAAAGGTGATATCAGAAATTAAAAAAATTACAGTTCTATCTTAATATCTCGGAAGTGACTATAACGATTTGCATGATATTTAGATTATGTTTTACTTTCCAAATTTATATAGACAGGTTAATTTTTTTTTGCACTACATTGACTTATGTTCTGTCGCCAAGATATTTACTCGTAATGAGTAAAATTTATGCGAACCCCTGGTAGTTAGTAAATAGGTCTCGACACTTTCGATTATATTCTGATTTTTAATTATCTGAGCTAAAAGACTCGAAATAGTCTTGGTATTTAAAGTTTTGAGGAGTAATGGGTGTCGAATTAAATTTTTAAAGCTGAGATGCCCAAGCAAGACGATAACGGGGTGGTAGGGCTGTCTTGCCCCACTGGGTCGCGACTGCCATGCATGTGATAAAAAGTCCGTCATAGTGACTCGCTTTTGCGTGTCTCGTTCCAGCATCAGCTTGATTAATGCAAGCCGGCATGACAGCGGTGACCGTCGACGGATCACGATCTCTCGGTGGTCGCTGTTGTGTTATGATTGTACTGTGCTTACGATCAAGTGCTATCCTATAAAAAAAGTAGAAAACGTAGACTCGAAACCACAGGCATCGATGCGATATTTAATTGGTTTTAAAATATTGTTAACGATTTAATTTGTTACGAAATTTATACTTGTTTTCTGTGTTTCATACTAAAGTTTACACTACAATTATAATAAGTTGTTTTGTGAGTTTGTAAAGAAGTTTGTAGCAGGTAATGTCTGGAAGTACTGGGGGCCTAGCCAAGTTGCCTTTCTACAATCGTTAACGCTAACGACAACAAAAAACTGTATGGAATTGACATAATTATCTCAACGGGGCCCCAGAAATTTACTCACTGATAGAAAATGTTAAATAACTGACATAAGTTTATTTTTCTCGTCATGAAAATTCTAACAGAGTTTTGGGCAACCCTCATAGTAATATTTTTTGTCAATTTTTAATGTTTGAACATTCTGTGTTTCGCGGCAGATGTCGCACTACGTTGTAAACCATTACTAAATAACTATTATAACCGATTGTAACAGTGTCGTGTCTAAACGAATATATTGATTGTACCACAATATTACTGCATTTTCATAAATTCCACTGTTATTACAGGCTATATGTTATTGTTATTAAGTTTTATATATTAATTAATGCGAGCGAGGACACTGGCGGTTGCTAGTTATTTAGTTAGTTGTTAGTTAGTTATCTATCGTTGGGTGCAGGCCGCACAAGATCGGTCGCTCTGGAGATTTATGAGGGAGGCTTGTGGACGTCCTGCGGCTGAAATGATGATGATGATGATGAATATTTTACAGAAAATAAAAATATATTTTTATATAAAATCAAATTTCTGTAGGTACTAGTGATACATAGAAATTATATGGAATAAACAAATAATAATAACTCTATACATTAGAATGACGTAACTATTACATTACAAATCGAAAAAATTTAAAAAAATCTCTCCTTAAATACTGTCAAAGACAGAGAAACGGTAGAATTTTAACTTAATGGTGTTTTATAAAAATGAAGTCTGTCGTATGATTTAATCATGGTTTCAATATAATTTTCCTCTGTCACGTATAAACAGTATAAAAGCGAAGTGAATTTATTTAGAGTATCATAACATATCATACCATCACGCCTGTATTGTATGTACTAATGTACACCCACAGTTCGCCGAATATGTTTTTAGACCCACGTAATAGGGGGCGAGCCTATTGCCATTAATCGGGCACAAAGCCAAACTCCGAGCTGCTAGTGACAATTTCATAGGAAAACCCCAATAACACTTTGCTCGACCTGGGATTCGAACCCAGGACCTCGGTCATAGCAGTCGCGCTTACGACCACTAGGCTAACGAGGCATTTCAACGAAAGTATCAGACATTGAAATTTAGTGACGTAACGCTAAAAATATTTTAAATACCTATCCTATGACTAATTTTACAGTTATAATACTCGAAACCTAATTCGAAGTCACATATAAATATTAACCTTTTATTAATGGCTAAAATAACCCAGTAAATTTACGAGATTAATTTGAGAATGTTGTAAATCTTTTTTATATTTTCATCATTGCGACTTTATTTTAATGACAACTTTCTAATGCTCATTTTGTGACTGTTCCTCGGATAAATATGAAATTATAAACAGTAACATAAATAATATGATGCAAACACGCCAAAATCAAATATTACAGATGCATTTATGCAAAAGTTCGATACTGGAGTAATAGTACGATACAGCGAGCGTTTTTATCAATTGCATAATTTTACATCCGTGGAGTTACGTACGAAATCATAATAACGCGATACACTCAATTTACAAAGAAATTACTATTCGGACATCTTCGAGTAAGCATTTGTTAATACATGTACTATATCAGCGTTGCTAGACATCCCGATTTTTACCCTAACATTAAATGTTCCGCGCGGGACAAGCTCAGTCCCACTTTTTGGGGATTGCTCGATGGTGCAGCGCGGCAAAGTTGCTGGCAGTATAGGTGAGTGTTAACTGAACTGGCCGGCAAAAACTAAACTTAATTTAACTTGAAACTGAAATAAAAGTAAAAGTAGTAAAAACCAATGGATATTTATTTTTTTTTATCATGTCCCGTTTTCGACGAAAGAATCCCGCTTTGTTACTCAAAAGGTTTCAAGCGCTCGCTTTGCCCGAAAAAGAATCCGGTTGCTGTTGACTCAAATCACTCAATTAAGCCCTCAAATGAGGAAGACGAATTACATGATTGAATTCCTCTCTCCCCGTTCCACCACAATAGAACTCGACGTAGTGAGGGTTTTCACTCGTATGTAGTGGACATTCCCCTGATTCGCACGAACTGAATTATATTACCGAATTATTCGTCATTTATAATACGAACGGAATGTGAGCGGAATTCACTCCAGACGTCTGTGGTAGCTACTACATAAGCTATACATACAATAGCTACTACATATTACATAAGGGAAAGTGAATAGATACCTGTTGGGTAAGCGCGATCAATCCTCGGTCTCATCTTCATTGATCGTCAGGTTATGTTAACGTCAAGCGTATGCAAGTATCACATAAAAAGAGAAACAATCATGTTATAAATCCTTTGGAAGATCTACGTAAAATATTTGTACTTAAGCTTAGTTTTAAGTCAATATTTAGCTTAATTATTAGGCTCTGCGAGGACTTGTTGTTCAGGTTGCTTTTTAGCCACTACATTTGCGTTTTTTAACCGCGGCTATTTTGTATGAATCAAAATCTTTATTGCTTTACCGTAACATAACGTTTAATGCACGCTGGCCCTTACACACTGCACTGCATGACAGACGTTGGTTGAAACGTGATATAATTGCATTCTTTTAAATTCCATACATCGATTGACAGATCCTGCACGTTGGCATTTATACGAGTGCATAATGTCAGGTTGAACAAAATATATTTATGGGCTATTGTTCCATTTTTTATTTATGTTGGGAATTCTTTATTTTATGTGCAGTAAGTTTGAATGTTTACGAATTGTTAATTGGAGGTTTCCATATAGTCCATTGTTACAATTAATTTACTATCGATGGGTTTTTGAAAGGACTGCCTCGTTAGTCTAGTGGTCGTAAGCGCGACTGCTATGACCGAGGTCCTGGGTTCGAATCCCAGGTCGAGCAAAGTGTTATTGGGTTTTCCTATGAAATCCTCAGTAGCAGCTCGGAATTTGGTTTCGTGCCCGATTAATAGCAATAGGCTCGCCTCCTATTACATGGGACCTAAAAAACGCACTCGGCGAACTGTGGGTGTACATTAGTACACCTCTGCGTAACCCTTCGGGCAATATAGGCATGATGGTATCAGATCTTTTCATTGTGTATAAATCTTAAATTTTGTTGAATCATTTATCAGTATATTTCTCTTTACATTGTGATCAGATTTACAATACATAAGTTATGAAATTTGTATGCTCATGAGATGTTTAATAGAATTCTTACTTTATTGTTACAATAATTTGAGCTCTTGGAAAGAATTGAGCAATGGGTCTCGTCTATAAAGTCTGATCTCCACCAACCCTACTATTTGCCTTTTAGTTTTTTTTTTTAAATACTAGCTCGATAAATCGGCTGCAGATTACCTGTTAAAAAGTACGGTGAAGTTCAGAAACAGAGATAATTTCTATCCGGATTCGTTGTTATCATACTAGCCGGAAGAAATGCCTTTTCATGCTTTGTTTGAATTACCCGATATAGTAGAAGGAGGCAACATAGAGAATTTTCAAATGGCTTTGAGTAATAGCCCGTGTGTGTTTGTAGTGGAAGGGAGATCCTTTTATCAGGGAATCCTGAAACGTGATCTAATTTTTAACGCATGAACTTCTTTAATAATCCCTTTTTAAATGGCATTTGTTGTTAAAAATATTTTCTCTATATCAGTTTACACGTTTATTGGTGCTACGTACGTTAACGTTTACTACGTTTGCCGTGCGGATACTTATATCGCAATTTATTATCACTAAACTGGGTTAAAAGACGATCGGCATATGATAACGTAAGTGCAACGTTGTACAAGATTTTTCACTCTACGCGAAAAAAACTTTTGCCCTTTTTTTGTAACGTTCGAACACATTGTCGTTCGGACGCTGGCTCGATAAATTAATGTTGCCAAATAAGTTTGCACATCCGTGTACCACTTAATATACTTGGTGAAATATCTCAACGGGTTTATCGCAAATATTCGAGTGCGGTACTCTCTAAAAGCACTTTAAACTATTAGCGCTTATTCTGTGACATAACGTATTTAAGAGCTATTCAATAAACTATTAGAAGTACCTAGTAAATGTTTGGAAATGTTATTTCGAAATTTGAAAGATACTGCGTGGACTTTTTATATTGGTGTTCTTTTTGATTTTTAACTTTTATGTCGTAGCAATTTAGTAACATATTACAAAAAAGTATTTCTCGTAACGGGCATAATGATAGGATTTTGAAATTACTGCGTTAATTTTCACTGCATGTTGTCCTTTCTTTCTGTTTAATGACTTACCGCAACCTTTTGTATGTAGAAAGGATTTCACTTATTTCTTTTTCACGTCGATTTAATTAAATATAATTTCAAGAAAATACTTCCTAAAATATGTAAGCACACGTACACAAGCACTGAAATTGAACTTATCACGTTTTTTTTTTGTTGTATTGAGACACTCACTGCAGGGTTTGCAGGCCTGGGCCACAGCAACGACGGCGAGGAGGCAGAAGACGCGAAACATATCTGGCGGTGTCACAACCAACTGTGGAGTCAGGGGGAGACGCCGGCCCAGCTATTATAGGCCGTGGGCGGCGCCTCCGATAAGGCCTCGGGGCCAGGGTGACGGCAGACCAGGCCAAGTTCACGGCGACGCGGCGACTGAGCGAATGACAGTGGTAGCGGCCGCACCCCACCCCACTCGACGTCAACCGTTGGGATTGTGGAAGGAATGGAGCATCGATAAAAGACGTAGTTTATTAGATAATGACCTTGATTAGATTGCGTAGTAAATTAATGCAGTTTATTTCTCAATTGAATTATAAATATGAATCGAAACTAGATGCTGCGATGTGCATACCTGTCACATTAATCAAAATAAAACTCAACGAAATCGTTTGAAATGGGGTCGACGCGACATATGAAATTGTATGCAGTGTTTGGAATATTTCTTTAATTTGTTATTTCCTAAAAAAAAAACACATTATTGTTTATATTATTTACAAAAGAATTTAGAGATATCACTTACTATAATAACAAAATATATTTATGCAATCGAGGGAGGCGCGGTGATTGTTATTCCGTAATCTTTCTTTATGACCTTAATTGAAAGGTAAATTGAAAGAAATGCGTTGATTTGTGTAGGAAGTAAGTAGGTACATTCATCAGCGAATACATTTCGAGAGTGAATTCAACTTTCATACGTAATAAGCAGTATATTTATTGCAACTTGTAAGTCTTAAGTTTTATTTTATGTTTTAATAATGTATTTAGTTCGTTCATTTTCGAGTGATCGATCATTATATTTAGGATACGCAATGCATCAATGTCGAAGTATAAAAAAGTTTTTTAAATGTTTATTTTCTTTTCATGCTAATAAATTTTTATTAAATAATTTTAAACCACAGAAACATAATAACCTATTGTGTGAACCGATAAGTCTTAGAAAATATTTTTTTGTAATCTTCGTAAGGGCATAAACTACATAATATAATTTTATATAGTTTTTTGTTCGTTTTCGTCAATTAAATACTTCGAATAGAATTATTAACTACTTAAAAATAATGTTTATGAATGTTGATGAATAATGTATTCAGACATTTCGATCTACATTTTAAGAGTAATACGATAAAATTTACGGAGTTTCATGTATTGTTTCATTACTTAATACAAAGTTGGTGTTTTTTTTTAACTTTCGCGATATTTACGACCTTTGAAAATGTTACCATCTAAAGATAAAAGACACCGTTCGAATTTGAGCCTTTATTCTTTATGATGATATTTATTTTCCAAAAAGTTTCTGTATGACTGTATAGTCCAGTCGAATAGCATGATCCGGCTTTTCTAGGCTTCCTTTGTGCTGTTTACATTCACCGGTATCGTAGAGATGGGTTTGTAGGAAATTTAAATAAAAGGCTTAAAAACTTTTTATCTCTGCTTGATAGACAGGCTTTGTTTCCACTGCGCAAAAACAGTTTAAATTATCAAGTAATGCTGTTGTAATTTTTTTTATATTGGGTAATATATTTTATGGGTTAAGATCTTGACTAAAATCTCAGTAACAGTGTGGTTTATTCCGGCTCCACACGTTGGCCCAAACGTTGGAGCCAATGACCTGACACGCGTTTAAAAATGGGCGTTGCTGCAATGTTAGCGGCATCGTGTGCATCTGGGGTAAAGAATACATCTCGGTAAGCCAAGAAGGGAACTGCCGAAAGTCACACATAGGTTCATGGAACAGATTTTTTTCAACTTGAGTGTGGTAATTATTCAGTCGGGCTTTAGAAAAAGCCCTACTTCTATGCTATGGTTTCGTCACGATGATTTACTTCACCGAAGGCGCAGGCTCAATGTAGGATTCGAGTCTCGAACGTCGATCGATGTGGTCTCCGAACACACAACCAATGAGCTACGATTTTTTCGAATGAAATCTTTTGTTTAAAATACCATTTGTCAGAACTCACTAGCGCTTGGAGCTCACAAAATAATTTATGCGAACTTTTAATCTTTTATTTTACGTACTTAAAAAGATTTAACGGGGTGAATTTTTAGGGAATTAATTTATGTCACTTCGATATACGAGTTGTTCAAAATACGTAAGAATCAATTTCTGGAGATAAAAATCAATGTCGTGTTATTAAAATAACAGCACATACACTTACTTACAAATCAATGTTGTAGGAAGTGCCTCATATTAGATGAGATAAGAATATAGGTATAATAAAGTATGTCATGTTATATATTATGAAAAGGTTATTAACCATATTGTTTGTATGTTTCAATAAATCGTTAATCAAATAGCATCTAAGAAAAATATTGTTTTGTAAACTTTTATCAAAATATAATACCGTCGTTGTAAGCAGGTTAAACCTGTGGGTTTAAACCCGTGATTTTCAAAGTGGTTTATATCGACCCCCAGGCGTCGACGACGACCATCAAGGGCTCCACGTCAGCGAAAAAAAGAGGGTTATGAGATGTAAATGCGAGTCAACAATAGTGGATCACATTTAAGCAGGTCGTGATTTTAATTTTGGCTTTCCATGAATGGAATAATCTACAGCATACTTACTTACAATGTATTTACATATATTCTATCTGCAATACATAAAATATTAAACTAACTATGAAGTAAAAAGAAACATATTTTTTTATGGAACATGAGTAAAAATATTTTAAAGTGAGCAAGTAGCACTATATCAACTGTGAAAAACACATTTGAATGTGATGAATTTGCAAAATCAAATCAAAAAATTATTTATTCAATTTAGGCCCTAAGAAGGCACTTATAAACGTCAAAACACTACTGCCGGTTCGGAAAACATCCCAGACATCGAGAAGAACTAATAAGAAGCTCGATCATGTTTAACATTTTTTTTTCCATAAAAAAAAACAATATAAGCTAAACAGAGGAGCAGAAGGTATACCCAAACCGAAAAACATGGAAAGTGGTCTTAGAGACAAACAAGTTTGGGGACCTCTAGACTATAGACGCATGGAATTTCGCACAGGAGTAGGTTCCATAAATATCGTAGGTGAGCGAAAACAAAATTATTTTGAACATTTAACCCATAAGGGGGTTAAGAGTAGGATGATTCTGAGATGTTGCCGATGGTAAATCCTATCGGACATACGGCTTGTGTAAGTATTATTATTCTGATTTTTAGGAGAAGAACCGAAAACTGTTTCTGATCCCATCTGATCTGAACTGATCAGTGATCCCACATATAGAGACCAAAGCCTACAAGATTTTCCCGTTTTGTTTTGGACATATTCTATCAATACGTGATGTATATTTTCAATTCAAAGAACAGCTTAAGTAAAGGTGCCAAGACACAGCAAGAAAAGTCAGAAAATACCCTACCATGTTGAATGGTTTCAATGGGCTGTTCTTTTTTATCTTCATAAGTTTAGCGTTGTAGCTACAGTCTCATCTGATCTTAAGTGACCAAAGATGGCATGACACGCTAAGTGTGGAAGACTGGCCCTCAAGTGCAGCTACCGAAAAACACCTGTTGGTGTTTGGCGACATATTTTCAACTTGAGGGTGGTAGCTAGCCAGGAGGCATTAGAAAAAGCCCTAGAACCATGTTATGGTTTCATTACGACGTTTTCCTTTACCGAAAGCTTAGGCTCATTGCAGGGGCTCGAAGTCACGTCGATCGTCGCGGAGTTCGAGTAGGTATCGCTACATTTTTGCATTCATAGTTTGCAACGTATAATACAACTTTTCTTGTGTAGTATGCAAGATATTAAATGTACAAATAGTTATTGGAACGGTATTTTTTTTAAAATAAATTTTCACAGTTTTGTAATATTCTTCTACTTATAATAATAATTTCGACAGGATTATTAAAAGATACGAATTAATACAAAAACATGAATAAATAAAGCGTCTGTTAAAAAGTGGAACAGTCGTAACAGTAAACTTGTGTACCGATTTCTTTACAACAATGTAGTTTCGTTTCTTGATCGTCGAGAATGCATCGAATATCCTTGGTGCGAGACGAGCTTTGTTGCGTAACCAGCATTTAATTTCACCAACCGCCAGATAGCCTGAGAGGTACAATTTAATTTTTATACTTATGGACAATCTTGCCCAACGGTTTACGTAATGCCAGGACTAAAGCGACGTATTTTAATATTTTGTAATTTTTTTTTCGAAAGGATTAAATACGAAGAATGAATTAAAAACTTTTATATTGCCACGGACGCATCCAGATTAGGAATTGAGGATGTTTCATCCCTCATAAGTGAACGATTGTGTAATAAAATTTATTGCGCTAATAATAATTGTGCTACTATAAAAATGCTGTGTTTGTTTTTGTTAGAGCTTATATAATATTTGATAAGGAATATTTAATGATTTTTTAATCGACTTCAAAATAAGGAGATTTTCAATTTATTTATGAACCGATTTAGATGACTCTTTTTTTTTGCTAAGGGGATAGTTCAACGGTGGTCCCATTTTAATTTCATTGGCATTGGACCATGAACTACGAAGATAAACCAGGGAACGCCTCAAAATAATAGAAGTTGGATTTATTTTTTAAATTGTCTTTTGTTTCACTTTTATCACATATGAAATGTTCTCATGTTTTTTTTACACACAAATTAATTGAGAGTTTTTTTTTATAAATAATTTATCGTTAATGGTGAATAATTTGAGCGTCGTACTCGCAATAAAACGAGCGTTCCTCGTAATTTATTTCACATTCGAACGGTTTAGGGACGTATGTGTAAAAATGATAAATGACTCGAAGCGACCTCCTAATTCGTTTTTTATCTTTTATTTATTAAATATTTATTTTAAAAAAATGTAAAAGGATACTCCAGTGGTCTAGACATACATCGATGGCCTTGTTACTGTTTCTGAGGACATTTCATATTATGGAAAGAGCCGTGTATGTATCACAGTGAATCAGTGGAAGATCGTGGCAACGCGGCCAAGGCAACTGTGCCACCCGTATGTCGATAACGGGTTGCAGCCTCCTTTTTGAATAAAAATGAATTACTAATAGTTCGACGTTTTTATGAATCGAGTTTAAAGTGAGTGTGAATGAAACTATAGGCTGACCGTTCGCGTTGATGCACCGCGCGCGCCTTTAGCACGACTCTGAAAACCGACCAATAAGCTAGCCTATTGCCATTTGCCGGCTATCAGGAGAAATAGACATTTGATGTGGATGTTTTTGTACTTTTATTTTTGAGATAAATGAGATTATTTTATAAAGATGAAATAACCGACGCGACGCGTGCGTTTTAGAACAACTATACAGTCAATCAAAAGTAATGCTCTGACGCGTTCTGGGTGAATTATATTGTCAATATATATCTACAATTCAATTATATCTGTCACAGTTGCAATAATATACACAATATAGGATAATATCTCAATACCGTGTATATCCGTACACACCCGCCGTCCCACGTCCCGCAAACCATCATGAGGGTCTACGTGGTGTATGTATGTGCACGTTTATATATCGTTTGGTGGTGTTTGCTGCCTTTCAGCCTTTGCTTTCTCTTTATGGGAAAACGAATTACGTTCGTGTGCAATGAAACCGAGTTTCGATTCGAGTGTGAAACGATGGTAATTTAAAATTTAATCGGAATTATTTGAATAATTTACTGTGGAGATTGTTAGTGACAAATGAACGATGTTTGCCCACGTGGACCTGCATATTGCTTTGACCATGTAATCGTCCTACTTTGTTTTGTTTACTTGCCTTCACTATAAGCTGTCATAAAATTTATTATGAAATCGTGTAAAGGACATCGCATCTGTGTCATGTAATGGAATATTTTTAATAAAAAATAATAATTTACATTACACGGGATATTATGTATAAGACATAAAAATTGAAGGGTTATTGAGAAATTAATTAAATTAAGTAATTTTTTTTTTAATACTTTATTGCTTCGGATATAAGTTTTATTACTTGTATACGATATTTTCGAATGTCTTTGGATCCGAATTATAATTTTCATAATATACCTATAGACACATAAGACACGGTACATCTATACATAACATACCATTACGCCTGTATCCCCGAAGGGTTAGGCCATAGAGTAATAAAGTCCGCTCACTAACACGCCGAGTTCATAATTCTATGGGTTAGGCAGATGTGTACTAATGTACACCCACAGTTCGCTGGGTATGGTTTTTAGGTCCCATGTAATACCCCTATTGTCATTAATCGAGCACAAAGCCAAACTTCGAGCTACTACAGAGAATTTCATAGAAAAACCTAATAACACTTTGATCGTCCTGGGAATCAAACCCAGGACCTCGAGCATAGCTGTCAGTCTTTATATCTTTTAGATAATATCGGTATGATAGTTAAACTGTTATATCGGTTAACATTTAAAATGATTTTAGTTGGGTATCATCAAATCTTATACGGATCAAATAATCAAATGCTTCCCAAACGTCACGTATCTAGCTAGCTACATCTATATAATTAATAAAATTGAGGTGTCTGTTTGTAATGTTAAAATAACAGTTTTTTACTAAATGCATATGAAATTATATACGATACCTATAACAAAAAGCCCATTTTTTAAATGTTTGCCTGTCTGCCGGTCTGTCTGTTTGTTCCAGGTAATCTCTGAAACAGTTCGACCGATTTTAACGGGACTTTCACTGATAGATAGCTGATTTTATAGGAAGTAACTTAGGCTACTTTTATTTTAGAAAAATAATTAGGGTTCCACACAAATAAAAAAAACTGGTCATGGTGATTAAATTCGGGCGCTTAAATGGCTTACGCTGAGTTAACCATAAGAGATATAGCAAATTAATATATAACATAATTGTGGGCATTAAGAAGACCCACAATAAGCATTTTTGTCTTTAAAATAGCCGGGAGCGGAGGTAGCAAAATTCGCGCGGGCATTCTGTAGTCCTCGTGAGTGAAGCCACGAGCACAGCTAGTTACAATATAACCGTTTTTATTACAGGTACGTGTCGTTGCAGCGGCAGCCTCGTCTCATAAGGTTTCTATTCCTCCTTCATCTACGATGGTAATGTTATCTGATACACTTCATGTGGCAATTACTCATTTAATAGTGATAACAAAGATAATTAATTACAGTCTACAACATCCTTCCTTTGATCATGAATCCTTAAAAACAAAGTTTAGTAACTAAACCGATTTTTTCATTTTTGTTACTTTCATAAAAAGCTAAATAAATTTTAATAGTACTGAGTACTACATAATATATGTATCTATCTATATCTATACATATAATAAAAACGTAACTGACCGATGTCTGTACATAGAAGATATATAACAAAAACTATTATTGGGGGCCTTTATCAACACAGCAGAACCCAAAACAATGATTGTTACAATTTTTGTCTGTTTGCCAACGTTTGTGCTCGCTAATCTCAGAAATGGCTTAATCGATTTGAATGTGGTTTTCACTAATATATTGAAGTAAGCTTCACTTAAAATGTAATGTTTGTTTTATTTCAATCAGTTCATAAATAAAAAAATTATATCAATTTTAAGAATCACGGTGAACATTTGTTCGATAATAATGCTATAAAATAAGTGTTTAGTTGAATTGGCTGAAACTTTGAAACTGGTTTGTAAAATGATGATGATTGAAAGTTTAATGTAAAGTTAAAAAATGTACAATTTCAGAGAATTTTGAACTTTCCAATATGAGTTGACCTTAGATCTACATGATAAGTCATATTAAAAAGGGGTCACCCTAGGTTGGATATTGTCGGATGGATAAAACCACGCAAGCGAGTCGAGTACCGCATCGCTGCTAGAAAATTCATTCCGAAAAATATCGATTCGAATCAAACTCTGATGTATTGATTCACAAAAATCAAGGTCTAAAAGATCGATCTCTCCAAAAAATCAACCATTTTTGATTTATTTTTCAGATTTGTGTTAACAATATAAAAATCCCTATTATTGTGAATAAAAAGACGTCCACAATATTTTAATGTGTGCTAAATTAATAGCGCTTGTTTTATTCTTGTTTCTTACAAAGTTACAGTAGTTCGTAGTAACAATGTGGTTTCTTAATAACGTTCTTGACTATATATTGCTTGTAGATTCGCTGCTTGCTGTTGCTGGTGTTGTGGTGTTTCTCGAACTGATCGTAGTACTGCCGCCCTCTCCGCTATATTTAACCTCGCCCTTTGCCTCGCAACCGGTCGTGCGATAAATTCCGCGCGGGGCGTCGCTCAACCAATGAGCGCGCACGCCCTGTGTGCGCGCTCTCCGCAGAGCGAGGCTAACCTTGGGAAAGGGACGGCAGTACCATGAGTCACCATGCCAGATGTTCCGAGTCTGGCATGATTCATCCTTACAACTAGTGAAATTTATACATTTAAACTTACAACTAGCTATATTCTTATTCTAATCGTTTTAAAATACACATATTCACACATATTCAGTTCATATTATTATATCTATTCCTAACACGTATTTATAAACCTTATTCCTAACACGTATTATTTCATTTATTTGTTCATTCTATACTATTAGACTATCGTTATTTGCTCGCCCCGCTCGCTGTCCGCAACACCTATATTAAAAAACATAAAGGACACCACAAAAATCGATCTTTTGTTATTTTTAGCATGCTAAAGTATCAGTTAAAGAGAAACAAAGAACGGTATAGAGAGAGAGAATTCATTTCGAAAATGTATTATTATAAACTGTTGTCGTTATTCTGCTGTTGGGCAATTTACTGTTATGAATCGTATTTTAATTGGTAAATGACACCATAGAGAAAGATAGCATAATTAAATGGATAATCCATACTAATATTATAAATGCGAAAGTAACTCTGTCTGTCCTGACTGTTGCATTTCGCGCCCTGAAATAGGCGATGAAGGTTTGTACGAAGAACACATCAAACCAAATTTGATGAATTTTGATATGAAAATTTATATTTATGCTTTTAGGAAGAAATAAAAATGTTTCACGTTTTAAAAATCAAGAGATGATTTACAATAACATACACATAGACTGCACCCCCTGATACTAAACAATATGTCCCTGAGACATATGCTTACATATGCAAAGGACGGGTGGCTAATTTCGCTCCCGCACACCCATCATGTCCTCCCTCTCTTGTAGCAACTCAAGCCTAGGTCCGTTCCCTCGGTGTAGAACCCTTGAGTCATGCAGCCGCTCGAACGATACAGGTGACACTGCACTTACAATCACGTAGGTATCCACACACATCATTACACATAATATGTGCACACCACATAAGTACATAGGTTCTGTAAGGGACCTTTTTTTATGACAGTTAGTTTCGATCATGTTTATAGAATACTAAATACATATACACATGTTCATTCCTTTCTCCCAGGAGGCAGGGATATGTATATATGTATGCGTTAGTTTAGCTCGAATTTTCTGCAGATAGAGAATTAGTCAGTTCGAGACCTTTTCACAACCGCGGTAACAGCCCAAGCCGAGGTCCGGCCACTTTGGCACACTTGTGCGCATGTTGCTCACGCTTTCGCGGCTGAGTGCCTTAAGGGCTCGCCCCCAAGCCTGGTGAAGCTGTCAAAGCCATCAGTGGCTCTATTTGTTTAGGGCCCCTTAGGCTAACAGTATAGTCAGTCAGAAAAAAACCATCTATGATTTTCTTTTGGTTTATCGTGTTCATAGATTAGTGAGTGTATATACAGTAATATAGCGGGATGGTAGGGATGGCGACCACCATACACATAGTGATAAACACAGGTATGATTTTCTTTTGGTTTGTCGTGTTCCGAGATCAGTACTTAGATCGTAAAGCGGACGAGTTTTTTGTTTGTTTGTTTAAAAACTGCAATCTATGGACAACTGGAAGTAGTCGGATTCAAAAAATTATTTTTGTATATGATAGCCAGATTCATGAAGTAAATAGTATTAGGCTATCTGGAACTAAGTTACACCTCTCAGCAAGGCTTAAATATTGATTTTTGTTAAGAAAGTAGGAACACAAAGTGATCCCAAACTGATTTATTCGCGTGTGCTGCCGTAACGGTTAGTGATACGTAAGTACATAACATACCATCAAGCCTGTATTCCCGAAGGGTTAGGCAGAGGTGTACTAATATACACCCACAGTTCGCCGAGTATGTTTTTAGGTCCCATGTAATAGGGGGCGAGTACAAATAAGTACAATGGTTTCTAAAAATATTTAAAATAATTTGTACTTGCGGGAAGTGAGAACAATTGTGATAGACTACACGGGTGAGTCGCGCTGGCGGCACGGTATTTGTCGGATAAAAACACGGGTGAAACCGAGGGACACAGCTAGTGTATAATATGTTTTATATGTATGTGTATTACTTTTTATACATTTTGGGTTTACTTTTTTATTATGTTGTAAATTTAACTGTTAAAGAACGAAACCAAAGTCACATTAATTTTTAAGAAATAATATTGTTTTTGTTGATATCATTATCGTTTTTGCGTTCATTTTTTATATTCCTACATAACGGATATTGGAAATTGCGTTATGATTTTATATAATTACTTTTATACTGACTTTTACTGTGGCTCCACGCACAAGTTTTAAATAATTTTGTATTTCAGCAGACTTGATGGCTATCTACGTAACTTTATTTATACAAAAAAACATGAAACTTGTTTTTCTTTTCGACGTTTTTCAAATGAACTCGTAAAGATCAGCAACATTCGATCTAGGTATAATTATGCAATGGTCTGTAAATGTTGTGTAAAAAGTCTGTTCATACTTACTCCTTAAAGGAAAAACCTTGTAATAAATATAACTCATGATTCTAAAAACTAAGGCGTTTTAGACAATGAGAGCTATAGTATGAGCGCGAGTTGAACGCAGTCGGAACCTGCGGTGAATACCGGGAGCATTGCCTCCCGCGCAACCCGCACGCCCCCTCACGCGCTCTTTTTGGTTTCTGTTAAAAAAAGCATCAATCTGATGATGATTAATATTTTTAGTTTGATTTCTCTGTGTAAAATAATTGATAACAAATGAGTGATAAATTATTACCTTGTTTTTTTTTTTTTCATTAAGCTAACTAAACATTAAAGAAACATTTACATCTTAGTAGATGTAAATGTTTAATTTAAAGCAACGTTGAAATTTTTCGACGTCTTCATTATCGACAGCAATAATTCTGATTAGGTTACAACACTATCGATTTCCTTAGCTCTGCATTCTACGCGTGCGCTTTCTATATATATGTTTGTATCATGGTGAGTGCTCTGAAGAGCCATTTAATATAATTTCTTTTTCTTCCTTCCACAACAGAACCACATGCGCTAGGCGTCGCAGCCAGAGTTTTAGTTTAACTTCCACCTCGACACGAACTAAAAAGATCTCAATGTCTTTTCTTTGTCGTACCGTGGAAATGTAGAATCATTTCCCGGCCTGTGTGCATCGGTCATCGGATCTTTCAAGCGTAACGTGGTTATATACTTATATAAATCGGTTTGATAACGAGGATTGTCAATAGATAGCCGATTTCTCAGTGTACGCCGATATTTTTGGTTTTTATAGTACTTACCATCCCTTTGCGGTACGTATAAATACTATAAAAAAACCAATCTTGTCGTATCTAAATTTAATAAAGCTAAAAATTACTTTAAATTAAGCCATTTATTTATCTGAAAATAACATTTACACTGGGTCAGTAGTTGTAATGTAATACTTAGAGGTACATACACTGTGCGGGTTATCAAGTGACCAGACGTTAGCTCTGGTCTATACCACGGACTATTGATTCCGTGGTTTCCGCACTTTGAGAACTATTACTGAATTGCCGAGTAAAAATACGTCGATGACTATAAATTCAACTTTTATTGATCACTATTTACGATATTCACTTGTTACTATCTACTTGTTGATAATGTCCTTATCACTATTTATTTTCTTGCTGACTTCTTGAGAAATGTCTGACCTTGCTGTTAGCCTTAGGGGCCCTATCCAAAAACAGAGCCGCTGCGGCTTTTACAACTTTACCGGGCATGGGGGCGAGCGCTTAAGGCACTCAGCCACGAAAGCGTGGGCAACCAGCGCGCAAGGGTGCCAAAGTGGCTGGACATCGCCTTGGGCTGTTGCCGCGATTGCAATGAAGTCGCGATCTGTCTAATACCCTATCCGTAAAATCGAGTTAAACTAACATATACAGATATACATGTTCCTACCTCCTGGGAGGAAGGAAGAAACATGTGTACGTGTATTTAGTGATCTGAAATATGTTCTACACTAACTAGTGCAAAAAAAGAAAAAAAAAGGTTCCTTACAGAACCTATGTACCTGTGAGGTGTGCACGTATGTACATATGTGTGTACGTGATGCTTGTATGTGGGTAGCTAAGTGTTGCACGTAAAGTGTCACTTGTATCGCGCGGGCGGCTGCCAGACTCAAGGGTTTCACCCCGAGGAACGGACCTAGGCTTGAGTTGCCGCGGGAGAGGGAGGTCGCGGCGGTGGATGTGCGGGAGCGAAATAAGCCGCCCGTCCCCTGCGGAGGGAACGGTGGTTACGCGGGCGTGGGCGAAAACACGCTCTGTTTAGAGAGACGGTTGAGTAATATGCGATTTGTTTCTCGATTTCGTCATCGGGATCGGTAAAGATGTTACGCGGTCGGCGCTGTAAGCGGGTGGCGTTTGGGACTGGAACTTAATTCGCGGCGGCTTTGATCAAAGGATTCGCGTGATTTGACGCGGTGTCAAAGTAAGATCGTGAGAGGTATTTGATGTAAGACTCGATCGAGGGGAGTTTCATATCTCTATGAAGGTCTACCTGTCGAACGAACCAGGGGGCGTTATTGATTTTACGTAGTACTCGAGATTGAAGGACTTGGAATTTGTGTATGTTCAATTTTGACATATGTGCGAATGCGGCGCAGCTATATGTCATAATCGGATGGATGCACATTTTGTAGAGAGTAAGCTTATGTCTCAGGGACATTTTGCTTATGATCAGGGGCTGTAATCGACTTATGGCCATTGCGGCTGTTTTACAGACGGCACGGACATGAGAATCAAAGGTAAGTTTTCTATCGAGGGTCACACCGAGATATTTAGTCTTGGTGGCCCAAGGGATATTGTCTTTGAAGAGTTTGAGAGTTTTGAAACTCTCAGGGTGCTCTTTTCGACTAGGATCAAAGATAATCGCGGCGCTCTTCGAGGGGTTGACGGCTATGCGCCATTTGGTGTACCATTCACCGAGAGTGGTGACTGCGCGTTGGACTCTGTGTCTGACCCTAAGTCTGCTCCTATTCTATACCTAGGACGAGGTAGGTCACTGACATACAGATTGAAGAGACAAGGCGCCAGAATGGAGCCTTGCGGGACGCCCGAGCATATGGGTTGGGGTGTGGAGAGTACACTTTCCGCTCGGTAGCGGAAGGTGCGGTCGGTGAGGTAGTCGCGGATAATTTGAACTAACCTATCTGGGACTTGTAACTGGTGTAGCTTGTGGACTAGTTCGGCGTGCCAGACCTTGCCGAAGGCCTTGGCGACGTCGAAGAAGACCGCGAGCGTATGGTATGGAGGATCTTTTGCGAAGTTAGTCGCTATGTGCTCCGTGAGGCGTTGGACCTGGTGCGTACACGAGTGTCGAGCGCGGAACCCGAACTGTTCCGGTGGATATAGATTTTTCTCGTCTATCACGGTTTTGAGACGGTTCAGAAGGAGCCGCTCATAGATTTTACCTAAGGTATTCAAGAGACTGATCGGGCGATAGCTATCGGGAAGCGATGCTTTTTTGCCGGGTTTATGTATCCCTATGACTATGGCCGTTTTCCAGGCGGCTGGGAAATGGCAGTAGGCGATGTTTACATTGAATATGCAAACCAAGAGTGCTATGAGGTGATCAGGAAGAAGTTTGAGAACTTCGTTCCGGATCCCGTCAGGACCGGGAGATTTTTTGAGCTTAAGGCCCTTAATGACGGAACAGACTTCGTCAGACGTGACCGTAGTTAGGGTATCCGTGGGTGGGACCGAACTGAGTTCCTGTACCGAGGATTCGATTGTGTTGACATGTACGGCGTCTATGTTGTCGCAGTTTGGAGAGCACTGGCTCTCCAAGCTTGCGGCAAGACACTCCGCTTTGTCTTCGCTATCGAACGCGAGTGGGAGGCTCGGGCCTCTTTCGAGGGGTGGTAGTTGGGAGGAATGTTCTATTTTTAATGATCTGGCTAACTTCCAGTATGTGAGATGGGACGGTTTGAGACCCTCTACGAGGTTGTCCCAGCTGTGACCTCTGTATTCAGTGATGCGAGCTTTGAACTCTCTTTGTAATGCGCGTAACCGTGCGCAGTTTTCCCTGGACGGGAATGAGTCGTGAGCGCGTGTCGCGGCGTTCTTTTCCGTCTTCAAAGCTCGCAGGTCGGCAGAGAGTATAAAGCGGCGATCGCTCACCGTTTTGACCTCTCTCGAGGCCTCTCTGATGCTGACCTGGAGGTGGTCGACGAGGGAATCGATCGCTAAGTCGGCATCTGCGGCTGACTGCAGTACGTCAGGGACCCTATCTAGGCTGTCCGAGGACGGCCTGTCCGCGAGTAAATGTTTGAGTTTCGCGTAGTCAACCACCTGGACGGACGGAGGACTATGGTCGGAGGGATGTCCTAGTCGGAGGATGACCGGGCGGTGATCGGAGTCGAGTTTGTGTACGACTTCTAAAAGTTGTAACCGAAGCTCGATACCTTTCAATAGAGCCACATCAAGGACTGTAGGACGACAGTGATCTTGAAAGTGGGTGGGTTCGGAGGGAGCTAACACGTCAAAGTTCATGTCATTGCATAACTGATCGAGTATACTCCCGTTACGGGAGTCTCTCGAACTGTTAAAGCAAGTGTGACCGCTGTTGAGGTTGCCTGCTATGATTACGGAGGGACCGAGTGAAAAGAGTGCCTCCAGATCGGACCGGAGGAGTCTTTTCGATGGTGATAGATATGCGGATACGATTATGATTGACGGGTGGTCAGTCATACCTAGTCTACATATAGAAACTTCCAAACTGGTAAGTTCGGGAGGGTCAATTCGCAATCCAGTATAGTGAACGTTTGTAGTAAATGAGAGTGCCGCCTCCTTGGGTGACTCGGTCATTTCTAATAATATTATAGTTAGCGACCTTAGGGTTGCGTCTCTATAACTGACGCTCTACTAGGAAGTTAGCTACGAGATCACGCTGAGAAGCAAGGTTCCTAGCGTTAAAGAAGAAAATGTTAATTTCTTTCGGTTTTAACTTATCCATTGGAAGGCTTTCGGTTTGCGGCATCGAGGTCTAGACGGTGTATCGTCTCCGATAGCCGGGGGAATTTCCACACGGTCATTATGCAACCGTGTTCGTTGAGATAGTCGACGTATGCGTCGACATCCGTGACGCTGTGCTCTCGGAGCAACAGGGCAATGAGGAAAACGTCCGATGGAGGAGCAGAACCGCGTGGAGCGGAAGTTTGAACAACCATAAGAGGCTGTGGTTTAGGGGCCAATTCCAAGTCCATAAGGGGCTGGGGATTGTGGCGAGCGGGGGCCCACGGGGCCCGAGGGCCCAGTATGGGCTGCGGGGGCACTCTAGGTGCGGGAAAACGGCTGCAGGAGCGCGGGCGGCGTTTGGGAGGTTAGGAAAAGCCTCCATTGACAGCAGGGGCTGTGGTTGGGGGCGAGGGGCATGGTCGACGGGGGCATGAGGTGCCCTCTGATGGGCGGGTGGCCTTATCCGTCGGGGGCGCGTTGCGCGCGGGGCTTTTGGGCACCCGCGATAGTTTGCAGGGTGCCTTGCTTGACCGCAAAGTACACAGCTCGGCTCACCGGGTGAGTCACGCGTGCGGGGACACTCCCTAGTGGAGTGATTCTCGGGGCACATGACGCATCTTGGAGTGAGATGACAGTGGCGGGAGGAGTGCCCATACAATTGGCAGTTGTGACACTGCGTCGGGATTCTATTTTTGTATGGGTTTTCTACTGTGATGCCTGAGAGGCTGCACACAGTAGCTACGTTATAGATAGCTTTACCCTCGGGGGTTCTATCTAGAATAACCACTACCATAGGGGTGGTTTTCTGTCTGGGCCGTACATCCGGTGTACTTTTCTCTCCGTGAGGAGCCTAGTGAGGTCTCGGTGGGCGTCCGACGTGCTCACCGAGACTTGTATGCCCGTGGCGATACTACGGGCTTTCGTGTAGGGGATCTTTGAGAATCTAATATCGGACTCTTACTTTATCCAGGCGGCTTTGAATGGGGGTGCGCGTGTCGAGATTCGGTCTCGGTGCTTTCGGGGCCCTGTCTTCGTCGCTGTTAGCGGCGCGTTTAGTTTTCCTAGATACGACGGTGGTAAAACCGTCGTCATCGTCGGCAGCGGGCTGGATGTTTGGGATTGTTTGATCCATCTGATTCGGATCAGTGGATACGGGAGACTCTACAGGGAGAGCTGCGAAGGAGTTATGCACGGGAAGTGCGTTGCTTGCAGGTGTATCTGAGCGCCTTCCGCGGGGATTAGAGTTTCGCGAGTTAGGGCGGGAGGGGCGGCGCCCACCATGGCCTTTGGACAGAATGTCCAGGTGTAGGCACGGCGGGACCCCTGCACGGCGCGGCGACGATGGGTGCAGCGGCGGTGGGAACGTTGGCGGTGGGCGCGTCGGCGGATATTGACGCGACGGCGGATGTAGACGAAACGGCGGCGGGTTTGGAGTCGACTAGCTCATAAGTCGCACCGGGAGTTACTTCGAATGTGGCCTGTGTACTCGGCGTACAAGTCAGGGACTCGGAGCTTCATAAAGTTAAAGACTTTATGAAGCTCATATTCATGCACTATTATTTCTTTTGCCATCCCGCTGGCGGTTGGGAGGGTGGGGGAGTGTATTTAAAAAACCTCCCTGCCTGGAGGGCAGGGGGGTACGCCAAATGAGTTTAACGGGCTCTTCGAGCCCGGAGCAATGAGACCTGTGTGTCACGGTGTAATGACGCACAGGAAAGGACCTATCGTTTCCCTAGGGGAGTCCCTAGCAGTCTCGTGGCAGAGGACGCATACCGGTAAAACCGCGGCTCCGCCTAAACAACGACGAGGATGGAATGGTAAGGATAGGAAGGGTTGGGTAGGAGACAGCTGGGGCTTAACTATGCAAAAAGGCAAAGGCTAAGATTCCCAGGCCCGTCCGAGTTATCGTTTATCTCAGAAGGAGGTAACCGGAGAGCGCTCGGGTCACGCCCCGTTCGTCTTCGTTAACACCGCTAGGTATCCGACGAACGACCACTAAACGTGGATTTGCGTGTCTTCAAAACAAGATTCGCGCTGAAAAGCGCGTTTGTTGTCGTACTGAGGTACGGTTTTTCGTGTGCACCGAAGTGCTACACGAAATGTGCGAGCGAGACAGCGCTATGCGCGCAACGAGTACCTAGATACTCGCTACACAACAATAACACCGTCTACGCTATAAAACGCGGTATGAAAAGGCTTAAAAAACTAGCTTTAAACCGTGTGCTTTGAACCGGCAGGCCTAGGACCGGGTCCGTGGATTAAATCAAACAAGTCGCAACTAGTCTAAGCAGAGCACGAAGTTCAATGAAATAGCTTAAAAAACTAGCTTTATACTGTGTACTCTGAACCGGCAGGCCTAGGACCGGGTTCGTGGATCAGAGTAAACAAGTCGTAAACTAGTTCAAGCAGCAATGAAATAAATTACGAGAGCGATCGAGAGCGCTAACGGACACGTCCGTTCACACCAACGGTCGAAATCGGAATCTCCTTCCTTTTTTTTTTTTTTTTTTTTGACCTGACTACACTGTTAGCCTTAGGGGCCCTAAAGCCGCTGCGGCTTTTACAGCTTCACCGGACTTGGGGGCGAGCGCAGAGGGCACTCAGCCGCGAAAGTTTTGTGGACGACTCGCACGAGGGTGCCAAAGTGGCCGGACCTCGGCTCGGGCGGTCGTCGCGTTCGCAAATAGGTCGCGATCTATTCGAATCCCCACACCTACGATTCGAGCTAACTAAATATACACATAGGCACGTTCCCTTTCTCCTGGGAGGAAGGAAGGAACCGTGCGTATGTGTATTCAGTAATCGGAATGTTTCTACACTAACTAGCGCTAACTAACTAGCGTAAAAAAGAAAAAAAAAAGGTCCCTCACAGAACCTATGTACCTGTGTGGTGTGCACGTGTGTATGTTCATACGTGTGTAGTGTTGTATGTAGGTAGCTAAGTGATGCACGTACAGTGTCACTTGTATCGCGCGGGCGGTTGCCTGACCCAAGGGTTTCACACCGAGGAACGGACCTAGGCTTGGGTTACCGCTAGAGAGGGTGGACGTGACGGGTGTGCTGGAGCGAAATTGACCGCCCGCCCTCTGCGGAGAGAACGGTGGTTACGCGGGCGTGGGCGCTGGCACGCTCTGTTTGGAGAGACGGATGTGTAATATTTATTCGAATTTTCGATGTGATCGTCGGGATCAATAAAAATATTGCGCAGCCGGCGTTTGCACCGGATGTCCGTGGGCGCCGGAACATAAGTGGCGGCTGTTTTTATTAACGGATTCGCGTGGTTCGACGCGGTGTCGAAATACGAACGGGAGAGCTGTTTAACGTAGGCATGTATCGAAGAAAGCTCCGAATCTCCTTCCTCTAGCTCCAGCGCTTAGTACCGCGGAGCGCGGCCTTTTATGGCGCTCGACGGGGCGACAAAGCGGGTCTTGTTGGAGGGGCGACAGTGCGGTGCGAGTACGAAGTCTCCTCCATGGCAAAATGTGTTTCTTATTATCTATATATCTATTGGTTATACAAAACTATATTCGTGTGTTGAAACTAAAAGGTTTTCTAATAATTTAACAATAACTTAAAAATAATACATTTAAAGGCTATAAATACGATATAAACTAAACATATAGTGCGTCTCACTCGCACTTGTGACGCGATCTCGCTCTTGTGACAGGCCACGCCTACTGCGGCGTTTGCGCTGTTTTCCTGCTATCCTGCACATACACAAATTTATATACATAACAAAACGTATTTTGTTCATTCATCTCCACAATATATTTTCATTTTATTTATTTTTTAAAATACTTCATATGCACAGACACGTACCATTGCAATTTATATAGATATTTTAAAATTAACCGTAACCTTATTAAAGATGTATTTAAATTTGCCTTTATTTTTAAATTAAATTAATTATTTCCTTTATTTTACAGCCTTTATGCATTTAAACTGGCGAGGTATAGGTAGGTATGTCCTACCGTTTACGCCTTATTTGGCCTACTTTATTTGGAATCGAATGTCTCGGCTCGTGAACCGAACCACACAGCATTTCGTGGCGCCGCGCCGCGGTGGTGCGCTTTTTATAACGGAGAACATTGAGCTACTCGCACAACCGGTATCATTTTATACCCTCAACGGTTTAGTGACACGGGGAAATTAATTTCGGTGATCTTTTTCGATGACTGGTTTGTAAAAGGATAACAAGATGTCATCGGATGAGTAATCCGATGAACTTTTATAATCGCATCCATTGTACTTATGATAAATATAATCCGTTTTTTTTTCATATATTAAGGTTTAGCGTTGTGGTTGAAATTTCACTTGATATCAAGGGATGATTTGGCCCATGATAGTGACACGTTAATTCTAGGCAAAGAACTGGGTCTCTCAAGAGGAGCTGCCGGAACACACATAAAGGTGATTGGCGAGAGATTTTGAACTTGATCTTGGTAGCTAGGTAAACTAAATGCCCTACAACAATGCCCATTATGGTTTCATCAAGATGTTTTCCTTCACCGAAAGCTTGAGGTCACTGTACGGATTCGAACTCACGTCGATCGACGCGATGTCCGTACACTACCACTGAGTCATCATTGCTTCAAATTCAGTATGTATAAGGTATTTATATATGTTGCATCTATACAATTAATTAAATTGAAGTGTCTGTTTATAATGTTAACAGCTTTTTACTAAATGCATTTGAAAGTATATATTTAAAAAAACTGCTCATAGTGAATGAGTTCGGGCGCTTAAATGACTAAGTCATCTAACTAAACAAACTAACTAATAACTAAAACAGTAAAATAATTTATCGAAATCAATTATTAAAAGTATTCGAAAAAAAAAAAAAACGAAAAAGAAGATTTCAACATTTGTAGTTCATTTGTATATGACATTGCTACAGCATAAAAAAGACATCATCGACTGTGACTATTTTCAGCGTAAGGCTGAGTAATTTAAGAGATAGATTAAATTAATGTACTACATAATTGTAGACGTTAAAATAGATTTACACATATTCTAAGGTCTGCCCGTTCGACGGCATTCTGTAGTCCACGCGAGCGCAGCCGCAGGCCTAGCTAGTATTGAATATTCTTACACAATTATTTTTAGATATTGAAAAACATATTTACAATTCATACTGGGCATTGTATTCTGATTAAAATTTATTAAAAAGTGAGCCGTCGCAGGACGCTTAGCGCCGCGCCTGGCAGATGTGAAACAACGAAATCATTTTATACAGATAATATTAATGATATTTAATAAGTAGGTACTGCGTTGACGCTTTTCACATGCAATCGTGAATGATGGGCAATTTACTTCAGTTCACTTTAGATTTGATACTGGTGGCGTGAGTGAGAAGAAACTTTTGTCCTTTTTTGACAACAGAGTTTCTGCCTTACGCTGTGATTTCCTATCTCTTTTGTCTCATCTTGCTGATAACAAAATTTGTACCGTGTTCAAATTGCTAGTTTTAGTGATTTTTGTGAGAGTATTACGTGTTTATTTATAAAACGTCATTGGAAAATATGTATAATAAGATAGTTTGTTCTTCTTCTTCTTCCCAGCCTTATCCCACTTTAAATGGGGTCGGCTCTCCTAATTTTTCGGCGCCAGGTCGATCTGTCTTGGGTTGTCGGGTCGGGGAGTTCTTCCTCCAATAGGAGTTTCGTCATGCTAGTCCACCACGACTTCCTCTACCTCTCTTATATTCAGGTAGTTGTAATGCTTGCTTTACTTCATGCTTCTCGTCTTTTCGCATTACTTAATCATACCATCTGAGGCGGCTCTCGGCTAGTTTCTCTGATATAAGAGCGACTTTGAAACTACCACGGATATGCTCGTTTCTTACTTTGTCTAGTCTCGTTATACCTCCAGACCACCTCAGCATCTTCATCTCGGCAGTGTGAAGCTTTTGGACATGCGTCTTTGTTACTGGCCAACATTCCGCTCTGTACTTCAAGGCTGGTCTCACCACCGTTTTGTAGATCTTGCCTTTAGTTCTTATTGGCATACGAGCATTGCATAAGACTCCAGTTAGTGATCGCCACTTCAGCAATGCCACGTTTACTCTGTGTGCTACATCAGCATCGACATCTCCTTGGTCTGTGATGACCGAGCCTAGGTATTTGAATTTATTTGTTTTGGGTACAGGCGTACGATCAGGGTAGTAGATTGTGGCTGGGCTACAGTTGTTATTAAATTGGCATTGTAAATGTTCAGTCTTTGCTCTACTTACTTTTAGACCTACGGACTCCAGAGCTGTAATCCAAGTGGTCAATGTGGTTTGCAACTCGGTTGTTGATTTGGTTATTAGAACAATATCGTCTGCATACAGGAGGTTCCAGAGCAGTGGCGCTTGGATATGTTTTATAGCGAAATTCATTACTAGGTTGAAAAGCAACGGACTAAGGGCAGAACCCTGATGAACTCCTACCCCAACCTCGAACTCTTCCGTCAGACCTGCGGGAGTTTTGACTCTAGTACGAACGTCAGTGTACATATCTTGGACTAGTTTTATGTATAAATCTGGCAGATGTTGGGCCCTCAAAGTTTGCCAAACTAGTCTGCGTGGTACCCTATCAAATGCCTTTTCTAAGTCGATGAACATGAAGTGCAGATCTTCTTTATTGAGCCGATGCTTCTCTGTCAAAAATCTAACAGCCTGTATAGCATCTATTGTGGATTTTGAGGGGGTAAAACCGAATTGATTTGGGCTCATGCAAGTAAGAAAGGATATTCGGTTAATAGGATAGTTTATGAAAGGAAGTAAATACGGCATAATATTCAGTTTTTTTTAAGAAAAAGATGATTGTTTATTTAAGCGCATGGCGACGAATCACCTCATCCTATTCGATGTTTCATATTATCATATAGCGTGGCGACGCATGACGTGGCATAAGATATTTCACATCAAAAAGGCATTTGCAAATACATCTGTGAAGTGAAAATAAAGAAAAAGAGCTTGCGACTTCCTTCATAAAGTCATATCGATGGAAGTTTTTGGCGAAATCTTCATTTGGCATGTAGTGGTTTTTTTTTCTCATAAACTTATATAATTGAACTCTATCCTAATAGTAGCGTTTTAGGTGATGTTCTTTGGTTATTGTAAATTATAATTAGATATATGAAATACATTTTAGGTTGTCATAAAAACTCCTTTGTCATTTCTAACAAGGGAGCCACCATCTTTTTACAGCGTTGTTATATTTTTTAACATTAGTAATGGATTTTATCCTCATGTACATATTATATGTAAATAATAAAAAAAAAAAATAGTTAACATTTTAAAAGTTGTGTCACTTAAAGGATTTATTTAGTAAGCTATTAGTATTGAAGGTCTCCAATATATTTAATGTTGTGCTGAATTCAAACGAGCGTATTATCAGCACCTTGGTCATGAATTTACAACTATATTATGTAGGCCTAGGGCATCTGTAAAACACTCTTGAATACCATTATATTTAAGTTTATTTGTTTATTATGTTCGTATATATTATTCAGATTCAACAAGCCTTACGGTCAAATTTTCTATAAACTTTGAACAGTTTAAACTTTTGTATAATGTCAATTTATTATTGTGACTTGAATTGTAAAATTTAATTATTGAAAAGGGACAACAATTTTATCATTTATTCAGTGATTGGTCAACCAAAGGAATAAAAAAAAGTAGAGACCGATGACAACTAACGAGGCGTTTCATACTTATGTTAGAAATTATTCAAAAATATTTAAACGCGTTTGTATGACTGCCAAGGCGAAATTTCTGAGTAACAAAGTGCTTGCATCTACTAATATGTCTAAGACTGTTTGGAACATAATAAATAAAGAAATGGGGAAAAATAGGAAACAAGACGATTCGATAAATCTAACTGTCGAAGGAGTACACATCTCAAACAGTTCAGAGGTAGCAACTGTTTTTCAGGAATACTTCAGAAATATACCACTAGAGGTAACAAAAAATATTAAATCATCACCTAGTGGTGCAGCATCACTTTTGGAAAATCTGAGTACACATTTAAATTCAAAATTTAATTTTACATCTATTAGTGTAGGTGAAATAATAAGAGTTTTTAAGCAATTAAACTTAAAACATACTGAAGACATTTGGAGAATGTCAGTAATGGTAGTTCAGTCTTTAATTATTAATATTTCATCTGGCTCATATATTTAATCAGTGTATTGATAAAGGAACTTTCCCCAGTATGACGAAAATAAGTAAAATAGTTCCATTGTTTAAATCAGGCTGTAGGAGTAATATTGAAAATTATAGACCAATTTCTGTGCTTCCTTCGATTAGTAAGATTTTTGATAAAATTATGCTAAAGCAATTAGTACGAGTACTTTAATAATCATAAAATATTGGATGGTCGGCAGTTTGGTTTCACGAAATCAAAATCTACGACTGACGCTGGTGCAACGCTATTAAGTCACATATTTGAGGCATGGGAGAAGTCGCAGGATGCAATCGGTGTATTCTGTGATCTTTCAAAAGCTTTCGACTACGTTGATCGCACTAAGCTCATACTTAAGATGAAACATTATGATGTGTGTGGACCTTCTCTAGACTTTCTGGAATCCTATTTAACAGATCGCTGTCTCAAAGTAAGTGTAAATGGGGCAAACTCTTCGGGATCCTTGGCTAGAATCGGCGTCCCACAGGGTTAGATATTGGGACCGTTTTTGTCTTTAGTATATATAAATGATCTACCACTAATGGTTAAGAACTGTGCTAACATTGTTCTTTTTGCAGACGATACTTCACTTATATTTCAAGTGAAAAGAAATGATTTAGTACTTAGGCATGTAAATAATACTTTGATTACCCAATGTACAACGTGTTGAAAGTAATATTAAGATAGAAGAGAACATAGTAGGCATGGTTGATAATACTGTTTTCTTAGGCATCACACTAGATGCAAAATTACAATGGGGTCCTCACATTAAAACCTTGGCAGTGAAATTAAGCTCCACTGCATACGCAGTGCGTAAGATTCGCCAGTTAACTGATATTGCTACTGCTAGGCTGGTCTACTTCGCTTACTTCGCTTCGCTTACGCTTAGTTTAATGTCCTATGGTATTTTACTGTGGGGTTCAGCAGCTGAGGTAGAAACCATATTTGTATTACAAAAACGGGCAGTTCGGGCAATTTATGATATGGAACCACGCGAATCATTGAGGAATAAATTTCAAGAATTTGGTATCTTAACTTTGCTTTCCCAATACATCTTGGAAAATATAATGTATGTTTGGAAAAATGAAGGCAATTTTGAACTTGTTACTAACACACACAATTTCAATACTAGAAATAAATATAAAATAGTTATTCCGTCTTTTAGACTTAGTAAAACAAATAAAAGATTTTTAGGAGGTAATTGTGTTAGGTTTTATAATAAACTTCCTAAGCCCATTAGCAATTTGCCGGATAATAAGTTCAAGAATCATATTAAGCAGGTTTTATTGTCAAAGGGGTATTATAGGGTGGCTGATTACGTGAATGATGGTGATGTCTGGATGTGATTCCTTCTCTGTACATCTACTGAAAATGATAATAACTGTATATAATTAAATACTGTATAACCAGTTTAAAAAAAAGATAATAAGATAAACCCGGTCGAGTTTCTTGTCGGTTCTTCTCGATGTCTGGGATGTTTTCCGAACCGGTGGTAGTGTTTTGACATTCATAAATGCCTTCTTAGGGCCTAAATTGAATAAAATATATTTTGATTTTTGATTTTTTTTTTTTGATTACTCATTTACTCTTTTTTTCTTTAACTGGCGTAGTAGAAGCAATTGCCAGTCTCCGTATTTTATTTCCACGAAAGCCAAATTTAAGTTCAGTTTTATATTGTCATTATCTGCTTCTGATTCACAGGCCTCGTGGAAAAATGAGTATTATGTTACTATTGAGTCAAAAGGTGGCGACTATGATCCCCGTCAATGACTGAGTTTTGAGTTATGAGAATTATTAATGTGTCTGGGTTTTAAATATGTACAACGTATAACAGCTGTATCAACCGTATATCGTGTAATATAATAATGTAAGCTTTGCTTAGTTTGAAATTATATGACCATATTAAGTGAAATTGTGTCCCCATATTTATAATTTATTTTTATATTCTACAATATGTAAAATTGTAAAGCATTGTGTAAATTACAACAATGATTTATTCAAGCTGGTGCTACAACAACGCGGGAACCAAAAATTAATCTATGTGTGTATGTAAAAATTCAAAATGTTCATTTCAATAACTAAAAAATGCCATTTCGTATATTCGTAATTTAGAATTTAATTGAATTGTGCATTTTATCCAAATTTCAACTGAATATGTTGTTGACAGAATGCGGCCGCAGAAATGTTCAACGAAAATCCTTAATAAATTAGTTTAAATCTCAATGTAATGTATTAAGACATTTTTCATAATATGTTGGCTATACTAGCATGCCAAGGTTTGATCGAAGTTTGTTATTAGTGCATTAAGTTAGCTGTGTAAATACAAGTTTAAGTTACAGTGGAAATTACTTTTTATTTTTGAAGCTAAGTCCGTATATTAAATAAAGATATAAAAAAAGTAAATAGATAGGTAAATTTATAAGATTTTTTTTTAAACTAGCTATGCTCCATGGTTTCACTCGTATTCAATTTATTCGACAAACAGTACAACAATTTTTTTTAGAACTTACTATATTGTTAGCCGTAAGGGCCCTCGAGCCTCAGACGGCTTTTACAGCTTCACCGTAACTTGTGGGCGAGCGCTTATGGCAATCAGCTGCGAAAACGTGGTAACATGCTCAAGAGTGCAAAAGTGGCGTCACCTCGGCTTGGGCTGTTGCCGTAATTGCAATTAAGTCGCGAACAGGCTAATTCCCTATCCGTAGAAATTCGATCTAAACTAAAATATACGTATAAACATGTTCCTGCCTCCTGGGAGGAATGAAGAAAAATGTGTAAATGTATTTAGTGATCTGTCAAAAAAAAAGAGAAAAAAAAGGTCCCTTACAGAACCTATGTTACCTACGAACCTGTGTTGTGTGCACGAGTGTGAGGTGAAGTGTAATGGTGTCTGTTCAGTGCCATTTGTATCCTGCGAGCGCCTGCTAGCTGCAAGGGCTCCACACCGAGAGAAACAGAGCTAGGCTCGAGTTACCATTGGAGAGGTTGGACATAGCGGGTTCAAACAAGCTTCCGTGCCGCCAACGCATCCGTGTAGCCTATCCCAATCTAACGGCTGGACCGATTTTTATGAATTTTTTTATGTAATAGGTTGGGGAAAAAGTTTCTTCGCATTTTTATAGGAAAATTCAAGACATTATTTCAAAGTTTATTTACAGTATATATGTGTCGTTTTATTCGATGACTTTCTGCCATTTTGTAGGTAGAGGCATGATCCCGTTGCTGTGGAAACTTTGGGACTTCTGATCAAAAAAACGCGACAAATAGTTTTGGCAGTCCTCTCTTGATGTTAACCTTACAGAACCTAAAGAATTCTGAGGAGACGAAACAGGTGAAAATCTGAAGGTGCAAGCAAGGTCAGGGCTATATGGTGGATGCACGAACAATGCCCTTCCAGTCCCACCATACACACAGCATCACCTTATATCGAGTTAGCCCAGGTTTGGTCACAGTCTGTGAAGCCTAGCCGATCTTAGACTACGCCTTTTTCGTACGTTCTTGTCGCACGTGATCCACTTTTCATCTCCAGTTATCAATCTCTTCAAAAACGGCTCGGTTTCATTACGTCTCAATAATGAATCGCAAATGAGTACACGGTTCATTAGGTTTCTTTCAGTGAGCTCGTGAGCACCCAAATATCGAGCTTTTTGATATAGCCAGCTTTCTTGAAATGGGTTAAACCTGTTTTGTGGTCAATTTTCAGTTCTTCAACCATATCGTAACTACTGATATGCCGATCTTGCTTCACTTTTTCAAAAATAGCGTCCATTTTATTCGTAACAGGGTGATCAGAGCGAGGTGCATCTTTAACATCAAAATTTCCAGAATGAAAACGTTTGAACCAACTTTGTGCTATTCTTACTGACACTGCATTAGGTCCATAGAAATAACAAATTTTATCGCTGCTTGAGTTGCATTTGTGCCTTTTTTGTAATAATATTTTAAAATGTATCAAATTTCTTCTTTAGATACACTCATTTTTACAGAAAAAAAGCAAATGAAAAATAGCGGGAAACAACTTTTTTTTTTAATGTAACCTTTTTAATGTTACCAAAACCAGCCAGATACAAATAGTAAAGCCAAAGAAAGTTTATAACAAGTTTATAACTACGTTTCCGAAAACACTTTTTCCCCGACATATTATATGTGGTAGTTATGAGGATATGTCGGAAAGTATAGTTCATACCGCTAGGTGTTAGTGTCCTTATCCAGATTTTTTTTTTTCATCAGAAATACCTATGACCCCAAATTTTCACCCTTATCGTTTAATAATCACGATTTTATTTTTGTATGAAATAAAAAAAAATGTATTACGCGCGTTACCGAAGAAATCCGGGTATTCCACAAAAATAAATAAATTAAATAACTAGGCGAGCGAAGCCGCGGGCAACAGCTAGTCTTACATGTAAAAATCTTGTGTGGGTCTGTTAATGATCGTGTAACTTCTGAAAGACTACTGCAATCGAGCTCGTATTCACATAATATATTTAGGTTAGCTATATTGGGATCTGATAGATAGCGGTGGGTGTGAAACATTAGCTACCGGAAAGAGCAGAACAAGATCCGTCAGGCCAGCTAGTATAAATTATAAAGAGTACGTGTACTATAAAATAGCGCCTACTATTTTCCACGAGCAATAAACTATTCATCATAGAAGTGTGAAATTGCAATTCACGTTTTTTAAATTACCCTGTTCTCGATCTGATCTATTAAAAAATTTAAAATAATTATTATAAAAAACATATTTTCAGAACAAGTACAATTTCAGTAATGGAATGTCTTTAATAAATAAAATCTTAAATCATCATCTACATAAATAGAGTGAAAAGTAAACATTTTATCTATAAAAATAGCACTTTGTAAAAAGAAAAGAGCAAACAATTACTTAAATATAATTATTTTACCTAGGATCCAATTATATATATATATATATATATATATATATATATATATATATATATATTTATATATTAAAAAATAATTAACAACAAATTTTAAATAAGTATACCTGAAATTCCGTGGGACATTATGGAAATTACAGCGCGATGTTGGAGACTTTTTCTTCGATTTTACCCACTTTTGGGACTAGCACATTTATTGGTGCGTACTTCTTTGGTCCTGTTTTACTCGCACCTAGGTATTAAATGAAAGATTCTACAGTACGCTAAAATAATTTCTCTAGAAATACATGTAACAGATGTCCTAATGAGGGCAGCAATTTTTGCATAATTTTCCTATAATGCACTTTAGTATAGTCGATGATATTAATTTGCGCATTATACTAACTGCCTACATATTAGAAACGATCGCATGTAGGCAAATTAGTATCCCCCATGAAATAAGGTAATTGCGCAAGCAGTGAATAGAAAAAATAAGACCGCAAATCTTTCGTGGAATTCTCTGATAGTGATACCGATGTGATATAACTACAAGTGCGGGTGTCAGGACGCGCATTGCGGAGTTGTTCGTGCCAGGACTATGTGGAGCATAGCACGGTCGTGGACGGGTGAAAGTGACAGTTCTTTCTCTGCGTCCGTTCAGTCACAGTGCGAGCACTGAGCTTGGTACGGCGACCGTTTGCGATCCCTCCCCGAAGCCGCGAAACACGACCGTGACTTTGACTTTTAATAAATTGTTTACCGAATTTGGCGCGCGGTGCCCTGTGTAACAAACCTGTTTATTAGAACGGTAACTATTTTATTTTTAAATATGTATTATGGTTATTTATTTTTTAATATTGTATTTATCTTAAAATTCAATTTATTTCAATTACGTAATTACATTAATAACAAAAAATAATTTGAAAATTTTATTATTGTTAGAGGAAGTATTCGTCTGTATTTATTAACACTAAGTTGAGCCGGCCCGCTTCGCTAGGCGTAATTTTATATTGTTACTAGTTGTGCCCGCGGCTCCGCTCGCATGGACAACAGAAGTGCATATAAAAATCGTACTTTGTTAATACTGTAATAACCTTTAATTGAATGAAGATATCGTGCTAATTTTTCTTTTTGGTAAAGACCAAGTATCTCAGGAGTAAAACAAAAAAGAGTTCAAAATCTATTCAGTAGTTTTTGCGTGTTGCGCGAACAACGGCAAAACTAAATAATTTTATTTATATAGATAGATAGCAATTTTTAATAAAAGAGAAAACCATCTTCAATTTTCTTGATGAGTTCCCTATTGTATCTTCGAAGTGTTGAAGGTCCAATGGCAATGAACTTAAAATGAGACCACCCTGTCAAACAAGAACAGAATTATCCAAATCTGTTCATAAACAAAAAAGTTATGGCTGAACATCCATAAAAAATTCATTTGAATCGAATATCCTCCGTCTTCTTTAGAAGTTAAAAAAAATCCTATGTTCATTTCGTTCATATAATGTATCTATATACCAAATTTTATTTAAAATTTTCCAACTGTTTGAAAGTTATTAAAGAACAAACATCCTAACATTCACATTCACAATACTATAATAGACTACCTGTGCCCGTGGCTCCACTCGCATTAACAGAATTATTGTTTAAAAATTGTGTAAAATTTATTTTTATCTGGACCAAGTATCTAAAGAGTAAAATAAAAAAAAATTATTAAAACCTATCCGGTAGCTTTTTCGTGATACACGTACAACCGCAAATCTTTATTATTTTATTTATATAGATAGATAGATTGACAGATTAATCTATACTAATATTATAAATCTCAAAAGATTGTTTTTTGTTTGTTTGTAAGTATGCTTTGAACGCACTATCCCTGAAAGGATCAGTCAGATTTGATAAACATTTTTTACTTTTATGTTATTATATACCAGCCATTGCTATAGTTTTGTAATAATTTAATAAACTTTGAAATGGAAATAAACTTTATTTTAATAAACATGACACATTAATAGTATTACAAAGGAAGCATAAAAGTAAACATCTTAAATTTTATGAACATAGATAATATATAGTTATGAGAATCATAGACTTCTTGTTTATCTTTTTATGACCATACATCACTTTTTTTTTTTTTTTTTTTTTTTTTTTGAGAACTGACTACACTGTTAGCCTTAGGGGCCCTAAAGCCGCTGCGGCTTTTACAGCTTCACCGGACTTGGGGGCGAGCGCAGAGGGCACTCAACCGCGAAAGTTTTGTGGACGACTCGCACGAGGGTGCCAAAGTGGCCGGACCTCGGCTCGGGCGGTCGTCGCGTTCGCAAATAGGTCGCGATCTATTCGAATCCCTACACCTACGATTCGAGCTAACTAAATATACACATAGGCACGTTCCCTTCCTCCTGGGAGGAAGGAAGGAACCGTGCGTATGTGTATTCAATAATCGGAATGTTTCTACACTAACTAGCGCTAACTAACTAGCGTAAAAAAAGAAAAAAAAGGTCCCTCACAGAACCTATGTACCTGTGTGGTGTGCACGTGTGTATGTTCATACGTGTGTAGTGTTGTATGTAGGTAGCTAAGTGATGCACGTACAGTGTCACTTGTATCGCGCGGGCGATTGCCTGACCCAAGGGTTTCACACCGAGGAACGGACCTAGGCTTGGGTTACCGCTAGAGAGGGTGGACGTGACGGGTGGGACCATACATCACAGTTTGATAGCCTATTTATGGAGTAAGGACAACAACAATAAGGAGCGAAGGAGTAATTATGAACATTAACCAATCTGGCTCACGGTAGGCTGCCACGGGAAGTGAAAATAACGATAGACTACACGGGTTGGTGGAATAAATTTAACACTGTTGAATTTGAACGTTAGACTTAGGATGTTAGTTCTATCTATTAATTCGTGAATCAAAAGCTTTCTACCCGTTTTTAAGTTTATTGTGTGCACGGAAGACAATGGGATTTGGCATGGTTAAAGTTTATATGGAGAAGGAGTGCAGAGAGCTAAAATTTATGTATAATATCTGTTACTTATATATTAAATTAAATAAATTAATACTGGGAATCCTAACCTGACCAGTGCCATTGCTTTAGATCACCCAAAATATTGACATTGTCACTCAACGAAAAGTGACAGGAAGTGATGTGATAATACTCTTATTTAGGTCCATGAATATTGCAAATGTCAAACAGAAAATAGTCTATGGTCAAAAAATCGCTGGTCGAATTTCAACCTTAGGGCGATCGCTAGTATAATGTAAGTTTCATATACATTTTATATTAATTTGTTTTATATATAACATGTGTTTGATATAAAAAGTAGCAGTGATATATTTGAATGTTCACTGAAAAAATAAATTTAAAATATTTTCCTTATTCTATTGAAAAGTTTTTCTAGTACATTGGTAACTAGGCTTTTGCTAATCAATTCAAATGAATCATAGGTCACGTATCTAAAATAATTTACGATCCGGTAATCGACTTTCATTCTTGTTAAATAGGGGAACAGGAAAATAAACAGCTCTCTATTGCCTAGAACTTGTCGACGCCGGGACCAGCGGCGGTGCGTTTCGCATATCAAGCGGGAAATTACAATTTTATTGTGCCGTCGCTTAAGGGACTTTATGTAGATTTAATTTAAATTAAGTCATAGCATACCTCGAGAACGGTTTGTTGCCAACTGTTTGAATATATTGGTTTTATGTATATTTTAAGTGCTTCGAAGGGCAACGCTTTCTTTTACATTACGTCGGCCTGGCTTTAGAAATGATTAGTTATTAGTCATACTTTTCAATATTTATCGATATATAAAATCTTAATAAAGCCAAAAGGAATACATAACTAAGACAAAATATGTATTTCGTTTGCAAATGTCATATCTGTGATTTTTCTGGTCAAAAATATTAATATAAACATTTAAACAGCATTAAACATTGAGTTTTCAGAGTGCGTTGAGATCTTATACGAGGCACTTTTTCTTTAAGTAGTGAATAAATGGATATTTGAAAAAAAAAGAAAATGTTATAGTTGGTATATAGCACGTAGATGATATGTCTAGATGACACATCTAAGTGTTATGAAGATGAAGAATCATATAAACAAAGCATTTTTATATGGAGATAGAGACGGTATACCTAGACCAAATTGTCATTTTTTTTTTGCTAAGTTCAATTTTTTAATATTGCTAATCGATAAGGCTCCAATATTATGGTGCCACATATGCCAGAAGAGATAAAACACAGTGAATTTCTTTTTCTATCTCTTGAAGATATGTGTATTAGGGAAACTCTTTTTTTAACATTATTTTCAAATGTTTTTTACAAATAAATATAATCCTTATAATATAAAACTGATGACTATTCGCATACTCTCTGAAGGTTACCTATAAATATTCAAACGGCAAACTTTTTAAAATAAATACTTAAAAAATATTTACAAATACAAATATTGTTATTACCAAAAACAACTGTGTCTGTGATAATGTGCTAGTAGCTAAAAAAGTACTTTTAAAAATCCTCCTATCTGTTCGTAGAAAATAAGAAAAGCTCTTACATATGTACATGTAAAGATATTATTAATTAGACAAGCGTGACATCTGCGAGATCTGTCTAAGGGCATTTAGCTCCATATCATAATTGCAAACCTATTTTAAATAAATTAAGAGCCAAATAGTAAAACATATTGTGTATCAATAGTTCTTCTTTTTTATTCTTTTTACATTTTAAATTCTTCTTAAATAGTACATTTAAAAACTCCTATAACACGTTTGTAATTAAGATGTATGAACACCACAGGTCCACCACCTTGTGTTATTTATTATGTTATAGCATCAGAGGTGTGTCTAGTGTAGAAGCGTTATCCGCTATCTGCGAGACCCGAAACAATACGTAAAGGTCACCTGTACGTAAGTGTAATGAGCACAATAATGCAGTTGTATTTTTGAAATCGAAATACAGAATACATATAAGTTTAGAAAAAAAAAATCAGTAGTAGTTAGATAAAATTTTGCAAAACACGCAGCTATATTAAGTGACCAACCAATTTCGATCAAAAGAAGCCGCAGTTGCTAAGAATTTTTGTTTTATTTTGTTAGGCATAAATTTGGATATAGTTACAATATATTGTAACGGTAGTATGTCGATAATATTAGTCGCATCTCAGTTTACTGTTGGATCTCTATCTAGTGCTACAAAGTTCTATTTATAAATACCAATAATGTGGTCATTAAATTCGTAATATTGATCCGCACTCTGTTGGCTGGGCGTGATATCAACAGGTATGTTCTGTGACCGGAGACACTATAAGCGGGAAACGACTATCTTGGAGCCGGCTGAGTGCCTTAAACGCTCGCCCCCAAGCCAGGTGACGCTGTAAAAGTCAGTTACAAATAAAAGCTTGGAAACATTCTCGCTTCAGACGTAAAAGCGTAAAGGCTCGCTTGAGCAATGGAATAGCAACATTCTCACTCAAGCTTTCGGATAGTGAAAACCTCAGATAATAATTCGACTACAAACGATGAACAGTGTTCCTGCTTATCTAGTCTACTCCACTGGTTCCTACTTATTAGGTGGAATAACTTTGCAACGCTAAGAATGTTTACGCTACTTAAAGATCTCATAGTACTTAATATTTTACTGTAAAAATTGGGATTTTTAGAACTCGTTTGTTTTTTATTGTGCGACTAAAAAAGTTTCACCTGTATTTTATTATCAGTTATTACAAAATAAATATTTTATGATAATTATTTGGTATATTACCCACACGCGACTTCTCGTGACTGTCTCGGGCACCCCGCTTCTTGTCAGGTTAGCTACTTGGGGTAAATATATCTCTGCAATTTAAGTAGTAGATCCATTTTTATTTACGCCAAGCGAGTAATTTGCTTTCTGGATTCTGGTATTTATTTTACAAGCCCTATATTTTTCTGTATAATCAAAGGAGTCTTATATATACACAAATTACAGACTCAATTTTCTTTTTTTTTCTTGTTTGACGTTTTTTGACCGGAAGGAATTATTAAAAATTTACTCTAAATTATCGAAAAAATCCTCTAAAGGTTAAATTTAGATATAAGATTTTGTTTGTGTCTAAAATACTATGTATTATTTGACATATAGTTCCATATTGTAAAAATGGGCAATTAGTTTAATTTTCTTCGCATAAGAATATAAAATTATGATGTATTGGATAACAAATATTGGTTTTCTCATTTCTTCTCCAATATTTGATTTGTTTTCCGCACTTATTTTAATTATTTTTTCTATTCTAAAAAAAATATTACGTTTGATTATGTAATCAGATGAAAATAGACCGAAGGAAGAAAAGAAATTATAATTTTTTTTAGAAGTACATTATTATGTTCTTTATTATTTTTATTACAATTTAGTTTGAATTCCTCGTTTCGTTACCCAACGTCCTTTCCATCGAAATTGCACTTAGCACTTGGCTTTATACCTTTGCAAAGAATCAAGGACACAGGCGTAAACCGGGTCAAAAACCTCTCCGGCGTCCGTACGATGTTCATCCGTTTACCGTTACTAGTAATCACTCATCTCATCAGCATCCAATTAGCATACACATTTTGTTTTTTATAAATGTAATGTTGTATAATGTGTAATGTTTTGTGTAAATTAATCATGCTCTTTGAAAAGTTTTCGGATTATCCTTTTATGATGTGATATATGATTTCCAAGTTGAGAATTTATTCATTTATGCGTTTATTATATTATATCACAATACTACAGCGAAAGGTGGTAAGATATTTTTGGTCTTGACCCATCTAGCAACCACTGTTGATTCGAAAATCTCTCACTTCTTTCGGTTATACTTAAGAGCCATCTCTGACTGAGATCAGAGGCATCACCATATTTATTTTGTCCGTTTTGTTAATAAGTGTTAAGATTTAAACAAGTAACTTAGGATATTAATCACAGTAATATGTATTAGAAATTACATTTGTTTGAACGATTGTCTACCAAACACGCTTAAAAGACGGGAAAGATTTTAATAGCATTAAAAATTAAAATTCCTTAGGCGTGAAATAGGTAGGTAATTTAGTTATGTAAAAGATGTTTACTTCATTCATTTTAGTGAATGAAGTAAAGATCATTTTATTCACTAAAATGCTATTTGATGTGGCAGTGGGTGGGGCACATTGCTCGTAGAACACATGGCCATTGAGATCAAAGAATTCTCGAGTGGCGGCTATGCACTCGAAAACGCATTGTAGGTAGACACCCTATAAGGTGGACCGCCGACCGGGTGAATCTTGCGGGAACCCACTCAATGCGAGCAGTACTGAACAGTCGTTATTGTAATCTTTGGGCATATATGTACAGCAGTGGACGTCTTTCAACTGAATGATTAGACTGATAGAGCGTACTGGGAAAAGCTGTTTCAAATATACAATATACGATCAACGATATCGGTCGATCAACGGTATCAACGATAGCAAGCTGGATGCGTTTTTTTCTCATAAGTTAGCGAAGATGCCAAATATTCTTTGACCTTCTTTAAATTGAGTTACATAAAATCGAAAGAGGCAAAGATTATCTGGCCGATAATGCAGTAATACAAGAAAAGCATTAGAATTAGGTGAAGCTAACTATACTATTGAAGTGTAACAAATTTTCTTGAATTAACACATCATTGGTAAGACCAACTTTGCCGCTTTTGTTTCTACGACTCAATTGTGGTATCGTGACATAAAGTTTATTTATTATAAATAAGAAAAGCATAATCCTATCTCTACGACAATACATGGTAACGTTAATACAGAGATTCGTTTTTAAAAACATCACTTAAGTTTAAGCTTATTGTTTATTTTGGTAATCGAATAACGATCAGAAACAAGACCTTTGCACAAAATTACCATACCTAATAACCATACACGTATTTAAAGAGTTTACCTTTTTCTCAGAGATCATCATGAACTGGTTTCTGTTGTTGATCTGCCTCATCGGGGTGATCAACTGCCAGGTTCCAAATCCAGAGAATAAGGATAAAGGATTCATTGACTGGATTAACCATCTACTAGGAGGCGGTGCAACGACTACTACAACACTAAGACCAATTGAGAATCCACCAGAGGATTGTTCACAGTGCCGTAAGTTTTCAAATCTTGCCTAGCGTTTCGCCAATCTTACACTTGTAATTAGTTAAACCTACAGCGATGACAGGTCACCAAGTATAGCCTGCCCGCACAAATCGATAGGTATTGACAGATATGCTTGAGGATTTAGTTAGAATACCTCGCATGCCAGAGTGTTTTGAAGCGATGATTGGCGGCCAGTGGTACCATGTTTGGACACTGCATCCATCGAGGTAGATTTAAATTCTATAATGAATCTTAGGTTTCGTTCAAGGATAAATTCATGATGAAACTATAGAATGGTGGATAGAATTTGTGTTGAAGAAAAGCAGTTGTGGTATATCCTTCTGGATTGTAAATGAGAGAATAGCGACAGTGATTTAATAAGGATCTTGTGCTCTCATGTAGATAACAATCATTTACCATAGTTTCTACAGTGTCAATAGATCGTCGAATCCAACTCTGTTGCGCAGTTTTCGGGAAGCTACGTAAAACCTTCTCCTAAGACTTAAGACTTTTAAAACTTAAAGGCCTTCGCCTTCGGCCTTATGAGCCTCACAAGAAAGCCCAAGGTCACTTAAAAGACAATGAGGGCTATGCATGGAGTTTCTTTACGTGATCAATCAGAAATAAAGAGCTCCGCATAAGAACCAAAGTAAATAGCATAGCTCAAAGAATTTGTATGCTTGCTTGGCATAGTTTAAGTGACAGTGGGCGGGGCACATTGCTTCTAGGACAGATGACCGATAGGGCCGAAGAGTTCTCGAATGGCGGCCACGTTTCGGAAGATGCAGCGTGATCAGACAAGGTGGACCGACGACCTGGTATAAGTTGGGAGAACCCGCTGAATGCAATCAGGGCAGGACCGCTCATTGTGGCGATTATTAAGTGGCCTATGTCCAACAGTTGTCTTTCGGTTGAGATGATGTTGATGATATTGACTATAGTTTAAATTAAAAGTCATCTTTTCTGCTCTCGCGTTCCAGGATGCGGCATAGCGCGGACAAAGCGTCGGATTGTGGGTGGCTACGAAACTAAGGTAAAGCAATACCTTTGGATGGTCGTGTTGATGTATAACGGCAGATTTTATTGTGGAGGCACTCTCATCAACGATCTTTATATTCTAACTGCTGCTCATTGCACAGCTGGGTAAATATTATTTTTAAATTAATACATATTGGGTGGCCGGAGCCTTCCAATATTTTAGTTATTATTTTTATCCACATTTCACTCTTTCACTAATTGTATTGTGTTCTATCGTCTGTATCACGATGAGTGTTCTGAAGAGCTGTACAATCTAATACCCTCCTCTCCCTTCCACAACAGGACCACACGCGCTGGGCTTCGGATCCTCATTTTTACGGTAATCACCATCTCGTCACGAACTAAAAAGCTCTTTATAACTTATCTTTGTCGTACTGTGAAGCTGTGGAACCTTCTTACAGACAGTGTGTTCCCTCCTTCTTATGACATTGGCTCTTTTAAGCGTAACCTGAAGAGGTAAAAATGTAAAGTTATGTGTTTCTTTCCTTGTCACCGAGGTTTTCTTGTCAGTTTTCATAACATTTAGCTTCAGAACTGTTGAAATGATTAAATTTGTGCCCATTCTCATGAAGAGATGAGTAGCTAGGATTGGACTTGCACAAAAGAGAAACTGTTAAAATGTCATTTATTTATAATCTTAACGTCTAGTTTGATAGTTAATTTTTCTGCAGAATTGTTTCTTTTTTTCTTAGTACCATCGCATAGTGGGGAATATGTGCCTGATGGCAAGCACAGTACAATCCAAAAACAGTGATGACCAGCGAGAGATCAAGAATCCATCGCTAGTTATCGCTGTCATGCCGACCCGCGTAAATAGAAATTGAATATGCACCAGCTGATTGCAAAACGCGATATGCTTAAGCGAATCACTATTGTGGGCTTACCACGAAAAGCATGGTGGTCGCGACCCAGATGGGCTGTACGGCTGTACCATCTAGCCATCAATAATTCTAGTAACTAGCTTTATGCACTATACAAAATAATAACTACTTTCAAGAGCCTTGACATAATATAAAAACATGAGACCAAACTTCATGTCATTGTTCTTTTGAAGACTTGATTTCTTTTTATAAATAAATAAAAATAAAAACTGTGGTTTTAATAAATTCTGACATAAATACCAAGTTGATAACGCTAATTTAGAGCGATTTTTGTTGTTCAGTACCAGAATAATTAAAAAATATATAATGTAAAACACTTAACCCGAATGCATTAATTTTCCAACATTAAAACAGCTAATGAATAAACAAGGTCTTTTATTTTATTATCTCTATAACAAAAATAGAAGCTAGACACCATTCATTTATTCAAAGTAAAAAAAAAATTGTACGCAAGCTGTAAACTGCAAACCTGCATTTCTCATATTTTTTTATATTTTTGAAAATTTCAATTGAAAAGATGCAAATAGTGAAATAAAACTATTTTTAAAAATTTCCTAAAAATCAATGTTGATTAAGAATGATTTTAGATTAGGGTATAATTGCGAATCTATAATAAATAATCTGTACTTCTGTCTGTACATTTAATATTTTGCCAAAATTTGCCTATAGGCATACTATATGAACGATACTGATCACGAATATGCCATTAAAAAAACTGTTGTCCTTGTTGTATGTTCGGATTTAACTTGAAAACGGCTTGACCGATTTTGATGAAATTTTGTACACGGGTAATATAAGTAATTCCATGAATGAGATGGACTATGAGAATTTTCAATAACACATTTAGAATGGTAAAATAAAAATTCAAAACATTTAAAATTTCATTAATACTTAACCGATTTGAATGAAATTTTGTAAACGGGAAGTATCATAATCAATACGCTATGACAATATTCAACATTACTTCTAGAAATCGTAGAAAAGGAAGTTCAAAATATTACATTTCCATCGTTCTCGATCGTTTCTGATCAAATTTTGTAGACGAGAAGCACACGTCATACCATAATAATTGACGCTATAAGAATCGTAAATAAGAGTTTAGAAATCGTGGAATAGAATAATAATTTTCAACCGATTGTGATGAAAACTGTCCAACGGAAATATTCATTAATTGACATAGCATACGAATTGTCAACGATATGAGTAAAAATCAAATTACGGGATGTAAATAACTACTGCGTAGTAACAAACGCGTGCGGAGCCGCGGGCACTTTGTTAGTTATTAAATAAGTAGATTATGGTTTAAGGAAACCTGATACAATATAAATATATTTTATCTTTTGTCTAATTTAAGGACTGGGGCATAAATAGAATATGTCAGTCCCATAGTAACCTAAACGTAGTAGCTACACAGCTATCTTACAGTTGTGATTCATGCGTCATCATGCGTCTTAAGTCTGCCTAGGTATATGGATAGATACATACTTCTTTTATAACTTAAAAAGTATGGTTAGAGAAAAAATATACATAATTGAAAGTTTCACAGTACCAGTTTTTATCAGTTTTTAGCTTTCTATTTTCAACTTTTTTTTTTATATCACAAATATCAAACTTCCACGAAATATATAATATTAAATATGTTTATTGATGCTAACGAAAATCATCACATTACCGCACTTACAGTGAATTACGAATAGATTTAAAGAAGTGTTTAGTATTCACCAAGTTGAATACAAAACAAGGTCTAAAACAGAATAGTTTTGCATACGTGTTCGTATAAAACGGCGAATACATGCATGGTAACGGGTTTCATAGAGTCAGGTCTTCGAGTCTTAGCTGTGAGAAGCAAAGTCAATCCCATTTCGCTTGTTAAAAATAGGGGCGTAACTTAGACTTAGTACTATCGACTACAAATGGCGAAAAGACTATTTTGAGTAAATTGTTTTTTTTTGCACTCTTAGGTACTTAGTTTTTCACGCTCTTTCGTTCTGTACTTTTATTACTAGAGTAAACTTTTATAAATAAAGTATAAAATACAATGCCATATATTGTATAATCTTGAGCGAATAAAATATAAACACAAAACAGTTATGTAAGAAAGTTTTTTTCGCTTTTTTCTCATTGCCAAAAGTATGTTATTTGGAGTTACGCCCTTACTAGCGAAAAGAGTCGAATTATTATAGTTTTGTTCCCTAATGGTTGTATAAACGGACTATGATTTTCAAGCCAATCGGAGTAGAGAATATTACTTTTTATTTTAAACATTGCTTAGTTCTTAATAGCTTTAAAATAAATACAAGGCAAAAAGCTAATTACAAAAACAAGTTTAAATTACTTTTGCCTATTATTAATAAAAAAATCAAATAATGTAATTAAGAGAAATATGGAACATGTAATAATAATGATGTAGTTTTGTAATAAATACATGATAATTTGTATAGGGTAGATAGCAGAGTGGTAGGACTATATTGTCTAATTGGGTCGTAACCACCATGACTCAGGTACACAGGTTCTGTAAGGGACCTTTTTTTCTTTATTTGGATAGTTGGACTTAGTCCAAATTGCCAGATTACTAAATGCATAAGCGGATGTTCCTTCCTCCCAGTAACATGTATACATGATATAAGAGTTAGATCAAGTTTTACTGACAGGCAATTAGTAAGATTAAGACTTATTTGCATATACGGCGTCAGCCAAGCCAAGGTTCTAAGTGCCTTCTGCGCTCGCCCCTAAGTCCTGAAGCTATCAAACCCTTTAATTGCTCCAAGGACCTGGAAGCTAACAGTATAGTTAGGTGATTATCATATTTTTCTTGTGATGGGTACTGAATTAATTATTTTATTTTTGCAGTTTTCGTAAAGAGAGAATTACTGTTCGCTTCTTGGAGCACGACCGGTCTAAAAACAACGAGACTAAGACGATAGATAGAAAAATATCGGCAATCATCCGCCATCTGCGGTACAACCCTGGAAACTATGACAACGATATTGCTCTCTTAAAGTTGGAAAAACGAGTAAGCTTTATATTCCTAGCGTAGTGGTCGTAAGCGCGACTGCTGTGATCGAGGTCCTGGGTTCGATTCCCAGGTTGAGCAAAGTGTTATTGTGTTTTTCTATGAAATTCTCAGTAGCCGCTCGGAATTTGGCTTTCTGCCCGATTAATTTTATTGGGGGTGAATAGGCTCGCCCCCTATTCCTATAACATCAGACCTAAAAACATACACGGCGAACTGTGGGTGTACATTAGTACACCTCTGCCTAACTCTTCGGGGACACAGGCCTGATAGTATGGTTTGTATATATTATTGGTGCGCCTGTACACTTTGCTCGGTTGAGATCTTTTTCGGTGAATTTGTTTAGTTGAGACGCTGGTTCATAGTTACGTTAGAAACATACAGGTGGCGCTGTAGCTGTTCTTTACAAATTTTAAATTTATGAACCAAAGAACAAAATGACTCATATTCACAATATAGTATGTTGATTCAGTACCAAAAAAGATAATTCACAAAAGCTGGATGCAATAGGTGGCGCTATGGTCGAGTAATTAGCTGCCGGAAAAGGAAGAACAAAGTTTGCTGAGTCAGAAAGTTTATTTATATCATAAAATGTAATTTATCCTAGCGACAAAATTAAATAATTTAATTAAACTTTAATTAATTGCACTTTTTGTCTATTCAATATTAATTTGAATAATAAATGAGGACACTATCATCACCGGTATATTTTTACCCGACAGCGAAAAAGGAGGGTTATGTTTTTCGAGAGTTTGTATGCATGTATATATATGTATGTCTATTTCTTTGGCACGCTCTGTAGCCTAAACGCCTTGATAGATTTTATCTTACGAGGTGTCGTTAGATGTGTCTTAATTGTGGGAGTGACATAGGCTATATAATATTTAAGTACGACGTCTGCGAGTCAAATAAAAGGCAAAAATAGAAACATATTTTTTTTAGTTTCTAAATATACTAAATAACTGCTTTTTGTTGCAGTCGGGTTTTTTTATTTCTTGTTTAATAATTTAGCTTGAAATATTTTCAATGGTTAGGTTAGACTGAGCAACGCTGTTAAAAGAATTCGTAGCGGAGACAACAGCACAGACACCGACGATGAAGACAAGGACGATGGTCTCCGACCTGTGTGTCTTCCAGAAAAAGGTTTATCTTACACTAACTACACAGCTACGGTCACAGGATGGGGGACAACTGAAGAAGGCGGCACTGTGTCTAATGTATTGCAGCAGGTACCTATATAGTTTTCTCTATCTTTCCTAGCTAGTTAAAGATAATGTTTGTTTATCCAAACAGTCCACAGAAAGTTCATTAAGGGCTGATTCTTCAATCACCAGATAACTTTAATTGATGAATATTTTTTACATTTTTGACAGGATTTCCATACATTATCTGTCAAGACGTCAAAATTATTCCACAAATAAGTTAATTTTTCTGTCTATTTTTCAATCGGTCCTAAGTTTAAAAAAGAACTAAAAAAGTATATTTTGAAGTATTAACAATTTAAAAATGCCGAAGCCCGGGTGATTTGATGAAATTCACCCGCGGCGCGGCATGCAGCAATGGTGTAGCTGGAGGGGTGGGTTTACAATCCAAGAATAGATACTGTAGCATGTAGCAACACTCAATCAATATTACATATTATTACAAAGTCTTTTAATTATTAGCTATTTTATTATTTATTTTTTGTATTTATTATTGTCATATTATTATGTAAGCCTTCTGAATATTATAAAATAAATACATTAATTAATAATTAAAATATAATATTATTAAAGTGATAAATTTATTGGTTTCTCGGAAAAGGCTCTAACAATTTATATCTAAATAAGTAAAATAAATAAATTCTCAATCACTGATTAAACAGTGAATAAACGTAGATTGTATTCAATTACAGGTAGAAGTGCCAATAATTACAAACACAGAGTGTTCCAAGGGATATCCAAACCGCATTACAGATAACATGCTATGCGCTGGATGGGAGGACGGAGGTCGGGACGCTTGTCAGGGAGATTCGGGCGGACCGTTACACGTTTTTGATAATTCAACTGAACAGTATTCTGAAGTTGGTCAGTACCATCGTTTATGCCAAAAGGAACTGCAAATCTTGACTGCAGTTGCCAAAGTTTGATTTTCGGCTGACGGGAGATAGCAAGACGAGCACCTGAAACTTGCATCACTCTCTATTCCTTCATAAAATGTTTAGTCTTTATGATACCAACTCCCGGCCACTATTTACTTTTCTCGTGTGGTTTACATAATGCCGCCGATCGTGATGGTGATAACCTCGCTTCTGGTTATTAAAAAAATTTTTTTTTTGGGTTAGAAGATAGAATATGCTCTCACTGCGTTTTTTGTAGGTATTTTTAAGATCCACAATTATGTACTACATACATTAATTTGATATACTTATCTCTTATAGCTTGCTCAGCGTAAGCCATTTAAACGCCCCAACCCTAATTATTTTTCTAAATAAAATAAAAGTGGCTAAGTTACTCACTATATCATCAGCTATCTACCGGTGAAAGTCCCGTCAAAATCGCTCCAACCGTTTCGGAGTTTACCGTTTACTAGGAACAAACAGACCGACGAAAGTTTTTTAAATTGGTTTTTTGTTATGAATATCATACCTATATACTTATTTTGACATTACAAACAGACACTTTTCTTTAAAATAATGTCTACCACAGAATACGTTAAGTTTAATTGCGAGCATTCTCATACAGTCAAATTTATTTTTATATGTAATTATTTTGAATCTGATTAATTTTTGCAGGTGTTGTGTCTTGGGGAGAAGGCTGCGCGAGACCGGACAAGCCTGGAGTATATTCAAGGGTTAACAAATATCTTACATGGATTCAGTCAAATACACGCGATGCGTGTTACTGCAATTTATAGATTGGTGCGATTCTTTTTAACTTCGTCATTTGTAAACATAAAGAGCCTAAACAGTTGCTTCACTGTTAATTACCTGTATGTAGCGAAATTAAACAAAAGTGCAAAGGATTTTTTTAAATATTGAGTTACATTTATGTTATAGAAAGTATACCTATCCTATTTTTAATTTTGTAAAATTTATGTCAGTAAGTAGTTTCAAGAAATAAGTAAATATTACCTAGATATTATAGGAACAACTTTGGTCCTCGAGTGAAGTTTGCTCTCTCTATTTGTACTGTTATATGTATCAATAAAATTTTGTAATCTACACTTTTAATGTTTATTTTATTTTATAACTAGTTTTTACCAGGAATCTCGTTAGTGTGTATTGGGAACTTGCTACACGATATAATAGCGACATTTCAGCGATCATAAAATGAAAATTACCGTGACACCCACCCCGTTGGAGGTCTGAAAAAATTCAACATTGTGTGACTGTGTGTCAAAACTTCCTTTGAAGTGTGCCCGAAAAACCGACATCACCATTGGCCGCCACGATCTATTGCCCTCTGTACTTATTAGCGATGGCTTGTTATGGACTAGTAAATTGGGTACTGGGGCCTTTACGTTACGATAAGTTTGGTTAATATTTACAAAAAAATACTGATAATTATAATACTGACATTATAACTTCACGTCTTGTAAAAATATTACACAAATCAATTTAATCAAAATCATTTATCTATCTGCTGGTGGTAAACCCAAACACAATTCTGGGAACTACCTAATTCCGCCATCTAGTGTGAAAAAACCACAGACTTTCGAATTATTCGGTACGAATTTTATCCATAAAACGTTGTACATCACCGTCAATCATTAAACTACTTAGTTTGTAATTTAACAGATTTTCACCGAAAATAAATGGCTTGTTATTTCTAGGAGCTGAATGTTATTAATCTATATTAGTAAATCTGTAGTCCTGTCTGTACTTTTAATATTTTACCAATATTTCCCTAGACACATTTTATGAACGATACTACTCATCACGAATATACCATAAAAAAAACTCATTATCGCGAACGCCTTGACAGATTCTTATGAAAAAATGTACACGGGATGCATGTTAATGGTTAATTAATAGGGTTTATGAAATTTCAAATATTACTTTTAGAAATCGTAAATAAAAAAAAATCTGTTTTCGTTAATTCTTGGGCTTTTTTTATGAAATTTTGTACACTGGTAGTGTAAGTCGTTCCATGAATGATAATTTATGAGAAATTTCATTACCACTTTTAGGAATAGTAAAAAAAAAGAATTTGTATAATTTTAAATTTCATTAATTCTTAACCGATTTTGATGAAGTTTTGTACACGTGAAGTCTAAGTATTTACATAATTAATGGGCTATAAGAATTGTTAATATTCTAGAAACAAAAAAAAAAAACAAGTTTAAAATTTTTTTTCATCTATTCTTCACAGATTCTGATCAAATTTTCTAGTTGATTAGATTAATAATTTTCAACAGATTAAGATGAAAATTGTACATGGGAAATGCATGCCACTCCTCAATTGATATGGTGTACGAATTGTCAACAATATGAATAAAAATACAAATGTAATTATTTACTGCATAGTAACAAATGTGTGCGAAGCTGCGGGCACACTGCTAGATGTCTTAATAAGAATATTAAATAAACACACCCATTCTGTTTTTTTATACATTTATTTCACGAAACGTCAAAATTGATGTGCCTTTAAATAATTACAATAATAACTTCATGATAAAATGGTTAACAAATTTGAAAAGAGACTTAAAATTTAAGTGAATAAGTAATTTTAGATGAATAATCTAATTTAACATGACATAAGCAGAGGCAGTTATTAAACTAATAAATGAAAAATATGCAAGTCCTGAAATTATATTTCTATATTATATGATTACTTTGAATAATATTAAAAATATAATAGATTATAATCCATGCAGGACGGCTACAAAGCTGATTAAAGTAGAATGATATTAATTATCAGTTGTTACATTAATATGCAGATAAAGGAAGCTATTCTGTGTAAGAAACTACCTAATTTTCAATTTATAGTACCTAGTGATTAAAATTGGTTAATCTTAATAAAACATTTAAAGATAAAGTGACTACATGCAATATTGTTTCAACTTCCCTTTTCATATTAAAAACTTACAATTAAATCTGTGACCAAAATTTTTGGTACGCATCCTTACATTATAGGGTTAGCAAGTAAGCAAATTCATTGTGATGGTTAGTTAGCATTGAGTAAATGATTTTACATAAATTTTAAAATGAATTTCTTTAAATATAATAACTGAAATTAAAATCACATATGAGAAATCTACTGTTTATAGAAATTTCTAAATAATGATGATAGTTCAAATATGACATGGTTGTAAATAATGCCAGAGCTCATAATCGGATCCACTCTTAAGCCTGTGGGACCTCTTGAGTCTAGTCCAGATGATGTAGTGGTCTCCTCTATAACTTCATTTCCATTTTTAATTATCCTCTTTGTTTCCACAGTACCGTTTGGCTTTGTGACACTAGTAGTTATGATTGTTTGACAAAAAGACCTTCCAGGAATGATTTTGCCATTAAAAGGTACTACTGAATGTTGTTGTTGACAATCATCTTTCTGTTTTAACAGTCCAGATATATCATTTGATGAAATCTGTCCATCCAAGTCAATGTCTTCCTTGGACAGTTCATCTTTATTACTGTGGAAACCCGGTTTCAGGTAGTAATCCCTGATGCTTGCATTATTAAACCCGTCGCTTTCTGAGGGTTGTTCGGCTATGCTCGAGAATTCCTCGAATTGTCCATCGTGGAAAAATACCTTCATATCTCCGAACATACTGCCAAATGTTCTGAACATGTCGTGCATTTGTTTCGTGAATTCGCGGTGCATGTCCATGGCGTCAGAGTAAATGCTCATGTGATCTCTAGAGTACAACTCGTCGCCGTCGTCTTCGTCGTCGGATCCCCAAATAGGATTTCGAAAGTCATTCTTAGGCGGTTCTTGACGAAAGCCGAAAAAGGACCGCAGCTTATCCATAAACGTATTGTTTGCCATTGTATCTTGAACTAAAGGATTTTTCTATTTTTTACTCAGCTAAAAATTATAAGAATTTACTGTAAATATTATGATTGTTTTAATTGCGCAACAAACAAAAAACCTTACCAACTCGACAGCTGATTTTGTGTTCCACTTACATAATTTTTTTTGGCTAAAATTATTTGAAACTTCCTAAGAAAAAAGTACTTCTGTTTTTAACTACGCAAAAAAGAGATAAAACAACAGTACATATGCTTTTATTTAATAATATCCTGTTCTGGAACAAAAACTGTGGAAAGTCGAATCAAATCAATATTGAACAGTGTGACCAAATTTTAATTTGTCAATCTACTTCGCCAACTTTAAAAATCTACCAAAATTACAAGAGCCTAGGTATAAAAATCTGTCAGAGCGTTGAAAGGAATACAGCGGAAAAAAGGTCATTCACGCAAAATCTTCCTAGTAATCACCAAAATACCCTGACTAACAATAGATTATTCCATAGTAATAATAATAGTTGCCTTTTATATTTCCTATAAGACGATAAATTCCAGTTCAAAACAAAGAAGACAGCTTGCAGTACAATACGTGTCTAAATACCGCGCCCGCCCAAACTTCACCACACACCTCAGTCCCCAATTCTATTACTAGGTACATATTTGTTTCTTTCTCGCTTATACGTAGAATGCTTTTTGTGAAAGAGAGAGACCTTGTAGATTTAAAGTACAAAACGAGATTACATAAAGAAGGAAAATCCCGAAGACCTTGATAAATAGAAAGTTGCCATTTATTTGATCCAAAAACTACCGGTAGATATACCAGGAAAAATACCTAAATTGTGTAGATATATATACCAAAATCTACCGTATAATAATTCACTTCCAAAACCAAGCCAAAAGAGCCTTAAATCTACCAAAAAGGTAGAAAACTACCACATGTGGTTACGCTGCCACCAGGCTGCCACCAGCTGCCACCATACACAGACACCACAGATAAATAATAAAATCAAACTGGAAATTAGTGGTGGGTGATGATGACGATAGTGGGCGAGAATTAGTTAAACTAATGAAATCATGCAATTGTGAAGATTTCTCGAAATAACTTGATTATATTTATAACTGTTAGAAATTACTAATTTGATGGAATCAATAACTAGCTTCAAACTTAGTGTTAATAATCGGGCTCGGAGGACCTTTTTTTGCTCGTCGGTATACAATTTCTTATAACAAAACTTGTTTACGACTGAACGAGAATTAATAATGTAAATAATGTTATATTCAATTATGAGAATTAGTATTTACTAATATTAGTTATTTTTTTTAGTTTATTCCTTCTTTTTTTTTAGTGTAGTTTAATAAGACGCCTGGGTCCTTAATCTATATTGAAAGTTGATATTAATGCGCACCATCATAATTTTTACCTAGTACCTACATGATACACGACTCTGAAGCTGGTACGTATACCAGAAAAATGGGACATCCCTTCTGGAAATAATTGGAATCTGGATTCTGATTTCTATTTAATTTTTATCTATCTCTAATTAAATTTGGTTGAAAAAAAGATATTATTATAAAGATATCAACGTGTATTATACACTTTAACCCTTAGTCTGGGAATATAAGTCAGATTTGGTTTCAACTGTCCGATCAGATAGACAGACGGATTATCCAATTCACTCGATACACATCCAATTCTTGGGTCAGACTTTCTCTGAACTCAGTCGTTCCACAGTTATTATTACTAAATACTGTTACATATTGCATAGTTATTTGCCCGTGTTGACGTGAAAGAAGAAAATCGTCAACAACCCACTCAATCAATTCGACAAGACTTAACGAAAGTAATTTTCACTTACTACCGGTTCGGAAAAAAATCCCAGTCATCGAGAAGAACTGGCAAGAACCTCGATCGGGATTATATTTTTTTCCAACTGTACAAAAGTAATAATATATAATATAATAGAATAATAATTCAAAAAATTCAAAGCAGTCGTGAGGACTGCCAACAGAAGTAAAAACTTAAAACTATAAATATTTTTCCTAAACTTCAAATGATAGAATTAATCATAATAATAATGGAAGTAACTATTAATAATAGAATTGTGAAAATACAAATATTATTTGAAATAAGAAATACTAACCTTTTAAAATATAATTCTGTAACATAAGAAAATATTTTTTGATAATCGTTAACACGTCACGAGACCATGTCGATGACGACTTACATGAATTTGCTCCCTGATTATTGGGTATTTTTTTGAGGTCAAACGTTTTTTTTTTCAAATACCAACTTTTAGCGACATCAGTGTACCAGTATTGTTGGGACTCTATGTACCCACTATCCGTCACTAATTTGTATTTTTGACAGTTTTGACGTTAGTATATTCGTGCGTTACCGATTTCTAATTTCTAATCTATACATATTTACTATACTTGTAATTGTATGTTGATACATCATAGTGTATGCTATTATTTTGTGTTCTTCAAAGTTGCGGTATTAAAAAAGTATTATGTATAGTGCCAACTTAAACCGTGTATATTACTATTACTACATATTTTGACTACAAAAGGTTAAAGGTATGTATATTGTTATTTATTTATTTTTAATTTTAAGTTTGCAAAATCACTAATCGTAAGTATTCTCGTTGATCCTCATTTTGACTAGCGGAGTGTCTCTATGTGTCTTCTCATTTATTTATTCACTAGTGAAGTCTTAGACGTGAAATACAACTTACCCAATACGAAAAATAGGTTTAAAATGAGATAATTTTATCTAGGCATATAATTAAAATTCAATACAAACTTGTTTACCTTTGGTACTTTGTGTCTTTTCATTTAAAAGATACCTAATTATTTGTTATTTTTTAAAAATCGTCATTGTACATAGAGGTACGTTTATAGCGCTTATTTATTTAAAAAAAACAAATACCTTCAAGAATTTCTTCCTTGACTTTCAATATTGCTAATTTTAGAAACCAGTCTTTTAACATTCATGTGTTATGTGGTAATAAAATTAGGCTGTTATTTGAACAGGTTGTATGACTTTGTAAAATGCAAAGTGAAAAGACAAGACTTCTAAATAACAATGGTTAGTAATGTTTCAAATACTTATTAATTATATTTAATAATTAAAATATTTTGTAAAAATGTGTTCATTGAATGGTTAAGATTAGTTGAATGCTGATTAAGGCTACATAATAGACTAAAAAATTGTTTCCAAGTTATAAACTATTTTACTGATTTATATTCAGTTGGTAAACCACCCTTCCTTTTCCCAATCTTTTCACAAACACATATTATTGATTATATAATGCTGAAAATTTAGGATTACCATTTTCTCAATATTCATTATACATTTATAATTTTTCACAGTATATAGAGTAGGGGTTTCTAAACTTTTTCAGTTTACAATGTACATACTGGTTTAATATTTTATCATGGTGCCCTAGTCAAAATAGATATACAGTGACACTAATCAGACACAGAAATAAAACAACTTTTTGCTTTATACTATCTTCTGTTTTCTATTTCTCTAATATAAAACAAAATAAAAATACAAATATGTATTTATTTTCTTATATTGCCTTGCAGGTTTCCTAGTCTATATTTTTGTTCAGTGTGACGTATAATGCAGACAAGAACAATTAATAAAAATAAGATTGCTACATTGTTTATGTAAATAAATGTGTCATTGCCCTTTTTACTGGTTGCCATAAAGAAATGAGTGTACAGTCTAGTCTCATGTTCATTAAATAATATAGTTAAATACATTGTTACATTTTCATATAAAAATTTGTATATCTGTACAAAGTGTGAATAGATTGACAAGTTTATATGTATCAACTTTGAAAATTGGAATCTGAGTAGCCTAATTTGTTTGGTGAATAAATGGATAAGTCTATAATTGTATTTTTTTTAAATGGCTGTCCTATTGACCCGGATATATTTCAGTGTTTTGTATAAATATTTTTTAAGATTTTCATGTAAAGCATTTAATATTGTGGACTGGTGTGGTGGTTCATTCTCTGATTTCCCCCCTGAAGAGGTCTGCTTAGCCTTTGGATCTTTGTTGTTATTATATCATGTATGTAAAATATATTATGAAGTTTTACATAATCTTTCTGCTAGCCGCTTAAGACAGTTGATCAATTGCTTATTAAGATTTATTCTATACAATTAATAAAATTGTCTGTTTGTAATGTCAAAATAACAGCTTTTTACTAAATGCTTATGAAAGTATATACAATACCTATAACAAAAAACCATTTTTTTTTGTGTCTGCTGTTCCGAGGAATCTCCAAAACGGTTGGACCGATTTTGACGGGACTTACTGGCAGATAGCTGATCTTATAAGAAGTGCTTAGACTACTTTTATTTTAGAAAAAAAACTGTGGTTCCGTGAAAATAAAAAAATCTGTTTACGGTCAAACAATTTGGGCGCTTAAATGGCTTAGGCAGAGTAAACCAATAGAGATATAGCAAATTAATGTACTACATAATTGTAGATATTAAAAAGACCTACAAAAAAGTTTGTGAGAACATAATTATGTCTATCTTCTAAGGAATACCCACAACAAGCATTTTTACATTTAAAATAGCGGGAGCGGAGGAGCAAGATTCGTGTGTGTGCCCGATCGATGTCATTCTGTAGACCGCGTGAGCGAAGCCGCGCACGCAGCTAGTGCAAATCTAAAAATGTTCTAATTTGTATGATGATTTCAAAATATTCATTGCCAATGCTTTTGTATGATTTAATATAATAGCCTGATCACACTTTTTATATTTTTAATACAATATTATGTATAAAACACAATTTTGTTTCTACCCCTAAAATACAGTTTAAAATCTTTTGCAGATAGTCATCAATAATTTAAATAAGATAATCGATATAGGTGGGTATAAATTGACATGGTTGTCATTTCCATTGAACTTGACATGTCACTTTGTTTTTAAATAATTATCATTTAAAAAATATACACATAGATACAATTGATATCCTAGTTTGAAAGAGGAAAATATGTTTAAAGAATGCAAATTTTAAATATATTGCAGATCTAAAGGAAATCATTATTCATAATTTCTTACATCAGCTGAATTATAAGTATGAGTTAGATGTTATTATAAATTGTCTTCCAAAACTGTGTATCTGCATATAGTATAGTGCCCTTGTACACAAATGATACAGCAAAATCTATGCATATTGAGTACACATGTTGTTTATAATAAAAATATTTTATGGTGTGCCTAAACTGTTTGGAGTCTTCCATTTTTATGGACTGTTTTTAAACAATTTTATTTTATGATATTAACCTGAATTATGACAAGCAGTTGCCTATAAATATTTTATAAAATCATTTAAATTAAGTAACAGCTGTCCACTGTAATGAAATGTAGTTTTGCACTGGAACGAAAACCTATAAAGTAAGTAAGTAGAAAAAACTTAATAAAATTAATTCACAATATTATTATTGATGGCTAACTACATAATGTTGCTGGTACAAGAGATAAAGTTTTTGAACTACATTTTGTTTTGTTATGTCAAAAAATTTGGGGAGAAGTGGGGCAGCTTGATACAGAAAATTTCAATGTCATTTTTATGCGATTTTAATTTCATTGGCATTGGACCTTCAACTTCGAAGATACACCAGGAAACCCTCTAAAATCATTGAAGTTAGGTTTTTTTTTTAAAATGTCTTGTATTAATATGTACCTACATCTTATTGAATTTTTAAGTGTAATTAAGAACGTATTATTGTTATCATAAAGCGATAAATACGATTATAGTATAATAATCATCATATTCATCTATATATTAATACGTCAAGCAAAATCTTTCGGTACTTTTTTAAGTGTATTGCGTGCACGGAAGACTGAGATTTGGCATGATTAAACTTTATATGGAGAAGGAGTGCAGAAAGCTAAAATTTATATATAATATCTGTTACTAATATATTAAATGAAATAAATTAATACTGCGAATCCTAACTCGACCAGTGCCATTGAATTTAAACCTCACAAAATATTTACATTGTCACTCAACGAAAAGTGACAGCAAGTGATGTAGATAATACTCTTCTTCTTCCTCTTCCTAACTTGGCAACCGGTCCTCTTTAATGAAGACCATTACTGCCATTGTCGTGTGAATTATATTGTCGTGTTATGACGACTCAGTAGCCTAACAAGATGGTGGCTCCCTTGTTAGAACTTTCTAAGGAATTTTTGTGGGATCTCGGAATGAATGCTTTCAGCTTATATTTATAATCCACCTCACTTATGCACAAAACCAAACTATATCACGCAAAACGCCACCAATATTACATAACATAGGGTCAAAAACCTAAGTAAATGAATTAAAAATAACAACCACAACATGTCACTTCAAGATCCCGCCAAAAAACCGATAATACTCTTGTTTATGAATACTGTAAATGTGAAACAGAAAATTGTCTATGATTAAAAAGTCGCTGGTCGAATTTCGACCTTAGGGCGATCGCTACTAAATATAAATCTCTATTTATTTATTTAAGATATACAAACTTCACAGCACATTTTAAAAATTGTAAAATAATTAAAATATAACTTTAAAGTGCCAATTAAAGAAGTAGTACATAAATTAAATTTTATATTTAAACCTAACGTTAAAGATAGTGTGTATGAGTCTATTTAAAAAGATGCTTATTAATGTGTGTGTTTTTTCCCCCAGAGGTATGAACAAAAATACTCTTAAGTATCATCAGGGTCTAACCTGGGTATGTCGGACTCGAAGCCATGACTGCCCCTATACCGACTAAAAAAACCTCTGGCGTCAACCTCCTCTTCCCTCACGGAACCGCCGCTAGGCATTACTTCGTGGAGGGAGGCTCTAGCTACTGTTCTTCCGTACGTGCTAATGTCACGGGTTTTGTTTTCCGACCGCTTTCTTTCCATCCGACGGAGTTCCTGAAGAACTTCCGTCGCAAAAGCGCTTGTCGACTGCCATGCTGCCTCCGATGAAAGCATAGCTTCTATAAAAGACTCTGGCTGAATTTTCTTCGTAAGGGCCTCTGCCCAGGTACTGCGTAACAGGTCGAAACGAGGACACGTAAAGAACACGTGCTCTGCATCTTCACTAACTCCTGGGCAGGACGGGCGCATTAGAGATACCTCGTGCTTATACATATAGAGGTATGCCCGATAGCACCCATGTCCTGAGATCATTTGTGTTAGGTAGTAATTGACCTCTCCATTATTACGGTTCAACCAGACATGAGCTTGTGGAATAAGACGGTAGGTGACCATCTGCCTTTTGTACTGGTATCCCACTTCTATTGCCATCGTCGTATGCTATTTAGCTGTTCCTCCGTACCAAGTTCTCTAGGGCTCATTGTAGTCGTTACTTTACGGTGGTAGGTGAGTACGGATGTTACTACAGACGTCAGTAACGCCCTCCTTCTCTGCTTCGGGCCTCCCTATGTTGGGCATCAGCCTTGATAAAGTCGCTCTGACCAACGACGCTTTGGCACCCACGTGCTGTGCCTGCTGCTTGAAGTTGAGTCGGGCATAACGCCCAAATACCGAAGAGCCGGCTGGAATGTGATTTCATGCGCTCCGACTTGCAGTGTGATGGTTTCCATCCGCTTCCTGCTAGTAATAAGTACTGCCTCAGTCTTGTGCTCCGCCAACTGCAGTCCAATTGTGTGTGTGTGTGTGTTTGTGAGAGTGAGTGAGAGTGCGTGTGAGAGCGTGTGTTAATTATACATATGTGTATGCACGTTTTACGTTTCCTGTAATTACTCCAGAACTATCCTTTTGGAGACCGACTTGAGAAACTGCATTCAACTTAGGTGGAAAATGTCAATATCATTGAAAAGCTTATTGTATTGTGTAATGAACCTATAATGCTCTATTGAAACCATAGTGACCTATCGTTCCATTACCTACTTTATATGCAGGTATTATATTTATGTGGCACGAGATGTATATATATCCTTTGACTCCCTTACATAACAAAAATGTACGTGAAATTGGCATATATATTATCCCTGGGAAGAGAGGTATTATCACGTCTCTTTAAAAACCTACCTTGGTGAAAGACGAGGAGGCTGGTGCCACAATCAGAAGTGGACGCACTGAAACTAATTCCTGCAAAAAATTTAAAACTATTATTTGATCCCTTTTTTAATTAAGGTCGAGATCCTGTCCTATGGGAACACAAATGCTTCGTTATTATGACAAAGATTGAATAAAAACAAGAAAAACATTACCAGATCAAGGAAATCAATATCACATAAATAAAACAGACTTCTAAAACATCATTCGATGATATACAAAATGTAGTTTGTTTTAAAAATAAACGTGTATGTATGTTTGTCATCATATTTACATTTTAAAACTGCTACGTTAATATATAATAAACTAGCAGTGATCCACGGTTTCACCCGTGTTAAATTTATTGGATCAACTATCCACCGCGCTGTCGCTAACGTCACCGCGTGGCCTCTCGTTGTTCCGTCCCGTACTTGCCTACATCTTGCTAAATTACTTGATGTTCATGGTTCTGTTCCCCTACTCTAGACTACTACACTGTTAGCCTTAAGGGCACTGGAACATGAGACGCTTGGACAATCACAATGGGCTTGGGGTCGAGCGCGATTAAGGTACTCAGCTGCGAAAGCGAAACAACAAAGTGGCCGAACCTAGGCTTGAGCTGTACATGCAAATTAATCGTGATCTATCTTTAGGGTTGTAGCGTGAAGTTACATAACTATAGCCTTCCTAAATAAATATAGACTATAAATTGAAGAAATAATTTTTCAAATCAGGTAGTAAAAGATTAGCGCGTTCAAACAAACAAACAAAAAACAATAATCTCTTCGCATAGATTAACATTAATAGGGTAATACCGTTAGTGTGTATTCTGAAAATTTTACAGAAAGATCACAACTTTTTTGTATCTGATGTTTTGTTTGCGCAATGAATTCGATAATCTAAAAAATCGACGTTATTGTTATACTCTCTTACAGGTTATAATACAACACGCACACGTTAAAAACATGTGACATTGTATGTCAAACTTACAACGATGAGTGTATGGAGAACCATCTTACATTGGTGGACAAATCGCATTAAAACAATAAAAATCCACTATGTAAATGGTGGATCTTTAAAAGTCACATTTCGTAAAATTCTTGATATATTCGGTCAACAAACTCAAAATCCCTGACGTGATTGACGAAATAAATCAGCCATCTTGCGAAAAAGTAATTGAAAATTTTAATGAAAGAATCAACATCTGTAAGCGTGGACGTGCTGGCCATTCGTCGGATATTATTTTTCATTTATAATTGCCAAACCTTACTCTTTCTAATACGTACAATAAAAATTTGAATCATTTTCATCTCAATTCTTTGTCTTATTTTGTTTTAAAAAACAAAGTTCTTGTTGAAACACCCGTTAGTACCTGTAAAAATAAAAAAATATAAATATGTATAAATCGTATAAATCTGTATAGTTATGTTATCATGGAGCGGAAGTAGGTATAATGTATGTTGTGATTGAGTATCTAATTTAGATTTTTGGAAGGTCATATGGTGTTTGCTCAGGCAGCCTTGACGATACTGGTTTTTACTTGCGCCCTTATGCTCTTAAGGTACAAAATTGTGCCGCTAACATTCAATTCCCGTTTAATATAAAATGATTCCACTATGTACCCTATAATGTTACTATTATCTTATCCGGTTCTGAAATATTTTCGTTTTTTAACCGATTTCAACAAAAGCTACTCATTTTTTTTATTTATGGCTGTTATTCCATAACGTCTTTGTTTATGAACCTATTTGGATGATTCTATTTTTGTTGGATGGGAACACTTAAGAGAATGGGACAACAATTTAATGTCATTGGCATTTGACCGTCAACTTCGAAGATACACAAGGAAACTCTTCAAAATCATTGATTTTAGTTGTCTTTTTTGTTAAAAAAATGTCTTGTATTTTGCAATAACTAATGATATGAGTATCGAATACATATTACATTTCTCTAGACTATGTAAAAAGTTCATGAACATGTGAGCAAAATATTATAACTTACTCAGTTTGCGAAATTTTGTGTTTTAAATATTATTTTTCTTCTAAGGCTTTAAATATTTCTTGACAATTCGATTGAGATTTGGGAAAATATGAATAATATTAAACTTTTCGCTATAATAATTACAATAGCTTTACAGTACCTACATCATAATAATACCTTATTTAAATATGTAGCATGTGACTAATTACATTTGTCACGCATTTGCTTTGCGTTTTTATGTTTTGTGTTTATCTTAGCTGGATCTTATATGCCGGTTTCGCATGCGTGGAACATTCTGTAACAACTTGAGGAAAATAAAATTGATCGATCAGGATTTTCTTTGCGTTCCGATGAAATATATTTTGTAAACTCGATCTTTTTTCCTCTTTTTCGTTTATTTTACAATAAAAATAAGGTAATTTATTCTACTTTATAATTTTTTTACATTTCTGACCACCTTTTTTAGTTCCCTATAATATTTATTTATTGTTACAGTAAATGAAAGAAACAAATAAAGAAAACACGGTTATTCGATGTTGAAAATACGGATATAATTAAAAAGAGAGGAATACATATTACTACAGTATTACTTAAACCCTTTATTTAACGTATTGTAACTTTATGTAACGGAACATAACAAAAATTCACGTGAAATTGGCTTAAATACCATCAATAGGAGCAGAGCTATTCGTTTTTACAACATTGCAACGTTGCCAAACAAATATATATATATTAAATGAAACAAATAAATATAAATATTCAACTAGCTTTTCTAAAATAAAAGTAGACTAAATTACTTCATATAACATCAGCAATCTGCCAGAGAAAGTTTTATCAAAATCGGTTCATCGTTTCGAAGGTTACCCGGAACAAACAGACAGACCGTATATACTTGCATATGTATTTAGTAAAAAGCTGTTATTTTGACATTAAAAACAGACGCTTCATAAAACTAAGTATAAGTAGTGGATGTCATCCAATTTTCCGTCAGAAGCAAACGTACCCAGAAGGCTGAACGCATTCATTGCCTTGGGGTATGGTAAGGCCAAGGTATTGACCAGCCCTCTGGTCCCGAGACTCGTCGACTGGTCGACTCCATGAGTTCTTTGCACACTTCCATATTTCTTGAATTATAGGTGACTAATAAATGTAATCGAAAACTATAATATTGTATTATAGGAAACTAGAAGAAAAAAAGTTAATAAACAAACCGATACATAATGCTCGAATTACTTATTCTTATCGCTCAAAGTCAAAGTTTAAAAGTCAATAAGTTGCCGTACAATTGTCCCCGTATGTTTGGTTTTGGCCCAAGTAGCGCCTAATAGTTTTATTTCATTAACAAATTCTGTACAATCATTAATGTCATTATAAATCAGCCGTATGTCACTAACTTTACATTAAGACAGTCGATTTGCTTAAAACGACCTTAGTGTTGTTGCATGCAGTGCGTTTCTCTCCGTTGCCCTCGACACACCGGTTTCGCTATCGGTCGATTTCTATTTGAGTTTTAAATTTTAGTTTATATGTTTAATACCGACTCGTCTAACTGTCACTGTGATTCTACTACAAATAGTTTAGTTTAAGCTGGTAAGTTTACTAAAATGATTTTTGTTTTACAATTAAATTTTAGTTTATTGCGTTTTGTATTGTTGGCATTTTCAACCAACATTTGTCAAGGCAATAAAACTGGACTTTATCCTAACTTTTAATAATTTGTTTTTGCTTATTACGTTGCATGATTATAATATTAGTTTAATTAAAAAGAAAACTTGATAATTGAATAATAATAATTTTGAAGGTTATGGTTGTTTTCAACGATCATTAAGTTTGACATAAGACTGAAGTTTTGAGCACAAAACATTTTTTTAACCATAATTCGGAGCCAAGGCCTAAATTTATTTTTAAATTAATATGTAGAAAAATTCCTCTTTAATTGTTATATATGAACAAATTTTAGTAGAAAGCGTCCGTATTAAAAGAAACTTAATAACGATTGAATATAGCTCGTCGATCGTAGCGGTGAGGTACGTCATTATAGGGGAGGCCGGCCTGTAGCTGAGCCGGTCTTAAGTCAGCCAATAAACCCGCTTGCCAATCTTAGTTATATATTTATGAGATACACTCAGATATGGTAAATTTTAATAGGATATTCATTATTTGCGTAGAACATTTGAACTTCCTTTTAACCCGCCACGTCCCGCCATTCATTTTAAGCCTAGGTACGTTTCTTAATGGCTATTGTTTGCAAGTGCACTGTCACTGCATAGCGCTAGCGGCTGCTTTGCTCAAGAGCTCCACGCGTCCAAGCCAGAGGAACGAACCTAGGCTTGAGTTGCCGCCAGTCTCGCTATACAGTGAAATTGCATTTGCAATCACTAGCTACCGACAGACATCAATACACTGCACCACCACAAACGTGTACACCCCAAAGGTATGACATAGGTTCTGTAAGGGACCTTGTTCTTTCTTTTTTGGCTAGCAACAGCCCAAGCCGAGGTTCGGTCACTTTGGCACCCTTCAGCTTGTCGCAACGTTTTCGCGGCCGAGTGCCTTAAGCGCTCGGCCCCAAGCCCAGTGAAGCTGTAAAAGCCGTTTGAGTTTCGGGGCCCAGTATAGTCAGATCGAAAAATAGATCCTAGTTTTCTTTCAATAACCGGTAATCAGTAATCAGGAAGGAACCGATTTAATTCTTTCAGAGATTAACTCCTGTAAACATAAGATCTATACGTCTTCTTTATATACTAGTTATATTTTATAATATTATTTATGTCTAATATTTCGCAATATTATACAAAATTGAATGAAAGGAGATGGGTATTTCTAGGCCCAGAATGTAATTAGCTGAAAAAGGTTTATAAAATCAAATATATTTTTGTTTTTAAAATTGTACAATATTATTTCAATTCAAAATCAACAAAAAAAGAAAACTAATAACTTTAAAAGATAATAAACAGAACCCTTTTTTAATATGAATCCTACTTCAAAAATAGTTTGTTTAATTGAATTTTATTACATGACTTCGCTTTTACGAAATATCCTAAGTCTGAGGCTTTTAGATTGCTTCATTTTCAGTTACTGTTTTATAATGCATTAACTGTTATTTCATAACGTTTTCATATTTTTACATCTTATTTTTTACCCAGGCCCATGTCTGTATGAAAGAGTATTCGTCTCCTTTAGTAGTTATACTGCGAAATCATGTAAAAATAAATATGCGGTCGGATGGTTGTTGTTCGTGAATAGCATCGTTATCTGCTAAATTAATCATGAAGTCTGTACATGCTTCTTATTAAAAAAAAAACATGTCCGGGTGAATCAGTTGTTTTGTTAGACATATAAATTATGTGAAATGTGTATTGTCGAAGTAATTAGTAAATTTGTTTAATTATGGTACACTAATTAACACTAACGTTCACTGAACCTATCGCACATTGTATATTTGTTCCACAATGTATTTAGGAAAGATAGTAGGTATATGAACTAACACTAAAATTGTTTATTCAAGATTGTGTGGAAATGTCTTCAATAAAAATACTGCAATATTAGACGGCACCAACATTTGTATAATTTAGTTTAGTTGATCATTTGAAAAGACTTTTAAAATCAGAATGAATATGTATTGCATCTGCACATAGATAAAATGGCTGTTGGTATTATAATAATATGTTTATGAGATAAATAAACTCAAGATTGTTTTTGCGGAGTTTTTGGCGGGATCTTGAAGTGACATGTTATGTTTTTTATGTCTAATTCATTAACTTAAGGTTTTGACCCTATATTATGTAGTATTGGTGGATATTTTGCGTGATATAGTTTGGTTATTGTGTTTAAGTGAAGTGGATTGTAAATATAAACTGAAAACATGCATTTTAAAATCTTACAAGGGAGCCACCATCTTGTTATACGTCACTTTGAATAAAATACCTACTACTACGAAGGTTCGAAAACGTTGACGCTGGCAAGTGCTTTTTGCGTTGCCAAAAAAAAAACAAGAAGAAGAGATGTATTTACTCATGGAAAAGGCTTTCTTGCTGTCAATTTAACTTTAAAAAAATTAGATAAAACAAAATTTCGATTGTGGTCACGTGGAATACAAAATACAAAGGTGAAGGGCAGTAATAGTTGTCGGTTGTTTATCTCTGTTTATCCTGAAAGTGATGTAACTTGATGATATTTAAAAAAACGATTGTCCGAACGGGAAAAATTAATATATTATACATATACGATGTATTGTTTATTTCTACATTATCTTTTCTCCGAACTAGCTGTTGGCCTTGTCGACCTTTACATGGTCAACGAACGGAGAAAAACGTGGTTAAATTTAGTAGGGATGGTAATTAACTAGGGGTGTGCGAATAGCATCCGAATAGAATATTACCGTTCGTAAATTTTCGAATAACTTTATTTAAATTTAGAATATTCAATTCCAATTTTGCACATACAAAATAAATTTAAAAAACTTTTAATTTTTTTTCGAACTCACCTTACTGTTAGCCTGAAGGGCCCTATTCAAAAACAGAGCCGCTAATGGCTTTTACAGCATTACAGGGCTTAGGATTTGTAGGTACTGCTATCGGGAAAGGCAATTTATGAGAACATCCTCTCGGAACATAGGTAAATATAGCACCGATGTTCAATATGGAATTTTTGACCTTGACATTATACAAATTAGTGGCAATGATTAGGTTGAAGGTATATATATAAGTAGTTAGATAAATAATTGGTAGTGTAGGTAAGATATTAAATTGTAGAATGAAGAGCTTCGTGTAAATATATTATAATAACAGTGAATCCTAAAACATTAGAGATATAAAAAAAAGCGAAATTAGTATTTTCCATTGTATGTATTGTATTTTGTATTGTTGTATGGCCAATAGGATGGCTAATATTTGCTAAATCTGTTTTATTATTAGCGGTCCGTGACTAATTGTCTAGAAAATTTACATGAATGATTCATTTTGAAATTGCTTTTTACTTATAATGGGTCTTTTCTAAACTAAATAAATTTCTGTGTATTTTGTAGTTATAGGCTTTGGAAAACGCGTTTTTTCCTCATAATATGTCAACTTGCAGGAATATCGATTTTGGTTTATTTCGTTATTTCCTAATCAATAATTATAAATAAATAATCAGTTTTAATCAATATCTTCTATACAATCAATAAAATTGAAGTGTCTGTTTGTAATGTCAAAATAACAGTTCTTTACTAAATGCATATGAAAGTATATACGATATATATAACTAAACACCAATTATTAAAATTCTTGTCTGTCTGTCTCTTTGTTCCGGGTAATCTCCGAAATGGTTTGACCGATTTTGACGGGTTGATTTTCACTGCTAGATAGCTGATATTAAAAGGAGTAACTTAAGCAAATTTAATTTTAGAAAAACAATTAGGGCAAATAAAAAAATACGCCACGGTGAATCAATTCCGGCGCTTAAATTGCTTACGCTGAGTAAACCATAAGACATATATCAGATTAATATACAACATAATTGTAGATCTTAAAAAGACAAATAAAAACGTCTGCGATAGTATATGTCTATCTTCTAAGGATAAGCATTTCTGTCTTTAAAATAACCGGGAGTGGAGGTAGCAAAGTTCGCGCGTGTGTCCGAACGACGGCAGTCTGTAGTCCACGCGAGTGAAGCCGCGGGCACAGCTACTTATAAATAAATGGACTATCAGGAAACTCACTGGGCTTAAAAATATTATACGAAATTACCTCGTTTATAAATCTATGAAACGTTATTTAAGCAATATTTATTATATTATGTACTTAATTATAAGTAAAATACGCTTCGCTTGCAGATAAATGTATCGGTTGTCTATATTTACTCATATTGTTTCACTCTATATGGAACGAGTTCGTTAGTACCTACTGTGCACTTTCGTCCTCATTTTTATTACAATCGATAATATATGTACATTGCACATATCTATATATTCATACGTGAAAAGCTTTGTACCCCTTTTTAAGCGTATTGCGTGCTCGGAAGACTGAGATTTGGCATGGATAAAGTTTACATGGAGGAGTGCAGAAAGTTAAAATTTATTTATAATATCTGTTGCTAATATTAGGTCCTTACATATGAAATTGGCGTTTTGTTGAACTGGTCACTTTGATCTCAAATATCTGGCGTCTGTCTAGAAATTCCAAATTTAGGCTTTCTTTCTTTATTTCTTTAGGTGTTTCGAATTTAGTGATTCATTTGTTTTCGCACCATTTTATTTTTCTTTGACATCGTTCTTTTCACAAAATAGAAAATTTAAAATATCGCCTTATTTACGAATATAAGTTCCATTGTGGCATCAGCGCTGTAGAATCAGCTCGAAGGATTAATGATGTGCATGGGAAAGCTACTGTAAAAGAAATCACGGTACGTTTTTGGTTCCAACGTTTTCGTTCTGGAAATTTTGACCTACGAAATAAACCCCGTGGACGGCCGGAGACCCTAGTTGAAAATTAAGAATCAAAGGTGGTCGTTGAAGCGGATCATTCGCAAACCACATCAAGAGTTAGCGGCAGGCATCGGTGTGAGTGATAAAAAAAATGAATTCACTTGAAACAAACAGGAAAAGTGAAAAAGCTCGAGAAATGGGTACCGCATGAATGGGTCCTGCATTACATTACTCAACCGTCACAATAACGAGGGAATTTTGAATCCTATTGTTACTTGTGACGAAAAATGGATCTTTTACGACAATCGGAAACCCTCATTACAGTGGTTGAACCCAGGAGAACCGGCCAAAACCTGTCCCAAGCGAAAGTCGTCTCAGAAAAAGATACTGGTGAGTGTGGTGTGCTGGTGTCATACACTACAGCTTCGTAAGGTCTGTCCAGACGATAACGGCAGATCTGTATTGTCAACAATTGCAAACCATGATGGAAAAGCTAGCCGTTAAACAACCGACACTGGTCAATATCTCAAGCCCACTGCTACTTCAGAACAAGGCTAGACCCCATACTTTACGACCGACGGTCGCTAAATTAGAGGAACTGTGGTTGGAATGTCTACGAAACCCACCATATTATCCGGACATTGCTCCAACAGATTACCACTTTTTTCGGAATTTGGACAATTTCTTGTAAGGAAAATAAATTCAATACCGATGAGGCGGTCCAAACTACCTTCAAAAATTTTATTGATTCTTTCTTCCACAATTTTTTCAGCAATGGAATCAATGAACTACCATTAAACTGGCGAAAGTGCATAGATAATAATGGTATATACTTCGATTGATTAAATGTATAATTTCATAATATTTTTTTCATTTTACTTTTACCTTATAGAACGCTAATTTCATATGTAAGGACCTAATATATTAAATTAATACTGCGAATCCTTACACGATCAATGGCATTCAACTTAGACCCCTCAAAATATTGACATTGTCACTCAATGAAAAGTGACAGCAAGTGTTGTAGAAAATACTCATTGTTTAGGTTCATGAATACTGCAAATGTCAAACAGAAAATAGTCTATGATCAAAAAGTCGCTGGACGAATTTCGACCTTAGGGCGATCGCTAGTTATTATTATTTCTCGTTTACATGATGACACCTAGAGAAGAGAATCATTTTTGCATATCATACTATTATATCTTGCTTTGCGACATATTTTAGCACTTGTTGCTGTCATATTGAAATTATGCTTAGTAATGAAATACGTTTATCAACCTTAAGTAGCGGTGGGCAATTGTGAGATATACTAATGTAATAATTCGATTATGAAGATATCTTAATTTTAGCCATTAGTAATTGTTAATATTAGTAGTTCGATGATAGTGATCATTCATAATCGAACTACCATTAGTAATTACTAATATTGGTGGTTCGATGATGAATATGATGAGTGATCAATATCATTTATAATAGAAGTACCATTAGTAATTACTAATATTGGTGGTTCGATGATGACTATGATGAGTGATCAATGATCATTCATAATCGAAGTACCATTAGTAATTACTAATATTAGTGGTTCGATGATAAGTGATCATTCATAATCGAAGTACCATTAGTAATTACTGATATTAGTAGTTCGATGATGAGTGATCAATATCATTTATAATCGAAGTACCATTAGTAATTACTAATATTGGTGGTTCGATGATGACTATGATGAGTGATCAATGATCATTCCTAATCGAAGTACCATTAGTAATTACTGATATTAGTAGTTCGATGATGAGTGATCAATATCATTTATAATCGAAGTACCATTAGTAATTATTGATATTAGTAGTTCGGAAATGAGTGATAATTCATAATCAGTTGATAACGACACACCAACAGTTCTCGCTGTATAACGCTGTCTGTGCCCCTCTTCAAGCATTGTCATAAATCTAGTACACTCTTCAGAGTTTAGTGGCATGTTTTTAATTGAACTTCATCAGCATAATGAATTTCTGCACAAGAAATGCCTTATTTATATGATAGAACGGAAACAAATATTATATATAATAACATTTTCATATTTTACTTCTTTCTAAATAAAAAGGTTTCACTTTAATTATTTCTATATTTGCAATAAAATAAGCTTTAGTTTTTATTATAAATGGATTGCTCAAATATTTTAAAAGCTATCGCATTTTTTATAACCGACCCGCTTTCTTTACGGCTTGCGGCCCAGTGTATTATTTACCATTCGATCGGTGAAGTGCAATGCTGTGGACACTTTGGGATGTCGCATGTCGCTAAAGTTATTACGTAGGCTCTGTACATCTGTACTACATTCCAATAACTACATACCTACGTGTTTAATTATGGACAAGTGTTTATGTACGCTCATTAATATTTCTGGCGAACACTCATCGTTCGATTTACGCATTTAGCGTTAGTCATTTTGAGATTATTATGTTGTACACGCAAAAACGGCTTAACGTATTTGGATGAAATTTGTCGCACAGATAGTCTGTGACCTGGATTTAACACGTAAGATACTAAATACTGTTGTTTTCCAATATCCACACGGGCGAAGTCGCTGGTACAGCTTGTAATGTAATAAATATGATAAAGCAACCAAATTGGTTGCATGGTTGACAAGCAATAAAAGTCTTCATTCAAACTAGATTTATGTATGTATTTATAGAATGCAATAATAATGTCAGTCCGCTATTCAACAATTGTGTTTGAAACGTGACGTATAATTGCTTTTTATAATTGTCTTTTTTTGTACAACTTAGCAAACAAGCATACGGCCTGCCTTGTTCTAAGCTGCTACTGTAAGCTTTGGATGCTTGTAATACCACAGGTATCACCAGCGCGTTGCCGATATGGACTGACTTGAATGTTTCTTTTTTGTTGGATAGGGGATAGCTCAAGGTGGTTCCATTTTAATTTCATATGCATTGGACCTTCTACTTCGATACACAAGAGAACTCTTAAAAATCATTGCAGTTGGTTTTCCTTTTTATTTAAACGATATTAAGGATCTTATATATCATATGTAATTATATATGCATACTAGCTGTGCCCGCGGCTCCGCACGCGTTAACTACAAAATTGTTGTTTATGAAGATATCGTGTTTTTTTTAAGTTGAGGAATAAAACATTTAAAAAATATATCTACTTAGTAGTTTTTGCATGATGCATACACAACGGCAAACTTCAATCATTTTATTTATATAGATAATTGTGCCAACATACATTCTTAGTTGTTAATCCTTAGTTGTTCCTCTAACGGTTATATTTAATAAGTCACTAAAAACAGGCGTATTTCCTAGTAAATGGAAAGAAGCATACGTTGTTCCTATATATAAAGCTGGATCCAAGAGTAATGTTGAGAATTACCGGCCAGTATCCCTATTGTCTGTTTTTAGTAAGTTGTTTGAAAAATTGGTGCACGATCAAATATACAGTTCAATTTCTTTGTCTATACCATTGGAACAGCATGGGTTTATGAAACGAAGATCAACACTATCCAATCTAGCAGTATTTTCAGATTACATAGCTACAGCTATGGATCAAGGTTATCAGGTGGATGTCATGTATACCGATTACTCTAAGTGTTTTGATTGTATTAATCATGATATCCTCTTACTTAAGCTTGACAGGATAGGTGTACACGGTGATCTCTTGAGGTGGTTTAAATCCTACATTCACAATAGAAATCAGGCGGTTCGAATTGGGGCATTTCTCTCTGGCTTTCAAACTATTCCTTCAGGTATACCGCAGGGTTCACACCTAGGACCATTGCTTTTTAACATTTATATCTCCGATATATCCTCTTGCTTCACCTCCGCCAGGTACCTTATGTATGCCGATGATACCAAAATTTTCAGCGCTATTCGTACTATTGATGACTGCCACATGTTTACAGAATGAACTTTTGCGACTTTGTGATTATTGCAAGTTAAATAAGCTAAATTTAAATGTAAAGAAATGTAATGTAATAACATACACTAGAAAACATCAACCTATAAATTATATCTATATACTTGACATGATGCCAGTGCAGAGGGTTTCTGTCATTCGTGATTTGGGGGTGATCATGGATTCCAAACTGCTTTGTACGTATCACTATGATTACATACGTCAGAAAGCTTTAAAAATGTTTGGATTCATTTGCAGAGTTGCAAGGCCTTTTGTAAACTTAAACTCACTAAAATATTATATTTTACATACATTAGGAGCTATCTCGATTATGCTTCGCCAATATGGTCACCAGATTATATCACACATAAGACTAGTCTAGACAACATTCAAAGTAAATTCCTGAGATATCTAAATTATGAATTTAATAACGAGCATAAGTCATACTTAATTGATTTGGACTTTTACAATTTAACTTCTTTATCAAAACGACGATCTATCTTCGACATGAGATTATTATACGATATTTTGAACAACAATATTGATTGCCCCGAACTAGTGAATAGGATTAATTTCAAAACACATACACAAATTATTCGAAATCCGCGCTTATTTGCACCACCGCCAATTAAACACAATTATGCTAAGAACTCTGTTTTACAAAGATGTTTTAACATGTATGACACGAAGTTTAGTCATATTGACTTATTCCAGTCAAATAAGAATGTTTTCTTAAAAGAATTAAAATCGAAAAACACATTGAAATAGTCATCATGGCTGTGAAACAGGAACACAGAAAGGACTCAGTTTACTCTCTATTACTTATAACATACATACATATACAATTCACATATGCTTTCACTGAGGAGCATATGATCCCACCACACCTATACACTCCCACGCACATGCACACTACACGCAGACTCACACTCCCACTCACATTGAGATATAGAAACACATAATACTTCATAATGATATTTTTTTAAGTATATAAATATTTAACCGCTGCATAACAAACAAAATTTAATAATAATTGTTTCGTAATTGGCACGACATGATTGCAAAACATAACAAATGTATATTTTGTGTTAAATGTGCTGTGAAGCAATATGTACCAAATAAAAAATAAAAATAAAACTAGCTATGCCCGCGGCTTCGCTCACGTGGACTACAATATGCCATCGATCGAGCACACGCGCGCGAATCTTCCCTTCTCCCGGCTATTTTAAAGGCAAAAATGCTTACTGTAGGTGTTCCCTAGAATACAGACATATACTCTTGACTCTTGACTTTTGACTTTTTTTTAGACCTTTTTAATATCTACAATTTATTTCGTGGTACATTAATTTGTTATATCTCGTATGGTTTACTCCGCGTAAGCCATTTAAGCGCCCGAATTAATTCTCCATGACCAGTTTTTTTAATAGCGCGGAACCCTACATTTTTTAAAAATAAAATTAGCCTATGTTACTTCTTATAACATCAGCTATCTACCAGTGAAAGTCCCGTCAAAATCGGTAAAACCGTTTCGGAGATTACCAGGAACAAACAGACAAAAATTTTAAAAATGGGTTTTTATGTTATTGGTATCTTTTATATTTTTATATGCATTTAATAAAAAGCCTTTATTTTGACATTACAAAAAGACATTTCAATTTTATTAATTGTGTAGAATATGTAGATAAATTATTTAGCATAAGTTTTAGTTTAAAAAAATACACCAAATTTTATCTACAATAGGTTATTTTATCTTATATTTAGATCTGATTTCTTATCTGCTTATGCTATTTGAGATATACATAATATTTAGAGATATTTGTGATAGTACTTTGTGAAACTTCGATATCGAACAACGTTTCGTTTTAGTACGAAGCACTCCGTACCGTAAGTTTTTAATATTTTGTATTTTAATGAATATATTTAATATAAATAATTGAATATATTGTATTTGTATTACTGTTTTAATTTTTAACGTTGAAATAATTCTCTATGTTTTAATTATTTTTTTTATCGTTGTGGCCACAATCTCATCTGTCGATGTGGTTTCAAGATGGTAGCACGTTAAGCCTACTGGAAGACGGGCTCTGAAGTGCAGCTGCCGGAACACACCTATTGGTGTTTGGGGATAGATTTATTAGATAGATTAGATAGGGAATGTATTTTTTTATGGATGTCCAGCCATTATTTCTTTGTTTATTAACCGATTTCGATTATCATTTTTTTGTTAAATAGGATACCATTTTATTTCATTGGCATTGAACCATCGACTTTGAAGGTACACTAGGGAACTCTTCAAAATCATTGAAGTTGCCTTCCTTTTTTGTTAAAAATTGTCTAGTATTTCTTCGACTAGACCAGGGTTTGTACATAATTCTGTCATAAGATGACCATTGTTCACCAAAATAATCTTCATTGTGATACTTACACATGATTATGTGTAAATAATAAAGGGTTGTTTTCTTAGTCGATTATTACTCGGAAAATGTGCTCTAATAAGTCTACTGTCATTGTTCGAAGTATGCAGATGAAAATAATTATTTACAAATCAAAATTTAATATCTTCTCCTCTCGGTGTCTTATCAAATATACAAGAAAACACATATATAGGGGTAAACTTGGATTGTAAAACATTATATAAATACAAAATTTCATCCAAATCGTTAGAGCCATTTCCGAGAAACTAATTACATATGTACAAGAATTGCTAACTTAATAATATTATATAAGTGAATTAATTTTGAAACACAAAACCTAGTGTTTCTTACAGACGGATTTGTGTTATCCTTTACATCTATTATTTAATATTCGAACGGTGAAGTGCAGTGCTGCGAACACTGTGAGGTGTCGCATGTCGCTAAGGTTATTATGTAGACTGTACTACATTTCAATAATACTTACCTACTTGTTCTATATGTATGTATCTGGCGAACACTCATCGTTCGATTTACGCATTTAGTGTTAGTCATTTTGAGATTTTTATGTTGTTCAAATTACTATTACGTAGGTAATTAATATTTGTATGTTAAGTTGTAGGATATAATAACACTTTATTTAAATCTTAATTTAAACATTCACAAATATTTGTTACTAACTGTGCCCGCGGCTTCGCTCACGTGGACTACAGAATGCCCGCGCGAATCTTAGTCCTCCTCTCCCGGCTATTTTAAAGACAAAAATGCTTATTGTGGGTGTTCCTTAGACGATAGACGTATACTCTCCTGGACTTTTTTCTAGGTCTTTTTTTATGCCTATGATTATGTAGTACATTAATTTGCTATATCTCTTATGATTTACTCAGCATAAGCCATTTAAGAGCCCGAATTGATTCACCACGAACAGTTTTTTTCTTATTTGTGCGGAACACTAATTCTTTTTCTAAAATAAAAGTAGCCTAAGTTACTCCCTATATCATCAGCTATCTATTAGTGAATGTCCCGTTAAAATCGGTCTAACCGTTTCAGAGATTACCCGGAACAAACAGACAGACAGACAAAAAAAATTTAAAATGAGCTTTTTGCTATATGTCATATATACTTTCACATGCATTTAGTAAAAAACTGTTATTTTGACATTACAAACAGATACTTCAATTTTATTAATTGTAATAGATTTAATTTTATTGTTGTAGCTCAGTTTTATGTTCAGTGTCATTATGATGTTATACTCCTAAAGACATCTCTTTGGTGGTTTCTTTTCTTATCTTTTTCATAACTCGATGATACTGAAGCGATTGAGGCAATATCGTAACCTACTATTGTTTTCCAAAGTTTTTCTTTTATTCTATTTTATATGGTTTTGATTTAGACGAAGGCACAAGCAATATTAACATTAAATTATAGTACTCTTTATTTTTAAAAAAACTTTCGGGCTATAAAATTTTAGTAGAATCAGCAAAATTAAAGTAAGTAACTTGATTATTTATATATAATTATTCATATTTAACTATTTAAGTATAAAATATTATTAATTCTGGATTATATATTTTAGTTTTATTTTAAGTTAAAATGATAGTAAGAGTATATATTTTACACATATTTTTATTTATTATTAAATACGGCATAATATACATTTGTCAAAATGTGAGTTCAAATATCAAAAGTATCTTTGTTGATTTTAATTGTAATGAAATTGGAAATGGAAGCTAATTATCTTCTTCTTCTTCGTCGTCTTCTTCTTCTTGTCGCTCAAAAATGTTCGATTCATTGTCATCATCCTCATTATCTGTCATGTTCATCTCCAAACCTTCCAGAATATCGGGATCATATGTATTTTCTTCATCGGGATTATTTGGATACAGTGAAGCGTTGAGGCAAGCTTGTCCGTTGCACTGGCCGCAAGCTAAAGAACATTGTAGCCCTGATTTTCTGCATCCACAGCGGGAACCACAACCATTTTTGCAATTGCAAAATATTACGTTTAGTAGTTCGGCTGGTGCTGGAGGTAATAACATTCGTATGGGCTCCAGGATTTCATTTTCAAGCATCCAGCCCCATTCTTGAGGTTCTAAGTCCTTCCCTAACCACGTTTGAATCTGGTAGTAGACACGTTTTATGTGTTGATGAGCTGCTACACTTGTTGGTGGAAGTGTTGACAGTTGTACAGGTTTATTTAGTTTTGTAAATTTGATGAATTGCGTGTAGCGGAAATGATCAATGTTGTCCTCAGATTTTGGAGCATTATATAATGCCAACAAGATGCGCACTCCATTTTCTAATAATGTTTGTTTTGGGCAGTTTTCTTGTTGAAATACTTCCACCAGTTTATCTAAATCAGGAATTTTTTCCAATGCTCTAGTAACAGTTTTTTTTCCTTTTTTAAATAGCGCAGAAGTCGTGTCACAGCCACTGAATGCGTGTAAAAATAAAATGTGCTTTTTAGTACGAGGATATTGGTCAAAACTTTTAGTAGAATATATTTGTGTTTTGACATTGCCTTTGCCAACTTTTTTCAAAAAAATTTCCTGATGATGTGACTGAGTACGTCCAATTAAAATAACGAGCAAATCGATATCTTCTCCTATGATGACAGCAGTCTTTTGATGTTCTGATAAGGCAATAGCTGTGTCAATGATGAGAACATCAGCATCATCTCTGGCTTGTTTTGTTGTGATATTAACAGTTTTAAATTTTTCAACAAGCATGTCGATAATTTTTTTTTTATTAGACCGATTTGATAAAAAAATTTCTTGACTGATTGGCACAACCATTGTTTCGTCAAAACAAACTTCATATGATTTTGAAAGTGCAGCAGTTCTTCTTTGTTGTTCCAGTGCTTTAATATTTTTACTATAGTCCGAATATCCGTCAAATACAACAACAATTGCTGAGCCATAATGTGTTTGTAAATATTTAATGTACTTATTTAAAATAATAGAGAAAGTATCGTCTTTGCTCCATACGACGCGATGCAGAAGAAATCCACCATCGATGATGTATGTTACATTATTTTCATCAAGATCGATAACGACAGGCATCATATTGTCATATAATGTTGCTTTCGTGGTTTTTCTCATGCCATTACTATCAAATAAAGATGTCGGATACGGGCTTAGTTCATACTGAAGATATTCTTGTAAATTACTTTCAAATTTTTTGCTTACAGTTATTCTCTGGAAAAGTAACATTGGATATATAGAAACTTTACAATCATTAATTTTGACAGATTTGTTAATGGCTGAAAGCGGTAAAACCTTATCGACGCGTTTTAACTTTATTTCGTTGAAGTAATTGACTTTATAACGTACTGATAACCATAACTCACGCTTGACCTTGCATTAGGCCGTATATGACTGTACGATGTGCACTCTTCGCGCTCTACCTTCAAAACGGTTGGTTGTATGAAAAAAAAGTTTAAACAAAAGTTGTAGGGAATTTTATAGCCTACAACTTTTATAATAAATGCAAATCTCATTTAACCGATAGGAAGCCAGATATTCGCGAAAAACCGATTTTTGTGACCTTTGACCTTGAATATCTTGAGACGCGGACACGATAACGATTGTGACTTTTGAGACAACATTTAGAATGACAAAACAAAGGTTCATACCAATTTGCAGCTTATTATCTTTCATTCCGAGGTGAAAGCCCTAATATGACTGGGCTACTTCCCCAGAATGCTTTATTATCGTGGTTACTGCTTCACTTCATCTTTTTAAATTTTGAGTTTCTGCCTATGTAGACAATTTTGCCAATGTCAAGTGTGACAAATAAACGTTATAGAATTTAGGTGCTAAATACTTATAGATAGGTTAAGTAGTTAATAAGAAGGTTGTGAAATACAAAAATAATTTATCACATCCGACTTGTCATTACAGAGATTAACGCGTTGAAATAAACAATTACTGAGATACAATATGTATGTTATTTATAATCGATGTACCATTAGTAATTACTGATATTAGTAGTTCGATGATGAGTGATCATTTATAATCGATGTACCATTAGTAATTATTGATATTAGTAGTTCGGAAATGAGTGATAATTCATAATCAGTTGATAACGACACACCAACAGTTCTCGCTGTATAACGCTGACTGCGCCCCTCTTCAAGCATTGTCATAAATCTAGTACACTCTTCAGAGTTTAGTGGCATGTTTTTAATTGAACTTCATCAGCATAATGAATTTCTGCACAAGAAATGCCATATTTATATGATACAACAGAAACAAATATATAATAAACTTTTCATATTTTACTTCTTTCTAAATAAAAAGGTTTTACTTTAATTCTTTCTATATTTGCAATAAAATAAGCTTTAGTTTTTGCGGCTTGCGGCCCAGTGTATTATTTACCATTCGACCGGTGCAGTGCAATGCTGTGGACACTGTGGGATGTCGCATGTCGCTAAAGTTATTACGTAGGCTCTGTACATCTGTACTACATTCCAATAACTACATACCTACGTGTTTAATTATGGACAAGTGTTTATGTACGCTCATTAATATTTCTGGCGAACACTCAGCGTTCGATTTACGCATTTAGCGTTAGTCATTTTGAGATTATTATGTTGTACACGCAAAAACGGCTTAACGTATTTGGATGAAATTTGTCACACAGATAGTCTGTGACCTGGATTTAACACGTAAGATACTAAATACTGTTGTTTTCCAATATCCACACGGGCGAAGTCGCTGGTACAGCTTGTAATGTAATAAATATGATAAAGCAACCAAATTGGTTGCATGGTTGACAAGCAATAAAAATCTTCATTCAAACTAGATTTATGTATGTATTTATAGAATGCAATAATAATTTCAGTCCGCTATTCAACAATTGTGTTTGAAACGTGACGTATAATTTCTTTTTATAATTGTCTTTTTTTGTACAACTTAGCAAACAAGCATACGGCCTGCCTTGTTCTAAGCTGCTACTGTAAGCTTTGGATGCTTGTAATACCACAGGTATCACAAGCGCGTTGCCGATATGGACTGACTTGAATGTTTCTTTTTTGTTGGATAGGGGATAGCTCAAGGTGGTTCCATTTTAATTTCATATGCATTGGACCTTCTACTTCGATACACAAGAGAACTCTTAAAAATCATTGCAGTTGGTTTTCCTTTTTATTTAAACGATATTAAGGATCTTATATATCATATGTAATTATATATGCATACTAGCTGTGCCCGCGGCTCCGCACGCGTTAACTACAAAATTGTTGTTTATGAAGATATCGTGTTTTTTTTAAGTTGAGGAATAAAACATTTAAAAAATATATCTACTTAGTAGTTTTTGCATGATGCATACACAACGGCAAACTTCAATCATTTTATTTATATAGATAATTGTGCCAACATACATTCTTAGTTGTTAATCCTTAGTAGTTCCTCTAAAGGTTATATTTAATAAGTCACTAAAAACAGGCGTATTTCCTAGTAAATGGAAAGAAGCATACGTTGTTCCTATATATAAAGCTGGATCCAAGAGTAATGTTGAGAATTACCGGCCAGTATCCCTATTGTCTGTTTTTAGTAAGTTCTTTGAAAAATTGGTGCACGATAAAATATACAGTTCAATTTCTTTGTCTATACCATTGGAACAGCATGGGTTTATGAAACGAAGATCAACACTATCCAATCTAGCAGTATTTTCAGATTACATAGCTACAGCTATGGATCAAGGTTATCAGGTGGATGTCATGTATACCGATTACTCTAAGTGTTTTGATTGTATTAATCATGATATCCTCTTACTTAAGCTTGACAGGATAGGTGTACACGGTGATCTCTTGAGGTGGTTTAAATCCTACATTCACAATAGAAATCAGGCGGTTCGAATTGGGGCATTTCTCTCTGGCTTTCAAACTATTCCTTCAGGTATACCGCAGGGTTCACACCTAGGACCATTGCTTTTTAACATTTATATCTCCGATATATCCTCTTGCTTCACCTCCGCCAGGTACCTTATGTATGCCGATGATACCAAAATTTTCAGCGCTATTCGTACTATTGATGACTGCCACATGTTTACAGAATAAACTTTTGCGACTTTGTGATTATTGCAAGTTAAATAAGCTAAATTTAAATGTAAAGAAATGTAATGTAATAACATACACTAGAAAACATCAACCTATAAATTATATCTATATACTTGACATGATGCCAGTGCAGAGGGTTTCTGTCATTCGTGATTTGGGGGTGATCATGGATTCCAAACTGCTTTGTACGTATCACTATGATTACATACGTCAGAAAGCTTTAAAAATGTTTGGATTCATTTGCAGAGTTGCAAGGCCTTTTGTAAACTTAAACTCACTAAAATATTATATTTTACATACATTAGGAGCTATCTCGATTATGCTTCGCCAATATGGTCACCAGATTATATCACACATAAGACTAGTCTAGACAACATTCAAAGTAAATTCCTGAGATATCTAAATTATGAATTTAATAACGAGCATAAGTCATACTTAATTGATTTGGACTTTTACAATTTAACTTCTTTATCAAAACGACGATCTATCTTCGACATGAGATTATTATACGATATTTTGAACAACAATATTGATTGCCCCGAACTAGTGAATAGGATTAATTTCAAAACACATACACAAATTATTCGAAATCCGCGCTTATTTGCACCACCGCCAATTAAACACAATTATGCTAAGAACTCTGTTTTACAAAGATGTTTTAACATGTATGACACGAAGTTTAGTCATATTGACTTATTCCAGTCAAATAAGAATGTTTTCTTAAAAGAATTAAAATCGAAAAACACATTGAAATAGTCATCATGGCTGTGAAACAGGAACACAGAAAGGACTCAGTTTACTCTCTATTACATATAACATACATACATATACAATTCACATATGCTTTCACTGAGGAGCATATGATCCCACCACACCTATACACTCCCACGCACATGCACACTACACGCAGACTCACACTCCCACTCACATTGAGATATAGAAACACATAATACTTTATAATGATATTTTTTTATGTATATAAATATTTAACCGCTGCATAACAAACAAAATTTAATAATAATTGTTTCGTAATTGGCACGACATGATTGCAAAACATAACAAATGTATATTTTGTGTTAAATGTGCTGTGAAGCAATATGTACCAAATAAAAAATAAAAATAAAACTAGCTATGCCCGCGGCTTCGCTCACGTGGACTACAATATGCCATCGATCGAGCACACGCGCGCGAATCTTCCCTTCTCCCGGCTATTTTAAAGGCAAAAATGCTTACTGTAGGTGTTCCCTAGAATACAGACATATACTCTTGACTCTTGACTTTTGACTTTTTTTTAGACCTTTTTAATATCTACAATTTATTTCGTGGTACATTAATTTGTTATATCTCGTATGGTTTACTCCGCGTAAGCCATTTAAGCGCCCGAATTAATTCTCCATGACCAGTTTTTTTAATAGCGCGGAACCCTACATTTTTTAAAAATAAAATTAGCCTATGTTACTTCTTACATCAGCTATCTACCAGTGAAAGTCCCGTCAAAATCGGTGAAACCGTTTCGGAGATTACCAGGAACAAACAGACAAAAATTTTAAAAATGGGTTTTTATGTTATTGGTATCTTTTATATTTTTATATGCATTTAATAAAAAGCCTTTATTTTGACATTACAAAAAGACATTTCAATTTTATTAATTGTGTAGAATATGTAGATAAATTATTTAGCATAAGTTTTAGTTTAAAAAAAAACACCAAATTTTATCTACAATAGGTTATTTTATCTTATATTTAGATCTGATTTCTTATCTGCTTATGCTATTTGAGATATACATAATATTTAGAGATATTTGTGATAGTACTTTGTGAAACTTCGATATCGAACAACGTTTCGTTTTAGTACGAAGCACTCCGTACCGTAAGTTTTTAATATTTTGTATTTTAATGAATATATTTAATATAAATAATTGAATATATTGTATTTGTATTACTGTTTTAATTTTTAACGTTGAAATAATTCTCTGTTTTAATTTTTTTTTTTATCGTTGTGGCCACAATCTCATCTGTCGATGTGGTTTCAAGATGGTAGCACGTTAAGCCTACTGGAAGACGGGCTCTGAAGTGCAGCTGCCGGAACACACCTATTGGTGTTTGGGGATAGATTTATTAGATAGATTAGATAGGGAATGTATTTTTTTATGGATGTCCAGCCATTATTTCTTTGTTTATTAACCGATTTCGATTATCATTTTTTTGTTAAATAGGATACCATTTTATTTCATTGGCATTGAACCATCGACTTTGAAGGTACACTAGGGAATTCTTCAAAATCATTGAAGTTGCCTTCCTTTTTTGTTAAAAATTGTCTAGTATTTCTTCGACTAGACCAGGGTTTGTACATAATTCTGTCATAAGATGACCATTGTTCACCAAAATAATCTTCATTGTGATACTTACACATGATTATGTGTAAATAATAAAGGGTTGTTTTCTTAGTCGATTATTACTCGGAAAATGTGCTCTAATAAGTCTACTGTCATTGTTCGAAGTATGCAGATGAAAATAATTATTTAAAAATCAAAATTTAATATCTTCTCCTCTCGGTGTCTTATCAAATATACAAGAAAACACGTATATAGGGGTAAACTTGGATTGTAAAACATCTAAATACAAAATTTCATCCAAATCGATAGAGCCATTTCCGAGAAACTAATTACATATGTACAAGAATTGCTAACTTAATAGTATTATATAAGTGAATAAATTTTGAAACACAAATCCTAGTGCTTCTTACAGACGGATTTGTGTTTTCCTTTACATCTATTATTTAATATTCGACCGGTGAAGTGCAGTGCTGTGAACACTGTGAGGTGTCGCATGTCGCTAAGGTTATTTGTAGACTGTACTACATTTCAATAATACTTACCTACTTGTTCTATATGTATGTATCTGGCGAACACTCATCGTTCGATTTACGCATTTAGTGTTAGTCATTTTGAGATTTTTATGTTGTTCAAATTACTATTACGTACGTAATTAATATTTGTATGTTAAGTTGTAGGATATAATAACACTTTATTTAAATCTTAATTTAAACATTCACAAATATTTGTTACTAGCTGTGCCCGCGGCTTCGCTCACGTGGACTACAGAATGCCCGCGCGAATCTTAGTCCTCCTCTCCCGGCTATTTTAAAGACAAAAATGCTTATTGTGGGTGTTCCTTAGACGATAGACGTATACTCTCCTGGACTTTTTTGTAGGTCTTTTTTTATGCCTATGATTATGTAGTACATTAATTTGCTATATCTCTTATGATTTACTCAGCATAAGCCATTTAAGAGCCCGAATTGATTCACCACGAACAGTTTTTTTTCTTATTTGTGCGGAACACTAATTCTTTTTCTAAAATAAAAATAGCCTAAGTTACTCCCTATATCATCAGCTATCTATTAGTGAATGTCCCGTTAAAATCGGTCTAACCGTTTCGGAGATTACCCGGAACAAACAGACAGACAGACAAAGAAAATTTAAAATGAGCTTTTTGCTAGTCATATATACTTTCACATGCATTTAGTAAAAAACTGTTATTTTGACATTACAAACAGATACTTCAATTTTATTAATTGTAATAGATTTAATTTTATTGTTGTAGCTCAGTTTTATGTTCAGTGTCATAATGATGTTATACTCGTAAAGACATCTCTTTGGTGGTTTCTTTTCTTATGTTTTTCTGTTATAACTCGATGATACTGAAGCGATTGAGGCAATATCGTAACCTACTTTTGTTTTCCAAAGTTTTTCTTTTATTCTATTTTATATGGTTTTGATTTAGACGAAGGCACAAGCAATATTAACATTAAATTATAGTACTCTTTATTTTTAAAAAAACTTTCGGGCTATAAAATTTTAGTAGAATCAGCAAAATTTGAATTATTGTCAAACACGATTCAGCCACGGTTTTACCCATATTAAATTTCCCCGTGTAATTGCCCGTGTACTGAGTAGCCCACAGATCAGTAGTGTAGTCTATCGTTTTCAATTCCTATACGTATCTACACCTTCCCCAGAATGCTTTACTATCGTGGTTACTGCTTCACTTCATCTTTTTAAATTTTGAGTTTCTGCCTATGTAGACAATTTTGCCAATGTCAAGTGTGACAAATAAACGTTATAGAATTTAGGTGCTAAATACTTATAGGTTATGTAGTTAATAAGAAGGTTGTGAAATACAAAAATAATTTATCACATCCGACTTGTCATTACAGAGATTAACGCGTTGAAATAAACAATTGAGCTGAGATACAATATTAGTATTGATTATTTATTGTATTGTTTTCTTTATAGGAAAATATTATTTGTGTTGGTGATTATAAATTATGCTATAATTATGTAATTAATATAATAAATTATTTATTATAATTTTAAGTAAGCTATGTAATCAAACTTTTAATTTAAGACATTTTTAAACAATTTTTCTATTATTTTTATATTTTTGTTTATCAGATAGTGTTATATTCAGTGTTTTTTTTAATAAACTTAAAATTTCAGGCATTTTTAACAATTCATGTCTTTGAATGACGTAGGCGTTACTTTACGGAAATCGATCGTTTTATTGCAGAAAGATTTTATTGTTTTCAAGTGGAAGTAGCAAAGGAAATACGGATAAATTAATTTATGTCTTTTTAAAATGAACTTTAAACTTAAGTTATTGATGTCTTTTTTGTATGTTAATGGTATTTTTTATCTCGGTTATGTAACCTCAACGGTTTATGGATATACTATATCGTGACAACGGATTTTACTTTATCACACGTCAATATTTACCACTCGAGGATATTCGGCACGCGTTATCTAAAATATGAATTGTTTGACTACTGTATTAAAATTCTTCACCTTTTTTATTTCATTGCAACTGTGTTCATCCACATTAATTCTGCCAACGTCGCGTGAATATCAGTTTTTCTAATTATTCTTGTAATGTTCAAACATATTTAATCAATATGGCGGCTTCCTTGCTAAAACTGTTCAAGGAGTTTTTGTGGCAACGTAAAATGCATGTTCCAAAGTATTATATATAATCTTACTGTTTACATCACGTAATATGCCACCAAAATTACATTTTATAGAGCCAAATAACACATGTATATGAATAAAAATAAAAATTCAAAAACTTCGTGTCAATAATCTTTAATAGATAACTTTATACGTTTGAACAATAATATAGGTAATAATCAATTGAATTTTTTTCTTTTATACAAGTACAAGCTTAAGTATAAAAATTCACCATGATATATTCACATTGTTTTATGATCATTTCTTTCGCGTGTTGCTGTTACTTTCACAGCTGCACTCAGTAGCCTATCTAAATTGTATATTTAAATTCATATCATACTGTCCGTACTTCTTGAATAGAAACTAGAAGTTACCACTAACGCCAGGCTGGCCCCCTAGCCTTTATTTGAGATAGAGCGAGATTGTCCTTCGGCGACCTTCGGTCGATAAGAAAGAGGAATCTTTTTTAGAATGTTTGTTAGCGAACGACTTAATCCAAGAAATATGTACCGTAAAAAATATATAAATATTCAATTTTGGTTTATTGTTTCTTTATTATAATATAGTCACCAAATATAACCTAAACATTTTCACTTCTTGACTGAATCTCTATTTGATATTGATATCCAAAGATTGATTCTCCGTTGATAAACGTATCAAATCGAATCCGCAAATTTGGCTCGAAGAATAGTTATTTATTTATTATATGAGGAAAATAAACGATAAATTAAAGTTATAATTAACAATAAACGGCGAATAAGTATATTTCAATAAAATCTTCATAAAACATCCAAAGCAATGCCAGTTACTTTCTTAAGTATTACAACTATTGTTATTAAAATCTATCTGCCCTCCATAAATCTATCGGAATCCTCACATATAGAGCTGCTATCACCCAAATTGTTAGCAGCTTACGATAACTTGAAAATCCCCGGTTATTTGGGAGAAATCGAGGTTATCTTTGGGTCTTCTTAAAACATTGTTTTCAAATAAAAATAAAATAATCATCGTTATATCCTTTTTATTAATCAATTGATAGGGGTTTCCCTGGATGCAAAAAATCCCTGGGCTTAAACCGGACACTATTTAAAAACCCTCAGATGCTTTTCAATTAGTACTCCCGTATTAGTAAACCCGGACTCATATATTATGTCACTGTCTACTGACAGTTTGGCCGAGGGATTATTTATTAAGTAAAATAATTTATTTCCAAGGGCATACTAAATCTTCATTGTATAAGTTGCCCATATTTACAGAATCAAATACATAATATATTTAATAATCGATTTTTGCGTGTTTCAGGTTCATCACATCATCGTGTGAAGATGGCGTGCGGTCCGTCATGTACACTGCTATACGCAGTGAGCGCCGCTGTACTCGGGATGTTCCAATTTGGCTATAACACCGGAGTTATAAACGCACCACGATCCTTCATAGAAAATTTTATTCGTGAGCAACATGAAGCATCGCCGTCTCTCCTTTTCAGTGTTGTAGTCAGTATATTTGCCGTCGGCGGCATGATTGGCTGTCCTTTGGCAAGTTGGATGCTGGAAAATCAAGGACGTAAAAATGCTCTTCTATATAATTCGGTTATAGGAATAATAGGTGCAGTTTTTATGGGTTATAGTAAACTCGCATCATCCGTCGAAATGCTCATAATTGGCAGATTCCTAATAGGAATTAATTGTGGATTTGCGACAACTGCATCGCCAACGTACGTTTCAGAAATTTCCCCTTTGAAATTACGAGGCGCATTTGGTACAGTAAACCAACTAGCAGTAGCATTTGGCTTGATCCTTGGACAAATCTTGGGTATTGATGTTATATTGGGCAGTGATGAAGGCTGGCCATGGTTACTCGGTTTAGCTATAATACCATCGACGCTACAATTCGTTATGTTGCCATTCGCTCCTGAATCTCCAAGATTTTTATTACTTGGTATCCGTGACGAAGAAAAAGCTAGAATGGCTTTGGGTAAAATAAGATCCTTTGCTTTAGTTGCAAACGAAATTAACGATATGCAAGCCGAGGATAGAGCTACGCGTCAAGAGCAGACGTTCACAATTCCAGACTTGTTCACGATCAAAGCTTTGCGGACACCACTTATCATTGGTATCGTGATGCATCTATCTCAGCAATTGGGCGGTATTAACGCAGTATTATATTATTCTGCTACGATATTCATGAGCGCTGGTATCGATGAATATACTGCACGATTGGCGGTAATCGGCGTAGGCAGTATGCTGTTCATTATGGCTCTCGTATCTATAACTTTAATAGACCGTTTGGGACGACGTACCCTGCAGCTATGGGGTCTCGGATGCATGACGGTCTTTTCAATTTTAATGACTATATCTTTCTTGATAAAGAGCAGTGTGATGAGTGTGTTTGCCGTTCTTTTTACTTTTCTTTATGTAGGGTCCTTCGGCGTAGGTCCCAGTTCTATACCTTGGATGATTTTGTCCGAATTGTTCGGTCAAGGAGCTAGGAGTGCAGCCGTCAGCATAGGCGCTTTGGTTAACTGGTTTGCCAACTTTATTGTTGGGTTAACTTTCATTCCAATGTCAGAAGCTTTGGGTGACTACGTATTTTTACCTTTCACCGTGCTCCTTATATTATTCTTCTTGTTCACTTATTTCAAATTACCAGAAACGAAGAACAGAACGATTGAGGAAGTCACAGCGCTATTCAGAAAGTAGACTCAAATTTATTTATCAAATTAAAAATTGCATTCCTTAGTTGTAAGTGTACTTGTTAAGTAATAAGTCTTTATAAATAATTGTGATAATATTGCACATAATGTAAATCATTCTGTATTGATGAGGATTCTTGTTTTTTTTATTAGTTTATTTGTACAGATATTATATCGGGCTGTTTTTATTATAGAGAATTAACTCTGCATAGGGTATATACTATTGATTGTTTTGTAATTATTGTATAAGTTTTTATAATTTTAAGATTATTTCGTTGGTCAAACTTTGATTATTCTTTCATCAGTTTACAAAGACTGATCATCTTAAACTAATAATCAACTAACTTGATATTATAAAGTACTTATTGTCGTGTAAGTAGTAGTAGTACATGAAATATATTTAAAAAAAACATCTGTTAAATTATCTACAACTTCGCATAGGTTCGCATTTTTCGTAACTACGTATATTGTATCTAAATTTTATACTTTGTTTTTGTTTTTTAAATGAGTTCAACATTTTCACAATTATTATTATTATTGAATATTTGTTTTTATACTTTTGTGTTCTGTTTCATTTATTTTTTTTTTCAATTTAGATGAATGAGTGTTCTTTACAATTAGCATCTACAGATCAACGTTTATTTTTTTGTTTTTATTTCAATATAACATTAGGTGAAATTGTTACCATACCATAGTAAAACAAAAGGAATAGAAGGATTTTAAGTTATCTGTGGAATTTAAGAATGTACTAAATTTGTAGCCATGTCGAGTCGGTACTAATCGGCCATGATTGTTGTAATACTAGATTTTTCTAAATAATTACGATTCATCTTTATCCCATACTCCAGCCCTGATAATTCACAATTAGAAAACCAACGAATCATTTTTGGTGATTTGGTGCTGTGTTGTTCTTTTTTATGTGTCCATTCCAGTGCCTTAACTGTTGCTTTTTTATATTGTTCAAAACGATTGTTTATCAGAATTAATTTTTAACTATTGTTAAATTTATATAATTGTACTTATCTTTCAATTGTATAGATTTATGCCTGGTATAAATGTTATATATATATACAATTAATGGTATGTATGAAATGAAATTATTTATCGAAGATCCCAGATAACAATCATGACATTTACCTATAGATTATCGTATTTTTGAGGTTAGAAGACCATCTAACCATCAAATATACCTAATTAAAGTGTTGCTGTCAAAAACGTACCACTTTCGAAGCGTATCGTGACTTACCATAGCGATTTATAGTGCCTTCAAATTACCGAAATAAATATATGAATTCAATGAACATTTCAAACACATTTCACACAATTGTGGAGAAGATGGTATATAGATAATACTTATATATATATATATATAACAAGAGATTATAAAACTAAGATTATATTTGAAATATTAAATAAACGATTTTCTGAATAACAAATAATTGGGTTTGTATAAACTTGCCGTCCTAAAATATTTTTGTGCCAATTTTAGGGTAGTTTCGGGAAGCCTTTTTAGAAATAAAACGTATTTGCAATCAGCCAGTCCTTGTTGCTTATTTCAGTTGTCCAACTTATCAGTAGGTACCTAATCAATAACCAGAAGTTCAACGCAATTTCTTAGAATAACTGGAAATTTAATCACATTAAAATCTAAACATGGTTGGGTAAAATGCCGTGTGCCATATTACCCATCAGAGTAAACAATACAAATAATAAATTGTTTTTTTTTTTTTTTTTTACATATATTACAAAAAAGGCATCGTGAATTAATGTTCGCCTCTAACTATCATAGAAGTTTGAGAAAGGCTTAAACAAATAAAACTTTCACGCGGCAGTCGCTAAGAAATTCGTGTCAAATAAACACACTAAGGGTTTATCCGCACTGGTGCTTCATTTAAAAAACGATGTTACCTAAAATGTAATGGGACATATACATGAGACCAATTGACGAGCCATTCCACTAAGCCAATGCACTATTGACGTTGTATAAATAGAAACAATCCATTACAAACTAATAATTTCATGGGCATTCATTACATTACAACGATATCTAATTTTTTATTCAAGTGGCTTAGTAGACCAGGGCTGTGAAGCCTTTGAAAATGGTAAAAAGTGAAAAAAAAATTATAGTAGGATGAAACCCATTGGAAAAGGAAGAGAATATAACAAAAATGAAAGGAAAAATAATTTACGGGTGATCTTAGGTCGGGAAGTGGAAGGGGGCGAGTTTTTAAGAGTAAAAAACTGTTTATTTCGATTTCGTGCAAAACTACAAGTCCTATGGAGAAAAATTAAATGGCAAAGTTATAGGTAATAAAAAGATCTACAACTTTTGTATTTACACTTTTTTCGCATAACCTCGGAATTTATGTGAAAAATTCAAATAACCAAGTATTTGGTTTTTAAATTTAATCTTTTACAAAAAAAAATTTGTTGACGAAATTTGGTGAAAACTAACCTTTTTGCTCCAAACACTGTATTTTTTTATTTATTCTCTTCCTTTTCCAATGGGTTTCATCCTATTATTATTTTTTTTGTTTCAAAAATGATCGACCCTAGTCTATAGTGGAAACGCTACGTGCAAATGATCTGTGAGGAACTATTTGGACGTGGAAATGATTCTACCATTATTTGTAGGACAACGCTGTTATGGCATGTAAAATTGTAAGGTAGGTGTGGCTAGCTAGTGGAGATTCGAAATTAAAAAAAACTATTTGTTGAAAGCAACAAATTTTAATATTAATTAAACCTAAAGATTAATTACTCTCAAATATAAACAAAAAATGGCAACTTCTGCCGTAAACAAAAACAAAATTAAAAATTTTTTAAAATCTTGTCAGTAGGCTTATTATACTATAGTAGGATAATTAGGCTAAAGACTTTAACATACATAAATAATCAAAATAGGCTTCTAACGTTTGGTAATTGAGATTAATAATTATGCGTTAATCGTGCCAAAGTATTTAAAATAACAACAAATTTCTTTGTTTAACAGCCACCAGGACACTCAAAATTATCAGTATCATCCGCTGACAAACAGACGCATTCCTCGTGATACCACTTGCCGCAACGTTGTCTCATGTCAGCCATCTTGTCCTCCTTTACCTTTACCTTTGAAGGTTTGCCAACTTTATTGTTGGGTTAACTTTCATTCCAATGTCAGAAGCTTTGGGTGACTACGTATTTTTACCTTTCACCGTGCTCCTTATATTATTCTTCTTGTTCACTTATTTCAAATTACCAGAAACGAAGAACAGAACGATTGAGGAAGTCACAGCGCTATTCAGAAAGTAGACTCAAATTTATTTATCAAATTAAAAATTGCATTCCTTAGTTGTAAGTGTACTTGTTAAGTAATAAGTCTTTATAAATAATTGTGATAATATTGCACATAATGTAAATCATTCTGTATTGATGAGGATTCTTGTTTTTTTTTATTAGTTTATTTGTACAGATATTATATCGGGCTGTTTTTATTATAGAGAATTAACTCTGCATAGGGTATATACTATTGATTGTTTTGTAATTATTGTATAAGTTTTTATAATTTTAAGATTATTTCGTTGGTCAAACTTTGATTATTCTTTCATCAGTTTACAAAGACTGATCATCTTAAACTAATAATCAACTAACTTGATAAAGTACTTATTGTCGTGTAAGTAGTAGTAGTACATGAAATATATTTAAAAAAAACATCTGTTAAATTATCTACAACTTCGCATAGGTCAGTCATTTTTCGTAACTACGTATATTGTATCTAAATTTTATACTTTGTTTTTGTTTTTTAAATGAGTTCAACATTTTCACAATTATTATTATTATTGAATATTTGTTTTTATACTTTTGTGTTCTGTTTCATTTATTTTTTTTTTTCAATTTAGATGAATGAGTGTTCTTTACAATTAGCATCTACAGATCAACGTTTATTTTTTTGTTTTTATTTCAATATAACATTAGGTGAAATTGTTACCATACCATAGTAAAACAAAAGGAATAGAAGGATTTTAAGTTATCTGTGGAATTTAAGAATGTACTAAATTTGTAGCCATGTCGAGTCGGTACTAATCGGCCATGATTGTTGTAATACTAGATTTTTCTAAATAATTACGATTCATCTTTATCCCATACTCCAGCCCTGATAATTCACAATTAGAAAACCAACGAATCATTTTTGGTGATTTGGTGCTGTGTTGTTCTTTTTTATGTGTCCATTCCAGTGCCTTAACTGTTGCTTTTTTATATTGTTCAAAACGATTGTTTATCAGAATTAATTTTTAACTATTGTTAAATTTATATAATTGTACTTATCTTTCATTTGTATAGATTTATGCCTGGTATAAATGTTATATATATACAATTAATGGTATGTATGAAATGAAATTATTTATCGAAGATCCCAGATAACAATCATGACATTTACCTATAGATTATCGTATTTTTGAGGTTAGAAGACCATCTAACCATCAAATATACCTAATTAAAGTGTTGCTGTCAAAAACGTACCACTTTCGAAGCGTATCGTGACTTACCATAGCGATTTATAGTGCCTTCAAATTACCGAAATAAATATATGAATTCAATGAACATTTCAAACACATTTCACACAATTGTGGAGAAGATGGTATATAGATAATACTTATATATATATATATATAACAAGAGATTATAAAACTAAGATTATATTTGAAATATTAAATAAACGATTTTCTGAATAACAAATAATTGGGTTTGTATAAACTTGCCGTCCTAAAATATTTTTGTGCCAATTTTAGGGTAGTTTCGGGAAGCCTTTTTAGAAATAAAACGTATTTGCAATCAGCCAGTCCTTGTTGCTTATTTCAGTTGTCCAACTTATCAGTAGGTACCTAATCAATAACCAGAAGTTCAACGCAATTTCTTAGAATAACTGGAAATTTAATCACATTAAAATCTAAACATGGTTGGGTAAAATGCCGTGTGCCATATTACCCATCAGAGTAAACAATACAAATAATAAATTGTTTTTTTTTTTTTTTTTTACATATATTACAAAAAAGGCATCGTGAATTAATGTTCGCCTCTAACTATCATAGAAGTTTGAGAAAGTCTTAAACAAATAAAACTTTCACGCGGCAGTCGCTAAGAAATTCGTGTCAAATAAACACACTAAGGGTTTATCCGCACTGGTGCTTCATTTAAAAAACGATGTTACCTAAAATGTAATGGGACATATACACGAGACCAATTGACGAGCCATTCCACTAAGCCAATGCACTATTGACGTTGTATAAATAGAAACAATCCATTACAAACTAATAATTTCATGGGCATTCATTACATTACAACGATATCTAATTTTTTATTCAAGTGGCTTAGTAGACCAGGGCTGTGAAGCCTTTGAAAATGGTAAAAAGTGAAAAAAAATTATAGTAGGATGAAACCCATTGGAAAAGGAAGAGAATATAACAAAAATGAAAGGAAAAATAATTTACGGGTGATCTTAGGTCGGGAAGTGGAAGGGGGCGAGTTTTTAAGAGTAAAAAACTGTTTATTTCGATTTCGTGCAAAACTACAAGTCCTATGGAGAAAAATTAAATGGCAAAGTTATAGGTAATAAAAAGATCTACAACTTTTGTATTTACACTTTTTTCGCATAACCTCGGAATTTATGTGAAAAATTCAAATAACCAAGTATTTGGTTTTTAAATTTAATCTTTTACAAAAAAAATTTTTTTGACGAAATTTGGTGAAAACTAACCTTTTTGCTCCAAACACTGTATTTTTTTATTTATTCTCTTTTCCAATGGGTTTCATCCTATTATTATTTTTTTGTTTCAAAAATGATCGACCCTAGTCTATAGTGGAAACGCTACGTGCAAATGATCTGTGAGGAACTATTTGGACGTGGAAATGATTCTACCATTATTTGTAGGACAACGCTGTTATGGCATGTAAAATTGTAAGGTAGGTGTGGCTAGCTAGTGGAGATTCGAAATTAAAAAAAACTATTTGTTGAAAGCAACAAATTTTAATATTAATTAAACCTAAAGATTAATTACTCTCAAATATAAACAAAAAATGGCAACTTCTGCCGTAAACAAAAACAAAATTAAAAATTTTTAAAAATCTTGTCAGTAGGCTTATTATACTATAGTAGGATAATTAGGCTAAAGACTTTATTATACATAAATAATCAAAATAGGCTTCTAACGTTTGGTAATTGAGATTAATAATTATGCGTTAATCGTGCCAAAGTATTTAAAATAACAACAAATTTCTTTGTTTAACAGCCACCAGGACACTCAAAATTATCAGTATCATCCGCTGACAAACCGACGCATTCCTCGTGATACCACTTGCCGCAACGTTGTCTCATGTCAGCCATCTTGTCCTCCTTTACCTTTACCTTTGAAGGTTAAACAGATCTTTGGTGACTGGAGTTCCCCTGTAATTTATGGCCTTTCGTCTAACTGATGGTGTTTTTTCAGTATTTTAAGCCGTTGTAGGCATAAGCTGCTGAAATGCTGTTCTTTAAACTTGAGCGAGCGGCACACGATCTTCATCGTCGTCCGAACTAGAACTATCGTAAACCATGCGATAAAACCTTCCAGATGGTCTATTTGGGGTATGCTCAATACCTTTTTCTTGCATTATTGTTGTCAATGGCTTGGTAGTGATTGGCCTGAGGGAAACGCGAGGTTGCGAATTTTCTTTATCATCATCGTCAGATACAAAAGGGGCTGGAACTTCTGTCAATATCGACGGAGCAAAAGCCGTTTCTGGAATAGCCTGTGGATTCAATGGGTACAAACCATTTGTTTTAAAGCCGCTAGTAATGTTATTATGTGTTATGCATTTAGACCAGACATTTAAAATGATAATATTAAATCGTGCCTTAGTAAATTTTTTATCTGGATTTTGTTCCATAAATGATAAACTTCAGAATCTCAGTGATGTTTAAATGATCGATAAACAGCTTTATCGAGGGGTTGGAGTTCGTGAGTGGTGTTTGAAAGTAAACAGTATAATGATAAGTTGTGTGAATCTGCTACTTCGACGATTGATAGGTCTCTACGATTGATAGGTCTAAGTGACAAGCTGCTCCATCAAATATTACACCTTTTGTACCGGGTTAAGTGCTTCAAAAATTCTTTGAAAAGTTCATTAGTCATGTAACCCTTTGCAGATTTTTCTACTAATGATCCCGGTGGTAAGTTGTCGTTTAATTCTGGCTTCAGTAGTTTACCTTTAAATATTACCATTGGTGGTATAGCACTATCAAGTGCATTTACACATCCCGCGATAGTGACACTTTCAGCATGTTCCGACGACTGTAAATGCACTCTTTTAGTCCCTTTCCTTGCCAAAACAGTCTGCTGTTGGTGGATATTAGACGGCAACCTTTTCATCTATGTTATAAATCTTTTCAGAATGACTTTTCAAATCTAGATTATCATAAACTTCGTTCAACCTTTTGAAGTGATCATCGACGATATATTTATTAAACTTTTGTCCCCTGGCTGGGTTCATAAACTGAGCTTTTCTTCTTGAAATTTCTGGATGTCTTTTCATGAACGCCTTAAACAAATATTTACCAGCAACTTTAACATGTTGATTGAAGTTATGCTTGATATTATTGAGTTCACAAAATTTATAGACCAAGCGTCGGAGAATCCGTAGTGTCACAGGCAAATCTATTTCAGCAAACCTCATAATTCTGCTAACAAGATCAGTTTTCTGGTCGTCGCTGAATAAGGATTTTCGACCTAGAGTTTTTTTCAAACTGCAGGTTTGGAGATGATTTCTAATGGTTCTTCTGGGAACTTTATACCTCTCAGCAGATTTAGCCTTCCACTTTGTACTGCTGGGATAGCCAACACCAAGTCATCTTCAGACCACAATGCTCTTTTGGGGGGCATCTTAGTTATAGTCACTGAAAATAACGAGTAATAAATTTTTTAACAGTTGTAATGACTTAATTATATTCCCAACATTTCGAAAAAGGCATAAAATAAAATGTAGAACAGACAAATGCCGATACAAAAAAAAGGAGGAATATAAGGCCTACGGTCGAATTTGGTAGGCCTTAATAACCGCCAACAACGTGTGTTGAAAAAAAGTAAAGAGGACATTATTCAGACTATGATATATTATTCAAACATAAAAGGTCGCAGAAGGATGAAATAATACAAAACTATAACGCAAAATTATATATAAAAGCGTAATATTACAAAAAATACTTACAATTGATTCGGACAATTTGTTATTATTCTAGCCGCACAACCGCCCCTCACAATTAACAACGCCGCTCTGGTAGCACTGAGCGAGTTAACGCGTCGCAACCTGTTTGAGGCGCCATCTATAAATGTTAACTACCAGCGAGCGTAATCTTGAGCGATATCGATCATTTTATTACTTATTATTATTATTATTATTACTTAGGCCTTATTTATTACCCACACCTACCTTATATTGTAATATTGCCTTCAATATGTGTGATTGAATTGAGAATTTTATAATACCAAATTAGTAACAAAATAACACGAATATTGTAAATACTTTTTTGTTTTGTATATGAATTTTTTACGTAATGCTTGTTATTTTAAATTACAATTAAGCACAATTAGTACCTACCTGGGTATTGAAATAAGGTTGAAATACTTTCATTTATTTTATTTCTTTAATTACTTTCATATTAATAATTAATTTTAGTCATTTTCTAGAATATAAATAAACAAGGATTGAAACAAAAATTATTAACATATTCTAATTTCTTTTTAAATGTATATTTATTTTTATGAATACAACTTACAAGTTAAATTCCACATTTTTTTTAATCTCGTTCAAATTATTGTAATATTATAGGAAGTTTTCTTAAAAGTGTTAACATTTTGCACATTTTTTTTTTTTTTTATTTTGTCTGCGACATAAATTTTATATTTATAGTTATTACTATAAGGGAAATGTTTAAATATTTATTATAGTTATGATTGTAATTATTATATAAATTATAATTATAAATGAATAATAAAAATACACAAAAATATCTGACATGCATAAAATATGATAAGAATTATAAACGAATTTATTTCGTCTGTTGATATTAAACTATTATATAGCATTTATTTGATTTTTAATTTTTATGTATTAATGTTTATTATACAAAGCCCTTTATGTATGATAATGATCTTACTATATAGTATACTTACTATTATAATATAATAAATCTTGAAAGTTTGTATGTTTGAATGTTTGTTACTCAAACACGCAAAATCGGCTGAACGGATTTGGATGAAATTTGGCACACAGAAACCTATGACTTGGATTAACACATAAGATACATAATACTGTTGTTTTCCAATATCCACATGGGTGAAGTCGCTGGTACAGCTTGTAATGAAATAAATATGATAAAGCAACCAAATTGATTGCATGGTTGACAAGCAATAAAAATCTTCATTCAAACTAGATTTATGTATGTATTTATAGAACGCAATAATAATGTTAGTCCTCTATTCTACAATTGTGTTTGAAACGTGACTTATAATTGCTTTTTATAATTGTCTTTTTTTGTATAACTTAGCAAACAAGCATACGGCCTGCCTGGTCCTAACCCTAGTGAACGCAGAAACATAACTCAAGGTTATTTGACTGTACAGTGGAAGTATTCCAGAGTCGGACTGCCCCAAGTATATCTCCGGGGTGGCCAAACAGTCGATCAAGAGAGCTTTAAAAGTATAAAACCATATTCAAGCCACATATTCAAAATTATAGCATCTCTGATGTCAAATTTCATCATAAAAATTGTATTAAAAAGAAAAAGAAGTAAGTTGGCAATCGGTCACTTGCTAGCTAATATGTTAACATTGTTTTATACAAATAATATATTTTTTGTGGAAACGTCGATCGTTTATCGTAAGCCTCTACCTACATGCCCATTAATTATAATGGGCCATTATAGAATTTGGCCGTGATGTAAGAAAAAACAGAACATACACTTACGAAACTACTAGAAAATAACATCCTTTTAGAGGGGGAACTTGTATAGGTAATCGAGAACTACCCGTAAATCGTCTCATAGCTAACTTAACAGCCGCTAACTCATTTTTGCGTTATTGTGTTAGATAATTTAATTATTCATCTCCGCACAAAATTGAAAATAATTTTAATGCTTCATCCTGTTCTTCTTCTTCGATTTCCCCCTCCAGCCAGAAAGTTTCCATCATGCCCTTACCCTGAAATAGAAAACATTCTGTCACCAGAGTAATATTTGTATGCAGTATTTAAAAAGAAAGAAAACATTTATTCCTAAGAAAAAAACACGCTGAACATAAATTGAGTAATATTAACATTAAAAAGTAATAATATAAATGACCCAGTAACGTGTCCTGCCATTAAGAAAATACGTCCAGCTCAGCATATGCTGAAGTGCCACAGGGCACTTAACGTTGATTTTCATCTGGCACTCCAAAGCCAGTCACGGTGCGCCAACAATAATCAACAAAAAAAAAACAATAATAGCTCACAATTCATCGCATAATATTAAAAAAAAACCTAAAGGCTTTTATAATTTCTTACTTATTTGTGACAATGTGGCGCAAGACCGTAACACACTAAGCTTATAGAGGGACTCTATCTCAAGTCTAATTGCCGGAATACAACTGGATATAGGTGTTTGATGACTTTCAACTAGTAAGTAGATAATTAATTAGCCAGGCAGGCATTAGAAAATGCTCTACCACAATGTTATGACTTCACGTGTTTTCCTTCACTGAAAGCTCGGGTTCATTGTAGAAGTTCGAATGTACGTCGATCGATGCGGTATCCATACATGTTACCATCCATCAATAAAAATATGGCGCATGAATGCGTTGAAATCACTTTACACCAATATTTGCGGTTATGCGAGCATCACGCAAAAACTAGTGGATAGATTTTAATTAATTTTTTATTATTTTATTCTTTATATACTTAGTGTTTATCAAAAGGAAAAATTATCACGATACCTTCATTGAATAAATAGTTATTAAAATTTTAAGAATCTAGGATTTTTATAAGGACTACGCGTTCAGCGATGTAAGTTCTTGCCGTGGTGTCAATATAATAAACATCGTAGACAAATTCGTGGGTATCAGCTAGTTTAGTATAAAAAAAGTAATTTTGACCGTTTTCGTTGTGAAAATAAAAAAAGGAGTCTGTGGTTTATAATCGTGCTTTTAAATACAATCGGTAAGTGGTGATAAATATAAAAATTTATTAACTCTGGGTTTGTTTGTTTGCCAGTCTACTGATATCAGGTCTACTTGTTAACAATTTAGTTTAAAAAAAAAAACTAGTACATTATTCTCCTATCTCATAATTAATTTAGTTGTCGAAATTCAATTACTACATACATATTTAACTAATGCTTATATTCGTATATAAAGTTAGTTAATCAATTTTGAAACTAATTAAACTAGATGTGGGCGATTATGACTGATTTACATAATCGAGATATTGGATTATTAATGATTTACATAATACAGTTATTTCGATGATGAGTGATCATTCATAATCAAGCCCTTGATGTATTACTCAGAGATGGGCGATTATGAATGATGACTGGTAGAATGATTAATAACGAAGAGTGGAAAGATAAAAAAAACGCGCTATGTTGTAAACAAAGTTTTTACACGATACAAGAACACATTTACCAATTAACTTTAAAAAAAAATTCATTCGGTCGTAATAATTACTAATTTTATCAAATTACTAACTACTAATATTAGTAACCTAGCTTTAGTAATTACTAACCGTACTTCGATTATGAATGATCACTCATCATCGAAATATCTATTAATATTAATTACTAATGGCTATAATCGAGTATCTTCATAATCGAATGATTCCATTAGTATAACTCATAATTGACCACCGCTATAATATGCCAAGTTCGGTGAAGCTGTAAAAGCCGCAGCGGCTTCAGGGCCCATAAGGCTAACAGTATAGTCAGATCTAAAAAAAAAACGCTATAATATACCTTGACTTTGATAAGTCCTCTCTGCCGAAGTCGGAACCGACCTGCAGGTAGTTCGGTTGCTGTCTTCGCTGATATCTGAATCCGTCCCGGCTAAAATAATTAAATATAAATAATTATATCTGAAATTCGTTTAATATTAGATAATAAATATTAAAAATTTCGTTCTAGGTAAATCTTGGAACTGATGAATTTCATTTCGGTACCTAATTTTTTTTTTGTACAAACAAATAAGGTTCAGAGTTGACAAGCAATGACCATTTAAAATAGTGCTTGTTTACTAAACATAGTTCTATATATGGTTGTATAAAGTCGTGTTTTTGAAACATAGATAGCTCCATGTATTAATTTTTCTTTTTTGAAATGTTAATGTAAATGTAGTGTGTACTGTTTTTTTTATTGTTTTATGTTACAACTGTGCAAGCTGTGTTCACTTTTTAAGGCATAAACCACATTAAAAAAAAAATTGTTATAAATATGTGCGAGTTTACCGGTCTGGTTTGTGAACCAATAAAAAAAAATCGAGTTGGATGTTATACAAATTTTTAATTCGTATAATATATTAAAGGAATTTTTTACCTCTGAAGATGTTTGCATCCTACTGGCTGTGTTAACCGTATCGCCAACAAGGCAGTACCGAGGCAGACGCAGCCCCAGTACACCAGCGACACACGGACCGGAATGTATTCCTTTTCAAAGTGGATATCATATCAGTGACATAGCTTTGAGTAATGTTAATTTATATACATACGTGAAAAAGTATTACTCTCAAGAAAGACATCATGAGGAAGCCACTTGACAATTTTTTTCCTAGTGCATATAGCCATTTAGCGGGAAAACAGTTATAAGGGAACAGCTGAGTCTGAGGTAGTTGCGTACTAAGCTAACTGACTAACGGCTACTTGCCACCATCGCAACTCTCGACATCGGCTGAGAGTTCGTCCTCACAGTTTGGAACCTAAATGCTCGCGGACAGTCCGGTTTCAGAGGAATTTCCTTCCGCGAACACTCTGAATGTGAAACGTTCCCTGCTGAGGTGTTCCCAGGGGGTTCTTCAAAATGGGAATGAATAGGTCTTTTTAGGGTTGGCAACGCGTATGTAATGCTTCTGATGTTGCAAGGACCCATAGGACACGGTGACCGTTTACTATTGTTAGTATTAGGTAAGTTTTACTAATATATAAAAAAGCTACTAGGATTCCCGAAACTAAGCGAGGATTCCAGCACTCGAAATGGGCGAGAATTTTTTTATATTGCTTCCGACTCTAGCAATGACAATAGAAAAGTAGTGGGATTCACAGATAAATGGCCATATTTTTTTTTCAGAAAATGTCTTGTTTTTGTATTACATAGGACGTAGGTAAGAATCCTCAAAAAACTCTATACTGTCTCTTATTTACTGAAAATACTTTGACCTTGTTTGTGAATTTATTAAAAATAGTACAAGTCCTGGGTGGACTCCAAACCACAGGCAGGTACTTCTGTAGGACAACAGGTAAAAGACCGCCACTGGTATAAAGTGAAAGGTCTTAATATAAGTTCAGTAAATAATAAACATAATAAATTGAATATGCTACTCTTTTAAATGGTTCTTTAATGTTTTTATATAATTACCTATAGTTAATGCGGGTAAAGCTCGCGAGATGGCGAGAGCGGCGCTGGCTGCAGCGGCCGCGTGAGCTCTGCGTCGTTCTGGTGCCCCCGATACTAACATGTACACCGTCCCTACCGTCTCCACCTAAAAGACTTATACAATTATCCTTTTGGGCTATTATCTAGAAGTTAAAGCTCATCTATTTAATCATATCAGCTGAAAATCCATGGCAAAGCTTCTAGGTTAGCGGTCGTCAAAACGCGGCCCTAATCCCAATTCAGTGTGATCCATGGGTTTCTAGGTAATTCTGGACTTGGCTACTTTTTATACCAAAGGAATATATAATACATGGATTTAATATATATCAGTATATTATTACAGTGTATGTAAATTGAAACTATGACCTATGATGAAAATAATAACAATTATTACAGTATTATAGTTATTTATATTGTTATAGGTTTTGCGTTGTGGCCACAATCTCACATGACCTTAAGTGACGACGTGGCGCAGGATGGTAGCACGCTAAGCCTAGTTGGGAGACTTGCTCTCAAGGTATGTGGTAGATAAGTAGGTATAGCAGTGGATTCAAAATGCATTAAAACATACAGTTGTAACAAGATACAGACAAAGCGCGTCGCATTTTTTTTCGAACTTACTACTCCGTTAGCCTAGGTCTTGGAACCATTAAATGCTTAGAGAGATTCACCGGGCTTGTGTTATTGCACATCAACGATAGTCGGTTTTATTTGCGACTATCACGTTTTTGTTGAATTTGCGCTATTTTTTTCATTAATGAGCTTCCTTAAAATTATCCCTATTTATACTGTTATTATTTAATTATAATTCTTAAAGGAAACCTAGTTGAAACACATTAAAAAGTATGAAAATTTTTAGTAAGGAAAAGACTACAATAAACTTATTTCAATCTAGTACAGGGTGGGGTAAAAGTCATAATGTGATTTGGCCGCCATTTTGTGGGAAGTGTTAAAAAATTGGGCTCTGTGTTAATGTAAAATTTATTTAAAGGTGTAAATAAAATTGATCACATTCAGTTGAAAAAATTACATCATTTAAATGACCACCTCTGGAGTTGATGAAAATTTGTGCTCGCTATAAGGCATTGTGAATTATTGTTCACGATACATCTGGCTTCAAATTGGTACTTTCTTCTTCAATGCATCCTTTTTGTAGAAAGTTACGGTTCAGCCGGTGTCTTAACAAAATAAAGTGGCTTTAAAAAAATAAAGGCCAATCACTTTTTCACTGCAAATGCGAGCGGCATTGAATTACAGTAACAATATCAAATTCTGCGTTTTTCCGGTCTATTGCTTATTGTCAACGAATTCCCTATCTATCTACACCTTAAGTATTCAAGCACAATGATATATGACTCCATTGGAAAAAATTATGTCACATTCACCTTACGCCATTACTTTTGCCCTACCGTTTATGGAATCGATGTCACTATATATTTTGTAAGTTATGAAGTAATCAGTTACCTTATAAACACGATGCGTGTCTAATAACCTATCAATTCTAGAGTAGACGTCGTTCATATAGGCTACTGTTTGCATCACGTCTGCTCTAGTCCCGGCCTCAGCTATCTGCACGCCGCAGAATATTATTGTGACGCTTTCAAATGCCTGGAACATTTCAAACAGTCTTTATATTTCGACAGAACAATTTTTAATAAAAAAGAAAACAAACCTCAATTATTTTGAACAGTTCCCTGGTGTATCTTCGAAGTCGAACGTTCAATGCCAATGAAATTAAAATGGGACCACTCTTGAAGTATCCTCTTTCCAAGGAAAAAAGAATCATCCAAATCGGTTCATAAACAAAGAAGTTATGGCTGAACATCCATAAAAATAAGTATATATACATGCTAATTGAGAACCTCCTTTTTTTTTAATTCTTATAAAAAGACCTTCGTTTTGTCCGCTCGATGATTTATAACCATTAATGTACTCCGACTGTTAATTTATTTTCAATCGAAACCACCATTAACCATGACGTTTTGTTTTATTACAATTTTTAAATAAACATTGTTATAGGTGGGTACATTTAAATATAACGAAATTAAGGAAATTCATGAGTTAATCTGTTGTATGAAATGATAGTTCATTTTTCATGTAACTTGATTACGAGAGATGCATTGATTTTACTTTAATACCATGGTTTAGTATTTTAACACTAACTGTATTCAAAACCAAAAATACTTTATTCAATTTAGGCCCTAAGAAGACACTTATGATTGATATAAAACGTTCGGAAAAAGCCCAATCATCAAGAAGAGCTGGTAAGAAATTCGATCTGGTTTATTAATATCTGTTTGCAGTTTGTTCCGTTTATACTTACCTACCTTATCTACTTACAAACTTTTTATTGCGTAGTTTCGACATGATATATTTTTAATAATAAATGTGATTTAAGAATTACAAATGAGAACTATTATCAGAGACATTATGTCTTATGTATCCATAGGAATTTTTTTTACACTTTCATGATCAATAGAGTGTAATTGTGTATATATTTGTGTAGATTATTGTTTGTATAGTTGTTTTTCTATATTATTTAAACTTTAATTATATCATTTCCATTTCTTTATTTTCTCGATGACAGCTTCTGTGAAAACTTGAACGACCGTCTTTTTTACATTATGTATGCATTATTTAATAAAAATATGTCGTTTACACACGTACAAGGTTATACCAGAGTCGGAGAAACTGATAGGGATGGAGTTATATCGATAAACGTAAAACGATAACAGACCCGATATTTTTTTACAAAATGTAAGAAACTAAACTACTGCCGGATACTTTAGTACAAATTTATTAACTAATATTATATTTCACTACAAGATGTTACATGTATTAATTCTTGACTCGACAATGAAATGAAATAATTATAACGACAGGTAATCTTTATTTTAATCAAAATCTGATGAATCGTCATTGTCACTCGATGGTTATTACTTATTTGGTCACAACGATACAACTATCAAATTAAAACTGTCATCGAAAAATTAAAAAAAAATGAAATAGTATAGCACCTTTATTCGTACTTATAAAACAAGCCACTGGCAAAAGCGTCAATTACGCCTGCCAAAATCAAAAAGAAAAAAAGTATACATAGATTAATGATTGGTTTTTTCATTGGTTGTAGCTCGCGCTACATTGCTATACACCACAATTAATCTATGAATATATCATATTGGCTCTTAATTTAGAACATATTTGCAATTATAATATTTATAACATTAAAAAAAATCATTAAATGCCCTTAGGTTAATAATTCACCTGACAAGCAGCCATAGGATCTTTCCCCGCTCTCAAATGATCCGCGATGCCCTTCGGTATCATCGAATATAGGAGTTGATCTCCTCTCTTCTTCCATTGATCCAGCAGCCTGCATGACTTCTCCAGTGAGAGACTCCTGCTCTCCGCCTTCTCAAAGAGCAACTCCAGCCTCGAAAGGTGTTGCCAACCAGTCAGCAACATCTCCTTAGATAGACCGTGCCCGTTCATATCAGCGAGGTATAAACCAGCTAGACGAAGCTCGTCCAAGTCGTTGAAACTGGAATTTAATCATTTATTTCGCTGTGTTGATTGATAATACAACAATTATACTTATTTCCTCATTATGCATTTGGAGGCTGGAGAATAATCTGCTATGTAAAAATGTCAAATAAAGCGTGTTTTACTATAGTTATAGTAATTTGTTATTTTGCTATATAAGTAATCTAAGTTAGCAACAAATAAAATCAATGTAAGGAATTAAAAGTTTTTGTTATCTTTAAAGATGCATTTAAGATTCGCTATAAAATAACGGATTCGTATAGGAATGCGGATCTTTTTCCCCTCGAAAATCTGCGAATAAGGACATGAAAATGATTTTCCGGCACATCACTAGTACAAAGACCACTCAATAATACGATTTTTGAGGAGTGAGTTAGAACGCCTCACAGGCCTCGTGGCGCTGTGGTAGTAAGCCCTAATATTGAGCCAAGAGGTCACGGGTTGGATTCCCGCATGTGACTGACATTTTTGTGGTGAGCACAATTGTCAGTTTTATGTCTGGGTGTTAGTATTTGTAGATAAACACAAAACTTGACTTATCATAATACTAGTATTAATGTTCGCTAATAAAAAAACACCTCAACCTAGACACAGGCTTATGAGACAAGAGAAAAGCCTGCTGGTAAATATAAATGATAAAATCTTTAATGCTAGTTTAGGATGGATTAGTCTTTATATCAGTTGTTTAGTTACCATAATATAAGCTTTGCTTAGTTTGGAGTTAAATGGTAATTATGTAAAAAAGAAAGAAAGAAAAAGAAAAAAAAGGAGACCACTTCGTAGTTATAGTACATGTTGCCAACAACACGTCGAATCAGAACACAGCAGCGCGGCGTGAACATAGCTGTCGTACCACGGAGTTAGAACTCTGATAGATCGTAAAGGCACTAAAGACTAGACAACTAAATTGTACAAAACCAAAACACTGGTTGTTAGCCCTAAAAGTTGTATATAATACACGTAAGCTCACATAGGACTGCAGAGGAAAATGAGGGCGTCTATTTCTTCAAGAAGGTAGATAGGGCCTCGTAGAAGGATAGAGCGTGCACCTTGAGAGCCACGCCGTGTGTCCCCCATGGAGCGCGCGCGCCAACGCATAAGTTCCAACTCGAATATCATCGTTTGCATACATACTACCTGAAATTGGACTAAATATGTACCTATCAACTTTAAAAAATGCTTTATTCAATTTGGGCTATAAGAAGCCACTTATGAATGTCAAAACACTACTAACGGTTCGGAAAACAACCCAGTCATAGAGAAGAACCGGTAAGAAACATAATCGGATATATATTCTTTTTTTTCAATTACGCCATTTGGATATTGGATAGCAAAACAAATAAGTTTTTTTGTGAGTAACAAATTATTTTTTACCATTACAATATTACCATTTTAATATTCTTAAAATAAACATTTCTACAACTCAATCTACAATGTGGCCTGTCTCTATTATTTTCAGAGGTCAAACGATACTCGTTAGAAAGTGACAGAATGAGTAATTAAAATTACTATCATTTCGCAATACATCGCCATCACTATCATCTATCATGCCTGCAAGCCAAGAAATTTGAAAACGAACAAACATTGTTATCAGGATGTTGTAACAAAAGGGATAGGAAATCACAGCGTAAGGCGGAAACTCTGTTGTTTAAAAAGGATAAAAGTTTCTTCTCGCTCATGCCGGTATCAAGTCAAAAGTGAACTGAGGGCAATTCCCGCTCATTCACGATGCCACGTAAAGAGCGTCAATGCCGTATCTACTTATAAAATATTGGGCTGATCCAAACCAAAAGAGACTCATTGTGATGTGTTTATCACCGCCTATTTGCGACCCAGTCGGGTACAAATCGGGTGATCTCGGAACACGACTGGTTTAAGCATGCCGGGTGTTACATCTGGTGTATAGTGATTGCGATCCATCGGACACAAATATCAGGTTTATTTTTTAAAAGCAGCAGTTCATGTTCTTTTGCGCTACTTTATACATTTATTTCGATAATTCGTATAGATTAATCCCGCTGTTAAAATAATAATAGTTTATGGGATAATTATCAATAAAAAAGCCATTTCTTAATAATAGTTTAATAAAGATAGGAAGCGATCACTTTCATTCGATTTATTGTTAGGTTATTGATAAATAAGTAGGAACGAACACATTTTATGTGAGACGTTAAAGATAATATAATTGGTAGGTACCTACGTGGAATATTCTTCTGCGTTGAAAAACATCAGAAGTATCAAAATAGCTTATAATTTATTCTCTGTGAAATTAATTAACTGAACTACTTATTTGTTTTCCTTGTTCCACACGCAATGACACGTGCCTCTCACAGAACCGAATGTGTAAGACAGAATAATTTAATTCCTTATCATTTGTATTCATTTATGGTTATCTTACTTTGAAACAGGGCGTATTTCCCAGAATTTTTATTAAAGAAAATATCCAAGTCTTAATTGTCTCAATTCTATATTTCTATATTTTAAATGATTATTGTATCTTCTAATATTGATATTAAAATTTTTGAACGAAAGCCATTTATTTATAACTTTCATTCATAATACTGTAACGACTTTTACCTGTAAGGCATTTATAGGTAATTGTGTTTTGAGTCTGGATCGTATTTACTCAGTAACTGCCGTATAGGTATTGGCAGTAGCTACTAGTTAAGAAAGCCGTAGAACTGTCTCCGGCTAGTGTGTTCCCTCCTTCCTAAAACCTGGTGTTATTCAAACATATCGAAAAGAGAAGGGATAGAAGAGAAGAGAAGTTTTATTTACTCTAGAAATTACGTTAATTTTGTAGAATTTCGATATGCTCCGATGGGGATGGCATACATCAACTGTAAAAGACCTTTAAATAAATAAATAAAAAGAGAAGAGACATTTGAGAAGGCTTAACAGCTACGACTGACGAGGGATTGTAAGTAGAACTCACTGTGATCACTGTGTGTGTGTGTTCTTACACTGTGCTTAAAAACAGAACGTTAATTCTTTGTTTTATGACCAGATCCGTCACTTTACACAATAAAAAAATTACAATAATATATTTTACAAGTATAGCAAAGTTGAAAACCCTAATTGATCGAAGATTCAGGTAATATACCTTGTCCCAAGTAAAGGATACTTTTGGCTTTCTCAATCGCAGGACTTCAATGATCGGCGACTTCTCGATACGGTTGTAGGGGCCGCCCCAAGCGGCTACCAGCTGTAAAATAGATTTCCATGGCTGTAGGTGCAGTGTTTACAAAATTGTTATTACTAAATGTTACAATATTATGTACGAGCTTCTTTGAAATACATATTGTATTAAAAATGAAATATGCTGATATAAATTAATCAAATGCCCATATCATGATTAATAAAACATTGTAAAGAATGTTAATAGAAATTACAAAGTTTTAAGGACCACAAATATAAACATACCTAAAAAAAATGTGGAAGCGAGTAATAAAATAAAGCTGTAAATATAATATTTTCTACTCAAACATAAAATGTAGGTCTTTTAAATTGTTTCAGAAATATTGAACTCTTCTGTTAGTAAATTCATTAAGTAGTACATTTTTATTGTTACATGTTTTATCATAGTTAATTATTGATTAATAAATCCATTGCCTACGCTATTAGAAAAATCAAGCAAAATTTAAAACTTCTGTGTACTTATTTTCTATACAGTAAATTGAATTTACATTATTATCAATATCTGGGTGACTGAGCTTGACTCGGTAGCTAAAAAAATAGAAAAAACACCTATCTAAGTAAACTTGGAATGCCAAACATTATCTAAAGCCGTTTCCAAGAAACCAATTACAGATACACACACATATATACATACAAGAATTGCTCACTTAATATAATAAGATTTCTGGCTAACTTCATCATGTTGTAATACTAACGAATGACGTGCGCGCAGTTCTCAATTTTACCCTCTACTAAATTAACCGAAAGAAGTATTATTTAAATAATGATCACTTTATCACCGGCCATGAGAATCCTCATCCTCCTGTCTAGAAGCACACCGAAGGGGAACAGTTGTAGTAGTACAGAAGCAGGTACGGCCGGCAGCGGGCACGGTATACTCTTTCGGAACATTAGAGATTGTACCTAGAAATAACATTATTCTTAGTAAAGCTTTAACTTTGTCTATAGGTCCGTAAGCGAGAAACATGAAGTCCGTCTGAAAAGCAAGTGATTATTACAACTCATCTACAATCCACCTTATTTGTAATTTATTTTTATACGTATCTCTTATTATCTCAACTTTAAAGTTTTATAATCACGACATAATTATTAGTACGTAATCATTATTAATTTTACATAGATAACTCTGCTCAGAAATCACCAAATTCTTACACATTGCGCTTTCTTTTGTTTTATTTGTTTAGCTGTGAAAGTAACATGGCGGAATTTTTAGGCGAAGCTTTTAGGTGTTAGCGTGCATCTATCTTATTGTAAAATCAATAACATATATTATTAGTTGATTATTTTCTAGTGTGACTTTGTGATTTTTGTAATTTATGGTAATAAATGATTATTATTATTACGTGAAGCAAAAACTTTATACCTCTTTTTAAGCGTATAACGTGCACGGAAGACTGAGATTTGGCATGGTTAAAGTTTATATGGAGAAGGAGTGTAGAAAGCTACAATTTATCTATAATATCTTTTACTAATATATTAAATTAATATTGCGAATCCTAAACCGGCCAGTGCCATTGAACTTAGACCCGCCAAAATATTGACATTGTCACACAACGAAAAGTGACAACAAGTGATATATTGTTCATTGTTTAGGTTCATACTGCAAATATCAAACAGAAAATAGTCTATGATTAAAAATTCACTGGTCGAATTTAAATCATTTGGCGACCGCTGGTTATTATTATTACCTTAAGCAGGTTTGTAGTCACACCAGTCATGGATAACTTTTTAGTTTATTCTTTATAAGTTTTTAGTATTTGGTCAGATTCTCAGCTGATGTTTCTCAAGATGGTTACACGCTTAACCTAGTGGAGGACTGGCTCTCAAGTGCAGCTGCCGGAACACACCTATATATGTGCTTGAAGACATATTTTCAATTTGAGGATGGTAGCTAGACAGGTAGGAATTGAAGATGCCTTACTATGGTTTCATCACGATGTTTTTGTCATCGAATGCTGAGATTAATTGCAGAAATTTGAACTCGCGTCGATTGACGCGGTGTCCGGACACGCTACCACTGAGCAATCACTGCTTAAAATTTCTAGTTGCTTACCGTCAAAAGGTTTATTATTATAGGATGGATCATTACGTGTATGATAGTGATGTCTGGCAGTGACTCTCTCTCTGTGCATTCAATAAAATAGTATAATTAGTTATAAAACTATATTTATTTATTAAAACAATAAAAAAAGAAATAATCCTGATCGAGTTTCTTGATAACTGGAATATTTTTCGAACCGGTGGTAGGGTTGTAACGTTCACAAGTTCCTGTCTTTAGGCCCTACATTTAATAAACTATTTTTGATTTTGATTTTTGATCCCCTCGCGGTCGTGGGGGGAAAACTAAACGGCTTCTACCAAACCAGATATTTTAGACCTAAACAAAGACACAAAATTAATAAGTATAAAAAAACTGCTCCGACCGACTTTGATTCTAGTTATTTACACTCGATTGTAAATATTCTATGGAAATTTGTGAAAAGGAAGCGCGAACAAAGAAGCGTTTCGCCACCTTCGAAAATAATATGTGCAATATACTCACAGAACTATGATGGTTAAGTTATTATTGTCATATAATTATATTTCCAGACGTGGCTGCTTTGGGCGGCATAATTAATCACAAATTAATGAACATCTAATTACTAAAAACTTAACGTAACTTGTAAAAGATAATATTATTTTATGATCATATAGGTACCTACTATGTATATTACTTATTTATTCCAATATTTTATAATATATAACATAAGACACTCTTTCATAAAATCTGTGTCTATGCGGTGTTTATACAGATTTTCATGAGCATAGTAAATTTGTGTTGCGTCCGGAATCTCATTACACAGCTCTCCGAACACAACCTAATCTATAATTTATTAAGGGTGTTCGAGCTAGCGCGCAACTAATTTATTACTAAGAAATTACAACACGTTTATTACTTTGCGATAGTGTATAAAAAAGTCAAAAGCTTAGGATAATTATAGGTCGGGAAAAAGTTTCTTCGCATTTTTATATGAAAACTCAAGACTTTTTTGTTCAAAGTTTATTTACATTTATTTACAGTATATATGTGCTGTTTTGTTCGATGACTTTTTATCATTTTGTAGGTAGGGACATGATCCCGTTGCTGTAGAAACTTTGGGACTTCTGACAAAAAAAACGCTACAAATAGTTTTGGCAGTTCTCTTTTGATGTTAACCTTACAGAATCTAAAGAATTCTGAAGAGACCGAAACAGGTGAAAATCTAAAGGTGCAAGGTCAGGGCTATATGGTGGATGTTCTAACACTTCCCAGACAAACACTCTTAATTTTTGCTGAGTGGCTAAAGATGTGTGTGGTCTAGCGTTATCGTGATGAAAGACCACACCCTTCCTGTTGATCAATTCCGGCCGCTTTCTCTCAACTGCTTCCTTCAATCTCATCAGTTGTCGGCAGTAGAGATCAAAATCGATGGTTTTGCTGGGCGGTAAAAGCTTATAATGAACAATGATCTTCCAGTCCCACCATACACACAGCATCACCGTATTTCGAGTTAGCCCATGTGAAGCTTGGCCGACCTTAGACCACGACTTTTTTCGCACGTTCTTGTCGTACGTGATCCACTTTTCATCGCCAGTTATCAATCTCTTCAAAAACGGCTCTGTTTCATTACGTCTCAATAATTAATCGCAAATGAGTACACGGTTCATTAGGTTTATTTCAGTGAGCTCGTGTGACACCCAAATATCGAGCTTTTTGGTATAACCAGCTTTCTTCAAATAGGTTAAAACTGTTTTGTGGTCAATTTCCAGTTCTTCAGCTACATCGTAACTACTGATACGTCGATCATGCTCCACTTTTTAAAAAATGGCATCCATTTTATTCTTAACAGAGCGACAAGAGCGAGAAGCATCTTTAACATCAAAATTTCCGGACTGAAAACGTTTAAACCAACTTTGTGCTACTCTTATTGACACTGCATTAGGTCCATAAACATCACAAATTTTTTTCGCTGCTTGAGTTGAATTTTTGCCTTTTTTGTAATAATATTTTAAAATGTATCGAATTTCTTTATTACATTCACTCATTTTTACAGAAAGAAAACATGAAAAATAGCGGGGAAACACCTTTTTTTAGTTGTTTTCTTTCTGTAAAAATGAGTGAATCTAATGAAGAAATTCGATAGAAAACACCTTTTTTTATTTAATTTTAATGTAACCAAAACCAGCCAGATACAAATAGTACAGTGAAATAAATTTTATAACAAGTTTATACCTACGTTACGCAAAGAATCTTTTTCCCCGACCTTTTATGTTTCTATTAATTTTAGTAATTCCTGGTATTGTTAAAGATATTATACTTGTACCTGTAACATTTTAATGGAGATAAAAAAACAAGGTTATAAATATTAATGAAATATATATATTTTTAATACATATAACCAGAACTGCACAGGGAGTTTTTATGGCAATTCAAAATTGCGTTTTTCTAGTTAGTTTTTATAATCCACTTCATTTGTACACAATACACAACCATATCATGTAAAATTACACAAATTAGAGGGTATGTGAATAATCATAATTTACGAATATTTTAATCGAACCGAATATTTATATTCGTCTCGTATTGAATTATTCAAACTTTTTCGAATAATTCGAAAACTTCAAATTATATGTAAGTTCTATGAATAATTTTAAAATTTCGAATCACTCATAAGTTCTGCAAATAATTTGTAATTTTTAACCATTTTATTCAAACTGTAGATAGTTCACGAGTTTTTGTATACGTAAGTGAAATCGATCATTCGAAAAGAATAATTCCAATGAATTGTTTCGCACTATTCCATTCGATTGGATTTCAATGCTGTTCGCACATGCCTACCACCAATATTATATTACAAAGAGTCAAATAACGTTATCTAAGCATATAAATTTAAATAAAACCACCACATATCAGATTAAGATCCCGTCAAAAACCCGAGAGGTCTTGGTGATCGTCTGGTGTGACTACTCCGAGAATGAAAACGTTACGAATAATCCGTAAAAAAACGTCTATAGTTCACACGCGGTAGCAGTGAAACCTTCAGAAAAAATAGAAATATTGAGATAAACGATACACGTGAACAATTTACACCACGCTGGCTATGACGCCAAGGTTACGTAATACGCAGGCACACACAGACGTGCAAAGAGGAAACTGAGATAATAGGAAACACTGACAATGTATTCTATCTCATTTTTTCGCAAGCTAAATCCTATACATGTATATGTTGTCTCTTTTTAGTGTCACTTTTTCGTTTCATTGAGTTTCAAATCACAACAGTGTTTTAAAGAAGTGTTTATTTCAATAATTGTAAAAACTCCGACTTGTTACAATAAGACATATATGGTCTTGTTGAATATATTCAACAGTAGAATTCAAAAAGGGATGAGAAAAGAAAATAAATATTTCTAAAGAAATCTTACATCCCTATTTATTCAGGCACATCACAAAACGTGCCTCACATTCTTGCACGATAATGAAATGTTTGTCACCACGACTTTGCTATTGAGGTTCAAGGTTTACATACAATACCAGTGAATACAATAGCCAGTAAGGTACAGTTTTGGTACGAGATGTATTATTTATTGTTTATATGTTCTGCGACCTGAAGCAGACTTATTGATTAGGAACTTATGACCGTCGTGTGGGGTTTATATATATAATAAATAAATAATCGCACTTACATAACTCATACATATAAAAAGGGTTACACTAACTCATACGTATACCTAAATATTATCATTAAACACAATAACACACACACACATCTCAGTTTTTATTTTTATCGTTTTGATATTACAATATTATTGATTACATTAAAATCATAATAACTTTCAAAATTATGTTTTTATTTGAAGTTTTCTAAAATTGCTTGAACAATATTCCAGAGGTGAACGATTGCAACTACTAAATAGGTTGCTAAAGTTTAATACTGTTGTTTTTTTAATATAATACGTGAAGCTTAAAGTAAATAAATAAATATACAACGGCAACCACCGAGAGATCGGCTATCCATCTACCGTCGCCGCTGTTATGTCGCACTGCAAGCTTCTCGGCGCTGCTGGATATACACTGACTAATCCCGAAACGCAAAGAACAAAAAAGAGAGATATTCACTATGTGCATTGTGGACGCGATACAGTCTTATAAGATCCTTACCACTTCGCTTGATTACTAGATATACGCCGGTTGATGCCAGAACATAACAAGTCTAAATATGCTACTGAGGCGGGTGTTAGATCTAGTGTATGGTGGTCGCGATCTAGTCGGACACAATTGTGTATCCTGCCATCCAACGTAACTTGGTCTTGTACAATGACGTTCTATAAATAGACGCGTCACACTCTCACTAAAAGCAGTTTTAAAACGGCACAAAAATTTTGTTATCAGCATGTTGTAATAAAAGAGATAGGAAATCACAGTGTAAGGCGACAACTCTGTTGTCAAAAAAGGATAAAAGTTTTTTATCGCTCACGCCAGCATCAAGTCGTAAATGAACTGAGGGCAGTTGCCCAACATTCAAAATGCCATCTGAAGAGCGTCAATGCCGTATCTACATATAAATTACCATTGGTCTTGTAATATATAATTCTGTGGAATCAAGCTTACAAAGTTAATTAGTGAGGTATACACAAAAACCGTAATTAATATATTAAAATGAAATCCAATTAAAACGCTATTCAATTGTTTCTTGCCAGTACCAATAAATAACAATTCCGGGTCTCAGTGAACGACTTTCTGGGTATTTATTCCAGAGCATTCTCTATTGAACCACCTAATGGTTGGTTTTTAGATAAATAACCCGCAAATGACTTCAATTTATTGTTTGTAATAGAAGCGTTTAAAACACTGGGATAATTCAAATAGAGAGGTTGTTAAAGTAATACAAAATTGTCTGGCGTGGTGTTAGTTACCGAACCTTCCCTCAGGAAGATACATTTAAAGGGTACTTACTTTCAACTTGAAGGTGGTAGTAAGCCAAGCGGGTATTGGAAAAAGCCATGCTTTGGTTTCATCATGATGTTTTCCTTCACCGAAAACTCAGGCTCATTTTAGGGATTTGAACTCACATCGATCGACGTGGAGTTCGTACACGCTACCAACTGAACCATCATCAAAATTATTAAAAAAGTAAACTATTCAAAAGTTTATTAAAGTTTTAAGAATCTACGATTTTCATAAGCACTGCGTGTTCTACTGTCGTCCACACAAATGAAGCCGCGAGCACAGCTAGTAAAAGCAATAAAATTGTTTATTATGGGGTAGCTAAGTAACATAGTTTCAGAAAAACTACTTTTAACGTAATATTCGGAACCGCGCATAAGCCTTATATACCCCTATATTATAGGGGTTTTTGTGTAACAAAACTTCATACATAACTTTTTTATTTGTTTTCACATTTCTCTTTGTTTCGTTAATACGATATTGGTCGTTTAGTCCGGTATAAGTTGAAACAGAAGTAACTTTTACAAATAGCTTTCGTAAGTTTAGGTGAAAGGTTTTCTGTCATTACCCTAAGATTAAAACTTTTACATTCTATCAGGTGAGGCTGAGGTTAAACGCTACTACTACCCGTGCGCAATAAGTTGAGACCTGGGGGCGGTGAAGCTACAGACGCATGGTTGTACTGTGCACAAAAAAATATCACAACAAGTTTCCACCCGCGACTTCGTCTCTGTTATTTTTTTTAATGTAGCGAGTGTTGTACTCGGAACAACGCCGCCTTATATTTATTATACTTGAGCTATTACAAGCGTGCGAACTGAGTCATAAATATTTTTTGTTTCGTTATTCGTTTTCAAAAAAGTCCAACACTTTTAACACGAGATTTCTCTCTCCACTATGTAAAGTTTTACCCTTAATTATAACAATAAACTTAACACAAAAAATAACAATAAAATATAGCAGTAACTCTAATAGGTAACTATTAACGAAACAGTATCAATTAAGATTATAAAATTGGAGCGCGTCGTCGTTGCCCGTACGAGACTAAGATGTAAAAAAATGGCGTTGACTACAGTAAAACACTGGAGCTTGAGGGGAAGTTACAGGGTAGCGGGCGGAGGGTTGCATTCCAGGCGAGTCTCAACTTATCGCGCACAGGTAGTGCAATGTAATTAAAAACTATAAAAAAATATTTACGACGCCAAAAATGGGGTTGAGTTCGGTGTATTCTGGTTTGGTAGCTGTTAATATGAATTCCTTTGCAAGCTGACAAATTTGCAAAGTCATGACCAGACTGTGCGAATTCAACATTTAGTTGGCCAAGTTTCAAGTAGGATCGACCATATGCGACTATTTAATAGTTTTATTCATTATAGTTTAAAAATCAAAAATATTTTATTCAATTTAGGTCCTAAGAAGGTAATTATGAATGTCAAAACACTACTGCACTGCTTCCGAAAACATCCCAGTTGTCGAAAAAACTGGTTTTGTACAGAGAGGGAGTTAATTTCAGACATCACTATGATTCACGTTGTGATCCGCCCTACAATAAAACTTTACATCACTCTTGAACATATTGGTCGTACAAAGTATTATTAGTACATAGAAACTTAAGTCATACGTATATATATATTTTTCTTTTTTACACTAAATACTATAGTAAAAAAAAGTTTCAACCATATCACTGCACATTGGTTAATATTTGAAACATCCCGGATCCCGGACACGAGAAATAAAGTCGAAAAGATTTATTTTCTATATTTAAATTATTATACCTAAAGGTAGACTTTGTAAACATGTTTGCAAGAAGTTGTAGGAATTAATAAATAAAAAAAAACACTAACTTCAGAGCTACGGTAAGGCAGTTGTTAGTGATAGATAATTAAATGTCCAAAAAACTTTATTCTTAAAAAAATACCACAAAATCTTAAAATAAAATTAATAATAAACAAAGTATTTGTGTAATATTTTATTTTGTAGAAAATAATAAAACAAAGACTTACATAATCGCTATTGTCAAACTCCAGCCGAAGTACTGCTACATAGTAGTTTCCCTCCATGCTCTCCTTAACTACCGAAACTTTTAGCTTCAATGAGAATATATCTTCAGCTATCTCGTACAGTTGCCCTGCATCAGGAATTGTGAAATAACTAAGTATATTAAATATAAGAAGACAAGTAATCCCTTTTTTGTTATAACTTTCATTAAATTATTGAAATAACACTCTGTTGAAATCATAATCTGGCTGTAGGGCAATTATCTAGAGATAGTCTAGCTAGCTTCATGTTACTGTCCTGTCGCTAAGCCCTGTATCTTATTGTATGTAATCACAATGCCACTAAAAACCACATTAGTTTGAGCCTGTATTTTTAGCTTTAATAATACTATATGTATAAAATAATATGGTGAATACAATTCTCATCGTCATTAATATCCGTTTGATAACTCGTTTAGCATTACATAATAAATCTATTTTATGCATTGCTATTAAGATTTTAACTTCTTAAAATATTAAAAATAACCTAGTATAATAATAATAGTATATTCTAATGTGGAAACAGTGCTTAACCACCACGCAAGTTCACGGCGCGATTTAATAGTTCTGTGTTTTCCTACTACATGGTAGTAGAAATATCATATCATAATGTTTTCTTTAACAGTCACAGATTACAATAATGAGATATCAAATTCAAATTATTAAATGTCCGCCTTCCATTAACAACATATTCTCACCGGTGTTGTATTGAACCAAGTTATAATAAAAACGAAAATATGGAGCTCTAACCTCTGACGCGGTGGCGTTATTTAATGTAGATAATATAGTTAAGCCAGACATAAGAAGTTACTAGTATGAGGTAACTGGCTCTGTTAATGCTCAAATATTTTATAATGTGGTGATTTTAGGAACAACGGGAATTTTGTTCTTCTTACCCTTATCCCACCTAAGTAGAGTCCTCTTCCACTATTCCACTATCATTTCTGTATTTACTGCACAATTCATCTGTACCTTAAGTTTTCCTCAACTCCAATAAAATAAAAATACGTCGAGTGACATTTGCGACGTTTATAATAGTAGTAAATAACTGTTGCCCAAAGCATGGTGGTAGTGTTTTCTAGCTCACTCTTATTTTAAAAAAAAGTTAACATGAGTCTGTTCTCCCTTTTGCAATCTTTTCAGATTTAATTTGTTTATCGTTCGCTACCGTAATTTACTTAACATCAGGTGAAATTGTGATGATTTCACGCTAGGTCTTTAAAGGTAAACTACTAACAGATCACCAAGATTCAAATATTTTTTGTACTTGTAAACATACTGTTAAAACTTAAATAAGGCTGGATACACCTCAAAATCCACATGTATTTCTACGAGATGTAGTCATATAAATAAATTAAAAACGGCATTTTTAAGAACTTTTAAAATTTTACCATTCTGACGATAAATACTGATGATCAAATGTTCATAAATCTTACCCATGAGGTAATGAGTGAATCCAGTTCGACCGCTACTGTAGACCAGTTCGGCACCATGTCTATGAGCTCGCGTCAGCTGCATACTGGGTGAACGCATGCGCGGGAAGGTGTAACGCATACGCTGGTGTATATTATCTACAGATTGCAGGAAGGTGCAGAAGTAGCGTCCAGTGGCGCGAATCATTGTATCATACCTATGAAATATTAAGACAACCATCCAAATAATAAAATATTATGTCATCATTTATTATTCGGTGATATTTTGGTCCGACAATAAATGTCTATCTCATTAGGGCTAGTTAAAAAAAAAAGATGAAAACAAACAGAGAATCAGCGCAAAAGTCAATTCATAAGAAGAAACTATACCGTTAACTTAGACCGCATTTTCGTTTGACATAAAGTACATTAGATAAAATCCTGGCTAACAAAATAAAAATAATTTGCGCTAACGAGTACAACAAATTACAAATAAGTTTCGGTACAAAGCATCTTTTTTAATCTTTTATCTACTAACACTGGTTGTTTAGGGATGCTTCGTAGGTAATGTACTCTTTGGTGTATACAACTTTTTTAATGTTCATCCTTTCTTTTCGCGACCTAACTTTTTTTCTCATTCCAGCCATGTTTATTGCAACAGTCAATCATTTTCTAATATAATTTCTGATCTATTTAGTATAACTGAAAACTGCTGAAAACTAGCGCTATAGTATATTATTTTGCTATAGCATATGCTGAGTTGAGGTCCTTTTTGATGTTAAGTGCAGCTATTATATGGCAACGTTGTAATGTTATAAATTATATTAGTAATACTTTATTGTAATCTCGTGTTTAATGTGTGTTTTGCCATCAAATAAATGTGATTTCTTTTTTTTTTAAAGCAGATTCTTCATTTTACAATAAACAAGAAACTCTCTCGGGCGTTGTGCTCTTCTGTGTGTAGGTGATTTTAAAACAAGAATGGGAACTTCTACCAAGGACCATGATCTTGAATGTTTCTAAAACCAAAACTAATATTTCCAGCATGTAACATATTTTTTATCTGACAGGAGCATACCCGAAATAATTGGCGAATATTCGTCCATTTTAAGTCTGAGAGTTTGAGTGACAGGATCGTTATTGGTCTGGCCTCATATAAATTACGTTGGGACCGTATTGTGTTTCATGATAGACCGATACCAAAAGCAATTTCGTATCCTTTTATCTTTAACGTAAATTGCAAAAATACCAACAATAAAAATGCAACAGAATAATTAAAATTCATTACAAAACTTGCTTAATTAAAAATTCTTTACATGTTTGTTTACATCCAGACACTTTCATATTTTTCTAGTATCTGGATATCTGTAGAAAAGTTGTATGTGGTTTTAACTGTCGATGTTATTATTTTTATTGGGCTTTATTTAAAAAAATAATTTTTTTAAATCATGTCCTTTTTATTGCTATGATGATATCAAAACTACTATGAAACTGTAAAGAAATTAGATTAAATGAAGTCATAATAAAATAATTACTTTGTATAATTTGTAATGTAAATGTCACAAAATAGGTACGTAATAAATAAACCTTCTGGACACGCATTACCTACATATTACGTTTTACACTTAGCGGTTACAAGGTTGAAGCAAAAATGAAGAATAATGAATATCTAGGCTTTTAATAATAAAACATGTCGGTTTATATGCTTTTGATGTATTTAAACATAAACACAAAAGTTTTCTTAAAAAAAATTCATTTACTGTGAAAAGTAAGATGGTATTTTTTTTTATAAGTAGACGAAAATTTAATTTTATTTATGACTATTATAATATTCTTTATAAGTTCTTCTCCTATTGGTTGTTAAAACAATAGAGCTATCAACTTACCCATAATTACTAAAGAATTTCACGAAACATCGGCCAAAGAAATGCATGACTTTCTCGGGAGTCCCAAATTTCTCCCTCATGACGTTCAGCCTATCACCAGAAACGAAGCTTATACTATTCAAACGTTGTCGTACCGGAGCTATTGACCCTCGGCGCCTATATACTTCTAAAGCTACGGTGCAGCTGGTCTTACGCGGTGGCTTCAAAATAGAATTCCTTTTTCCACTATCTGATTCGGGGGAAGTTGGCTCAGATTCCTTTGGGCCTTCGAGTTGAATGCCTTCTGGGATTGCTTCTTCCGTTGTCTCTATTACTCTATGATCTTCAAATTTAATCCCGAGACTACGTCTGTTAAAATCTCTACTTACTGCTTCATGTTCTTTTCCTTCATTTATTCTATCAGTTGACATGGTAACAGTTTGTCTTATTTCTTCTGAAGAATTATATGAGTCGATTTCTTTTTTAGTCACAGCTGTCAGGGCATTAGTAGCGGTGAAAGGGCATTTGAAGCTTTGAGGTCTGTTGTCTCCATGAACGGACGCACTTCGCCAACTGGGTTTCGATTTCAAAGATGGTTTCCTTGGCGATGGGCTCGATGGCCTCGATTGTACTGGACTATTTGGGTCCTTTGAGAAGAGGCGAGCTAATGCACATGCCAGACGCAGCATAAGTGCATCGGGATATTGCTATAATCAGAAAAATAAACTTAAGTATATTAAAAAAACCATTTTTATGATATCACATAGTGACGAGACTTTTAAGCATAAGTACATCTATACAAATAAATATAATTGAAGTGTCTGTTTATAACTTCAAAATAAAATCTTTTTATTAAATGCATGTGTAAGTGATTAATGTACTTATTACAAATTAGATTTTTTGAATTTGGGTCTGTATGTTTGTAATCTCGGAAACTGTTACACAGATTTTAACGGGATTTTCATTGGCAGTTAGCTGATTTTATAAGGAGTAACTTAGGCAACTTATTTAAAAAAAAATTGAGTTCCGCGCAAATAAAATAATAAGGATTTTATCTTTTAAATAACCGGCGCAACGCGGCGCGCGGCGCAGGCCGCGGCGCGGCGGGCGACGGCCGTGGGTGGGTAGAAAGCGGGGTCATAACAAAACCGACTGACTGTCTTTTGTTTTGGATTGTATTACGCTTAACATAAGACACAGTGTCGTCACTTTGAAATACACTGTAAATGAGAAACCTATGACTTAATTACTAAGACTTATTACGAGTATAAAGAATTGGTACAAAACATCTTATTAATACATTTTAAAATAATGACGAACCTGTGTAGCACTGAAAACAGTATTCCTTGCTCCGGCTTCGCGTAGTATTGTCTCCCATATTTCTTCTCCGCATTCTTCCTGCGAACAAATTTAAAACCTTTAAGATTAAACTTAGAAAGTAGAACACATATCATATAAAATGGAACAATAATCACTCATAGTTTCATTGTGATAACAACCAAATATACGGCTTTTTAAATGTTCCTGACAATTATTGGACTGTAAAACTTAAGTGGGACATATATTTTTTGCCAAGTTGATTTGTATGCTTGACTTATACGTATTATGAATTGTTGAACAAATTTCGAAATGGCGACGTGACGCTCCAAAACTTGGCGAGTTAATTATAGAAACTTTGTTGCTTAACAGCTTAGTATGTAGTGTTTACACCAAAAGTTATTATTTTTTTGTAAATTAAAAGTCTATTTCATATCTAAGACTACGTATGTTCATTATAAGACTGATGAAAAAGTATACTGTATATGCTGTCAGGAAAATATGTAGGATGCCGGAGGCATAGTAATCAGATACAAGAATCCCGACAAGGCTTTATCAATATAATAGTCTCTTGTTTTTCCTCTTACTATATGAACTAGGTCAATATTATTATTATTATAGGTCTTTAAGAGTATGTGTGGTGATGGAGGGATGACAGGGTATCTGAACCAGATCGGTTCGCCACTACCATGCACAATGTGATACAATGGTCATAGTGAGTGTCTTTGTTTTATTGTCGTTCGGGATTGTACTGGACTTACATAGGGCACAGCGCTATGCGTCACTCTTCTATCTATCTATACAATTAATAAAATTATGTCTGTTTGTAATGTCTAAATAACAGCTTTTTACTAAAATCATATGAAAGTATAAACGATACCTATAACAAAAAATCAATTTTTTGCCAATCTGTCTGTGTTTGTTCCGGACAATCTCCAAAACGTTTAGACTGATTTTGACGGAACTTCCACTGGTAGATAGCTGATGTTATAAGGAGTAACTTAGGCTAGTTTTAATTTAGAAAAAGATTTAGGATTCAGCGCAAATAAAAAAATCTGGTCTTAGTGAATCAATTCGGGTACTTAAATGGCTTACACTGAGTAAACCATACAGGACATATCAAATTAATGTATCTACTACATAATTGTAACATTAAAAAGACCGACAAAAAATTAGCGAGAGTATATGTCAATCTTCTAAGGAACAGCCCCAATATTCATTGTCCTCTTTAAAGTAGCCTGGAGTGGGGGAGCAAGATTCGCGCGGGCAATCTGTAGTCCACATGAGCGAAGCCACGGGCACAGCTAGTAATGTAAAATATAAAGAATACATGGTTGGATATAAATGGGGTTATATTAAAACGCGATGTATCGATGTTGTTCACAATAGATTTTTCATTATATTTGCGGTAGCTGTGATGATGGTGAACATCAACATCACCTAGTAGAAAGACGTCCAATGCTGGTTATAGAACTTCCACAATAATCGCCACAACGACAGGCTGTGCACTGTTTGCATACAACGGGTTCCCGGTTCACCAGGTCGACGGTCCACCTTGTGTTGGGTCTGCTCACGCTGCATATTCCGGTACGTGGCCGCCACAAACCAAATGTAAAAAAAAACTAAATTCAAAATTTATTTATTATACACAAGATTTACTAACATTTACACAATGACTTCCAAACTAGGCAGAGTTTGTACCTTGGAAGCCGGCATACGAATTTACAAAACATTTTTCACAAACACCTCAGGTGGCCGTAAACGACTATATAGGTAAAATTAATAAAATGATGTAATTATTATCCATATCTATGCACATGCCAACATATAATATATATTTACGACTCAAATGTAAAATGGAATGTATCGATTCTAGCTTATATAATTAATAGTAAAATGAAAACTGATGCAGCTACGAATTAAAATACGAACGTAGTTATTAACTACATAATCGAGACATCTACGATATATAGTGCTCTGATACTACTTTGATATTGACAGCTTGTATCCATGTATCATACCCCAGCTATCCAAACATTACGATAAAAGACTTGAAAGAAAACCATTCATTTTGACAGAGATACACGTCTCACCGATCCACTCAGCACATTCCCCGACAGGCTTATCGAATAGTTTGGATTTTATTTTATTTATTTATATAGGCGCACATTACAGATTATAAACAAAATAAAAATAAATCTCAAAATTTTACATGTTTTAACTAGCTTATAATTCAATTTATTAGTGCACATCAGTTGTAATTATTTCCCAAAAGGAAAAAAAGAAAAAAATAATTTGTCACTTGCATGCAGAATTACATTATATATCTGCCTCGTTAGCCTAGTGGTTGTAAGCGCGACTGCTATGAGCGAGGGCCTGGGTTCGATTACCAGGTCGAGCAAAGTGATATTGGGTTTTTCCTATGAAATTCTCAGTAGAAGCTCGGAGTTTAGTTTCGTGCCCGATTAATGGCAATAGGGTCGCCCCCTATTACATGGGACCTAAAAAAAAAACATACTCGGCGAACTGTGGGTGTACATTATAGTACACTTCTGCCTAACCCTTCGGGGAATACAGGCGTGATGGTGTGTGTATAATACTAGCTGTGCCCGTGGCTTCACTCACGTGGACTGCAGATTGCCCGCGCGAATCTTGCACCCCCGCTCCCTGCTATTTTAAAGACAAAAATGCTTAATGTGGAGATTAGATTCCCTAGAAGATAGATCTATACTCTCCCAGACTTTTTGCAGGTCTTATAATGCTTATGATTATGTAGTATATTAATTTGCTATGTCTTTTATGGTTTATTCAGCATAAGCCATTTTAAGCGCCCGAATTGATTCACCATGATCAATTTTTTTTTCTGTGCGAAACCCTAATTATTTTTCTAAAATAAAAGTAGCCTAAGTTACTCCCTATACCATCAGCTATCTGTCAGTGTAACTCCCATCAAAATCGGTCCAACGGTTTCGGAGATTACCCGGAACAAACAGACAGACAGACAAAATTTTTTAAAATAGGCTTTTTGTTATAGGTGTCGTATATAATTTCATATGCATTTATTAAAAAACTGTTATTTTGACATTACATACAGACACTTCAATTTTATTACTTGTTTATATAAAATAAAGTATCTTTGAATTACATATCGGAATCGACCTAGACTCAAGTTGAAGTTTTCAATAGGATCCTTATTAAAATCAGTATAATGTTCGATAATATCATATCGATTCGATACTATTGCGGATATCTTGTAGCTACGTCTAGAAATTAATAAAAAATTGAACCTTAATAAAGAGTATAAATGTTATAAAAGTATGTTACTATATCACAAAGTTATTTTATGTACGAAATGATTGATTGACAGGCCTCGTGGCGCAGTAGTAGTCAGCCCCGCTAATGAACCGAGACGTAGCGGGTTCGGTAAATTATATCAGCTGTTTAATTACCATAATATAAGCTATGCTTATTTTGTAGTTAAATCGTGTAATAAATTATGTCTTCATATTTATTGATTATTAATTATTATAAATAAAACCTGTATCGATTAGTGTTTTTATTATTTATAGCTTTATCCTCTTAATTTTTTACTAAACAATTGATTCTAATTAATATATGAATTTTAATTTATTTATTTAATTTTGATTTTTTACTCAAATACAGCGAAGTCAAAAGGAGGTTATGATTTAAGCAAAATATGTATGTATGTATTATATATATATTCATTTGTTCTCGAATATCTTCTAAACTATCTATCATAATTTGATAAATGGTGTATCGTTAGAAGCGTCTTGATCTTCCGCTAGTTAAAGGCTATGTGACGTCAGACTGAATTCAATATGGCACCCTCTAGAGGACATAAGGTCCAGTAAAAAAAATAATTGTAAAATTAAAGGGATTCATCAAGCACATAAAAAATATAAATCCTACTCAATAGAGCGTGACGATTTCCGAAGAGGGGACAATCTTGTTAATGAGTTTTCTGAAGATTTTTGAGCAGTCCGCCCTTTACTGGGGTGGTTGATGTAACGTAGCACCAGAAAATTAAATTAAAATATATAGAATTCAAAAAACTTAAGAAAAAAAACAGTAATATTTTTATTTTACTGATATGAAACCTTACCACGATAAAATGTTGTACACTTTCTAATAACCACCCGTACATTTTTAAAGGTTCCTTATAAATTTATATTTTTAATTATCACACAAAAATGCCACAGTTCAGAAACAATTCAGATACTCTTCGCTGTTGACAGTTGGTGAATCCGTTAAAAGGTCCGTGCGATGATATCGACCTTCAGGGACGTACAACCTAGAAGGCTTTCGCGGGTGTACTGAATGTTGGAAGGACCACTAAGTTACCGTTTAATATTCCGTACATCACCTTTATGTTTGATTGTACGTTTTCTTGTAAATTTTATAATTTTCCTTTTCGTTTCAGAGTTCTAGACAAAGACGTTTAGTGAGTTCGTATTCAGTAAAAAAAATCATCTTTCTATTTTAGTATAGCTTTGTAAAACGTTATGTGGATATGAATGTATATTTTCATTTATTACTAAAGTAGTAAATAAGTTTTCACAAATACTTCGATAGTGTCACACCTCACGTAGACCTGTAACGTGTGTTCCACGGTTATGTAAAAGCAGTTATTCTTTCCCTACCTAAATAATTTTATTTTAGTAGCCACTAATAGGATTTGGTATTATTATATTTATTATCAACCTGATAATAAGCAGTATTGAAACATACAGACGGCTGCAAAACCACGATAGCTCAGTGATAAAGTGTTGGTTTTAATCCTAAAAACATCGTAATAAAACCATTGCATGGTGGTGGACATTTTCTAATGCCTCCCTGGCTACAACACTCTTGTAGAAACACAAACCAACACCTATAGGTCTATTCCGGCAGCTGCTCTTGAGACCCAGTTCCCTCTAGGATTAGCGTGTTTAGGCATATTATAATTTGCTGTCAACCAATAATTATATCAAGTATAAAAAAAATTCACATTATTAATTCTGACTATATCCATCATCCAATCAAAAAGTATGCTACTTGCTTTTTCATCAAAAGGTTTAAATATATTTCGATAACATAGTTTTTCCTCGTTATTATTCTCATTAGTTGGAAAACTAACTAAAAATGAAAGATTTACATCGGGTAAATATACAGTAAGATTAACATCGGGTTTATTCTACGGTTTAACGAATTTTCGTGAAAACTTAATAAATGCTTTTGATTTTATTACATGATAAATAATTAGTACTATTACAAAATAAAGTGGTCTTTTAAAGCTTTCATATGAATTAATTGGTATTCTATCCGCGATTTTTGTATTAACCAGTTTTCGCGCACTATTAAAGCCATGGAAAAAAGAGTAAGCTTTTTCCATGATTCAAACAATTAAAATATAGGTATGTACATGTAAAGGAAAGTCATCCATTCATCCACAGATTTAAGAAAAAGGCAGATGGAGCCTTCAGAACAACAAATGTGAGACATGGATTTAACTCTTTATCCTCGACAACCAGATAACGATACGTGCGCTCGTGCGAATAATGTTGCCAGGGCAGTTATAACAAGTTTTACTGTTATTTTACCACTTTAACGGTGCATTCGTTAATCCCTCATCCGCTATCAAACAACTGCTTTTGTGTTTGAAATGAAGAGCCCCAAGGACCTTTACATATCAATTTTCAAACATACGTATAACTGCTACCTTGGTGTTTTTTTTATCAATGAATATTTCTTGGTTTTCATAATGTCTTTCTTTTCACTTACCATATCTATGCCTAATGGTTTGATGTCGTAACCTTTTGAAATTTTTGGCCGTCATCTTGGATTTTAGATTTTTGCTTGAGATACTAAATTGCCTAGGGTTCGCTATAATTTTCACTTTGAAATCATATTGTAATCTCTTTCTGTGTTTTCAAATCGTTATCATACTAACAAACTATGTATTACGTAACAAAAGTATACGGGGTGACGGGTTTTGACATTGCATGACATATCCTTCCAAAATTGACATAATTGAATACTATTAGGGGACATTTACGTGTTCTGACAGGCTCCATCTGCCTTTTTCTTAAATCTGTGCATTCATCCATCATATTTCTTTATATGTACTTTAAGTTTATATAACAAGAAGATAACTTTTACCAGCCTATATTTAATAAATAAATAAATAAGCGAAACTTATTTAATGATAAATAAACAGCTGATATTATATATTATTTAACATCCAGAACAACGACTAGGGTAGGGCTTAAATTAACTTTACTATATAATACAGTATTTTACTATATTAGGCGTCCGACTTTTATTTTTCAAAAAAAGTATATGGTAGGTGAATCTACTACATTTTATTGGATAAATTAAGCAACAGTATTTATTTATTCCAAAGTGTTTAAGTGTAAAATGGACCGCAGGCCTCAGCCTTTATCTCTTTCTGAACGAGACTTTATATATCATAACTAGCAGTCGCCCAATGATCGAAATTCGACCAGCGACTTTTTAATCATAGACTATTTTCTGTTATACATTTGCAGTATGAACCTAAACAATGAATATTATATCACTTGCAGTCACTTTTCATTGAGTGCCAATGTTAATATTTTGGGGGGTCTAAGTTCAATGGCATTGGTCGCTTTTAGGATTCGCAGTATTAATTAATTTTATTTAATATATTAGTAACAGATTTTATAGATAAATTTTAGCTTTCTGCACTCCTTCGCCATATAAACTTTAACCATGCCAAATCTCAGTCTTACGCACCGCTATACGCTTAAAAAGGGGTACAAAGTTTTTGCTTCACGTATTAATAAAATGTTTACCTGTCTATCAAATATTAACAAATATTTCTTTAAAAAATGAAATATTTCTTGGAAATTCACTATATTTTTTGAGGTAATAAACTCGAAAATAATATATTTGATATTAAAAAAAATTGGCAACCCTACCAACGACTGATAATTATATTCATTAAAAAAAGTCAGTTCATGGGTAGTGATCGAACTCATGACATCTAGGTTCAATAGGGCTTACTACTACTGCGAGGCCTACATCTAAACGCGTTATTTGATAAGATATAAAGTCTGGTCAAAATGGTATAGACTAAAAAGCTATATGAACTATCAAAAATAGACAAGAATGCTATGAAACTGAGATATGAGGTAATAAATCTGATACCGTTATAATATGTCATGTACAGTTCATACTATATACATATAGATACTTTTTCTTTTTTTAATATCAGTTTTATTTAGGGACTTTTGTCACTAGGGATATGCCATTCCCATCATAACTTATACCTACTACTTATACTAATAAGAACTATAAACTAAAAAAAATCAAACATATCAATAAGCTATTTAAATTTCACAGGAAGAAGACTTAATTCACTAACAAGAGAATTTAAAAAAAAACACACACAGCATTCTGGAAGCATCCGCTGTTGGTTCTGCCAAAATATTGTGATATACACCCACATCACTACTATATATTTCATCTATCAAGAGCATACGTGTCGAAGCTTTTATAAATTAAACAGTTATTAATATTTATACAAACGCCCCTCATCTGCTACCTTCTGCAACGATGTGGACCTCAAAGACGATTTTTGGCGAGACAGTGACAACAAGTTGGAACAGGACGTAAATAATTATGGAGAATTTATGATTGACTAATTTGTTGATATAATTATTGTTTTCTTTAATCAATCATAGTAGCAAAAAAAAGCGGTTATCTCACATCAATAGTAATTTTCTTATGGTATTATAGTTTTAGTAGTCGTCTGGTATGTAGAAAGTTTGTTTAGAAAAAAAATGTCATTGCCACTAGTCTCAGTACATTATAAAAGTAAATGTCTAAAAATCCTTTAACTCGAATACTGAAAATGTTACAGTAATAAGAAAAATATATTAAATCAGCATTTTCTCCATTTTTATTTCAAATTTAATGATACGATAGCAAAAAAAAAATCAGTAACTTCCACTTTTGTTAATGTAACAACATTAATTACATTGATTATGTTCGTATTAAATGCAGCATGGTATACCACCCGAACTGTAATTACGAATCGATTCAACTTATTCAAGAAAATAGGATGAATACTTTAGGAGCTACAGCCGAACATAGGTAGAAGAGTTATTGTTTAATTTGAATGTCGTGATGGTGTACCATACATGGCTTGCATCTGGTGGCCGTTTGCAATAGTAGCGGCGTTATAATTGCGTACGATGTTCATAGTAGCAAATATATTCCGACCGCACTGTACTAAACAATTTATTCAGTGAATCGTATTCAGGGCAATTACTCTTCGTGCAGCCCTTCAAGGACGTCACTATTTATACATATCTTGATTCAAATCTAGAGTACATTGAAAACATTTCTATTTTATTTATATTAAACTAATCAGGCTTCGAAACAATATTTACGATCGATAGTTACCTTTGATAATTACAAATATGTTATTGAATAAATAACAAAATACAACTAGAAGTATTGGATATCATCCAACTCGCTGCCAGACAGACAGAGGTATTGGCCATCCATCTGGTCGCGAGATGCGTTGAATATACGACTTTCGAGTTCTTTAAAGAGGCTGCGTGCACTTGGACCCCTAATGTAGCCCCTACCAAGGGCTGCTGCCCTGCTAAAGCAGCTGCTGTACCAGCCTTCGAGAAAGTAGCTGGAAGATGGGACGGTGCTAAAGTATCGAAATTAATTCTTAAGTATATTCTTTAAAGTAAAACTTGTTCATGTGCAACTTGAGCGTAACTCAGATCTTTATTTCAGAATTTAATACAAAAATAAGTATATTTAATAATACTTATTTTATTACTAATATTTATTAATAATATATACAAAATATAAAAAAAATATACTAGATATACATTCGAATTGAGCCACCTCCGTCTTTTTTTGAAGCCGGTTAAACTAAGGAAGAACTTGGCCGGTCATAGTTTTGTGGTATGGTGAAACTGTGCGATTGAAATCCGAAAGTGAAACCAAACCTTATGTTTCAAATTTGGTTTCTGTTTACGTTCTTAATTGTTTTAATTCAACGTTGTTGTTCCGACGCCCTGAATAATGGCGGAGTCGCTTAAATTAATTATAGCTTACCGCAACTTCACAAAGCGTAGGGTCGATCACATCAAGTACACTATGGTGTGTTGTATCCTCGTAATGTTTTTTTTTATACAGCTCAATAAAATCATACAATTCACAATATTCTATGACTTGACTACGAAATAATAATTATATAGAAATAAAATATCTTGAGCGAAATACCATTTTCCTAATTGTACTCACCTATTCGTATATATCTTGATATTATACCTAATTTCCTTTTTTTATAGTAATTCTGGTTGAGCCCTAGATTTCACTCGCTTGGACCACAGAGGCCGTCGATGTCGATAGGGTACACGCGCGAATCCTACTATCCGCTCCCGGTTATCTATATAATTAATAAAATTGAAGTGTCCGTTTGTAATGTCAAAACAACAGTTTCTTACTAAAAGCATATGAAAGTATATACCATACTTATAACAAAAAACCCATTTTTAAACTTTTTGTCTGTCTGTTTGTTTGTTCCGACTAAACTCCGAAACGGTTGTACCGATTTGGACGGGACTTTCACTGGTAGATAGCTGATGTTATAAGGAGTAAATTAGGAAACTTTTACTTTAGAAAAAAGAATGAGGGTTCAACGAAAAAAAAAAGATCATGCTGAATCAATTCGGGCGCTTAAATGGCTTACGCTGGGTAAACCATATGAGATATATCAAATTAATGTACCAAATAATAAAAGGCCTACAAAAAAGTTAGCAAGAGTATATGTCTATCTTCTAAGGAACACCCACAATAAGCCTTTTTGTCTTAAAAATAAACGGTAGCGGGGAGCAAGATTCGATTGGCGCGTGTGCCCGATCGATAGCATTCTGTAGTCCACATGAGCGAAGCCGCGGGTACAGCTAGAATTACATATAAAAGTAGGTAATGATACTTTATCGAGTTTATCTTTTGATGTACCTATCTAATTTACGGTAGACCACATAAGATTACAAAATCATATTATTTGTGAATATAAAAATATATAAACCAAAGTTTTATTCAACAGTGAGGGAAAATTGTTTTTTATTCCAGTGAGTATGTTATTAAATGGAAAACAGTAGCTTACTCTTGTGTTATTACTTTGTAACTGGAGAAGTAAAGAACCTCTGTTTTTATACTATATTGCAGTATATGCCTCATAAACTGCCAGCAGTAATTTTGAAAGTAAAACCTAGATAAAGTAGTTCTAGAGGTATATTACTGGCAGTATAGCGGAGTGTCTTATTTTGAACTTACGTAAAGGGGTAAATGCAAGCAGAAATTTCATAACTTTTTAAAATGTTTTATACCTATACTGTTCAGCTTGAAAATCTAATATTATTAAGTGAGCAGTTCTTGAGTATATTCTTATGGGTTTCTTGGGAAAAGCTTTACCAATATCGATAAAATTTTGAATTTAGATAATAATTTATATACCAAGTTTACCTAGATAAGTTTTTGTTTTACAAAACTCCATGCAAAACCCAACCGCCTAAATATTAAATCGGAATAAAATTAAATTGCAACAAACGATACACAAGTAAGAGTAATAATAAAGACATAAATTTGAATAAGGTTGATTTGCTTTACCTAAAATGTATCGACGCCAATATAATGTCGGTTGGCAATATAAAACGGCGCTTGACCCGTACAATTAAAAAGCGACCGTTTGCCATACAAATCGGGTACGTTCGGGATCAAATTTGCCATATAATACTAGATGTTAATAGATCGCGGCCTAGTTATTGCCTGAAAATAAGAAGTCGTCAACATTTTTTAACAGTAACAGTTTTTAAGCCCATATTTTATATTCCAATAAAATTATTTTCATCTTCGATATAATTAGTAGAATGTGTTCTTATTTTCAATTTTATTCTCATTATTTAATTATGTTATAAGACACAGAATGTTGTTTTACGTCGATTAGCAATAGTATTACTTATTAGGACAATTATTGTGTTGCGACCACCTTTCACCACGTGTCGCTTTCCGAAATCTATCGATCTATATACAATAACTCACTGCCTCATTAATTAGCCTAGTGTTCGTAAGCGCGACTAATATGATCGAGGTCCTGGGTTCGATTCCAAGTTCGAGCAAAGTATTATTGAGTTTTTTTATGAAATTCTCAGTAGCAGCTCGGAGTTTGGCTTTGTCCCGGTTAATGGTAATTGGATCATTCCCTATCACATAGGACCCAAAAACATACACGCCAAACTGTGGGTGTACATTGATACACCTCTGCCCAACACTTCGGGGATACAGGCATGATGGTATGTATGTTGTATATACAATAAACAAACCAGATGATAAGGTATTTGTACCCGACTGGGTTTAACCACCATGCACATGGTGATAAATCCGTCACAGTGACTCAGTGTCTGTGTATATCTAGCTGCCGAGAGGCTTGCAGTCTGGCATGACAACGGTATATTACCGTTAATTTATTTAATATTTTTAATTATTATGTAGAAGATAAAAATGTTTGCTGTAAGTCAACCTTAAGAGATAGGCAGGATAGGAGATATTATGGCATCGCGAACATTTCTCTAGGGTTTTTGACGAACTACAATTCTTTATTACACTATTTAGATGTACCTGTTAAGTATAGTCAGCGTCAACCACCTAAGTACTCGAAAATCTATTTATTAACGACTTCATTACAAAACATTGTATTTTCGCTACTATACAAAAATTTTACTGGAATATATTGTACATACAAACTTTCTGTAAATGGCAGTAAACACCGTATACATGTTCGTTGCGTGGTTCGGACAACTTGACAGACGTGGATCGCGTCTTTATTTTATACTATGTACTGATGAGATCCTTTTTGTCTTGTTAGAAAATATTTGTGTTACTGAAAATTTACTGAAAGTAGTTGTAATGTTGTCAGCCCCTGTGGGGCTAGTTCCCGCCGCACGCGGACCATGTGCGTAGACGCATATTTATTGGTATTCGGGCGGGAGGCTGCGCATTATAGCGGCGCGGGCGGGCCGCGTCACCCCTTCACAAAACGTCATACAAACAACATAAGTAAGTACTTTTTATTATTTCACTGATTTTGTTTTATTTATATCGATTAACATTAATATAATTGTTAAAACGTTTTAATTATCTACGAAAATGTTTATTTTATGTCTGTATTTTATTATAACTTGTATTATTATAATCTGTAGCTGTCACTTTCTTCTCATAAGAACCTCAATACGCGCAGCACAATATTTTCTTTTTAATTTTAAAACGCCAGAGCTGTTCTTTCAATATTCATAAATTGGGATTCCCTTTTTGTTCAAGCATTATATATAATTTAAAAAAATGTTATATTATCATTGAACTCTTTTGTAGTGTCCTATAAAAAATTCTTTCCCGGAATATAACAAGTAAAGATTATTTTTATTTGAAATATTTCAAAGTTCAAAGTGCCTTTTTGTCTGTTATCTAGGGTTAGGTTTGGGAAACGTCTATATTTTCATAAAATGTTATCTTCGCTCTTTGCTGAAAGCCCTCGGTTATTAGATATTAAGCAATAGATATGGTCAAGACAAAATTTCATCGTTACTATAAAAGTTTAGTGCAAACGTTTTTTATATTGCACCATAATTTATTTATAGCTACCAATTGTAATTCTATATTTAAAAAACATTTTATACGATGTATTTGTTGAAAGTCTTAGTAAGACTTATTTTTACAAAAAGCTTAAGACAAAGTGTTCTGTTCAAATCATTTTCACATTTTTTCGCTTTACATAAAGCTCCACAGTATGTTATTATTACATGAAAAGCTGTTAATATATTTTCATCGCAGAAGTAAGTATAGAAATATAAAGTGGCATTTTCCATCGCAAAGTCAAGCTTAAAGCTTAAGAGTGCTTAGCCGAGAGTGCATCCGACACGACGGATACAATTTCTTTTCAAAACAAGATATTATTTTATCTCAGATTTATTTACATTAAAAGCCTAATCTACTTCTTTTTGGAGTATAACTTAGGATTTTCGTTAATTTAGTTATATATTATATTTATTTGTAATCAGTGGGAAAAATAAAGATAATTAAAATTATAAAAAAATCCTAACAATCGTTACATTTTTTTATTTCGAGCCCTTATTCAAATTTTAGAATAAACTTTAATTAATTAGAAGCGTCATCTACCAAACAACTCTTAACTATAAGTATGTGTGAATTGCCCTGAGAACGTACTGGGTCTCGTAATATAACACTAAGGGCATGAGACAAGGCCGCTATGTGGGTGTAACAGAAAGCCGCTGTTGCTATATAAATTATGTAATAGTGTATCATTAAGCAAATGCGAATAATTAGTACAGTCTGGAAAGGATTCCTCAATTTTCTTTAAGGCACATCGTTTGTTAGTGTGTCTGAAAATAACTCCCTCTCTATAGATTTACTAAATGAATATGATTATTAACGGTAAACAGTATTTATACATTAAAAAAATTTCAAAACCCATTGAGTTTCTTTTCTCTATGACAGGCAATGATATTATTAGTAAAAAGCCGTAGGTACTTATACGAACAGGTCGTAATGTTTAACGTTCATAATAATTATCATCTTAGGTCCTAAATTGAATAAAGATTTTTTTTGTTTTAATTTGATTTTAATGTTTCGAGAACAATTTTGTTTGATATAATAAGAATTAATTTGGTTTGAATTGACATCAATCTTTATATTATATTTTTAATAAACAATAATAGAATAGAATAAAATAAAATACCGAAAAGTACCGATTTTTATCGATATTCCTAGTTTTCATTATCAGTAGCGAAAGGTGAATTTAAAAACAGAAAAACACTATAAATAAATATTATTGAATTGTCTTTGCTACATAGTTAGGTACTTTAAATAAATAGTTAAGAAAATAGTTATTCTATCCTGCCTCAGGTACCCAAGTAGGCTCCAACTCTCCGCCCTTGCCTGTCCTTATTTACTTAACAAGGTGTACTGAGCTAGTTTGAGTGTCAGACTCCCTTGTGGAATTGTGGTGGACTGGCCACTGGATATGAAATATGATTGATTATTAAAAAAGGATTCTTTAATGTTACTGTATTTTGATGACATTTCTCTGTCTTCGTTCTCACGATGTTTGCTTTCATTAGCGTCTACATTTATTTTAAATCCCAACGATTTGACCAAACATTTGAACCTAATTCATTTAGGTGGCATACGAGTTAAAATGCCTCAATATGTGCGTTTGTAAAATTAAATTAATGAATAAATAAATATAGGGGACACAATTTCACACACGTTCATTTAATTCCAAACTAAGCAAAACTTGTGTTATGGTAATTGAACAGCTGATATACATACATATATAGATATTTAACACCCAGACATACAACTGATGATTATGCTCATCACACAAATGTTAGTCATATGCGGGAGTCGAAACCGCTACCGTTGGAAAAATGGTATTTAATTTAATTTAATGGTAAATAATCGTTCAGCCGAAGAGTATGCAATCGTGAACAGTATTATTTACTATTCGATAATCTGCTACCGCGTATCAATTTCTGTTCGTTAAAAATGTCTACCAAAAGTAATCTACATTAATAAATCTATTTTAGCGCATGTACATTGTACGGACAAACTGTAATCTTTGACAGTTTCGTCGTTTCGAACGATTGTTTAGGCCACTGATCTCGAATAAGACATTTTATATTTATTGTGTGTTTTTATGTATGAATTCCATATTTTACTTCACTAAATACATATAAACATGTTCCTTCCTTCCTCCCAGAAGGCAAGAACATGTATATATGTATATGTTAGTTTAGCTCGAATCTTACGGATAGGGAATTAGTCAGATCGCGACTTCTTTGCAATCGCGGCAACAGCCCAAGCCGAGGTCCAACCACTTTGACCAAGGACCATGTCAAGCGGGTTTTACTATCAAAAAGTTATTATAGGGTGGATCATTATGTGAATGATAGTGATGTCTGGAAGTGACTCCCTTTCTGTGCATCCACTAATACATTATTATTGTACCTGTTATATTAACATTTGTACAGTTCACAAAAAAAAAGATAAACCTGGTCAAGTTTTTTACCGGTTCTTCTCGATGTCTGAGATATTTTCCGAACCGGCAGACGTGTTTGACGTTCATAAGTGCCTTCTTAGGGCCTAAATTGAATAAAGATTATTTTGATTTTGGCACCCTTGCGCGCTTGTTGCCCACGCTTTCGCGGCTGAGTGCCTTCAGCGCTCGCCCCCAAGCCTGGTAAAGCTGTAAAAGCTATCAACCTCTCTGTTGTCCCCAAGTCCAGTGAAGCTGTAAAAGCCGCAGCAGCTTTAGGGCCCCTAAGGCTAACAGTGTAGTCAGAGATAAAAAAAAATCCTCTCTGTTATTGGATAGAGGCCCTCAGGCAGACAGTAAGGGCAGATTAAAAAAAGAAATGTAAGAGTTTAAATCAAAAAGACCTTGAGACACAGCTACTATCCCATATATAAATTACGCTTTCATAATAATTGTATACAATCAATGTTGTAGGTGTATACTTGCTTTATAGTAATCTTATAGTAAATAGATAGGTTTATATAGAACTAGCTGTCTGTGCCCGTGGCTTCGCTCACGTGAATTACCGAATGCCCGCGCGAATCTTGCTCCCCCGCTCCCGGCTATTTTAGAGACAAAAATTGCTTATTGCTACGTGTTCCTTTGAAGATAGACCTATACTCTTCCTGACTTTTTTGTAGGTCTTTTTAATGAATACCTGTCTTTTTATGTAGTACATTAATTTGCTATATCTTTTATAGTTTATTCAGCGTAAGCCATTTAAGAGCCCGAATTGATTCACCATGACAAGTTTTTTTTAAATTTGTGTGGAACTCTAATTCTTTTCTTTAAAAATAGCTTAAGTTATTCCCTATAACATCAGCTATCTATCGGTGAATGTCCCATCAAAATCGGTCCAACCGTTTTGGAAATTACCCGGAACAAATAGACAGACAGATAAAAAATTTAATAAATGGGTTTTTTGTTATAGGTACGGTAAATGGTAAAGTATATATACTTTCATAAGCATTTAGTAAATAGCTGTTATTTTGACATTACATACAGCCACTTCAATTTTATTAACTGTATAGATTGTCATACTATCTAACATTTGATAATTCTTTTAAAACACTAGGTACTAATATGAATATTTTGACTATAATGTTGATCAATTGACACGTATAGAAATCATTCTCCAAATTGGGAGTAGCGAAACTCATCAATAATTTTATTGTCTAACAGGCGACAAGAATAATTCGCGCCGCTAGGCGACGCTGCACCGCGTTTGTTGCTAAAATTAATTTACGCCTATGGTTGACCACTTTTAATTACATTACATTAGCTACGCCCTTTCTTACTCCACTCCCTAACACCCTAAAAAAACAATTGACAATGGCAAGTGCTTTTTGCGGCGCAAAATCAAAAAAAAAAAAAGAACCGTAAGGGTTCTAAGTATGTAGATGACTTCTAGTCAAATTGCTTGTTATTAATGAAGGTTTAATCTTTTCTGGACCTACAATAAACGGCCATTTCATTGTAAAAAAATTATATAAATAAAAATTTCCTATTTAGGTTATAATAATAGGTAACATTGTTGATTCGTTTACGATATTTAGATGACGATGTATGCAAAAGAGCAGCCCTAATTGCAATAGACAATTGCCGGTTGTCAACTTTACACAGATAGATGGGTGAAATAGATCGGCCGAGGTCAGTGGGACGCGCGTCAAGTGTTGTTCATGACATATTTAGGCAATTATTAGGGCAATTACTAGAACGACTGGGGAATGCGAAGTGAAAGATGCCCATCTCTATGTAGTTAACGTTGTTGAAAATGGGTCGAGTGAATGACGTCAGTGATATATTTGTTATTGAATATTGTTCAGTTATCTTGTTGGTGTTGTGTGATGATTTCTAAAATGGCGTTGTACCTTGAACAACGGTGAAAAGCCCCATTATCAGCCCACCATACACATTGAAAAACTATTTATATAGTTTGGCGCACCATTTACATAAATTGTATCGAAAAATTCAGTTACCCTATGTAGGAGCTTTTTTGCCATAATCAGGGTTGCCAAGTACCATATACGGCTTGGCATCCTCAGAATGTAAAGAGAAAAAAAGGAATATTTATTTATTGATAAATTATAATGTATGCAGTGTTAGACGTAGCTTGATTTTATTTTGCAGAAGGCTTTATTTTTTTTATAATACTTTTTGATCTTTTACATTTTTATAAAACTCCGTGCAAATCAAGAATATCTGGCACTGTAATATTGACTCTAAAATCTGTCTTCATCAGTCCACTAGCTTCATATTAATGACAATAATTTTCCATGGTGGCATTGTGGCCAAGTAACGCAAACAAATATTCGCATAATTTAAGCAAATGACATTTATATTTAGGATTTTTTGTTTCATTTAAAAAGTGTAACTACATCTCTACTACAGAACTTTTCTCCTTCTACTCTTCTTGTTTTCTCTTTTACTTAGTCCTCCAAATGTTATTGTCACGTTGTACGAAATCTCTACATCATTCCCCAGCGTCCATTCATGCATCCATTCTGCCAAAAGTCGTCTAGAAAGAAAGAAAAAGAAAGAAAACATTTATTTTTAATAATAAAATACGCTATTACATACTATAAACTAATTAAAAATCATAAAATCAATCGGAGAAACTGTGCACATGAATTTAATAATACTAGCGATCGCTTTAAGCTCGAAATTCGACCAGCGACTTTTTGATCACAGACTATTTTCTGTTTGATATTTACAGTATTCATGAACCTAAACAATAAGTATTATCTACATCATTTGCTGTCACTTTTCATTCAGTGACAATGTAATATTTTGGGGGTCTAAGTTCAATGGCATTGGTCGGGTTAGGATTCGTAGTATTGATTTATTTAATTTAATATATTAGTAACAGATATTATAGAAACATTTTAGCTTTCTGTACTCCTTCTCCATGTAAACTTTAACCATGCCAAATCTCACAGACTTCCGTGCACGCAATATGCTTAAAAAGGGGTAGAAAGCTTTTGCTTCACGTATTAATTTATAGAATTAACATACTCAAAAAATAAAAATATAAGTGGTCAATATAAACGTCTACTGCTTGATAGCACGAGAGGTTATGCGTTGCGTCTTTCGATTTCAGAATGATAGATATGTCTGGAAGTGACTCACTCTCTGTGCATCCACTAAACTATTATTATTGTACCTGTTATATTAACATTTGTACAGTTGACAAAAAAAAGAAACCGATCGAGTTTATTACCGATTTTTATTCTTCTCGATATCTGGGACAATTTCCGTACCGGCAGTAGTGTTTTGACGTTCATAAGTGCCTTCTTAGGGCCTAAATTGAATAAAGATGATTTTGATTTTGGTACGTGGCTGCCACTCGAGAACTTTTCGGCACAATCATCGGCCATCCGTTTTACGAGCGATGGGCCCCGCCCACTGCACTGCTACAATTCTGAGAGCGGTGACTTTCCGCAGTGTGATCAAGTTTCAAATTGGGACACAATAGTGCTTTGTCGGAAGAGCTCGTAATAATGGTAGCAATCCCGATATATCGGGATGGATGGCAAGCCTAGCCATGCTGTTAGTCGTGGTGGCCGAATGGTTAAATAAGTAGTATACTGTTCCAGTGTCCACAGGTTCGAATCTCGGCATGTATTAAATTTTTCTGGATTCGCTTACATTTATTAATTGAAATTTAATTCGTAATTCTATCTGCTGACGGCGAAGGAAAACTTGCTGAGGATACGAAAAATCTAGAAAATACTTTATTGAATTTAGGCTCTATGAGTGTACACGATGAATGTAAAACACTAAGTACCATCGGTTCGGAAGACATTCCGGTCATTGAAAGCACAAGCAAGAAACTCAATCGGATTTATTTATTCGGTTTTTGTTTTCTAATTTATTGGGAAAAATTGAGAAATCTAGATTTCTAGACGTTTGAAATTACCGGTACGTCGTGGGTGTGCCTTTGTTCTGGAAAAGCCCTTTGCCCAATAGTGAGAAAATACTTGATTACCGAACTACTGGAAAATACTTTATTAAAAATCCAGTCTAATATCAAAAATTATTACTTTCAATCTTTAATCATTTACTTATTAAATATGAATTTTAAATAGGCCGTTTTATTTACTTGCCGGATTGTATAAGTATCCTTGTCAGCCTATTTAGGAACAATGGGCGTTCTAGGACAACGATTGACATACATACTTTATTGAAATGCAATCTGTATCGATATTGATTGATTAATTATTACCAAGGTCAGTTAATTCCTTTCTTCAGTTTTTCATTGAAGTTTAATTCCATTTGACGTCGTTTACGTATTGTTAAATTACAATAATTTAAAATATATGTTCTTTACTACATACATGTTTAGTTTAGATCATTAACGTTTACGCGGGACCCTACATTATAAAATACGATAAATGTTTAAGAGAGGATACAGAAAATTCTTTTTGGAAATTTCTCTTTACTTGGGACATCGCGACTGCTGAAATAACTCCCCACCCTATAGAAAATTGTATCCAAATAACCTTGTGTTGTTGCCTGCGATGAGTGGGGTTTCCAGAGCTCCTTGGGGAGGGTAGTTCAAGGTCAGCCAAGCCCTGGTTTGACACCCCCTCTTTTTAAATGAGACTTGGTGAGATTTTACCTCTCGTAATGCACAACAAGGACTAATTTTTAAGGAGTTAAATATCGGTTTATATTATCCAGATTCAGTTTTTTAAGTAACTTTTTCTATATAAGTAAACTTACAAAGTAAAACATTGTCTGAATACAAAATTCCAACCAAATCCTTGGAGTCCGTTTCCGAAAAACCAGTACATTATGTTTTACATTAAAATATTGCTTACTTAATGTTATTAGATTTTTTACAGTTAAAGACACCCATACGTCTTTTGAGAAACGTTTTTTTTTTTCTTTAGTTATGTCGTGGCAAGGGCGAGTCGCTTGCCTAGCGTTCCTTGTGTTACCAGCTGTTGCTAAGGAACTCAGCGAAGGTTTAATCCGCGAAGACATCGTCCAGGAGCTACCCCAAGCTCAACCACCTGATCTCAATTATGACGACTACAATCTTTTTGGAGAGGATGACAATGGTATTTACTATTTTTATTATTTTATATTAGGTAATGTGGTCATTCATCACAATTACTTACATAATGATATGAGTTTGATAAGAGATCTGAAATCCATCGACAATCACCGCTGCGTAAACAGAAACTGGATATAGTATACGGGCTAATTCCGAAACACAACGCGCATCAGTTAATCACTCTGACGGGTTTTTTAACATATGTAGGGTGGTTGGAACCCAGTCGTTCTATTGCAGCCTGACCACTCCACTATAGCTATTTCATTTGTTACTTAGCACTAGTAATGGTAGTTGATTGTTATAGTGTTGATTAAAATTTATTACCTGTTCAATTTATTTCCCGATTACAGTCTTTATGTTTTTTTCAGCGATAATACCCGAAAGAGCTAACAGAGGATCAACTACAAGTAAGCTTGTTTTTTAATTTACATATTATATTTAAAAATATCTTGGAAATTAATTTGTGTGTAATTAAAAATTAAATTGTTATGTTCGTGTGGTGAATAGGGTTCCCAGAGCTCTTTGGGGTATGGCAGGTTCAAGGTTTGCAAGGCGTTAGTGATCTTATGGTATTATGGACTGTATGCTTTATTGCTATTGTGGAATAAAAAAAATATTTGAAGCGATGATGGCTCAGTGTTCGGACAACGCGTTGATCAACGTACAATGGTCGAATTTTGCAGTGAGTCTGAGCTTTTGGTGAAGGAAAATATCTTGTGAAAATCCAATGACGTTTTATAAATAGACACGTTTATACTCTCAGTACAAGCAATTTGAAACCAGTGCTAATGTTGTTATCAGCATGTTCAAACAAAAGAGATAGGAAACCACTGCGTAGGACGAAAACTCTATTGTCAAAAAAGGATAAAGTTTCTTCTCGCTCACGTCGATATCAAGTCGAAAGTGAACTCATTAATGATGGCATTTAATGAGCATCAATGCCGTATTTACTTATAAAATATTGTTCGTGAAGCCATAGCATGTTCGTAGAGCTTTTTCTAATGCTGGCCTCCTTGAGTGGTAACCTTCAATTTGATAATCTTTCGCCAAGCACCTTTATAGGTCTCTTGGGGCAGTTGTATTTGAGAGCTCATCTAGGCTTAATGAGTTACTATTTTCTGTTACATTACCATTTATCATCAGGTGAGATCGTGGTGTAATGTTAAATGTATAAAATGTACTTAGATAAAAATTTGTTACAGTTGCTCCAACGAGGCCTGCCTCCGTTACTCCCAGAGGTAAATGTTTTACAATGTCTTTCTTTACAATATGTTTATTTTAGGTTATTGAGATACCGTCATTATCAGCATCATTCGATCCACAGATGAACACAGACTATCTCTAGACTGCACCTATGTAATAAATCTTTCAAGGCTTTTCTAGCTATATTACGCAGAGCATTACTCCAACTTGCTGGAGTGGCCCTACACTATGCTAAACTATGTGATGGCCGTTTTGACACATTAAAATAGTGTCGTGAAATGTTCGGTCATGCACAAACAGTGTTCAATATTACAAGCAAAAGTCAACTATATAATAATCGCAGTACAATCACAGTTTGTTCATTTCGAAGCATCGGCAACGTCAATTCAAAACTGCTTTGATTTGCATTGAGCATTAACGCGAGTTTGCCGGAGGTAGTAGTTCTGCTGGCCAGCGATCGTATATGTGACGATCGTATTAGATTTTATTTTTAAAATTTCGAAGTTTGTAAAACATAAATGCCGAGTTGTGTGGTAAATACGTACACTAATAACTAAAATCCATTAAGGATTCTGTCAAATGTCAAAAATATCATAATATATGTAGCTTAGAATCAGTGTAATAAATTTATCTTGTGTCCCAAAATTATACATTCGATTAATTTTATGACTAACTGCACGTCATTATTTATACAATTAATTAAATTGAATTGTCTGTTTGTAATATCAAAATAACAGTTTTTTTACTAAATGCATATGAAAGTATACAGGATACCTATAACAAAAGCCCATTTTTAAAATTTTTGTCTCTGTCTGTTTGTTCCGGGTAATCTCCGAAACGGTTGGACCGGTATTTTGACGGGACTTTCACTGATAGATAGCTAACGATATAGGGGGTAACTTAGGCACTATTGTTATAGAAAAAGAATTAGGGTTCCGCACAAATAAAAAAAACTGGTCGTGGCGAATCAATTCGGGCGTTTAAATGGCTTATGCTGAGTAAACCATAAGAGATATAGCAAATTAACGTAATACATAATCATAGGCATTAACAAGACCTACAAAGAAGTTCGGGAGAGCATATAACTATCTTCTAAGGAATACCCACAATAAGCATTTTTGTCTTTAAAATAGCCGGGAGCGGGGAGTAAGATTCGCTCGGGCATTCTGTAGTCCACGTGAGCGAAGCCACGGCACAGTTAGTTGACAATAAATAACAGCAATTTGGTTCTTCAGACGTAGTTATTAATTTATACGAAACTTCATGAGCGAACAAACGTCAAAACGGCCATCATAGCGTGCCGCTACTTTAATAAGAATAGAATAAAGCTAAACGGTCATTTGTATCCATCTATCATGTTTTTGTCTTACTGGAGATGAACAATTGAATTAATTAATTAATTAAAATGAAAAACATCAATCTCCAGTAAGACAAACTGCTCATAGTAATGGCTTGTTTACATGAATTAACTGATGAAGTGATTAACAAATCTTTAAAAGTTATGCGTGTAACAATCATTCAAAATGTGTAAACGCTCACCTACTTAAAATTAACTTAATATTTTGTTAATTACTTCGTCACTTATCACGTGTAAACCTACCTTGAGGCATATTTTAAATGTCCATAAGAAAACAATTAAGGTATATACTTTTCTTTTTCAATTTCATTTCATTGATTCTACAGCTTTGCCGAATATCCGTTGCATCGATATGGGCCGTACATGGTCCGAGGGAGACACATGGAAAAGAGATAATTGCACGCTCTGCCAGTGTTTTGAAGGACTTACCAATTGCTCTATGCTTCCTGTATGCTTGTCTGGTATGGTTAATTTTAATTTTAATTTGTATATTAAAAAAAAATATATAATGAAAATTGATAGAGAAGAGAGGAGAGAGAGATAAGGTAGAGAGGTTTTAAAGAAATGACTTTGGAGATTTCTCTCTAATTGGAGCTGTCCGACTAGTAGAATACCGAAGATCTCAACTAAATAACCTTGTATGGTGTTCCTGCGGTGAATAGGTTTCCAGAGCTCCTTGGGGTAGAGGGGTTCAAGGTCGGTAAGGCGCAAGTGATACCTATTATATTACAAGCGTCTATTGGTTGCGGTAGCCGTTTACCATCAGACGGGCCGTATGCTTGTTTGCCACAACAGTTGTAAAAAAGAAGTAAGAAGAAAGTTTTGCCAACCCCACTTGGGTAGAATAAGGACAAGAAGAAGCAGAATAACTTCTATAACTAAATATATCAAAACTTTTGCTTTGGGGAATAAAAAAGAGCTGATGCCCAAAGATAAACAATATTATATACTGAAAATTAAACTTTCTCGGCCCAATATTTTTGCTCCGGCGGTTCTTGAAATAGATAACAAAGATTTTTTCGAATATTTCGTGAGCAGATAAATATATTTCTGATAATACTGTACGCGATGCGTATGCTTCACCCCTTAATGAGACGTAATTGAATGTTATGGTGAACCAGATATTTCAGTTAAACCAAACAATGGGATGATCATCTCCATGACACTCGCTTTGCTTACATATCATAACATATCATCTTTAAGTAACCTACGTCTTTAAGTAAGTAAGTTAAAAATTTGTATTTTGCGTCAGATGAATTTTATCTTGAATTGTTGCCCTCAGTTAGAACATTAAAGATTTCTTTAGCTTTCTATGTATCTTCAAGTAATCGTTTTTTTTTCTTAGCTCCAGTTCCAAGTCGGCCTGTATTCAGCACGGGTTCTCAGCCTATTACACCAATTCGTGGTATTCCTGGGATTCAAGGGGAAGAAGGACCACCTGGTCCACCCGGAACCCCAGGTGTTAATGGTTATCCAGGAGCTCCAGGCATTCCAGGTCTAGCAGGCCCCTATGCCAGATGTAAGTTAATAATTTATGTTCTTAAGAGATTAGATTTATTTAAGATGATTTATATTCCATGAACTGACTATGAACTACCAGATTTGAAATTCCAGATTTTATAGCCTATTTATTGAGGAAGGTTATAGGCCACATAAACTCAAGCTACAACCTTGAAGACCGGAACAGTAAACATTATCGTTGCAATCTGACAAGATGTTGGCAAGTACGAGAAGCAAGAACGATAGACCTAAACCTATATACCTAGAGAGTAGAGTTGATCGAATTATAACCGTAGGGCATAGATAATAAGGAAATAAATTGAAACAATGTACTTTGTAATTATCATATTTATGTGTGTCTTATTTAATCTTAGGTGAACGCGTATCTCGCTCAATTAGCGGCAACTGCTGGTGGAGATAAGGGGCCAGCATTTGATCCTTATCAATATATGCAAGCTTCTGTAGGGGCTCCAGGAATTAGAGGCATATCAGGTTAGACAGTATTAGATTATAATGCATTTTCTAAAAGTCAACGATTAATTTAATTATTATGGCTAAGAAATGCCTTTCTTAGATTTTTACATACCCTTTTTCAACAATATAATTCAGTGGGTAAATCTGATATCATAAATTGGTCTCATATGGGATCTCTGCAACCATTAAGTTTATCACTAGGTTCAAGTAAGTAGAGGCTAAAGATATGGCCTCTATGAAGTGATGTCACAATTATTTTTTTGTATTGTATATGTTCTCATTTTATAGGACCACAAGGTCCACCCGGCCCACAAGGATTTCAAGGTCCTCGTGGAGAACCTGGTGAACCTGGATTGCCAGGAATACAGGGACCACCAGGCGAAAGAGGACCACAGGGATTGCCAGGGAAAGATGTAAGCGTTTTTAAGTCTCACGGATTATTCAGTTGATATCAAAATTTAAGTTTACTTTTCAATTATGATGACTAGAAACTCTGTAACAGTTTGTATAAGTCATTTGGATAACAGTAAAGCTGTAAGCAACCTATTTTAACAACGTAACAAGTAAAAATAACAACACAAATAAATAAAATTGAAATGTATCAGCAGTTTCGAAATAAATCTTAAATTTTCGTCTGTTTGTTTGTCTATCGGACTATCATTTTCAGGTTGAACACTTTTCAAAGAATAATCTAGTTTCATTTCCCTTTTCCATAGTGATTAAACAGTAATTGCAAAATTATAATTATTATAATAACAAAAGCGGCTCACTTTTACACATTCAAATAAGACACGTAAGCCCGCTAAACTTGATATTCCCCTAAACGGATTCGCACTTCTTAGATACTGGATAATTTTATAGTCCACGCGAGCCGAGTGGATTTTAATAAAATAAAACTTTGACTGTCATTCATGTCAACACTGATTTTGATATCATCTTTCATACGTCATATGATACATATTATCATATTTTCCAAGGGAACACCAGGTGAAGACGGTGAACCAGGCCCAGCGGGCGCAGTAGGACAGCCTGGAGTACGCGGTACTCCTGGGGTACCTGGTATACAAGGATTAAAAGGGCATAGGGGTTTCGACGGCAAGGACGGCGCAAAAGGAGAGCAGGGATTCCCTGGAGAGAAAGGTCCAACTGGATTACCAGGACAAATGGGTCCACCTGGACCTGTGGTATGTCGTCAATCTCTATCTAATATTTCTCAAATGTGTTTTTTCTGACAATTCCATATAATGTCACTAAATTAAATTTTTTGATTAGAAAATCATTATAAATCCATCAGTATATTATCGAAAAATAGGCAAATAGTTTAAAATAATTATTAAAGTATATTGATAAATCTTTAAAATATATTCGAAAAACGTATAGGAGGTGCCATCTATTAACAATCTTTTAAACTAATCCGATACCTGTCTAGATTGTTATATTCTATAATGATACATATATTCGCAGGAGTTACGCTTTAATTTACATAACTGCGAATGAATACTAAATCAAAATAAAATTAAATTATTGAAATGTACTCCTAACTAGGCTCCTACGATAGTAACATTTTATCCCCGATCTAGAATATTGCTTCATTAATAAATTAGCAAGAAACAGTGAATTAGTATTTTTTTTATTTGCCTACATTTTACCTCATTTATGATGTCTAATAGTTTTATAATTTCACAGTTTCCTTAACAGTCTAAATAAACTTTTATCATTATTAAATTTTACCCTTTTATGAATCTTTACGCATTTTAAAATAATGATAACAGTTTTTAAGTATAATTGTAGTCTTTATGAGAGTTTCAAAATAACTCAGTATATCTTTGGTTAATTCCAGTGGCGATCATACTTTTATTTCATAGTTTTAAGTTCCTTCACAAGAATAAGCATGATATATTATTTTGTAAAAGGGTCCTATTGGGACACGCGGCGAACGAGGCCGAGAAGGGCCTCCCGGGCCACCAGGAATACGAGGAGTTGACGGTGCCACTGGACCTCCAGGCTTAGTGGTATTTATCATTTTGTATAATAAATTAAATATAATTATAACAGTTATTACTAATATAGAAGATTCTTAAGCTGTACTTGTAATTATTACGTAACAAACCAAAAATGAAAAAATAACCTACTATAATGTCATTATACTATAAAGAAAGATTCTTGACTTAAAGCTAAGACTCATTACAGGATTTGAACGCACATACTTCTACATGGTGTTGGTGTGGTCAACCATTTAGAAATGGCCTGACCTATAAACTCTTTATTATTCATAGAGAATAGAAATATTACAAACCTTTATGCTTTCAGGGTAACGTCGGGAAAACAGGATCGCCTGGTTTCCCTGGTGCTCCAGGCATTAAAGGTGAACAAGGAGCATCTGGTCCTAAAGGCAGTCAAGGTCTTCAAGGTCCCAGAGGAGAGGCCGGTCGACCGGGAAACCCAGGTGAAGCTGGTGCTCCCGGTATCCCTGGACGAGACGGTGTGCCTGGAGATAAAGGTGTTCAGGGTCAGACAGGAAGCTCAGGGCCCCAAGGTTTTCCTGGCCCCAGAGGTACTCCTGGAGTTGCTGGAGATCCTGGAATGCATGGATCGAAAGGAATGCCGGTAAAATGTCTTTATTGTAAAACCAGCCGTTTATTTAAATAAAATGCTAAGTCATCAATCAATATTCTTTCTTTTAAAACTTATTTAAAAAATGTCATATTTTTACCTATCCTTAGGGTCAACCCGGTGAACGAGGCTCTAAAGGAGATTCTGGGATAAGAGGCGAATCTGGTGCTCCTGGGCCCAGAGGACTCCCAGGAAACCTCGGCCCTGAAGGTAAAAGAGGAAAGCGTGGTCTTCGAGGGCCTTCTGGAAACATTGGACCACCAGGTGAAAGAGGTTCACAGGGTATGAGAGGTCTTCCTGGTGCTGATGGTCCTATGGGCCTTAAAGGACAACCTGGGGAAAGGGGCAGCGTGGGTTTACCGGGTTCCAAAGGAAGTACCGGAGATCATGGAAGGCAAGGTCCTCAGGGCTTACAAGGACCCAGAGGAACAATTGGCAGACCGGGTGTTTCTGGAAAAACGGGGCCTCAGGGAGAAAGAGGGATTTCTGGAGCCGACGGAAGACCGGGTGATCATGGTCCTCAGGGATTACAGGGACCACCCGGGCTAATGGGCAGTCCTGGTGAACGAGGATTACAGGTAATCTTAGAAGTTTAATCATTTTCTATAAAATAGGTTTAAATGTAGTAACTAAAATTATACATAACAAAATTTTATCAAATAAAATGGAATTCTAATTGACAATTTAACAAAGAAATATAAAAATTATATATTTAATAACAGTAGAACTTTAGATATGATGTTTTTTATGTGATTTCGCAGGGTGAACCGGGAAAAGATGGTGAACAGGGTCCACAGGGTGCACAAGGACCGAAAGGCGATGCTGGACGTGATGGCAGCCCTGGTAACCAAGGACCCCAAGGCTTACCGGGTCCAACAGGTGAACGAGGACCTATAGGACCGACTGGATCTACAGGGTTTCCTGTGCGTTTATTACATTTTAAATAATTAATTTTAAACAAAAGCTATTCAGTGTTCATATTTTGTAATTAGGATTTAAACGATCTATATATTGCTATATTTCGTATAATATGAATTTTCTATTCAGATTTATCCTCATTTATCGAATTAGTTATACTTGACTTGACTTGATTTGAGACAATAGCTTGGTCTCATAAACATAAACCTTAGCTCCAAGTTTGAGAATTAAATCTTCAGCCTAATAAACCTGTTGTACTGTAGTCAATAACTCAAACACCACAATGTAACCAATAATGGCATGCAATCATTACTATTAATCATCATCTTTCATTTTGATCAGGGTATGCCCGGAACAGCTGGCTTACCCGGCTCCCCGGGAAAAGAAGGCGAGCCGGGTGCTGTAGGGCCGGTCGGTCCACCAGGTTCTTCAGGTCCACGTGGCGAGAGAGGCTTCACTGGTGAGAGAGGTGTACCTGGTTTACCAGGTACTCCTGGTGAGAAGGGCGAGACAGGCTCACAAGGTGCAGATGGACCACCGGTAAAGAAATTGTTTTGAGTATATAATTTGGATCTAATCTTTTATAAAAATTAACATAAGTATTATAAAATAGAATTAGTGTGTTGAAATATTTATCTGATTAATGTTATTTTTTTACTTGTGAAATAGGTTCTGGTTAATGATTTCAATATGTATTTTGTTGTTTAATTTGTTTTTTATCCATAGATTACATTTTTAAAGTCCAAATCAATGATTACTATTCAATTTAGGTGCTGAGATGTCTTATAACATAAAATAATGTGACATAATTTTTTTTCGGTACAACGGTTGTGTGAAAATCTTAACTACACTTAAGATCAGAACTACAAGCAAAAAAAAATTCTAGTTCATTCCGTCCAAGCAGAATTACTAGTATAGCTAACTAGTTATTTGTAAATTAAATCTAAAAAAGAGAGTTCCTTCTATTGAAATTCCATTAAACTGCACTTTTTGTAAAGTATTTAGGATGTTTAAATACCTAACTAAAATTGTTATACGAGTACCTAGCGTCATAAAAAATTTACTAAGAACTTTTTTGATTTATAATTATGGAAAACGTGTAGGGCCTCGAAGGTGCAAAAGGTAGCAAAGGTCATCCGGGCCCACTCGGCGCTATGGGCATGCCAGGACCAAGAGGACAGACTGGTCTGTCTGGTGAAAAAGGTGAAAGAGGTGCAGCTGGACCAACGGGCAACGATGGACCTCCAGGTAATATTTTTTTAACTATACACTTATTTATACAAATAATACATGTTAGGAAATACAATTATAGTAGAATCAGTGCGAAGTTTAACTGTGGAGGTATGTATGATCATCCTTTTCTTTCGGTATGAAGGGTGTGTTGCAACACACATTACCATCTGAATCATGCCAACTTTAGGCCTAACGAGTGGCAAGCTATTTTATGATTTACCTAGGTTATAGTATACTACATTACGTAAAGTTTACTGCTTAATACATAGTTGGTTATAGATATCCACAAGTTGAAATAAGCTGGAAGGTCGTTTATTACTTCTGGTAACATTTTTGTCAATTATAAGCTTGTTTGTCGGTTTGACGAATATTCTTCATTTCGAGATTTTTTAAAACTTCGAGATATACAAACGATAGTTTGATGCATCTATGAACTAGTTGTTTCTATAAAGCATACAGAAAATATTTATTGGGGAATTGTTTTATTTACCGAAATATCAACATTATTTTAAATTATATGATAATTTACAATATGCTCTGAAAAATAATATTTTCTTTACAATAATGTCAAGGACGGCAAGGAGAGCAAGGTCTACAAGGTCCTGTTGGGCCTGCGGGGCCACCCGGTGAGCCGGCTGAGAGAGGTGAACCTGGTATCGCTGGTATACCTGGAGAGCCAGGGGCTCCCGGTTCAACAGGAGAACGTGGGCAACCTGGCCTGCAGGGTGCCCCTGGCTTATCGGGCCCACCAGGCCTAACTGGCATGCCAGGTTTGAAAGGTGACAGAGGATATGTAGGTACTAAAGGATCGCAAGGAGCACCAGGAAGCCCAGGTAACTAAATTAATGAAATATTAATAGTTTTTTAAATTATCTTTTGCTGTTATGTTTTGGGATTTTAATTAAAAGTAACATCGACCCAGGAATGTCGTGGCTACCATAACTGTTATTCCAACGTGGTGATTTATGGCAGAAACTTCCATGTTTATATGTATATCCTAAACATTAAATGTATAAAATGTTTCAACATTTATGTAAGATGTCTACTAGATGGATGGTTGCAAAACACTTAAAAGGCTGTTCACTACTTTGATTTAAACAAAACACCTATCTAGGTAAACTTAAAAATACAAAATTTCATCCAAATCGTTCATTTCACACAAGAATTGCTCAGTTAATAGTATTAGTCACCTATTGGATGGATCAGCCAAAATATCAGTTGGCCACTCTTGACTCCATTGAGCGCCGAGCTCGTCGACTTGTTGGCGATAAAGCACTGATGACGGCAAAACTGCTCAGTCTAGAGCATAAACATAAAGTAGCTTGCCTCTCAGTTTTTGACAGGTTGCACTTTGGAGAGTATGCACAGGAATTGCACGATTTAATTCCCCCCAATCCGTTCCACCGTAGGACAACTAGACGCCGTGAAGGATTCCACCCTTATGTCGTGGAAATTCCCCTGATTCGCATGAAACATTATGCCTCGTCGTTCATTATGCCAACGGCAAAGGAGTGAAATTCACTCCCGTCGTCTGTTTTCCCATCCACCTATAACTTGGGAGTCTTCAAGCGAAGAGTGAATAGGCATTGAATAGGTAAGTGCGATACATCGGCAGCCTCATCTTTACTTACCATCAGGTAAGATCGAAGCTAAGCGCATACCTGTATTGCATTTAAAAAAATTAGCATATAACGGAACACAGGTAATCAGCCTAAATACAGCCTAAAACTGGGAAAACTCACAAACAAGATTAATTGTTTATCTTAATCGATTTCTTTCGCTATCTTAGCATCCTACTATCTTTGATCCCATTCATAATGAGCCTTAGTCAGACACAGATCTGGCTAATCTTTATTCGAATGCATATTAATAAATTTGTTTTATAAAAAATGGGTTGACATTACATATTGTTTCAAGGAATACCTGGAGAGATGGGTCTAAGAGGTCTACCGGGACAATTAGGTGCCAAGGGAGCTCGTGGTGAACAAGGACATAAAGGAGATCCTGGACATGTTGGGTTACCAGGACGACCGGGAGAATTGGGCCAATCGGTACGTGAAATGATGCATATATGATTTGTAAGACGTATATGGGCGAGTCTGCCAATAGCAAACAATACGAAGTTTATGAAATATTTACTTTGACGATTACATTTGGTAAGTATTTTTATTATACGATGCATCCTCCACTAAATTATGTTAAAATGATGTATTTCGTCTCAGAGATTTCGTAGTAGCTACATAACATGGACTATGGCAAAAACAAATAATTCGGATTAGGTATCTTTTGTTTCTCGATACGATATACTGTCTCTCATAAATATTATTTGCCTACGCTCTAGACTTTTTCACCGCACACATTCAGAATATTTATTCGTGTCAGTTAATTATTGAAAACCGCCGTATCCGTCTGGATTTTTTGTAAACATACAATTATTAAGTAATAAACATGTTTTTTTTCTATACTTATAAATCAATTTTGGGACAGTCTGGTCATACCAGTCCAGAATTTATATTTATATTTTATATAAATACTAAAACAAAATATTCAAGTTATATCAAGTTGCATGGAGGATATTTTTTGAATAATTTTTCAAGTTATATGTTGCGCAGTAGCAAAATAACCGCATACTGTCTTCCTGGTTCGCCAATATCGAAAATAGTAATACTGTTTTTTTTATAATATCCTATTGTCTAAATAACTTCCTTAAATTCTTTGTCATCTCTCCAACTGTAATGCACCTGTAGATTGTTTATTCATGAAAAGTTTAATTTTAAGACTAATAGGACTTCTTAAAACATTGAAACATATTTATATACCACAATGCTAAGGAGTGCTACACCTACATACTGGCTTTTAAACGTATATCATTATATTAATACGTGAAGCAAAAACTTTGTACCCCTTTTTAAGCGTATTTCATGCACGGAAAACTGAGATATGGCATGGTTAAAGTTTATATATAGAGAAGTGCAGAAAGCTAAAATTTTCTGTAATATCTGTTACTAATATATTAAATTAAATTAATTAATACTGTTAATCCTAACACGACACGTGCCATTATACTTAGACCCCCAAAATATTGACATTGTCATTCAATGAAAAGTGACGACAGCAAGTGATAAAATAGTCTATGATTAAAAATTCGCTGGTCGAATTTCGATCATCGGACGACCGCTAGTTCCGATAGATATTTGACAATAAACTTTCAGCTTTAACCGAGCAAAGAACATTAAATGTTTTACAAGTACCTATGCAGTATATAATGTCTGGTCAACTTGAAGTGATATTCTGATAGACCTTAATTATTACCTGAAACTTATATGTATGAATTGTATTCCTTCAGGGACCTCAAGGAAGTCCAGGGCCAGCAGGAGCACCAGGTATTCCAGGAGCCAAAGGGGCGACAGGGGATTCTGGAAGACCTGGAGCAGCAGGCCCTATTGGCTTAACCGGCCCGTCTGGACCTGAAGGACCTAAAGGAGAGAGGGGCAGTGAGGGCGAGATGGGACCGCAAGGTTCAGTGGGGCCCTCAGGGCCAGCTGGTGAGAGAGGACCTAGCGGTTTGCCTGGAATGTCCGGTCCACCTGGACCACAAGGTCTAAGAGGCTTACAGGTACGAACAGTGTTTAAAAGCGAACATGAGTAAGAAGCAGACTGTTGCTATGTTCATTTGAAATCATTGCACCAGGGAGAAAGTGGTATCGCGGGGAAGCCTGGTGCAGATGGCGCCCCAGGTCCACATGGAACACCTGGATTGCAAGGACCTCCTGGACCTATGGGAGAGCCAGGGCCTGAGGGAAGACCGGGCAAACAGGGACAGCCAGGCATAACGGGACGACAAGGAGATAAAGGTCCATCTGGGCCACCGGGGGCGTCTGGAACAGCTGGGCCTCCAGGATTACAGGTAGAAAATAGGACATAAATGAAAAATATAAAACTAATTTTACTCCAAAAATGTAGTCAGATATCAGTGCACATGCGCTGTTATAAAAAGTATATTAATTAAATAATCTCTTTTTAACTAGGGCCCACCCGGTCCATCCGGTCCCACTGGACCCTCAGGTGAACGTGGTCTAAGAGGAGAAATGGGACCTCCGGGCGTTGACGGTCCTCAAGGACCATCAGGCAAACAGGGCCCTCCAGGCTTGGACGGTGTGAAAGGTGAAAGTGGTGAATCCGGTGCAGACGGAGCTAAAGGGCACGCTGGTATACCAGGAATTCCGGGAATGGTTGGAGCGCCCGGTAGAATGGGAGAGCGAGGCCAGCCCGGTTCAATGGGCCCGCCTGGGAAGGATGGTGACACTGGGCCTAGAGGTAAGTTTTATAAATGAATTAAACAAATGACCGCACACATTTCAAGCTAGGTTAATAGAAAAGTCAAGTAATTAATAAGATTTTAGTATTTGCAAAAAATATAATTATAATAAAATACTTTTATTCTTTCCTCTCTAAAACTCTAAAGTCGTATGTTATTTCATTGATGTTTATCATTTTGATTTTAACTAAATCTCTTCTTTCTATTACAAAGAATGCCCTTTGAGTGACCTTGAACTATCTTATGAGGCCCATAGTTAGCGACTAGGTCTCATATATAATCACTGGCAGCACTCACTGGTCAGTAGTATTTTTAAAATACATATTTGTTAATTACTTATTGTTTAACTTGATAGCGTTAATGGTATTTATGAAAAAAAAACATGAGTTATAAATTGTAGCAGTCAACATCTTGATAACCAAGTCACGGTGAAGCTTTAAAAGCCGTATGAGGCTTCAGGGCCTTTATGGCTAACAGTCTAGTCATTCAGAAAAAAAATCTTGATACAGTTTCGTCTAGGGTTACCTGCAAATGGTATAACGTTGTGAATTGTCTAGAACACCATACATAGCGGAAAACCCATCACTGTTTTTAGATCAAACTTTGTTTAGAGTCAAGTGACGAGGAATTCATATTCCCGAGCTCGTAGAACGTAGGGCCGATGAGGTTATAGAGTTCTCGAGTGGTTGCCACGTACCGGAAGACGCAGCGTGGGAAAACCCGCCTCAAGGTAGTCCGACGAGCTAGTAAAGATTGCGGTTAGCCGCCGCATTGGATGCGGGACGAACTGGACCGGTTATTGTGGCGACCTTTGGGGGATCCCTATGTCCAGAAATCGATGTCTTTCGGCTGAAATGATGATGATATATACAGGGTTATTGGTAATTCGACAATTTCCCGTTACGAGGTGATAGGGGTGACTATTTGCGATAATTTTAATCCCCATATGCAAAAGTGAACCATTTTTGAGTTATCATGTTTTTTAGCTTTTTTCAAAATTAGTCAAAAATGCAAGATCAAAAATTTATTATAAATTTATTTATTTAAGTATCAATGTAAATCTCATTTTTTCTTCTGATTTATAAAAATAATTAAACGTTGGTTATGTATCAAAACTAAAATAACAATTATCCGTCCAAATTTAAAAATGCGAGACGAAAAACGATATTATTTCAAAATTATATTGAGATTTCTTTCCACTAAAATGCCTTAAAAACAAAAAAACCTTATGAAATTTGGCTTGTAGATTATTTTAAAATCATAACCGTTTTCTTAGCTCTCCAACAATGCATATCAACTAGGAAATTGTTTAAAAAAAAACTGAAAAAAAAATGATTACAAAGGAAGCAGGCGGAAATTCGTATTCCAACTAAATTTAAAATATAAATAATTAATGAACATTGTTCTTTAGACATAAATGCACCTACCTATAATGTGTTGTATGTGGAAATAATTATGTATTCAAAAGCAAGATTTATTTGAGTCTAGATCGTTTTCCTTTTGCGGTTCTAAGAAATACCCACTAATGGTACTAAACTTCAAAAAGATATCACAAATATTTAAATAAAATCACTGTTTTAAAAAAAATTGACAAACTTTGCTTTATTTCGTAATAATATTTTTAAGGTATTCCTGGTCGCGATGGAAGTCCTGGTCCACAGGGCATGTTAGGCCCTTCAGGTCCACGTGGACCGCCTGGTGAGGAAGGTCGCCACGGCCCTCCGGGACCAGCCGGCCCTCCCGGACCGCCCGGTCCTCCTGGTGAAGGTTTAGCGTACGACGCAGCAGCTCTGGCCGCTATGTTACAGCAAGGTAAGCCTCGGGAATCTCAGGATTATTACGCTAGCTGAGATTACAATGGCATTAAAATATATCTCTTTTATCTATTGCCCCTATGAATGAATGAATCATATTTATTGTTATTTTTAATTTGTACACTGGCGAGCTTAACGCCATAAAGCATATTATTCCAGATAACCAGCGGTATTGTGGAAAACACTACTATTGTTGGTAGTGCATAAACACATAAATATATAGTAAGCGAAATAAATAAAATATAAATAAATACATACACTTGCTCAGTGAACAAATATTATTGGCGCAGTTGTGATTTGAAGTTGATGATTTATCGGTTTTTCGCAGGCTCGGTGAAAGGACCCGATCCGCTTGGTGATGATCCTAACGTCTTACCGAGAAGATTCTTTAAAGATGACATGACTCCGGCGGAACGCAAAAGAGTGGTAATAAAGGCTTACGAAAATCTCAAGATTTCGCTCGATAAATTCCTACGACCTGACGGCTCTAAGAGCGCACCAGCAAAGACATGCGGTGACATTAAATATCACCATCCTGAATTTATGAGCGGTAAGTAAATGAAATAATTATTTTTTCTCAAATATGCATGGAAATATTATCATTATTTTCGAAAAAAAAGAACACGCGAAGTATTGAATTTACGGACACGCCGATAATGATAAAAGAGATCCAATGAAAGAGTATTTAATAACCCCAGCACACCGTTCCATACAACATTGCTGGAGCTTTGTAATGTTCCAAATTCAAAAAACGTTCATGCAATGGATTTGATTTTGTTTTCTCCGTAAAGTCGATACTTCGCGTGTTCTTTTTTCGAAAATAATGACAACATTTCCATGCATGTTTGAGAAAAGCACTATATATGCCTCGGCGGAAATGGCAAAATTGCCTGTTTAGTATTAGTGAAGTTCTCGCCTAAAACTCATACTCGACCTGCAATTGCCTATTTCACGGCCTTTGCAATAATGTACTATTGCACACCTGTTTCTTCATCTCTCGTTTCGGCACTTGCAATTGGAATCAGGACTGACGGTGTGTCGTCATTCTTGAAGGCTCTCTCTTAACATCCCTTGATGAGTATGGATTTTTTATCTAAAACTAATTGTGCCCCATGATTTCTTACTTATTAAATTTGTTTGATCAACGCGGCGGCGCACCGGCAAAGTCCTTGCTTTCCTATATCGTTGTTCTTGCTTTCCGTATTTGCCTACACCTTGACAGATCCCTTGACATTCATGATTAATGCTCCGCTGCTTAGGGTCTTAATAAAAAAAAACTAAATCGACTCTAAAAGAAGTCGGTTAAACAATAAACACAAAATTATGTAATAATATTTTTATATATTGCATATTCATTACAAAAAATTCATTGATTATTTAGACATTAAATCTTTCATACAAACATACGTTCAGACAAATATTTCTCATGCATACACGTCTTTTTGAAAGCACATTTTTACGGTGTTAGGTGAATATTGGATCGATCCGAACGGCGGTGACATAAACGATGCAATTCTTGTGCACTGCGACATGTCAACCGGTAGCAGTTGCGTGTACCCCAAGCCGATGGAGTCTGAGGTCATCACGTACTCTGGCGGAGAGACAGAAGCCTGGCTTAGTGAGATGGAAGAAGGATTTACAGTGAGTGCTTATACTTTTACTATAACTATGACCGCTTATCAGAGATAGAAAAAAATAAGATGAAGGGTAAAAAGATAAAGATTAAGGGGATTTATATTATTTATTATTATTATTATTTATTTATTGATTTATTTTATTATTTATATTATTTTAGGGGATAATATCATATTCATGGCCCGCATTGATAATAACTATGTTCTTCGTGCTTTTATCCCACTTAGAGCAAGATCGGTACTAAATATTTTCCTCTTCAAATCTTCTCTATCAAAAGTTTTCTTAGTATTACACCTTTTATATATACATTTTTATCTGCAAATGACGCCCTCTCTGTATATCCACCAAATACAATTATTAAGTATAAACATAGAAGGATTTTTTTTTAATCTGCTGGCAGGGATGTTTTTTGAATCGGTGTTTTAACGTTCGCTCACTTGACAAGTGCCTTCTCATAGCCAGGTTTTTATTTTGATTATTGGCGTGTAACATCTTTCCTCATGCTTTCCTGCAATCTGTGGGAGTGATTTCGTGATAAGGGGCGGAAGTCTGTAACGTGTGTAAGGAAATCTAGGTTGGTGTACTATTTTTTTATTTGACCAATGAGCACGCGCGGTGACAGAGTTTGCCGTCAGATGGTACCAACCTATTTTGTATAAAAACTTTATTTAGTTAGATGTCATCATATTATGCAACTAGGTACTAAAAGGCTCGAACGTTTTGTATGATCCATCCATACATACTTCGGTCTTCCTTTTCTCCTATATCCTTCCACCTTCATAGTTAACACTTTTCTAATAATTAATTTCATCATAATAATATGTAGAAATTGCGTAATGATATTTAATGATAATAAAATTACTGGTATTTTTATTCTAATATAATATAGTTCGTTTGTTGGTAATTTGTAATTTGAAAAGTCCTTTTCGTCTTTTATAGCCAATTTACTGAGGAAGGTTATGGACTATGTAACTTTACACTACAATCCTAAGGAGTAGATCAGTTATTATAACCATCAAGCAATATTAAAAGCTGTAATCCAGTACGGGAAGTAAAAACATCGATAGGCTACATGGGAGTGCGTTCGCGTAAGCGTGGTGGAGATTTGGTTGTTTTTTTTTTTATATCATGCACTCTCCAAGTGCAATCCAAAATATCAGCAACCACTGCGGAACCTAAAATCTATCAACAGGCGTTGCTGTCATGCCGGCCAGATCAAATATATCTGCACATTATGTTTGAAGAACACCATGTTATAGGAAGGAAGGGAACACACTGACCGGGGGACAGTTTCGCAGCTTCATAGCACGACAAATACAAGACATAGCAAATTTCTTTATCGGTACCAAAATTAGTATAGTCTCAGAATAGTCCCATGAATATATAGTCTCTTTAGCCCAGTGAATGTAGCTTTATTATGAAAGAGTGAATTAAGTTATAGCTATAGTTAGTACTTAAGGTTCGTTTAAATTCACAGATCACATACAAAGCGGACCACACTCAGCTTACATACCTTCAGCTACTCTCAGTCCGAAGTGTTCAGAACGTAACTTTCCATTGCCGCAACACTATCGGGTATTTCGATCCTGCCACTAAAAACTTCAGACATGGCATTAAGCTCCTCGCTTACAACGATGCGGAGATTCTGCCAAAAGCCAACAATAGGCTCAGGTATAAAGCGCTTTTGGACGAGTGTCAGGTAAGAATGATGATCATTATATGACATAAAATGTATATACAGATTACATCATCTCCAAATTATCAAGAAATTCTACATTAGAAGTAGACATATTATTTTTTTAATGGTGGTAGGTAGGGCATTTTATAATGTATTTCTAGTAGATGACGCAAGTTGAAAATCTGTCGCCAAGCACTTAAAAGTTATTTTCTGGCAACTACTTGAGAGCCAGTGCCTCCAATAGGCTTAGCGTGCCAATTTGAGCCACTTCATCATTTAACATCAGGTGAGACTGTGACCAGTCCAAGCATAAATTAATGAACAAATATAAAAATTGCATCATTATCACTAGTTTGTCAAGAAATTCTACAATTAGAATAGTAGGATAATTTTTCCATTAACATATTTTAATAATAATACTGTAACTAATATAAATGTAATAATACATGCAAATTTTATTTTTAAAAACCATTACATTTATGGTTTTTTATGTTTACATACCAACATCACTGTCTTTTTGTAGTAATTTACTTTAATAAAATATCCAAAAGATTTGAAATACGTTTGAACATTTCTATAAACAAACATTCCTTTTTTTAACAGTATAAAAAGTCATCCTGGGCGAAGACTATTGTGGAATATTCAACGGACAAACCTGGTCGACTGCCGCTGTTAGATGTAGCTATTAGAGACCTTGGCAAACCAAACCAAATGTTTAAAGTCGAACTCGGTCTCGTCTGCTTCAGCTGATAAGAATAAAAAATCTGTGAAAATAAATATGCCTCTGATATATCGTTTATGAGGCTATACAAATAGAGAGGATTGACTATTCATATACGCTCATGTATTTTATTAAGCAAATAATTAAACTACAAATAATTTTATTAGGATTTATTATTACTTGCCAAATGATGCATTTATAATCACATTTATTTTACGATGTACCTAAATATTATAATTTTAAAGCTGCATACTTAATCTTAAGTACTTAAATATATTTTAATCTTATATAATAAATAATTAGTGACGTATCATATGCGCGTCGTCGTCTGAATGTTATTAATTTTGTTACTGTTACCGGGTGTCTGAAATAGCTTTAGAACCATGTATTTAAAGTGGCTCTAACGTAGCGAACGTACCAAAATGAATCACGTTATTATATCAGCGTGACACGTGAACATTAAGTACCTTTATTGTATAATTATGTAAGTTTTATGTAAGCATAAGTAGGTTGTCACAACATTTTATAAAAGTTAAGTGCTATTTATGAAGATCCTATCTCTTAAGGCTGTGTACAGTGTACATAATGTAAATATATCCTTTTTATATAATAGGTATAAGAATAATTAAGTACAACATTATATAATGTAAATTTAAAGATACTTAAATATATGAGATTCAAAATAAATAATACTCACATTATTAATAGTATTACAACTATTAAAACCCCTTTAATATCCTTCTATTTATTTTAAATATGGTATATAAATATAGTACCTAGTAAAAATATGCTCTTAAAAATTTAAATGAGGTCATAATATATTCACATTACACAAACGAATCCGATAAACCCAGTATTTGAAGGACCTTACACGTCACAGATAATATTATTATAATGTAGATGAGGTACGGTGTAATAAAACAGCCCAGACCACAGCATCAACTCTTCGTTTATTCAGTTTATTCCTCTGGGGACCACGGTCCGTCGACCTTCCTAAATCCTTTAGAACCCCTGTGGTCTGGGCGGTCTTTGCTGCCCTGGTGACGTACCGTCATAGCAAATTAAAGTGGTATTTTTTTCGCAAATTTAAAAAAAGACAAAATATTATAAGGCTAATAACGCATGTGCTGAGTAAACTATTATATTTTAAAACATGAAAGCGTGTAAGTAATAAATGTATCAGCTCTGGTGCTGGATATCCAGAAAAATAAAAATGACGATCACAAGTTAAATGACAGTACGATTTCATACATTATAATATATCATCGACTACTCTATAAAAAGTGACAATAAGATTTGCATTTCCACTAGTTCAAGAAAACCTTTTCTCAAAAGATAAAAAGAAAAGATTTGAAGAAATATCAATTTTCCATGGATAATAAAAGGGTATAATACAATTTTTAAATAAGTAAATAGTATTCAAAATATCTTTTACTACACAGTTAGTTTTCTTTATCCATCCTAACATAGATCTTAAAGTTACATTTATTAGTCACAAATATTTTGCCTCGTACAAGAAACAAACGGTGGAATTTCGCACGAGCATTTCATGCATTTCTCTTCAACAGTGATTTCGTCTCCAACGGACAACGTCACATTTCCGAACTTGCATTCCGCGCTCACGATCCGCAGATTTAAGCCTCGAATTACCTTTGAACTAGTTGATGCTGGAACACAAAGATAAGATTCTGTGTTATAAATAAAATAATCATTTTATCAAATTTTTAATTTTCCGTCCATTATCATCATTTTCATTGGTTTTATCTTCAATTTGTTCGCAAGTATATTTAAAAAAATACCTGGATGCTTGGTAATACATTTTCAATTTGGGATTGAAAGTTAGTTAGGTGGGAATTAGAAAATAACCTACCAACACGCTAAGGTTTTACTGTGATATTTTCCTTCAACAAAAGCTCAGGTTCTTTGTAGGTCCTTTACGTCCATCGCTGCGGTTTCCGCATACGCTATCACTGAACCAGTAATGTATCGAAGGAACTGCCAAAAACTCGAGACGTATTGATACGATGATGCAATTTAGTATCGAGGATTTACTTACGGCATTGAAATCCGATAGGACAAGTTCTCCCTTTCCCGATGAACACAGGGGCACAGTTCTCCAGTAACTTGTCCTGGTAGTGTATCTCGAGGCCGCAGTTGATGTCGCGGCAGTACGCTGTGTTTTCCACTGATCCGTTCCAATCAGCTGTGCAAATGCAGGATTTGCGCGTGTTCGCCGGCTCAAAAGGCTCTCCTTCTTTGTATGTTTTCCCATCTACTTCACAAGTTTTCAATTTTGCTATAGCGTCTGTACCTGGAGTTTTTTTTAAATCAATCTATTTAAATCTATACATTTAAATTGGTTGTTTTTTTAATTAAATTTTCCATGGGATTCAATTCTAATATTTAAATAATTTATTATTTCGTATGCTTAGATTTCGCGGCTGAATACCTCAACTGCTCGTCTCCAAGCCCCGTGAAACTATACAAGCCTTCTGAGGCTTCAGGGCCTTTGCGGCTATCAGTGTAGTCAGATCAAAAAAAAAGTATGCCACACCGTTATGACATACATCTCTCGAACACATTCCTTGCGTGCGACCCTCGCACACTTTTCTCACTGATATCTCTCACTTTTTTGTATGTTCAAATACCCAGTTCCACAGGAAACTAATCTTATTGGTGGATTATTTCCTCGAGCACCGCCTAGTTACCTCGCAGATTCAGAAACATTAATTAAACCAACACCGATTCTCTGGGTTCATTCAAGACCGGTGCCATTGTATGAAGTGGTTGATGAAATTGAAGAAAGCAAATGGTTAGGAATGATGGAGACAAATTATAATATATATTGCCTTTTCCTGTAGTTTATGTTACTAAGACCATGGCGTGATGAGTTATAGATAAAAGGTGTATTAAATGATAAGCTAAGCAATGCAAGCGGATCAGCAACTGCGTATATCGTTTCAAAGTGCAACAGTACGAGCGAAGATATAAATGGTTGGTTGATCTCAACATGAATATGTAGGTTATCAGCTATTATATCGCCTGTATATCGCAGCTGTTTGATTACAAAACAAAACTAGAATACGTACAAAACTAGATTATATAAGCTTTGCTTACAGATGATTGGGTGCGATATTGATCCTCAATTGTTATTTATTACAATTAAACTACGATACGAGGTTTTGGTTTTTCATACTCATATGCAATAACGTCATGTTGAATACCGATTAAACAACGTAATCACATTAAATAATTGTTTGAGTCATTATAATCGTAAAACTGATAGAACGAAGCTGACGGTACGTGTGGTGTTAACAATAGACGATCGAGCGCGACTAGATGCATTTATGATGAACTAATAGAATTAATTATTTCCATAGACAGCGCATTGATTGTGCGACATTGGTCTTTGATGAGAGTTGTCTTTATTTCAAAAATAAATTCATTCGTTTTTTGTTTTATATTATTGAATAAAAGGTTATCTACATTTATCGTCAAACGGAAAACCTTTTGAAAACAAACGAGGTAATCATGTTAATGGACTGATAAGGGCTTGATCCACGCTAGATTGTAGATTACCTATAGGATAGAATAACATAGTTTATCTATTTATCCATTTGAACCATGTATGTACATTTGCTGTTTTTTATGGTAAATAATCCAAATATATGGACCCTGAATAGGGTATGGTAAATTTTTATTACATTGTTTTTTCAAAACACTACCTATTTATAAATTTTTATTTACCTATCTTATCAATTAATTATTTATAAAATAAATAAATGAATGAATAGACCATCAATTTGTAGAATTACTCATGCTTAAAACTTCATTTCGAATTCAAAGCATGCCATCTTATTATAGTTTATGATCTATGATTACTACTGGATGCTTGTCATCTGTCGCTCATCTTACCAGCCTTCCCTTCTATCCAGACCACTAAAAAGGGGTCGTTTTTGGTTATTATGAGATGATTAGTAATATTACTTTCATGAGATATAATAGTGTTCCACCAACCTATAGTCAAGTAAAGAAGGCTGAGACCACTTCGCTTTTTGCGGAGTTTAATCCTATATTGATCATTAGCTTTTGATAAAGAAAACATGATGAAATTACAATATGGTAGTAGAGCATTATTTAATGCTCGCTGTGTTACCTATCAACTAAATAAGTCAAATATATATTGCTAAATGATTATCTCTGTTTCTGCAACTGCACTTTAAAATCAGTTCATTTTCTGTAATAGACATAACTTGTTGCCATCTTTGATTAACATCATCAATTACACTATGTTAAAAAGTACAATGCAGTAATTGCTTTGTATTTTTGACGTAAAAGTTGGTTTTATGGTATAGAATGGTGGTCAACTTAGAGTTGTGCAATAATTGGTAAAATAATTTGATATCTGAACAAAACAGTTTATTATAAGGGTTATCAGCTCAGTCGATGGAACATGGACCTTTGTGTGATTATTATAATTCATCGGCTTACTGCAAGAACTCAAGTGACAATTGCAGATATTTGAGATAAGCAATTAATTAGTTTTTATTGCATTGAATGCTCTTATGGTCATAATTAAATGTTTCTTAAAAAAAGTAAAACACCTTTAAGGCCTTAACATAGGTGAAACTAGCAATTAAGTGCATTTTTAAATAAGATTATTGAAGTAATTACTGATCCTATCCACATAAAAAATATACCAAATGAAAGAGCAATATTTTCTTAACAATTTTGCTTCAATAAAACGAGAATATGTCAAGCCCTATATAATTTAAATAATCATTTACAAAAACCTAAACTGTATATATAGCTCAAAAGTTCTCTATAACCATTATTACGACTTACTCAATCCTACACCAGAAATAAAAGAATTATTTATAAAAGTAACATTTCTGGTTGCATGGCACTTTGTGACAGGTGGACATACGCAAATTATTTAAACATTATTTTGTATTAAATTATTTTTCTTCAATTAAAAATTGTTGTAATTAAAGTAAGTATTCATAAAATAACATTTAGATAGTTAAATATTCATGTATTTTTCATGTTTAAGACTTTCTTAGTTAATGTTGTACTTGATCATCTTCCTAGAGTAAAAAGTGTACACCTGACAACTCATACAGCGAAGAAAGAGCTATTACAAAAACAAATTTTTAAGAGAATTTGGACACAATTTAGCGTTATGGTAAGTAAAATATGTCAAATACTTATTATTTTTATTTGTGTATTTTTTGAATTTTGAATTGAATGTATGTGGAAAGTGTTAATTCAATTTTCAAATTAATCAATTGATTCCAAAATTTAAATAATTTTATTGTTATAAGATTTATACTTATTCAATACTTCTAAAAATTCTTTTAAATGATATGATACTACTCAGTGCGAATTTAATAGTAAGAACATAATCACATTCTTTGGTAACAATGTTATTACAATAAATATGTAAAGTACTGGACTGGCCTGGGTTTTCGTTAATGCTATACAGTATCAACCTTCCCATTGTTGACAAGCATGTATGAAGGGCTTGGCTTTCGTTTAAATGTAACATATGTATACAAAAGGCTGGCAAACACACTTATATTTAAACCTACAAAATTCAACCATGAGAATACATAGTCACCGCCTATTATCATTCCCAAGTATGTTACAAGGATATTCTTGAGACATCCAATTATAGTTGTGGTCAATGCACTATTATATTGAGTACATAGCATAACACTGTATGATAAAACAAAGCCCATTATACATGACATTAGGAATTGAGTTAAAAATAGAGGGTCATCCCAATGTGGATAATCTACAGACCTTTCTAAATCTCCAGTACACCATGCCACTATTGCTGCAGGGAGAAACATAAACAAAGCGTTGTAATACATGAGTCCATATTTGCCAAGGTCTTTTGCATCTAATTTCTTTTTCATGTACACTCCATTGGCAGCAGTGAATGCATTGTTAAGTAAGACGAGTGTGTATCCGGTAACGGAGAAAGTGACATCATCGGCAGCCGCTAACAAAGCTCCTGCCACCATGGCCATTACACTTGCTTGAACTGGCCAAGATGCTTTAATTCTCAACACAATCCTTTCCAAGATCATCGTCATTAGGATGCTGAAGCGTCGTAAAGCCGTGAACATTGGTAGACTGAGTTCTTTTGTGCCTCCCAGACCAGTGGCCATGTTACCGAGATAAATTAACGGTAGGGGCCATATTCGACGTGCGATTCCCGAGTCAAGTGGCGGGAACTGCACTACATGAGCGGACTTGCCACACCAAAGTACTAACATAGTCGCCACCATTTGTCCAAGACCGAGAAACTGATATGAAGGGAACGCGTAAGTGGTCAACACAGTCTTGTTTATAACGGTGATCATAAATGAAGCAAATGCGTAAAACACTACACTTGATACCTTCTTTGCTAGTTGCGCACTATCAGCCGCCTCAGTTTCTTCTTGCGTGCTGTGCGACATGGCAACCACGTATTAAAATAAATAGCTAAATGAACATTACTGAGACTATTTTATCATAAACTTTTACCGGTGGGCCCGAAAGCCATGTTAATGCTGAGTATCCACGACTAATATTTGTTCGCACTCATTTTTGTGAATTATTTCATTCAATAAAAACAAACTCAATCAAAACATCGTGCCAGACACAAAACTGTACCTAGTTACCTACTTTATACCTACATATCGCGTCGGATTTTGACATTGACTTTATCTCAAACTTTTGAAGGCCACTTGGCATTTTTTAGCATTAATATGTTGCCAGGTTAACCAATCAAGTGTTTAATTAGGTTTTTTATTTTATTATACACTATTTAAATCATAATATATATACATAAATAGAAAAACTACGAATGAAACCTTTTATTAGCTAACATGTAAATAAGATGTTTTCATACTTGTAGCTAAAATATATTTAAATACGTAAATACAAATGTTTGATTATATTCACAGTACCACTCGAACGACTGGATGCTTCTTAATGATTTTTTTATACAAGTCAGTTTTAAACATTATACATATATAAAAAAGTTGTTCGTCACGGTCTCACGGATCTCCCGGCAGATGTGAAACATTTTAGTGAATATTAAATGAAAAATTATATATATTCCGGGTGATCCCGAAGCACGACAAACCAAAAGAAAATCACTGTGAAGATGTTTGTTATATTACTATCATGTGTATGGTGGACGTGACCTCTACCACTCCACTTGATTGCTGGATATACATTGGGTGATTCCGAAACACGACAAAGCAAAAGAAAATCACTGAGAAGTTGTTTATTTTATTACTTTGTGTATGTGTTTGCGATCCCTACCGACCGCTTTTAATCTATCCATGATTTAACATGAAACTTTGAAATTATACAGTCTGTCAATTAAAAAAGAACTGGGCTCCACACCGCCAACGTTGGAAGCAAAGCTACGCTACTCCAACATTGGGTCTTGTTGTGGTTTTTATTTTTATTCCATTAACTTACGTTTTTTGACCCTATATTATGTAATATTGGTGGCATTTTGCTTGATATAGTATGGTTGTTGTGCATAAGTGAAGTGGATAATAAATATAAAGTGGAAATTATGCATTTGCAATTGTCACAAAAACTACTTAGATAATTCTGACAAGGGACCACCATCTTGTCAGAAGACCCCACTTTGTATATTGGGAAATTTTACGAAGGCCTATAATAAATATTGACACTGGCAAGTACTTTTTGCGGCGCCAAAACAAGAAGAAGACTTTTTGCGATGACTAATGATTAATGATTAATAAAAAATTGGAATGAATAAGAACTTACCACACACTGTACCAGTACTGCAGCACGAGTCCAGCTCGTACGTATTCACGCACTGCTGCAAATCTGAATCGAAGCTCTCAACGCAATCCACCGCGGCGCAGTCGAACTGCGGCTCGCCGTTTATGATCTGGCAGCTGCATGCTTGCGAACAAGGATTCTTTATCAGGTTCTGTGGTATCGTCGAACGGTCGCCGTAAGCTGCTCCTCTGGAAATGTTCAAAACATTTGCAATAATAAATAAGAACAAGACAATTTTTAACAAAAACAGAGGACCAACTTCAATGGTTTTGAAGGGTTCCATGGTGTATCTTCGAAGCTGAAGGTCCTATGCCAATGAAATTAAAATGGGACCACCCTTGAGGTACCCCCCGTAAAATAAAAAAAATCATCCAAATCGATTCATAAACAAAAAAGTTATGGCTGAATATCCATAAAAAAAATATACATTCGAATTAAGTAACTTCCGTTGTTTTGAAGCCGGTTAAAAAATTTAACAAATTAGGTAATAATTGTTATACTGGTAATACTTCGGGCACTCGTTCTCTTCAGTCTGTGATATTAATTGCATGTACCTTTATAGTTTGTCTTTTAATAAGTCCATATTAAATTATTATGGCGATATGAGGATATTACATTATAATACATACATACATATTACAAATTTATTAGGATAGGATTAGGATATAAACAGATGGGTCATTGGTCATGGTCAAACATTAGCAAAAGGGTATTAGATTTCCTCTAATGAAAACGACGTTGTGAAGTAAAAGTGTGGTGGTTCAAGTCGAAAGTATATTGCCAAGCACATATACTAGAGATATCGGCTGGTATGATGTGAAATTATATTGTTAAAAGTTATAGTCTAAAGGATCGAATTATGTAGTCTTTTTATTACATTTTATTATCTCTAGAAATTATGTTATTTCTATAGAATTTGGAGATGCTCCGATGGGGCTGGCATACATCAAATGTAAAAGCCCCATAAATAAAGAGAAAAATATATACCAGAGATATATTTGACAAATACATGCAAATTACAAACTAGTCCCATAGTCCCAAAGGAATGTTTACTAATTACATCGTTAATTAAAACATAAATTAGTTGTATTTAAAACAAAAAATGTAGTTGGTGGTCCTTCTGACGTTATTCTGAACTTTCTGTTCTCGACCAGTTTTGGTGATTATTTTTTGGTACTAAAACAACATAATTATGACTCATTAAGATAATTAAAATAATTATATAGTTTATTAATATCCAGTACAGCGCCACTTACAAAATGCTCGCATAGTTATGTACCTACTATAAAATTTTGTGAATATGACCTCAATCGGTCAAGACATTCAGAACTACACGGTTTCGGAACCAACTATTATTTTGTTTCTAAAATTGGTAAAGCATTGTAAATGCAATCAAAATTATTTATCAATACGATAAAAACGGTTAAGACATAAGAAGCGATGCGAAGGTTGCGGTATTTCCCAATATCCATCAGTGAGGCCGAAGCCGTTTTTGTATTTGTCAATGCAAAAACCCGACTTCCCTCGGTTGTCTCGAGGCCGTGACGTCATCGCGATGCAACAAAGGTTCGGAAGTGATTTGTTTGTTTACAAATTTCTCTTCCTCGGCAATACAAAAAGTAGTAATAATTTATACGTTTATATAAACTGGTGTATAAGTAAGTAAGAGTCCAGAGCCGCCAGACGTTACTTATTTTCTGCATAACATAACATACCATCACGCCTGTATCTCCGAAGGGTTAGGCAGAGATGTACTAATATACACCCACAGTTCGCCGAGTATGTTTTTTAGGTCCCATGTAATAGAGGCCGAGCCTATTGCCATTAATCGGGCACAAAGCCAAACTCCGAGCTGCTACTGAGAGTTTTCATAGGAAAACCCAATAACACTTTGCTTGACCTGGGGATTCGAACCCAAAACCTCGATCATAGCAGTCGCGCTTACGATCACCAGGCTAATGAGGCAGTTATTAGCTTATTTTTTGATTATCAAAATATGTGAGATAGAGTGTAATTAATAATGTGAGTATGTTCTTCGAACGTATCTACGCTTAACAGTTAGTATGGGCCGATGCGACGGCCGATTTACAGATATCAGATACCTTCGGTAGGTACTTAAAAGTATTACTTACTTTACTTAAAGTAAATAAATAATAAATTAGTAAAGAAAAAGTAGTGAGTACTTATTGCATATTATATGTTATTTCTGATCAATTATAGCAACTAATATTAACAAAAACGTCCGGTTTCATTGTAGTTAATAGATATTTGTTTACCTTAAAGAGTTTAAGCGATATGATATTGGTGGTGATACTAATTACGTATATTATGAGCTGCTACTGACGACTTCTTTCACCTGAATATGCTTTTGAATGTCAACGGAATCTAAGTGTCTCTTACTTGAGTCGAGAGTGAATTGTCTTTTATTTCTTGAAATTGTAATTTTATTAATACTCCTTAGTCTATAAAAAAGAGCGTAATTATTGATATTCCTAGATCTTTCTTCGGTTTCAGTCCTGTATTAATAACATTCACATTGGTTTAGTAGTTTTTTTTAGATTTAATAAACAGACAAGTAGAGAAAATCTAATAAACCTCTTTATAAAAGCAGTGTAGTTAGAAAATAGATAATTGATAAAATAAAATATTTTCAATCGTGTTTATTATTGTTTTCCAAAAAGAAGATCATAATCTACTTAAATAAGTGAGATTTTTATCTTTTAACATTTTAGCTATAATCTCACTGGATGGTAACTGACGATGTTGCCCACGATAGTGACAAGCTAAGCCTATTGGGGGAACTGATTCTCAATCAACACCTATAGGGTGGTAGCTAGCCAGGTGGGCATTAAGAAATATCCTGTCATCATACTATGGCTTCATCACGATGTTATCTTCACCAAGTGCTCAGGGTCACTGCAGGGATTCGAACTCACGTCGATCGACGCGGTGATTAAAGATCCATCATGGCATCAAACATATATATTATTATAACTAGCAGCTTCGCTCCCGTCATAATGGAGTTGAATCATTCGTTGTTACTGCATTTGGCTAATAGATGTCGTTACTTCTATTATACAAACTTACACCCCATCTTTCACACCTTAGGTATTGAATTTGAGAAAACTATAAAACATCTTTTTACTCTCTAACTGAATTGCTAAATACCAAAGTTCATGTTCAAAAAATATGTTTTTTCATATACATTTTCATCCCCCTTAGGGTCACCTTAGACCTTAGGGTCGAAATTCAAAAAAAATCCTTCCATAGTGCTCACCTGCAGTGTAAAAGGAACTCGCGTGCAAATTTTCTTGGTTCTAACGGTTTAGGATCTGCGTTGATTAGTCAGACATCCAGTACAAGTAATTATAAGTAACATTGTATCTCGTCGAAATTAACTTTTTACATATTATTATTAAATTATTTAAATTAACTACTAACCTATAATAGCACATAGTAGGGTCTGGGTGTAAATCAGGACATATGAAAGAGTCAGGACATATTGTGGAGTTGTCAACGCTGGGTACCGGGGTACAACCAAGTTCCAAATAGAAGCCAGCCATATCACACTCCCCGGACATGTCTGAGACCACACTGCCCAGCACTGTTGAATAACATACTTATTGAAATATATACACTAGTTGTGCCCTACGGTTAAATGTTCCATGTTAAATTTATTTGACCAACTCTTCATCGCGCTGCCGCCAACACGCCCATGTAGCCTACCGCTGCTCTCATGTTCCCGTACTTGCGTACAGTTTTTCAGATTGCTTAATGTTCATGGTTACTGCTCCACTCATTAGGGTCGTCGCGTGAAGTTATATAGCCTATAACTTTCCTCAATAAATAGGTTATTAAATGCAAAAAGAATTTTTCAAATCTGACTGATAGTTCCAGAGATTAGCGAGTTCAAAGCAAAAACACTAACAAACAACCTTTTTAGTTTTATTAAAAACTAGCTGACCCGCGCGACTTCGTCTGCGTCACATAGAGGGAGAGAGATAGAGAGAGTGGATTGCAGACACAACTTCGACGAAACTTGAGGGAACTACAATCCATCGCCTACGTCAATAGAAACTGAAAAACTGGATATGTACCAGATCGTGATCGTAAATGATGATGTGGTTTAGGATGGAGCACGTTTGCCTAGAAGGTTCCTATTCACTCGAGACTTGAAGATACTCATATTATCGGGAAATACAAAATCCGGCAAATTGTTCTACTCTTTAACGGTGTGAATGATAAATGTGCTAGCAAAACGATTTGTGCGCATTGTGTCTCTTGTCGGCCGATGGTAGATGGGGGATGGGAGAATTCAAAATCAAAATCAAAATATTTTTTATTTAATTAAGGCCCTAAGAAGGCGCTTATGAATGTCAAAACACTGTATTACAAACATTATACTACATTACATTACAATAATTTAATTGTGTAATTCCAAAGCACAACCGCAAAAAAACCGATAAACAGGCAACTTTAAGCTGATGTTCAAGGCTCTGCAGCCTTGCCTCAATTAGCGAATCGTTGACAATGATTCATTTGGCACGCCGCGTCACTCCATTACCTCTAGTGCTTAAAGTTGGTATTTGTCCGACCCATCCCAAAGATGAGAGTAGTACACCATGCGCGATCGGAATGCGCTTGATATAATAGATCAAGCAGCTGACCCGACGTCAAGTACCGTCTCACCTTTGCAAGGATACCTAGCTTTTTGGCAGCCAACTGAGCTTTATACTTAATGAAGGAGCCAAAATTTAGGTTTGAAGATAACGTAACACCTAAAAGTACCAGATGGTCAGTTATCCGAACGGACAAATCCCTGAAAGTTGGAGTCAGTTGGAAGGGACTCCGTTTAGCGAAAAATAGACACTCCTGAGTCTTAGTGGCATTCAAGTTTTATAACGATTTACTTAGGTAGACACATGCCGATAGCACATAAAAAAACGGTCTTGTATCCTAACTCGTTCTAATACAAACGTATACTATGCTTTTTCTCTTTTGAATTTCCGATCTATGTGTTTAAATCTAGAGCTTGAAGCTATATTCGTAAATATATCAAATATCTATCAACAAAAATTAAAATTAAAAAAGGTTGAGAAAGTAAGACAATGAACCACATACAATAAGAGCTTCGAGTTACATTTAGATGCCTGACTGAAACGTACATTCTGCAACCGCGATGTAATTGATGCCATGTATTTGTGGTATCAATATCATCAACACTTGCATTCCAATTAATTCCACCGTATCATTAAATTTTGTACTTCAATATTTGTAAAGTAATATTTATGATGATCTCGCGTTGAATATTAAAAATAAATATATCTTTCGTCTTATTTTAAAAGCTCCAATATATCAATTTAAAATCATGTTTCTTACTCGCTGTGCCAGCGGAACCGCTAATGTAGACTACAGAATTATTTTTTATGATGGTACTGTAATATTTTTTATATAAGGACCATGTATTTAAGGAGTAAAACAAAATCAATCAAATCAAAATCTATTAATTCGTTTTTGCGTGATGCATGCACAACAGCAAACCTCAATAATTTTATTTATATAAATTGTAGTAAATACATTTCATTTGAATGTTGAGTGTTGTTTAGTACATTTAGATTAATCTTAGAAGGTGTCCTCAAGTTATACACTGGATATTAAATAACGTAAGCGACAGACTACATGACATTTACACTAATTTGATTAAATTTAAGATTACATAAAATAAGATTTTGTATTTGACACACTTGACATTGGCAAAATAGCCTACATAGGCTTTTGCCTAAATTAAAAAAAAAAACAAGGTTAAGTATTTAATTTTATTTTATATAATCACGTATTTCTGATATATTATGACTAACGTATCTATTTTTAGAAATGTTGTTGGTTTGATTGTATGAATTAAACCAGATAAAAAAAAAATATACAGTATAAACATAAACATATAACCGCAAAACATGGTCATGCAAAAATGATATAAGAATTTGGTAAATCCTAAACAGCTGTAAATAATTATTTAGTTTACATACCGAGCGTGAGGAAACTGACCAGAGCTTTCATGACTTACTAAATTCAAAGACGAATGTTTTGAAACAATCACTTAAATAACCACGTCCGCTAAGCTTAGATGCGATCAACTGAATGACGAACTGACGAATACCAAGCACTACTTACTATCTTATTGCTCTTGCGCTGCTAGGTTTTTCTTTTGGAGAGGTGAACTAATAGGGAAAATGTAATTTATTATGTTCACTTCTCCAATTTATATTTCATCGGTATGTTAATAAATCTAAGTAATCATTGGTTTAGAGACTAATTAAAAATATAATTATTATTTTATTGTATTAGTTTTTTTATACTACTAAGTTGGCGAAGAAATATACGGCCCGCCTGATGGTAAGCGGCTAGCCTATGGACGCCGATCCTGAACCAATCTACCTCAAGAAGCTCTGGATACTCGTACTCATCGCAAGAACACAACACAAGGTTATTCCAGTCGTACTGCCCCAAGTAGAGAGAAATCTCGAAAGACATTTCTCTAATGCCATACCTCTCTCGGTTTTTGTTAAATAATTCTAATGTTAAGTATTTTTAAGGTTAAATAATTTTTATCTTTATTTATTTAGGGACTAGGACCATGACAGTGTCATGGTAAGGTAACCGTAATATTTACAACATAGTTAAATTTTGGGAGCGCTTTCGAAGGCTTTTAAAAAATTATACACAAGACTGATTCTTAAGAAACTTTACACGAGAATGAATTACATGGTACAAACCTCTTGTATATAACCTCTTATTTTAAAAACAAAACATGTCGCAATCCTTCTAGATAAAACATCAGATGGTTATTGGTAATTCGTAGATATAATAAGGGGTTATAGAAAGACAACCCGGCCCTAGTACTTCCAGACGCCGTGATATACGTCTCCCGTCTAGGTACTATGATTACTCTATGTAGGTTGTATATGCATCGGTTGTTGTTAGTTCTATTCTTGAATTTGACAGAGAATAAAAAGAAGAGCTCTAGCTAGGGCGTCGTTTGTTGTCTTTTAAAATGACTGTCGTGTTTTCTGATTATTTTATATAATAGCCTAACTTACGAATGTGTAATACATTGTGGTGGTTGAATAAACATTTCAACGATCTGCCGACTATATTATTTATAAGACTGAGCTAGCTTGGCTAAAGGGTTAAATATTATAACATCAGCATTTATAACACATGTACCAATTAATAAGACGTAATAAGTGTGGGTACAAACTGTATAACTATATTAACTTAACACTAATGACAAACTTCCATAAAATCTTGGCATCCTCACTTGCAGTTGCGGCCAAGATTTTATGACAGTCGTCGTCATCATGGTAAGTTGCATTAAGGTTAAACTGCTGTATAAATGATTTTTGTTGAAGGTTGTTCGGGCCACATCTTCACAAATGTAATTTGATATATTTACTTTTTTGTAACAGAAAGCAAAATTGTCAAGGGGCCTATTACACATGGCCTATACTTCGTGAACAGTAACAATGAGTGATCTACATAAACGATTGTTAACAAAACATTTGTTGTCTTCGATCTGAAAGGATTCGCTTGCCATCGATTGTAAACCGCTTGTACTAATATATAACCTTCACGGGTGTAAGGAAAAATAAATAAAGGAACATTCATTTTACTTAATTTTTTAACCGACTTCTAATAACAAGGAGGTTTTCAATTCGGTTGTATATTTTTTATGGTTCTAAACTGGTTTAGATGATACTTTTTTCGTTGGAGAGGGGATACCTTAGGGGAAGTTCCATTATAATTTCGTTGGCATTGAACCGTCGACTTCGACCAGGGAACTGCACAAAATCATTGAAGTTGTTTCTTTTATCTTAAAAATTGTCTTGTTTATTATATAATATATATTTTTAATTATTTTAGTTTCATGTAAACAATAATATGATTTGAATCGTTACTATATTAGGTATACAACAAGAAACAAAAAATATTGTTTTCGAAATATTAGTAAGTATGAAACAAATCAATAAGTAATGTGCTATGGAATCTTTATTCTAGAACTTAATACTATTAGCTGAAAAAACTTTTGTCTTAAAAAGTGTAAACAGTGATAAACTATAGGATAAAATAAATCAGACCCAATATTCATTGGACTAAAAGTGTAACGTAAAGAAAATACTTACTTTAAAAAGCGAATCACGTTGTCATTTTAGAAAATTTATACCAGTTAGTATCAAGTAAATCAAGCATAAAGTATAAGTAAGTATAACTTTAAAGTTATCAAGTAAATGTCGCACTGTGTAGGTGCAGTGCCGCCCACGTCGCCTCTTGGTATACTTTCTAACAACCGGCTTTAATAGGTTGCTTTTGAAGGCTTTTGTTTTATCAACGAGTAGCAAGAGTCTGTGATTTTGTTCGCGTTATTTAAAATATGGAACTTTAATAAAAATAACTTATAAAATATTTATTTGGTATTAACTACATTACGAAAAAATTGCGATATAAAAAAGAGAATCTTTCTTCTTTAATGTAAGAGCTCAGCTCTTGTTGGTGAAGCAATTGTCACTGTTCTCTATCTTTTGCCTTCCTTCTGACCTCTTGATATGATATGAATCCCACTTTATTCTTCACTTATTGGTAAAGGCTTCTTCTAGGTCTTCCTCTTCCTTTTCTTTCAATTTTTCCTTCCGAAATTGTTTTGAATTATGAAAGATGAAGAACATTAGCTAGACATAAATGATTATAAATGAGGAAGTGTTGAGAATGATTGACGAGGAAAGAATTGTTGAGAACCATAGATAACAAAAGCGGAAATATGGTTGAATAGATAATTCGGCACGACAAGTACTTTAAAAAAAGAATATTTATTTAAAAACACATTTATTATTTAAATTAGTTTACAAAGGGTAGATAGTTACACGTAAGTATTAAAATTATTGAAATGGAGTGCAGCAAGGTATTCTACCTTACTCTGGATAACAACATAAAGTATAAATAGAAAGTAGGTAAATATAAAAAAACCGAATCTTCTTATTTATTCTTTAATACTTTTATTTAAAACGTAGCCGAAATGAAAATATAAAATCCATATTTTAAAACTATTAAATTCATATATTGTATCCTATAATAAATACAAAAGGAGGAACGCTACCCTAAAGTCTTAATGATTGAGCTAAACAACATACTTTTAATATCAATCAAATTATATGTATTATAGTATTACTATCGATCGATATTAAAACAGAGTAACGTAAACGATTTATAAATTGTTTACATAAGCACCAGGACCTCGTATTCAGCGGAACTCTTCTCTTCGCCGTCGAAGGGATAGTAACAGCATTCATGGCTCGCCTGAATCTGTAATCACATAAATAAGTTTAAAACAGTGATGGTTCGGTGGTAGCGTCTAGGGAAACCGCGTCGATTGACGTGAGTTCGAATCATTTCAACGAGCGTGAATGGCTAAGGAAAACGTCTTAATGATCTATAAAATGGTGGTAGAATTTTTTCTAATACATATCTGGCTAGCTACCACCCTCAAGTTAAAAACCTGTCGCCAAGCAACTTATAGGTGTTTTCCGGAAGCTGTACTTAGAGCCAGTTCCCGCACTGGACTTAGCTCACTTAGCGTGCTACCATCTTGGGTAACATCGTCACTTAACATAAGATGAGTTTGAGGCCGAACGGTAAAACCTATAGAGGTTTAAAAAAATACACTAACAATCGCCCGCAACTCTTCAGTCGTTTTAATTACATTATTAAAATATTGTCGCCACTCAGGGGCAATGTAGTTTTCTCTGTGTTTCTACAAACAAACAAACTTTACCTATTTATAATATTACTGTAGTCTATGATAATAAACTGCGAATAGAGAAGAATAATTTATCATTCGTTAGTGATGAAAATTTAATCATCTATTTAAATGCATGAAAATACTTTTGAAAATAAAGAAATAAAAATTGGTTTTTAACTTGTTTGTTATATATAAAAAACACGTAGTTTAAGTGTTTTTTTTTTTTAAGTCGAAGTGATAACAACATTTTAGATAAATGACCACAATTTAAAGGTGGCCTCCCATGGTCGTGACATTGCGGATGGATGCGGAAGAAGAAGAAGAGTGTCGTCTGTGAAAGCGAAATAAGTCTGTAGCCATAATGTCAGATGTTTGGCTGTCCGTGCTCGTCGGCTCAGCGTGAGCGTGAGAAATGTATTCCTTTTGAAAGCTTCCACTGCGTGCACTGCGTGAATGGTTAAGTTACACAACAATAGTATGTGATGAAATTATTTCATTTTAAAAGTTCTAAAAAAAATCCGGGACAGCATATGACTAACTCTTTTAAGGTTTACTCAATATAACCTTTTTTATGGTAATAACATTTGTTCTAAAATAATGAATTATTTGCGAAAGTGTTTTTATATACATGGTATTAATCCTTATCGAAATAAATACGTTATTTAATTTTGAACAAAATTTCCCTTTACAGTAGTAGATTTTAATTAATATCTTAGGAGATATCACAGTTTTGAAATAACTCGGCAGCAAAATAATGATCAATTATCGCGAGCGCATTTTATTATGTATAATAATGTGTGAGGCGGGCGGTACCTATAATACAGTTGCCTACGACCCACTCTCTCTAATCCTTTCTCTCTCAATCTTAAATGACGCAGACGAAACTTCGCGGATTAACTGCGTGGGTCAAATAGTTACTTATATTATTTTTAAAAATATGATGCAAATGCAGAAATATGTTCTTGCTATATAGCTATATAGTTTGATATATAGCATGATTTGATAGTGCACATAATCTCAATGTACGAGGTACCTTGCCAGGTGTAGTGCATCCGTCGTGTGTTACCCTACCGAAGAACAGTTTTTCGCCGTCCGCAGTGACGCCTGCCTCCACAGCACCAGGTGGAACTGCACCGTTCGTCGAGAACTGCCATGAGAACATAGCAGGTACCAACACCTGTAATTACAGAACGTACCTATTTGAGAACATGGTATGTATATAAAAGGGCTAGGTGAATATTTTCGTGTCTATCCTAATATCATTAATTCTTTCTTTCTTACCTTCATTCATTCATTACAAGGGAAACAAATAGTTACAATTTCTTATTACTAAGTTTAAAAACAAGCTAAAATTAGATTCCAGGCTGATGTTAAATGACTGTGTGACCCAAGATGGTAGCACGCTAAGCCTAGCTTAGAGCGGGCTGGCTCTCAAATGCAGCTGCCGAAATACACCTATAGGTGCTTGACGACAGATTTTCAACTTAACGGTGGTAGAGCCACGCGGGTATTAAAAAATGACCTACAACCATGCTATGATTTCATCACGGTGGTTTCCTTCACCGAAAACTCAGGCTCATTGCAGGAATTCGAACTCACGTCGATCGCTGAACACCACTGACCCATCATTGCATCAAAAGTTTATTACACTAAGTTCCATTCATTTACAAAAAAGGACAACGATTTTGAAACCTTCTTAAAAATATAATTCACCTCAAATTGATCTTTCATTATTTCTTCGCCACCCCACGAAATGTAGCACGCGTCCTTTGAGGGTATAACCTTCGCTGGAAGGATATCTCCTTCATGGTGTGCTCTGCCTGCGTAGATTTCTGCACCGTCAGCATCTGTACCTACTCGCAAAGCACCCGGAGGGATGCTGCGCTGGCTCAAGCATGCGGGGACCCAACGGTATGTGCCTAAAATGTAAATAAATATTTTATATAGTTCTTGAAACCTTTAAGAGAATTACTCAAGAAATTAATGAAAACAACAAAGAAGTCATGCATGTTACAAAAATTCTTACTGTATATGAAATGGTTCATTAAGAAAAAGACCCCAAAGAAATAGATTAGATTGAACTATTAATAGCAGTTATTATTTGATATTCAAAACATGCAGAGAAGATATAGTTAAGATTAATTATGTACAATATGAGTTTATCTAAATAATAAGCATTTTTCTGTAAATATAATTTTTTAAATTAAATTTAAAATAATGTAATTTGTGATAAAATAATGAAACATAAATAGTAGATAATCAAATCGATATGATTTATTTGTTCACATAAAAAGCTACGGCCAAAACTCTGTATGGTAATGAATTTAACAAAAATAGTATAATAAAATTTTTAGCAAATGATAAAATTGCCACTATTGGTCCAGGATTGGAGTGTCTGGAGAAGGAAATAGGATCCATAGAGAGGATTGGCCCAACACCGGCAAACGATACAAAAAGCAACTGAGAGATAACACCTTTTATCTGTCCCTTTTTTTCGAATTCTTACAATGAACAATGCGATAAAGTCTAAGATATGCATCATGGAATGTCTCCGAAACAAAACAGAGAGGATAAGTTTGATAGGGCGCTTTAATCTCAATATGTGGGATCAGGGTGCTTTTCACGCTATATGGTCAAAACCAGAAAGTACTAACACCCTTTTGGTTTATAACTCGATTGCTTGTTACTTCAAATAAACTGCGTGTAAACAACTAGGTCGACATAACCCTAAGGGTCAAAGAGCAAAAAATCAGAATAAATACTTGTTAAAATGAAATAAAGAAAATTGAAAATAAGCTATAATAACACTAAATTTGTTATCAGCTGATAAAATATTTCAATCTTTGCTGTTACAGAAATATTTCAAAATGTTTCGTATTAGTGTAATCTTGTAGATAAGTCTTGGAAATAGATTAATAAATAATTGATGAGAAGGCGCTTCATTGAATTTCATATAATTCCAATACACTAATTGTATTTCACCAGAAGTACTATTTTTTGCACCACTTATAAAATGATTATGAGAAAATTTAGAAACATTAACAAATTTGTAATTACTATTCCATTTAAATGCGAATGAGTATTGGAAATATATAGTTAATGACCTCATGAATCAGAAATTAATTTTGTATGAATAATGAGGATTATGGACTTAAAAAGCAAAAGACTACTAAGAGAAATTAATCTAAGTGGTAAGTTATAGTTTCAGAAGGTGTCATCTCTCTACATCCCACAACCGTCTCCAGACTTACTCCAAGGTAATTCGACTGTTTCGCCAGGTAGTTCGGGAACTATTTCCTCGGGCTCCGGGTTATCGACGACTTGTACCGGTTCTGCCGGTGGCGGGTATGGGTAGAAGTATGCAGGATGGACTGGGTAGAACACCACCCCTGGACCATGAGGATACATATGGGGAGGACCATGACCAGGAGGATAACCGTGTGGTGGAGGCGGTCCACCATGACCGTAATAAGGACGTCCTGGACAATCGATTGTATATTAATCAAAAAATTAAATTCCTTTATCTATCTAATGTTTGTTGGTTAAATTTTATATTCTTCCTAGTGTTCTGTGTTACTGAATACGTTTATTGGTCCTTAGTTTACCTAAAAAAAGTCCGGGATAACATATGTCGTATAAAAACACGAGTGAAACCGTAGAGTACAGCTAGTCTCTTATGATCGGCTTACAGATTTGTGTTTACAATTTTATTGTGTAAATTACACGTAAATGTGATACGATATTGTCTATCTATAACTATTGCTGGCAATAGTTACGCGTTCAATAAATCGTATAAAGCGATATAAATCCACTTACTACAAAACGTACTTTACAATTTGATAACGATAACATAACTTACAATTATCTAAATGGACCATATAATAGAAATGTCATTAACTGGTACCTATGCGTTACAAATGACTAGTCTTATCGAATTTACCCGAAGTTTGATAAGGTTCTTGGTATTACCTATGTAATCATGAAATATCTTTGGATTGTCTATTAGTTTTTAGTTATATAAATATCAGTACGTTTTTACACGTACAAGTTCGTACCAATGGCGATGCATCCTGCTACACTTTTTATAGCTATGCATATAACTATATCATGAAATTAAAAGAGTCGTTGATTCTCAGCCGTAAATAATTTAGTAAACAATATTTTAAGTTATTAATTTTAAGGGTTCAGTTCCTAAAGAAATAACCATATTCTTGTCGTGGCCCGTTGCGCTGTGTACTTTCTTCCTACCTTTAAAGTAGGTACCTAACTTCATCTCACTATATTTTGATCCGTAATAGGTAACCGATTGAAATTTTAATCGAAAATGTTTTTTTTTATGGTGGATATCCTAACAAATAATTAAATGAAAAATATATATAATGCGGTGAATCGGAACGCTTGATGCGCGAATTCGACTTGCACATGAATCAGACATTTTATCTTATTTCAACAACTATTTTCCGTTCTTATTTTAACAAAGATAATCAGTTTTCCTGATGCAATACTTCGAAACGAATATTTACTTGAAAGTATAAAGTTATAATATGAACTGGAATAATTTTTATGCTTAGTGCAAGTATGTTGAATAAGTCCTTATTTTTGATATTAAGTAGAGATAACACTCATTTATTATATTTCTAGAGAATCGTAATAAAATGAAGACTAAACTAATTATTAACATTCTTCGGGGATGAATTCAATAAAAATAATCCAAATCCTACGTCAAGGTCTACGTTTATAAATTATAATAGTAGAGTGCCTGATAGGATTTAATAATTGTACCAAGAAGGATTGACGTGTTTGATTTTGTTAATTTTCCTTTTAACTACCTACTAAGATGATTGTCGTGTAGTGACCAAGAAAATTTTATTACAAATAGATAGTTAATTTGTATTATCATAAATGTTTATTTATTTCCATACTTTAAACAATTTTTACAGGTTTCCCTAATTCAGTAGTGAAGCCAAATAGTATTACATAATATTTTATTATAATGTGTTACATTATAATAATGTCAAATTTTGTAGCATAGTATGATGTTGTGTATGTTTAAATGTATTTACCAATATTTTTATCATTATAATAAGTGATCATTGAACTTATCATAGTTGGAAATTATGAACACTTGAGCACAGTAATTATGTTTATTGTTTAAACGTTGTATTTGTCCAACAGCTCATTATGTGTCGTCGGATACCGCTTTCATTTTATATGTTACTGCGGGTTTTTAATTTGAATTAACCATATTTTATTTATTAAGTATTTCATTACTATTACACAAAATTATATTGTATCTGGTATATTGATTGCTTTTAGACGATATTGTTTAGTTTTTTTATGTAATTGATATTTTGTTAAAAATCATTGTTGCTAAAGAAGCTGAAAAGAATTTTCATTTGAATTGTATTGAAAAGTTGTATGAAATATGTATAGGTAATTTCTCTTTTTGTATCACTGATTCACCTACTTACGTTTCTGTGTGACTTGCCTCAATAAGCAAAACAAATTTTGCTTATCGAATGTATGTATCACTATATGTGTATACTTATAGGATTTAACTATAAATCTGATATATTTTAATGATTTTTTTAAATAAAATTTTCCTTACAATACTAGGAGTGCTATAGACTATATTCATTTTATTTTTAAATACGCTTTTATTATCGTCTTGTATTATAAATGTGAAAGTACCTACATCTATTTCAATGTTTGTCCATTAATCATGCTCGAATGACTGGACGGGTTATAATGCAATTTTTCATAGAAGTCGGTTATGTCGTGAAATAAGATGCTATTTATTTATTAATTACCTATTAATAAAGTTTAATTTCTGCTCAGTGAAGCGGCTGAGGAACAGCTAGTTTATTACAATACTGTTGATATTATTTATTTATGTAATGATCATTTATAGGTATAAGTGGAAATACTTCGCTGCTGTGGTATTGTTATAGGTGAAAACAACAGCCATCACGAGTGTCTGTGTTCAAAATTTGCATTATAATAACAATTTTTCCGTGAAACGGTTACATATTATAATTATGTGGTGCCTACCTACATATTTTACTTAAGTATCAGGTTTACACGGGCTACATTTTCGCAACTGACCTATTTCGCGTTATGGTTCTTTATGATTGTGATTTTTATTGCCATTTGGTTTCTAGATAGGTACTGCAACTCTAAACATTATTTTCCATACCGTTTATATTTCATTAGGTTATTAAATTCATTCATTGATGCATACGTGGCACAATGTGATGATGAGATATTGATGAGACGTACCTAATTTAGATATAAAAGTTATTTTTTGTTTTGACTATGTTTAATAACCAAAACCTAAAATGGTTTCAGTAATAACAAAAAATGTTACGTATTTATATTATTAGTATAATACAAAAAATAACTATATCAAGGATTTATAAGTTCATTTAAATTCTTTAATTAAAATTTTCACGTATTAATCGTTCCATTTTATAATTTCATTGCTGATAAAGAGTAATAAATGACAAAAAAGTTAATGTCTCAGATTATAATAAAAAATGGATTTAATAATTAAATTGTTAAATAGTAGGTATACTGTGAAATATGTTCTAATACTATGTTATCAGTTTATCTCTTATCGTGTTATCAGACTCACCTGCCATGGTTCTCGTGTCGTCGTTCACAATCAACTGTACTCAAAACACTCTACACACAATATATTTATTACGAAATGACTCATTTTCTCATGTTGATAACGTAGCGTTACATCGACTCTTCAATTAATAGCGCCACCTAGCCAATTAGTAGAGAATCTTTTTTAAACAAAGGTATTTATGTAAACGATAATAATTGTATTATGTGACAGCAGATTATCAATGTATGTGGAGTTTTAGTGCGATAGTAGTCTGTCTTAAATATAGTGGTATTTATTTTTACCCAACTGCGAAAAAGGAGGGTTATTTTTTTGAGCGTATGTCATGTATGTATTTAAGTGTGTATCATACATGTCTGTTTCTTTGGCACGCTCTGTAGGCTAAACGGCTTGATGGATTTTAGCATACGAGGTGTCGTTAGATTCGTCGTAGTTGCGGGAGTGACATAGGCTATTTAATATTTAAGTACGACTGGGAATCAAAAAGCAAAAAGTAGGAAAATATTCTTTTTGTTAACTATTTTTTGTTGTAGTCGGAGTTTTTGTTTGTTTTTAATATCTGCGTTGTTGATTCGTTATTTTGCGTAATATAGTTTGGGTTATTTTGTTATTGTGCACAACTGAAACTGACATTAGGTTAGCTACGTAGGCAGTAGGATAGTTTTGTATATCCAATTATGTATATAACCCACTGCATTATTTCCGACGTGGGTAGTAATAAATATCTAATCTATACTATAATATAAAAAAGCGGAAAAGTGTTTTTGGTTTGTTTGTTTGTTTAAACACGCTTATCTCTGGAACTACGTCGGATTCGACAAATTCTTTTTGTATATTATAGCCAGACTCACGAGCAATAGTATATAGGCTATCAACATTAGGCCACAACTATCTGCGCTGACGTAAGCGTTAATGATACGGAGATATAATGTTCCACAAAAATATTGGTCCTTTGTATATCTAAAAAAAAGTTAGCGATATTATACGCCTACTTCGTTATACATAACCCACAATAAGGTTTTTTTGAAAAAGATATGTTGAAAATTAAAGTCATTTTTAAGCATTATTTTTAGACATGTTATATTACCTTACAAACAAAAGTTACTTCACCATAAAAACAATTTTATGAAGTTAAATTTTATTGTTTATAGTATTTTATTTGGAAACATAGTTTAGGAAATAATAAAAAATTAAAATAAATTGTACTTAAAATAATTGCAATAAAATTGTTAATTTAATTTAAAATGTTAATTTGTTTTAATTGCTATTGAAATAATTAGTAATTTGTGCGTTGGCGGCGCTGTGTTTGTCGGATAAAATTAAGACGGATGAAACCGTGGGGCACAGCTAGTATTAGTTATATAATTATGAATTGGTAAGTACATTATCTACGACTGTACGTAAATCCTGATTTTGTCGATTTTTAAAGTGTCACCAAATGAAGTGATGAATTTTGTCATTACTAAAACAGATAGGCATGTTTCCGATAAGTAATTTTCTAAGAAAAATAATTTTATTACTCATTATACTAATAATTTACTAGAAACAAATATCATTAATTTGTAGTAATCGGTTAAACGGAAATCCTTGAAAAAAATTAAAACGAACAAACAATTGTTAAAATAGAGTCGAATTTATTTTCCGCATGTTTTTATACTTTCAATAACTTGTTGCGACAATCTCTCGTATTCTTTCACCGTGCGTTCGTTGGTATTTCTCCTGAACTCTTCGAAATTAGCGTACGACATCACCAGGTCGTGTAATATATCCGAAATGATATATTTGAATATTTTCGGTTTCGGTCTATCACTCTTCTCTGCAATCATTAACGTGGAAATCACCTGTAAATATATTCGCAATGGTGAATATTATAAATTGAACTTTTTTTTATAAAAACAAATAGGTAAGATTGAACAGTGGGTAATAAACATGACGCGTATTAAAAAAAAAAGTATCATTTATGGTCCCACCGATAATTAGGCAATTAAATTAAAACGAATAAATTTTAATTGTATCCGTAGACATTTATGGCGAACATTTTACTGTTAGCTTTAGCCAAAGCTACAAGTACAAAAATACCTATCTATCTCTGCAACTAGTCCTATAAATTGAAGACCAACTACTGCCATTTATCGAGTGACTATAGAATCCTGTTTTATGACGATTTCAGTATTGTAACAAGATGGCGGCGCTCCCTTGTTAGAACTCTCTAGGGAGTATTTGTGGCATCTCAGAATTCATGATATATGTTATTATTCCTAATACAGTTCACATATGCATAATATCCTGCATAATGCTTTATTATCCAAAATGCCACCTGTATTAATGTTTAATGTCGAGTAGGTAGTTATAAATAGCGGAATATCGATTTCAAGGCCGTAGGATTGAACCCCTTTATCGAATTTTTCTGTATTCGCGTAGATTTACTAATTTGATTTTATAACACTATTGGCTTACGGTGAAGGAAAATAACGTGAGGTAATCTGAATACTTAATTCACTTAACTGTGAAGTGTGTGGGAATATAAATGTTCAACATATGTTGGTGGAATTGTGAAGTATGAAATAAGCAGAAGTCGTTTAATTTTAAGTTTAGGGTTATGTTCTTTAGATGTTGGTATTTTCCACAGTATACTAGCGGGACCTACTTCTGGTTCGGTTGGTATGCTGTGGAACTTTACTGTTTTGTGTTTAAGTAGTGTTTTTATTTAGTTAATTATTTTATTTTCTGTAGAAATTTATTTAATTTCATTTAATTTGGTTATGTTTCGATAGGGCTGACATACACCAATTGTAAAAGCCTTCTAAATAAAGAGAAAAAAAATCTGAACACTTGAGAAATTATACACATCTGCCTAACCCTTCGGGGATACAGACGTGATGGTATGTTATGTTATGTTGTTATTATTGTAATATACTAGCTGTATCCGCATCTGCGCTTGCGTGGACTACAGAATGCTGTCGATCAGGCACTGGCAGGGGTCCGTGTTTATTTTAAGGACAAAAATGCTTATTATGGGTGATCCTTAGAAAATAGACATATGTCTTCTATGACTCTTTTGTAGGTCTTCTCATGATCTACATTTGTGTACTACCATAATTTGATATATCTTTTATCGTTTACTCAGCGTAAGCCATTTAAGCGCCCCAAAATCGCCGTTATTCTGAATTGATTTTTATTTGTGCGGAACCCTAACTCTTTTTCTAAAATAAAAGTAGTCTAAGTACTCCTTATAAAATCAGCTATCTACCACTGAATGTCTATAGGTCAACTTTTTGTATGTATTATGTACAAAGAGTTGCAACATTTTTCGATAGTTATTTAATTTAAAACAAAAAGTTAACAACAGAAGCAATTTATCACTTAAATCCAGTATTTAAAATTACAACACAAAAAAAAATATATGTTTTTTTTGTACAACTAATGTGTCAAACAAGCTTACGGCCCGCCTGGTGGTAAGCGGCTAAAGTAGTTAAGCTATGGACATTTTTATACCATAGGTATTACTGGTGCGTAGCCGACCTTGAACCTTGACCTTGGACAGAAGTTCCGAAGAGATTTAGAAACCCTAGCCATCGCAGGAGCACAACATAATGTTATTTGGTAGCGATCTTTTTTAGAACGGAGGTAAGCCACCAGTCGGATTACTCTAAGTAGAAAGGAATTTCCAAAGAATTTAATTTATCTATGCTCTACCTCCCTTTGAATCCCCCTTCCCTAAGGAGCTCCGGAAACCCTACTTACTCTAGGAACATAACATAAGGTTATTTTGCTACGATCTTCTATATGGTGGAGGTATTTCACCAATCGGGCAACTTCAAGAAATCTCCAAAGAAATTAAGCGAAGTACCTCCTCTTTAATCGTTATATTATTACACTAGTCATCATCATCATCATCCCATTATAGGTTACTTACCTTTGTTCTCCAAGACTTCAACGCTTCACCTAATCCTGTGCCTTGATGTTTATTTCCCACGTCTTGCAGATTATGTCGTAAAAGTACCAAGTGATGATAACGACAGATCTCTAGAATAAACGTCAATAATGATTTAATATTGTCTTATTTCTCGATGGTCACCGTTGTGTTAGGATTGTACTGTGCTGACCATTAGTGATAGTGTTATCAACTTATCCCGCTAGGTAGATATTATAAAAAAAACTGCCTTTCACGTAGTTAATTTATTATCTACTATATTGGTCGTAGGTGTGTAGGTAATTTAAATTTAATTATATTCGTGTTATTAAATGAGTTAGGTACGTGCAGAGTCGATCCATGCAAGGGATGCAATGAACCCGAAAGGAAAGAAAATCGGGCGATTTCAATAAAGAGTATAGTATAGTATAGTACCAAAGTTATATCTTAGTCTATTCTCTATTGTTTTGTAATTGCCTAAGTCTGATTTTTTTAAGTAGGTAAGTAGTTACAAGTTAAAACCATGAAGGTGCCCAGTTACATTTTGGTTCATATCATCCTTGTCTGACTTTTTTCAGGTAACTCAGTACAGAAATAATTACGTTATTTTAAAGTATCCAAGAATGTGCATGTTTTTCGTATTAAGTGACATTCTCCAAATCCTAGGCTACCTCTAAGATAAAATTTATTGCGATTGGTTCAGAGGTTTATTCGTGAAAAGTTAACGAATAGACAGATAGAGTTACTTTCGATTTTACAATATCGACGGTGTAAAGGCTAACTCACTAAAGTGTAAAGTTTTTATGTAGACCAATAAATTACGACCGTTGATATTTTAGTGTGGATAAGTACCTTTTTCGCATCCCAACTCGTCCTCACCATTCGGGCAACTAGGTTTCCCATTGCAGACAGATTCAATTGGTACTGAAAAGTTCAGTTTAATGTTCCCACAATGATATCGTGTTAGTACCGGTTCGACTGAACACGCACGTTGGCATAACATGGAGCAGTCCGGCAGCCCGCATCGTGCTCCAGTACAATAACAACCGGCAGAAGATATTATCCTGTCATTACCGGTACTTGAATGTTTCATCGCTCCGACCAATTTTTCATTTAAGGATATCAGGAAATTGTAAACATCATTTAAAGATTTTTCATCACCTTTGTGTAAATATTTTTCGTAAATAGCTTTGATTGTTGTGAAGACTTGATCCCTGATTATCTTGATATTCAAGATTTCGACGTTTCTCTTTGCGCTCAATTTCTGCAACTGCTTTATTGTATCTCTTAACGTGAGTAATTCATTTAGGATCCAGTGAAATTCTTTTGAATTAATCTTTGTTGATAGTAGCTTTAGTATGCTATCGTACATAGTGTTTGCTTCAAATTTCGTGTAACCTGCAACTATATGAAAATAAAGTGACATTAAAATAAAATATTATGAAAATCATGGGACATACTATGTAGTCTCTGCAAAATATAGTGATCATGCTGAACTTTATTAAATAGTGATAGGAGTAAAAACACTTTTTAAACCCAAGTTTCACAACTTTTAACATTTTTGTACCCGGCAAGAATATGTCAGCAAAATATAAATAACGTAGGCTACGCAAATATCTGTATATTCATAAAAAACAAATTACCAATTTCATAGTTTTTATTAATAATTATTATATGTATTGGTATTTTTAAAATATGAGTGCGTGCAGTCTTGGTTTATCAAGATTAATTTTCATTTCTTGTGGCTTCTGTTTCTGATACTTGAATGTCATCAAAATCTTAAGTAGTTTTTAATAGTTACACCTTTTTTATCGTTATACACCTATTGGTGTTTGGAGACAGATTTTCAACTTGAGAGTTGTAGCTAGCCAGGCGGCATTAGAGAAATCCTACCACCATGCTATGGTTCCATCATGATGTTTTCCTTCACCGAAAGCTCAGGCTCATTGCGGGGATTCGAACTTACGTTCATCGGTGCAAAGTCCGTACCCGCTACCAACTAAGCCATCATTGCTTCAAATACATTACAATACACTGCACTATAACAAATAAAAATTACTTAGCTGAATTACCCAATGCACAGCCGCTTTCATCACTTTCATCATAACAATCAAGTTTACCGTCGCATAATGTGTCTAAAGGAACGCTCGGAGCTTCTCCAACAGCCTTACATGACCATCGATCTAAACTGTATTTTTGCCAGCATATACGTTTACACATCTCGGTACAGCTACTATTAGAGCAATATAGTCCATTGCATTCACACGATCTCAATACGGCAGACTGCTTTTTAAGTAAATTGTTAAAAGCTCCATCTGAATCAGCATCATTAATGTGTTTGTTTGCAATATCATCAAAATTGTCAGAGCCCATACGGCGAGCACACAGAGAGCCATCAAGAGCCATACTAAGAGAACTGACAACTAAAGCTACTTCATTAGCTGTTTTTCGAAGTGCGTTTTGACTAATGTCACCTTTAGCATTATTGAGCATTTGAAGAAGACGTCACATCAGTGTATTTTTCGATGAATTTAAGTTGCGATTGTAGAACACTGCGCAAGACATCATTTTGTTTGCTTATAAAAGGAGAATTTAAATTTGGCATTACACATTTCCGAATCAGAGAACCATCTACTTTACTCATAATTCTTCCCGCTTTTCGTATTTTATCTACAGCTGTAAGTAAAATAAGTTATAAAATTATTATGTTTTTTCTTTTATATGACTCGCACGCTACTGTGAGAAATTGAAAGAATGAATAGAGAACGCGGTTTTATTTAAGAAAAAGATGATAAAAAAAAAATATATAATAAATACCTTGTTCAGAACATTCTAGTTCATCAGATCTATCAAAGCAGTCTTTAACACCATCGCACAGTTTTTCTAGAGGCAGGACTTTTTTGTCATAAGTACAAGTAAGTTTATTAAGAGATTTTAAATCAGCACATGTTTTTTCAATTTCGAAGTTACAGTCCGGTGTTTCAGAAGTGTGATCTGTATGAACGGGAATATTTGTATAACTAAATTCAGTTTTCCTTCTATTTTTAGTTTTTTCATCAATGTTAATATGTGCTAAATTCATTTCATTCGTTTCTTTTTTCAAGCTTCTTTTCATCATCAAATCAACTCCCTTCGCGATAAGATTGCTAAAAGATTTTATCTCGTTGTGTTTACTATGAATCATCATATGCCTTCTATTTGCTGTATCTATTACTTTGTTTCTAATGTTTTCAATAATGTTCTTTTTGTCGTTTTGACTTTTAGCGTCTTTTAAGTACTTATTCGCAAGTTTTTCTATTTTAGCGGCAATACTAATGATGGCTTGATCTTTACTTGTCTGTTCGTCGTTTAGATATTTCACTTCGTTAGCATTATGCGCTCTCATAATATTTATATATTTTTCCGTCGTTGTGAATGGCTGATTAATATCTTTGGTATGATTAAAAGCTATTAGTTTTACTCCGTGCATTATAATTTTTACGTACTTGTGTCCATCAGCACCCATTGTTGACGCAGATTTTTTCACTCTTTCTTCAATGTTTTTTAATAATTTGTGCTTTTCTAATGCTGGTGCTTCAGACAAAGACTTTAAAGTCATATTAGTAATTTTACGTACTATTTCTTCGACTATGGATGGTTTAGTTTGGTTATCGCTGGCTTGCCCTTAAAATAGGAAAAATATAAAATTTATTTACTTGAATTAAATATCTAAATTACTTTATTTTTATTTATTGCTAAATAAAGCCACCTTGAGTAAAGATTACATGGAGCAAGAAAAAATACAAAAAAAATCTGAATTGTTTCATTTTCGTTACTTAGCGCTATGAAATTTTACAACAGCAAATTATTTTTGTGTTTAGAGCTATAAAAATTGTAATCAGTTATGCTTATTTAATTCTTAATGAACCCAGAACTTATAATAGATAACAAAACCGGACTAAAGCTGTTCACCACCTCTAACCAATATCGTTTAAAGCCGCCTCTTGACATGTGGTCATATTAACATCAACTAATATAATATACGTAATAATTATAAAAAAAAAAAACTTGGATCTGCTATTAGTATTGTATATACTACTGTTACTATACTATACTGTACTACTATAGTAGTATTGATTATTGATTACAATTAATCTACACATTTTGACGTGACAACGTCTTATAAATTGGTTTGCCGGGTGACACTTCAAGAAACTGCGTTACGCTCCGCTCACGTTATGCGCTCACAATGAGAGCGAGTGAGAGGCACGCGTCCCTTCCACTCGGGCATGGTTAGCCCGCCTAAGAGCGAGAGAGACAGACATAAAGTCGTTGTCACGTAAAACTTTCGCCCGTATACCGACTTTACAGGCAACCAATTTTTTTTTAATAACAGATGCGTGAATACAAAAAAGTAATGGTTATGGTTAAAATGTTCCTTTTTTACCATTTCTAAAAGTATTAAATGACAATTAATATGAAATGTTATAAACCTGGTTATAACCTATCAATTAAGAAGGTTTAAGAATGACGTATGCTTGCCGTGTTCATACATTCATCATTAATACATGTATAATTTTTGTAATACTTTGTTTTTACAATTGACAATTTTTATGGCACATCAATCGTGGAATGACCATGGGAATGACTTACACTTCCCGTAAACAAAATTTCATAAAAATCGGTTAAGTATGGGTTTTTTTTTTACGATTTCTAAAACTATTAATAGAACATTTTTGTAGCTTATCAATTGATAAATTACAAGCTTCAGCGTTCAGTGTACAGCGATTCATAAAAATCGCGTCAAACCGTTTTTGGGTTAAATCCAAACATGCAAACAGACAGACAAAATATTTTTTAGAATTGTAAAATCAAATTGTATTGTATTGTAAATCAAAAAACAATAAGAATTGTCATTCTTATGAGCACAAATAAAATTACAAGACAAAAATAAATACGAAACGTACATACAGCTGCATACGAAATGCATGCAAAGCCACGAGACACTGCTACCACATTAGCAGAAACCCCTTAAATTCAGGGTGTGTAAAGTTCTCCGGGGAAATTTAGAGAAACAAAATTTAGTGGTGGTTCACGGTGTCAAAAAAAAAAATCATGTGTGCAATTCACACGTGGTAGAAGTAAAACCTTCACATTCATGTTTTTTTTAATTCAGAAAAAGATCAAATACACAATAATTTCAAGTTTATGAAAATGTACATACAAGACTCACAATCATTATTAACAATATCATTTTCAATTATGGCATCACCTTGCACATTTGAAATATCCATGGGAATATCATCTGAAAAAAGCACAAACGTATAATACGTACACATATACAAAACACCACGGTTATTGTGATGCCTTTTTCCAAGCTTTGTACTACGCATGTACGCACAAACACGTATTAATACACGTACAATACGACGTTGAGGCCCAAGCAAAAACCCACTAAGTCTAAACGAATTTAAGAAACATTGTTTAATGGCTTCCTATCTCATTTTCTCCCACGTTAAACCTTATGAATTTATGTGTCTGTCTCTTTTTTCTGTCGCTTTTTCGATTCATCGACTTTCAAATCACAACGATGCTAAAGAAGTTTTCACTTCAAAAAGAAAGATGAAGTACTTATGTGGTTTTGCATGAGTGGGTAACACTTTTTACGCATAAAGTATTTAATTTTTTTATTTTGAGCAAGAGCTATAAATATACCATTAAAAATTACGCAAGTATATTATAACACTTCAAGTAATTTCAGCGGGTTATTTGTAAAGCTCGAATTTTAAGGTGTTTCTGAGTTTAGTTTTAGGAGGAAATTGTGACTGTCATCTGGTAACAAAGATTGCAGTCAACTCAGTCAACTGTCATCTGTCAATAGAGTAAATGGGAGTTAGGGATAGAATAATGAAAAATAAATTTATCGTATCCATGTTTTTTAAAGTATCGATAATTATTAAGAGAAAAATAACGATAAGTCGATGTACCGTCATTTGTATAGAAATTGACTCAGTAATTTTTTTTAAACTTCCACACGGAAGATAATATTTATGTATTTTTTTAAAACATGAAAAACAAAACGATCCTCATTGATTGAGCTCGCCAATCGCGCCGCCCTGAAGTTGCCCTAACATATACGGTACAGATACACAATGAATTTTCGTACACAGTATTTATCTCTGGTACACAGCAAGTAAGACCATAGACAAAATTCAAATGCTATTGTGTATCTATTGCATTTTATGGAAATTGTAACGGATTTAAAAACATAAACAATGCACGAGGTGCATACAAGAAGTATTTAGTAACATTAAATACGAAACCAAAGTTGCGACTTGTCTTAAAGATATATCGAAATTGGTATGAATTCCATACTTTACATAAATATTGAATATCGATTTAACGCGGTTAAGAATATCATCGATATATATATACATCGATATCTTGTGAGAACATAACGATATTTCGATTTATCTATATTTTTATACATCCGTAATCTGAATCAGCGGTCATTGATGACTGATGTCAGTGATGCTATTTCACTCAAAAAAAACACGAAAACACGGCAATCAGAGTACCCATACAATCCACTTGCATTAAGTCACGAGCAACAGCTAGTTTACAACGAAATTACATAAAATCTATAACACAGTTTTCTAATTGACTTCTATTTTTAATTGATTATGTATCACGAATATACAAATCAATAATGGAATCACGTCTCTAGGGAGTTCTCTGTACTATGAAATATATATCAAACGGTCGTATTTCGTTCTTTACTTCTTCATAATTATTATTCATTCTGCTGTTAGAATCGCCAATAGGAATACCGATGGAAGTTTGTAAAATACAAACTCCTTAAAAAGTTAAAAAACGAACTCACAAAATAAAATCAAAACATTATATTGTTCAAATTATAAGCCAACCAAAGAAATGCTGAATCCATAAAAGATATCTCAGACATTTATATTATGATGATTGTGATGAATAAGTTGCATAAATTTATTTTTAATAAGTTCTTTTATGAATCTTGTACGTAATCCCCAGGGCGTGAGTTCTACTCGCTCTTGGCCAATTTATTTTTGTCATTCTACAACTATGGGTAAAAAACAATTACATAGGTTTTCATTGTGACTGAATGTGTACATGAGACACGGCAATATTTCAACCTTTTCTCCAAATCACGGCAATTCGTTGTTCAAAACCCAGTAATAAATATTTTTTTATGGCAACTCTGCTAATTTCTGCCAAGTGCCATTGTCAATAATTTGAAATAACCTTACATTTACAAATATTATCAAGGAATGATTGCGTAAATCGAAGCACAAGCACTAATAAAAGTAAAACCTTTATCATGAACCATTCTGCCATAAAATTAGCAAGGGTAAATTGTTTAATTTATATGGATGTCCTTAAAAATAACATATACTTATTATACATACAATATTTTAATTCTTTTACAGTCAGTCTTGGAACCGAATAGTTTTATATCGCAATGTTCACCGATAATAGCTTCTCAATTACATACATCGGCTACTTTATGCAGAGTTGTGTCAGGGAAATATAGGATTACGAAGAAGCGAGATAGACCCTTGACGTACGAAATGGCAAATCCTCCACACTATATTGCTCATCGTAAATCCTGGAATTCATGGAACACTTGTAAGATATATGAAACACAAGAGTATTTTACTCATTACCTATACATTTCAATTTGCTGTTCACACTATATTTCTACTATAGAAACACTGCTAAAATCATATTGCACAAATAATTTATATTAATATAGAATTTTAGCCGTGTATGTTTTTATACAACTATGGTGACAAACAAGCATACAGACTGCCTGCCTGATAGTAATCAGCTACCAAAGCCTATGAACGCTTGTAATATACTTGTGCTTTGAACCCCACTACCTCGAGGGATTCTGGAAACCATTCTCACCACAGGAACACAACACAAGGTTATTTGGTTGCAATCTTCTGTAGGGTGGAAGTATTTCACCAGTCAGATTGCCCTAAGTAGAGAAAAATTCATTATCTAGGGAACTGGTTTATGCCTACAAAGACCTCACATCTGAAACCATTACCATCTAAAACCACATTGTCACATCATATAATGAGATTGAGATCAAAAACATTTTATAGATATAAGAAAAAACTTAGTTACCCTGTTTATATATTTCTTAAGTCTTTTTTGTCAGATTTCACTGATAACAATTAAAAATTTGAATATAATAAAAATGAGTATTTTCCTTAAACCATTTATTGTATTTTCTTTTTTTATTAACTGATAGAAAGGTTACATGCAGAAATATCTATCTTTTTAGCAAGTTTAAAAGATGGTCTTCGTAAATCAGAGACAGCAGTGGAAGATGAATTCATCAGGAGATTTATGACAGGAACTTGGCATGGACTTGTCTGTAGTGAGGTAAAATTCTGTTCTGATTAAAACTAACATTAAAAACAAATTGTTTCATTTTTTGTAATGACTTTATTATCTTCAATCTCAAGCATGAAGCAACTGAGACCTTAATTCATGGATGTTGAGTATTAAAATGTAGGCCATCTTTAGCACAGTTAGTACATAATAAGTGTTATAGTCTTCAATTGTTGTTGTGATATTTACAATGAGATGAATTTTTTATAAATAATATGGCACTTTTCTAGACTGATGATATAGAGTTATGAAATTCATAAAACCCTCCTCATGGCTTAATTGTATATACTTCATCTAATTTTGATTATAATTGACTAACATAATCATGTTAGTCAATTAATTATCTGATATTTTCTTGACATGTACACCAATATTTTGCACAAAAAAGAGTAAAATAAACATAGATATTATTTAACATTTTTTCAGGTTATAATAAAACGGCAGTTCAATCATATAAGGGTGGCAGCTATAGTCAGGCGTGCAGTTTCACCTGTAAAAATGTATTTCCTTCTCGGCTACACTGAGGAGCTGCTGGCCAACTGGCTCCAGTGCCCTGTCACCCTTGAACTACAAACTGTTGATAGTTTTAAAGATGTTGTTTTTAAGTATATTTAAATTCTTTAGTGTTTAATTGTAGTATCCGTTTGTAAATAAACTTGTAAGTAAAAAATGTTTTTTTTTTTTTTCCCTTTCTTTTTGACAGCAAAAGGCAAAGGTAGCTAGACCTTGCAGCCAGGTGGGATGATTTCTTGTGTTAATATTTTCATGCCTTTTCTAATTTTATTAGAACTAATGCAAGGGATTACTTGTGGCAGCTCAAAATGTATGTTACCAGTTAATATTTATCATGCCTTTTCTAATTTTATTAGAACTAATGTAACCAAATTACTTGTGGCAGCTCAAAATGTATGTTACCAGTTAATATTTATTATCCACTTCACGTATGCACAATAACCAAATTAAATCACGCAAAATGCTACCAATATTACATAATATAGATCAAAAAAACCACAACATGTCACTTCAAGATCTCACCAAAAACTCCTAAACTTAGATAGGTAGTCATTCTAGTGCAAAATTGTAATCTCATTCAATTAGACTATAGTTAAACTGTAGATGGTAAATGTCATTTAGTGCATGTTGGTAATCTCATTCTATAGACTATAGTTATGTAATAAATGTTGTAGGATTGGTTATTATGTATATTGTGTAGTGTTGTCTTTGTTTTTGGATAGCCAGGACTGGATACATTTTAAATTAATAAACAGGCCATCGTTTACGATAAATCTCCTTCGTTTATGGTTCTATATACGTGACATTGGCGGAATTGTGTTTACACACACGTTGCCATTATATAAAGAAGAAGAAGAACTCCTAAAAAGTTTTAATAATTTGATCCTCATCTCTAATTTTTTTTTTTAATTGTTGATGTGATGTTTAGGGTAGTATAAAATAAAATACATTCGAATTAAAATTCATATTCTCGTATAATTTGATTCATTCAATTAATTATACAAAATGTGTCAACAAACAGAACAGCGAGACGCGGGCCGCGTGCATACGCACACACACGCAACAACTGCCGCAATTGGCACACACGCGCAAACAGGCACACACGCGCAAACAGACTCGCACGCACGCAAACAACACCGCTCGACAGCGCCGAGCCGAAAACGAACTTCTGCACATACGCTTTGTACTTTTTACATATTATTATACACATTAGAATATTAAAACTGCTTGGTTTTGTCGACTGAAACTAATTGATTAAATGATTTGAGCCATTTTTACCGATATATTATAAAGATCAGTGCACCTACTGTTACTGTATGTAGTTCAGCGGTCCACATAACCGAGCAGTCCCTATTTCGCTATCGAGTACTCTGTAACATTCCCTTTTCATAAGACAATTTTCTATATATATTTTTTTAAATAAATGCCTAAGGTGTCTCTCTCAGGTAAATTTGTATTGTCTATCACAGTGACGTAAAGCATTTGTCCTTACATACTAGTGAGTTAAACATTGCGATCTTATCATTATAACCACCATAAAACACATTTTATAAAGTCAGTAAGGTGCTTCAGAAAATATTTTGTTTTCTTCATTAAGATATTATTTTTATTTTTTTACAGTCTCAAACAGTCTTTTGCCTTGAGCTAATACAATAGTGCCTGTGGAATGTCTGCCGAGATACACCTTGTTTAACAGTAAATGGTTCCGGATGAGTGTGCGCAGAAGTCCAAACGGCTGACAACCTGCGACGGTTCGCTCGTTGTTAAGCATTAATTCTTATCGAAATTACATATTTACAAATTAAAATTTACAGGACACAGTGAAGGCTTCTTGTGGCGAATTTGAACTTCTATACAAAAACGAGCACCGCCGAAAATTCCCTGCCGCGGTGTGACGTAATAAGCATCATCGAGGCAATTCGCATATTACATATAAATAAATGAAATTACATAAAATCATACAAATATGTACAAATATAACCCGATCCTAAATACATAGGAAGCGAGAGATTGGAACATTTTTAATAAATAAAAAAAAAATATCATGAACCGCTGGGAATTATTGCCGGCGAAAACTAAAACAAGAAATTCCACATAATTAATTCAAATGGCAACTATTTGTGTTGAGTAAAAAAAAATACGGCGAATATAGCAAATGTAATAATGTGCGATCAGTAAAATCCTACATCAATGACATAAGGTTATAACTATTAAGTAAAAACGTCCATCAAATTCTATTAAAAATAAAGAGATCACATAATATGTTCAACTACAAATAAGACAAACTTGTATTACAATAAAGCTCTCGGTTATTCGTAAGCGATACTCGCGCATCGTTTTTATGTTATGTTGGTTTCTACAAATATTGAATATGTAGGTGAATCAATCAATTAATAGACCCACACTTGGCGAGAGGTTTTTTTTAAAACTAATTTTACTTTTCATTTATTCTGATCAAAGGACACCGTCGTCGTGCAGGTTCGAATTAAGTCAAACAAAATGTATATGTGTGTGTTCTGTCGAAATTCTTAAAGGTAACTCAGTATACACATTTTGCAAGGAAGACAAATAACGAGTTTTTTAAACAATAATCTTAGTTATTGCTATTTTGTATTGCACACAGTAATCTATACCATATCGTTATTGTGCTATAAATTAACTGCAAGTGACAAAAGTTAATTTATAATGAAAGATCACAAGTTAATGTGGTCTTCGGAAAGGAATATTTTGTAAGGAACAGATATTTTGTATTCTAATTTAACATGAAATTATTATAAATATGTTCATATTATATTATTTGTTGTACAAAATGTGGGTAAAATAGTTGATTGAATCAGGTACGCTGAAAAAGCCAAACGATATTGATCCAAAAGTCTTGTGACCCTATTGGGTACTCAATAGCATTTTATTCTTGTAAGTGCATAATGTCAATAAACGATTGCCTACAAATGAAATATCGTATGGCAACAATCACGGTAAATACAATGATGTAGGTACATAATTTCCATGCATATTGAGATGAAAAAAAAAACATGAGACTCGATTATCCGGACCCCAGTTGCACGGTTATACTCGTTTATACGGATTGCCAGAGTCCGAGTGTGATTTCATGAGTTTACTATAAGTAATTAAAACTAATTCGTGATGCAGTAATGAATAATTTTTTACGTCAAATGACAATCACATTAACATAATCAATTATTTTAAATAAAATTAAACTACAGTGACTATTCTGTGTGACTTTTGTTAGTCAAGTTATTTCACGATTTAGGAATATTTTAGTAATTTTAAGATATATTGTGCAACAATTTAACTGTAATCCTTAAATACTTAAATATCGATTTTTGTTGATTTTAAAGTTGAATAAAAAAACACCTAAAAATATATATATATCCATCCATATAAAAGTAAAGACAACTAACTGACTGAAATATCAAGACACAGTCCAAACTACCTTGGGCTAGGACCCTGAAAATTTGCACGCGGGTTCCTTTTATAATGTAGGTGAGCACAGAGGAAGGGTTTTTGGAAATTCAACCGCTAAGGTGGTGAAAAGGGGGATGAAAGTCTGTATGTAAATCTATCATGTTTGAAGATAAGATATATGAAAATTGTTATTTAGCAATTCAGTTAGAAAGTAAAAAAGATGATACGTAACTCGATCATGACACGATCGAAGCTGCGGGAAAAGCACTAGTGTGTAATAATACAAAAATGGCCCCTTTTCATACAAACAACTATACGGATTTTCGATTATCTGAATGACTAATGACAACAATGTTTATTAGTCCGGTTATTCGAGTCTGCACGGTATTTTCGTGTGTATCAAATAATGTAAGGCAGATGTAAGCTGACGATGAAATCTTTCAGCGTCGTGTTATTTGTCAAAGAATATCGTACACGTAGTTATATATTGATTTTATTAATTTGTGCAGTGCGTTTGTAACATCACTACGCGGAACGATTCCAAAGTCAGATATTATCTTAACAGTCTTAAAAACTTACATAGATTTATAAAAAACACTAGAACAAGATTATGATATGATTTTACGATCTACGTGTACTTAGTAAAAATTATACAGAGTCAGTAGTAGTAGTAATAATTTTTTTAATTAATATTATAATTCTATAAAAACTCCATTTTAAATTCATTTATCCTAAACGTAATATTTGAATATACCCTTTTCATGATTTGGCTTAATTTTCTTTTTCGTTATTACTCATCATTATACACACCCAATAGAATACAAGAGAGACTGTATCTCTTTATCACAATTACGTTAGTAACATTAAATAATAAATACAACAGCACCTATCGATTGATATACATAATAATAATATACTGAATAAAAATATTAATAAAAAAAATCTTTTATTCGATATAAATAATTCCGATGGAAGAGAAAGGACACGAAAACAAAAATATTTAAGCGTATTTACAACTATGCAGTGGTCCAAAATATTTGTAAATATCACTAGTTATTCCGATTAGACAACTAACGCTTCACAACGAGGACTATATTAAATTGCTGTAATTTCTCAGGTCGCTCTGTGCGCATCACGCTTGCTCGTTTAGGGCGCGTCAATAAATTACGCGGTCACGGAACGACCATACTCAGACCATGACTAGGTTATTATTACACGTAGCTGTTGAATCGACGAACTTCGACCTCAACACCGCTCGCCGGCATGACACCCAATTCGCTAATCACCTCAAGACACTTCTACGACACACCGACAAACAATCGACACAAGAGAACTAGTTTAATTCTTTAAAATTCGTGATGAAGCCGCTGATGTGACAATAACCATGGCCACGTGATACAACACGTCGACATACACACACGCATTTGTACTACGCCAGTATGCTACCCGCTATTTCTAAACAGAAACGATTTGCCGTAGGACGCCCCCGGAACAACGACAAAGAGCATTCTAAAATTTAAAAAATGCAACTAAAAATCTTTAAAAAAAATTCATGATTGACCCAAACTACTCGTGAGAATGAGTCAAGAATACTATATTTAAATTGAATTTCTTAGGGCTAACTAACGATATTTTGTGAATCATAACCCAGTCAATGAACACGTTACCTTTAAACTGACATCAAATTCACATAATACATGTCATATTTACATCAATTTTGCGCGGGTGATATAAGATATAGGTAATTTGTTCACTGGGATGGCCATTAAATGAACACGTGCGTACGCACATGGGAAGATATAAATATGTTTTCAATAACTAACGCGATAATAGGAGAGGGGTTTCAACCGTTCTGAAATAATTCTACGTACAACTAACAGGGGACGTCCGACGGCGATTGACCGCTAAGAACTCTATCAGTCAAACAAATCAGGCTTACCACTAAGCTAAACAATTCACCACTAATACAAAGGTCGTTAAAAACGAAACCCTTTAGGATTACAAAGGGCCGAGCCATAATGGAGCAAGGAGTGCACACCACCCTGGCGGCAATCTACTAGGGGCCGCAAAATAAAAATTAATAGAGGAAATCGGGCCATGATAATAAAGAGTAGAGAACGCTATTACAGTAATATCCAGACGAACGCGAATTAAGAGTTACTTATATTAAATGGAGTAAACATGAAATTTTAGAAAACATAGTCGCAAACGAAGGGCGCGTTTATTTACAAGGATAGGATAAGGTTTTTTAGCCATTTCAGATGGTTTTGATAAATGTTATGAAGTATTAATTTCTACGTCAAAATAATTTCGGCTTACGTTTTTAGTCTTCATATAAATAATAAAATATAATTTGTTGTATCATTTAAGATTTGACCATTTTTGGACATCTTTTGTATGTAAAAATATGTGTGAATTAGACTTACGCGATATTATCACTCGGCCCCTCCTATCGCATAAGTTCAGGATATAATTGTGCATGCTAAAGTTAATCATTATCTAATCTCTATTATTTAAGCATCAACTAGATTTTTATTCGTATAACATTGTACTGACTTTTTCAAGTAACCCAATATAAAAAGTATTATATTAAACTGGGTAAATATTAAATATATCGAGGAAACGCAGAATTTTACATTTAACATTAGTTTAGTCTATAGGGGCAACAAATTAATCTTGCGGTAGATGTCCCTGGCTCGGCCCTGTGGGATACAAAGGGAGGACTGGGGATCGAACACACGACCTATATTTGACATCACCCTTTCATCATACGTGTAAAATTTACGTAAATATGACATATATGATGTAAAGGTGATGTCAAATTAAGGTAACGTCTTTGTCTCGCTGAGAAATTTGTTGGTACACAAAATGTCACATTAACCTAAGTAAATTATCTTCTGCCCGCCGCCGCCGAGACCGCCACTCGACTTTGTTCTGAACACCGAATACCGGATCGCAACAACCGAATCGAAAAACAATCGACTCTATTTAACCGTCATAGACACCAACGAACACTTTTAAACTGTTAAAATACTTAATACTTACTGACCAGTGAGACAGTTCTGACGACCGGGAGCTCAAACGATATTGAAACAGAAATTTGTCAAAAAAAAAATATGGAGGAGAAAAGGGGAAACAACTTTATAATTACCACAATAATTTATTATACAAGAACGAAATCTCTAAATGACTGACCAGTGAGACAGGTTTGACGACCGGGAGCTCAAGCGATATTGAAAGACGTTGGAAGAGAAATTAATAAAAAAATGTTTCGAGGTAAGAATAATGTTCGGGAAACACAAATCTCTTTAATTACATACTATATGGATACAAAGTATTTAAGTCAAATGGTCAGTTTAGTGTCTGCGAGAACGTAATCCCTAAAGACTATGGATTCATACAACTTTTTCACGACGCATTTCGAAACTTTTACATTTCGACATCACTTTAAACGGGGAGAAAAGAACAATATATATTAAATATACATTAAAATGTGTACATTATCCAATAGATATAATAATTCCAATACCGACAACACCAATGCACAACATTCACAAAACATGCTTCCAGTCAAATTACTAAACACTTAATGCATATCACCTTCAATATCACTTATTTTAATAATTTATTGCACACACGTGACGTCGCTTCGTAGGCAGTGTTAGATTTAACAATGATATCTATAAAATTTGATAATAGGTAATTAAGTATCAAAAATAATTCAAATACTCTTATCACATCACAAAGGTACAGTTAGTTAGCTTACAAGCCCGGCCACAAATGTACCAACTAAATTGCGCTTTCTATACTTCAACTAATACCCGACACTAGCTAGTATTTTAATAATGACCAATCACGGACGAGTACGAAACGACTGACGCGATTGTGATTGGTCGGTCGCATTCGTCACGTAATCGGTAAATCTCGCTACAAAATTGGCACTAGACGTATTGGAACTAGGTATTTAAAATTTGGTTCAAGTATAAAAGCGCCACCTATACACAGTACACGTCTCACTGATCCCCAAACGGCTGATAAAATCCGATCAAGTCGAGAAGACGACTAATTATAATAACTTTTAGGCAGATTAAAGCAGTTTCAGCGGTCTTCGTAACTTGATCGAGTTTTTCTCACAAATTCATTGCATAATAATCCCCGATTACAAAATATCATCTTAATAATATATACAGTGGAGGAATTAAAAAAATAGGTATTAATTTATATATATGGACGTTTTACACACTCTCACCGAACAAGGACATAAGTTCAAAAAAAAAAACAACAAAAAAAAGAAAGGAATATTACAAGCGCAAAAAAAATTGATAAAAATTAATGACCATAATAACAAAGTTATTAATCTAATTACGAATTTAATTACATTTTGTAATTATTATTATTATTTGTACGATTCCTCAACTGTATAATATGTATTATTACATATGAAACCTAAGTGCACATCTCTATTATTTTTAGTCGCAAACAGATTAAAACACATAATCCATAAACTAACACAATTTATTGACACAATAAGCGTAATTCTATTTGTTTTGTTTTTTCTACTAATAAAATAGAAAAATTCGTCAACAATACGTCTAAAATAATTTATTCAGATTCATATTAAAAATATATAAATACATATATATATTAAAAAAAATGATTGCACAGGTAAACGCCACAAAATAATGCTTATTGTCACCGAACTATTTTCCAAAATGACATGATCTAATAAGTTTTTCAATCAAAAGATAACTATATTTGAGGAATAATTTTTAAATTTTGACAGTTTCTCCATACATTATCTGTTAAAACGTCAAAATTATCCGTCGAATAAAGTTATCTGACGATTAAAAAATCGGTTCTAAAGTAAACAACGTTATCTATTCACTGGACTAAAATTCTAATAACAATCATATAAAATATATATATTACATTTTCTAATGTTCTATAAGATTTTAGGGATCCGCTGTAGTTCGGACAACGATATTTTACATCTTTTTTTTTTAAATAACTATAGGAGTTGAGGCTTAATAGTGAGGAAGGCCTATGGGTTTTAACCGTTTTCAAATGTGACCAATTCTTTCGTTTTTTGTACTACCTATTTTAGTTTGTTCGCGTTCCCGCTATGGGGCGCTACTAGTAGATAATAAATAAAAATGTTTTGAAATATAAATACTTGTTTGTACTATATTTGTCCTGAATATTATAGAAGGTTTTTACCTAGTCAGTGGAACTAATTTCAAAATAGAATACAGTACATATATCGATAGGTTACACAGATAAACAAAAACTATTTTTTTCTATAAAACGGGAGCTTTATCCAGCGATGCGAAATTATCTATATATAATATTATTCCTAAGGGTGATTTTTGAGATACCTCCCTTAGTTCTTCATCAAAAATAATGATTAAAAAAATCAATCTAAAGCTTATTTTCTCAGCTATTGTCGAAGAAAAATAGTTGTAAAATAAATGAAGTCATAAAAAATGTTTAATAACTCTGGTCCTCGCGTGAATGACATTAATGCCAAATTTTACGTACATTTGTGTGAGCTGGAGAGTCGAAGAGTTCTTTACATATATATCGTCACGAGTTTTCAGGTACGGTATATGATATGAAAACTTCTGCTGAAACTAGATCTATCTAGAACTGTCGAGTGTAACGTGTTAAATATAAATAAAACTTATGAAGAGTCGTTATTGAACTTCATACATACAATTTTACATAATTATGGAAAAAAATATCAAATTTAATGAATTATAGTCGACAAGTTCGTGTGCAACCGTTACATGATTCCGACGGACGTTGGCGGGGGTGAGGTACTACAGACGATAATAGGGGCGGGTAATGTAGAGGGGAAGGTAAACTGCGTGCGATTGCGCGACGTAGGCGTGCAGTCACAGTACACTAAAGTAAGCAGTATTACGTCTTCCTACAAACAAACGGCCAAACCGAAATCTAGGCAAATTTCAGTACACAACAGTCGCCTGCTCACAATTTATAACTAATAACAAAATATTAATATTACCTATTACTCACAATTTAAAATTGTTTTTGATTTATTAAAGTATAAGCAAAAAATATATTTTAATATAAAAAAAAATACCTTCTCTTCTTACTAACTGACAATCGCTTTTGATACCAGAAATAAAACTCATATAGAAATAATGTAAATAAAAATTACTAAAGCAGTAATATATTTCGGTGAAAAGGTAATCATGACAATTTAATATAGCATTAGCAAATACCTACGTAAGTAGGTGACTCAAGCAACACAGTCAGAGGGCAGTTCTTGTGCGAGTTTATCTACCGAGCGGCTGCCGATAATTATTTCAAGAAAATTGGCCGCGATATAACATACTGTTTACTTAGGTGTATTGTTCTTTTATTATCGTTTATAAAAACCTAGAACCCAATAGCAAAAATTTGAAAAATATTGTCATGGTATTCGTAAGTTTAATTTTCTTCCCACGATCGGGTATCACCCCTATAAATACGGCAGCCGGGGTAGACTGACCATCCCATCCCCTAGCCACACCAATAAAGTTAAGCGGGTTTCAGATATAAATAAAACTACGTGATTTTATTACAGATTTAGTCAAAAGGTGAGTATTAGTATTAGTAAAATTAGTCAAGATTTGTTTTGATAACGATTTACGTAGGCCGATGATAGCACATACGAAAATTGTCTCGTATCCCCATTTCGTTTTAACATAAACGTATACTATGCTCTTTCTCTTTCGAGTTGCCAATATACATATATATATTAAAAATCTATGAATTTTATATAGGTTCTTCAGAATTAATCCTGAAATTAGTATAGTATGAATACAGGTATTGTAATGTGTGACGAACACATTTTCCTCTGGCGCTATAAGTTTCCAGCGAATAGAAAACGTTAGTTCACAACAGACTCTATGATTACATAAACTATAAAAATAATCTCCAGCAACACTAATTAAATTGCAACGTATTATTAGAAGAAGCGTAATTTTAGAGACGTATACAAAAAAAAATTACCTTGTACGTATGTACGTGAAATGAATAATCAAACGACGAAATATAGAGAAGTTAAAAATATAATTACTTTTAAAACTATCAAGCCATTGAATTACTCTATAAACTTATTAAAATTAAAATAAATGAAAACGACAAATAACTATAATATACATTACACTATTTCCTACATTAGAGTAGACGAGAAGTCAGGCGACACGGATTCTTCGTGTTCATGGAGCGGTTGACGGTTAATGTTCATCCAAAATTAATTATATTAGCTTTTAATCATATCGATAACACGTATCCATGATTAAAAGAAATGATCGAAAACGCCGAATTTTCTGTACCTACTCAATTATATAAAAATCTTTATTCACAAAACAGAAAATCATCAGTATTCTGTTGCGTTTGTAACAATAAAATGTTTCTAATAGCTAAATAAAGATAAAATAATGTTATTTTAATTTTAATAATTATTATTGTTATTGCGCATCTCTATCCGAGGGCTATTCATAGTTTGATCTGTTGTTGGGTTCGCGTGGGTGATGTCGGTGACGGTGAGGTGACCCGACCGAGGGCACGAGCGGGGGCGCGACTGGAGGCGCGAGCGGCAGCGCGACCGGTGGCGGCAGGGACAATGGGCGGAGCACGTGGGTGCGCCTCGTGGTGCGGGCGCCGGTGCTTCGTACGCGAGTGCCCGTGCTACCTGCGCCCCACTAACCCGTTTGCGTTGCTGCTCGTGCTAGGACACATCTCCAGCTCCACCAGCAGCGGAAAGTGATCTGTCGACGCAAATTGTTGTTATATTAACTACTACGCTTTATTAAAATTATTAGAATTGTAAAAAAAAAATCAAATCAGATCATGTGGTTTACATCTGAATTCAGGGGAAATTTTAACGTCGTAAGGGGTGTTTAGTGATTCAGGATTTATAGGGTGAAAAAATGTAGGGATTTTTGTGAAGGTGATTGATTACGTATCCAATATATTAAGTGAATAAGGTTAATGTTATTTTAATTGGCGTTTAATCGATAAGTTAGAAACTATGCATGTCATTTGGATAAAACATTTAGTGTTGTAAAAATTCAGGAGGAAGTAGAAAACTAAAAAAATATAATATAATATGTTATTTAATTTAATTGATCAGAAATCTGGTGATCGTAGCAGACCTTTTTCATGCTTTAATAAAAATGTCAAATGAGCTCAAAAGGCACGAAAAAAGTTTATTTTGTAATCTGAATTGGTGATATTTGATGAATTTGTTTTTTTGGTGTATTTATTTACATTCACACAAGTTGTTTAAATTTTTTGCGCTAAGTGTGCGAATGTGAAGGACGTTTCAAAATCAAAATCTGCAAAAAATACTATAAAATCTCGCATAGTATCAATAAATGACAGTCATTAGAAACTGGATAACCAAATTCCGACAACTTCGTGCGCTATCCTCCTATGTGGCGACACGTTGACAGGGGGGCGAGGTAGCACGTCATCACACTATACAGTACAATATTAGTAAGAAGGGAATGTACATATTTAAAAAAATAAAAATATAGAATTTTTACATTAGTTTAATAAATAAAATTAAAAAAATAATCTTTTCTTTGTAGAAGGGGGTAGGGGGTTGCGGAGTGCAAGTGCTCCCCCTCTGACACCACGCTGCCGGGCGCCCATGAGAGCTATAATATGTAGAATGATTGTTTTCCCGTTGTACTTAGTGTAAACCTAATTATTACCTGAGGGTACGTGAGGGTGCGGGCAGCCTACCACTTTATGTTCCCGGAACCAGTCTTGTGACAGCGGCCCTAATAACCCCAGGGGCGTCATCGTTTGCTTACTATAGAAAATATAATCTATAATGCCCTTGAAGTCAAATCTGGAAAGAGAATTACACATAATCAATATTCTCAATTCATACTGTTATTGTATGTATTACTTAGCCCTTGTCCTAATGTTCGACATGCAAGTTTACAATAATGACAGCTAAGAACCGTTACGTTAATTTGATTGTACAGTACAGGTACAAGAATTATACAAGGATATACGTTAATCCTTGTCATCTTACGCACTATTCAGTAAAATTGTATATTTTGGAAAATTTTATACATTTTATTTGAGCATGTTCTCTATGAAATTAAATTCATAACCGCAAATATATTTGACGCGTATTTTACACATAGCCCAGTCATATTAGGGTTTTCACCTCGGAATGAAAGATAATAAGCTGCAAATTGGTATGAACCTTTGTTTTGTCATTCTAAATGTTGTCTCAAAAGTCACAATCGTTATCGTGTCCGCGTCTCAAGATATTCAAGGTCAAAGGTCACAAAAATCGGTTTTTCGCGAATATCTGGCTTCCTATCGGTTAAATGAGATTTGCATTTATAATAAAAGTTGTAGGCTATAAAATTCCCTACAACTTTTGTTTAAACTTTTTTTTCATACAACCAACCGTTTTGAAGGTAGAGCGCGAAGAGTGCACATCGTACAGTCATATACGGCCTAATGCAAGGTCAAGCGTGAGTTATGGTTATCAGTACGTTATAAAGTCAATTATTTACTTGGAAATTATAATTATTAAACAATGCCTATTATTTATGTACTAACTATTAATTATTTATATTTAATTAAAGTAAGTAACTTGATTATTTATTATCATTTCCGCTACACGCAATTCATCAAATTTACAAAACTAAATAAACCTGTACAACTGTCAACACTTCCACCAACAAGTGTAGCAGCTCATCAACACATAAAACGTGTCTACTACCAGATTCAAACGTGGTTAGGGAAGGACTTAGAACCTCAAGAATGGGGCTGGATGCTTGAAACTGAAATCCTGGAGCCCATGCGAACGTTATTACCTCCAGCACCAGCCGAACTACTAAACGTAATATTTTGCAATTGCAAAAATGGTTGTGGTTCCCGCTGTGGATGCAGAAAATCAGGGCTACAATGTTCTTTAGCTTGCGGCCAGTGCAACGGACAAGCTTGCCTCAACGCTTCACTGTATCCAAGTAATCCCGATGAAGAAAATACATATGATCCCGATATTCTGGAAGATTTGGAGATGAACATGACAGATAATGAGGATGATGACAATGAATCGAACATTTTTGAGCGACAAGAAGAAGAAGACAACGAAGAAGAAGAAGATAATTAGCTTCCATTTCCCATTTCATTACAATTAAAATCAACAAAGATACTTTTGATATTTGAACTCACATTTTGACAAATGTATATTATGCCGTATTTAATAATAAATAAAAATATGTGTAAAATATATACTCTTACTATCATTTTAACTTAAAATAAAACTAAAATATATAATCCAGAATTAATAATATTTTATACTTAAATAGTTAAATATGAATAATTATATATAAATAATCAAGTTACTTACTTTAATTAAATATAAATAATTAATAGTTAGTACATAAATAATAGGCATTGTTTAATAATTATAATTTCCAAGTAAATAATTGACTTTATAACGTACTGATAACCATAACTCACGCTTGACCTTGCATTAGGCCGTATATGACTGTACGATGTGCACTCTTCGCGCTCTACCTTCAAAACGGTTGGTTGTATGAAAAAAAAGTTTAAACAAAAGTTGTAGGGAATTTTATAGCCTACAACTTTTATAATAAATGCAAATCTCATTTAACCGATAGGAAGCCAGATATTCGCGAAAAACCGATTTTTGTGACCCTTGACCTTGAATATCTTGAGACGCGGACACGATAACGATTGTGACTTTTGAGACAACATTTAGAATGACAAAACAAAGGTTCATACCAATTTGCAGCTTATTATCTTTCTTTCCGAGGTTGACCCCTTTTTTTACCTAATATGACTGGGCTAACACTGTACACTCATTAATGTGAACGTTAAAGTTCAAACCGACATTTCGGAATTTCGATTTGATTTTGTTAAGTTTAATTTAATTTTGGATTTTTTTGGTTTCACCTTGATCTGTCATGTCTCATGTGGCGGTTTTTTATTTTAATTAAATATTATGGAATTTCGGCATTTAGTTAATGTAAAATAGATTATAAATAATATTAATAACAATATAGGAAAATGCATTCTAAATTGCCAACTTGTAACAAAATCTTCCTGGACAGTTTTAACAAGAGAGCCGCCATCTTATTAGAGCTTTATTATAAAACTAACTGTGCCCGTGGCTTCGCCCACATGGACTACTGAATACCAACTTGCTCCCCCGCTCCCGGCTATTTTAAAGACAAAAATGCTTATTATGGGTGATCCTTAGAAAATAGACATTTATGCATTCGCTGACTTCTTTGTAGATCTTTTTAATAGGTACCTAAGATTATGTAGTACATTAATTTGCTGTATCTCTTATGGTTTACTCAGTGTAAGCCATTCAAACGCCCGAATTGATTCATCATGACCAGTTTTTTTTAATTGCGCAAAACCCTAATTATTTTTCTAAAATTAAAGTAGCCTAAGTTACTCCTCATAATATCAGCTATCTCCCAGTGAAAGTCCAACCGTTTCGGAGACTACTAGGAACGAACAGACAAGCAGACAGACAAAATTTTTAAAAATTGGTGTTTTGTTATATGTATCGTGTGTTATTTTGACATTACAAACAGACACTTTAATTTTATTAATTGTATATATTAGAAGATTAACGCTTTGAAAGATTCTATTCACGTGACGATGGCAGAATTACTGTGGATGAATACAGTTGCCATTAAATAAAAAAAGAAAGAGTTTAATTTTGAAACTTACGTATAATTGGTGTAGGGCATGATGTCCTCGCTGTAAGCGGAGGCGAGTTTGAAGTTGTGCGTAAACTCGTGTTCGGAACCTGGCATACGTCTCAACGACGCGGCATATCCTAGCTCCTTGAAGTCTCTGTGTTCCGAAGAGATTCGGCCAGCCGATAGGAATTCAATGACACCTGGAAAACAATCGTAGCTACTGTCAAAACTATCTTGTTTTTATTTCCAATCTCGATTTATAGTACTTATACTAATTATAAGCTTAATACCACGAACTTTACATTATACTATTAATCCGCAGACAAAAGTATAAAAATAATAATTGTTATCTGTTTAAAAAAAAAATGTGCCCGTATCATGTATGCGCCTTTGAAGTTAAAACTTCTTTGACCTTGTACTATGATATTTGGTGCCACTGACCTTGCGGCAGATAACATAATTATACTAAAAACTAAATAAACCATTTAAGAATTGAGTAGTATTTACAGATAATACATATAATACACAGTCATATTTATAATTACTATACAGCTCCTTGCAGAAGACAGATCTAAACTAATTTTGACTTTAGTCAGACAAATCTAGTAGCTATTCTTTATCCTTGCGAAAGAATTGTTTAGTTGGATATTTAAACGTTTGCCGAAGTAAGGAATGAGAAACATTGGACAAGTAATTTACATGATTAAAGTAGAGATGTTTAATGTTAATTATGTAGAGAAGATACTGACCGCTGTCAGGCAGTGAGTTGAAATCCCCGCAAAGCAAGAGTTGCACGTTATCCCGCTGCCCGGCGAGACGGAGCGTCCGCCCGGATTCGTCCAGTATGCTCCGAAGCTCATTGCTAAGCATCATCGTCTGTATTAGCTTAACGTCGCAGAACTCCGGGTCCCAGTGTATGTGCGCGGTGCACACCAGGATCGGTTGGCTCACCATCGATGAATCTGCTGGTAAGCCTCCAAAATAAAAACATATTTTTTATCTGTCTAGGGTTCGGAACATGCATGTCCCTTTATGAGAAATTATACAGCCAGTTTTATCAATCCACGAATCCGCATAGAAGTTATATAAATGGCCTAACTTTAAATTAAATAAGGTAAGCTAAAGATAAAATTGATAAATTTGATTTTGGTATTTTTTTAATACCCGAATAAATAAATTTCCAACCGCGAATACAGAAAATTGTAACATTTTTTAAATCCGCGAATACCGAAACTGAATAAGTAAGATCATTTTATTATTAAAGGTCCGATATAGTCTAGTGTGTCATGATTTGTTTTAATATTAAAACTTCCTTCAATGGAATGACTCCATGCCATTCTCAGAGAAAGTACAATAGAAATCGATTGACACAGCTTTTTAGGTTAATGGTTACCCGATGATTAAAAGATAGATTAAAATAACAGACATGCTTTTAAAAAATCTTATTTTAAGAATTCGTCTCGCATTATATTTAGTTTTTGTGCGAATAACTTTCGATATTATTTTAGTTATTATTCGTCCACCACCGAATTTTATTCCGTTATAGGATCTTATTGCTTCCCACCTACGAACCCCTAATTGCTTGGACAGATTCCGTTTTTAGATGGGCCACTGTAGGAGTAACTTAATTAGATTCGCAATGTGGATGATGAAGGACACTAAACTTGCGTTTACGAGTAACTGACGCGTCTAATGAAGCCGTAGAATTTATTGTTAACTAACCACTAAACTAATGAACAAAAAAAATGGCTCTATAATTGAAATTATAATTGCATTTAAAATTATTTATCATATCACGTGTTATAATAATAAGCATTTTAACATTTTGTATAGCTTTCCAACGATATACATGAAAAAAAAAAACAAGAAACATAAATATTTGCTTATTAACAAGGTCTCAGATTAAAAATACTTTCTCAAAGGCCGGCGGTTCTATTTTTATTTCTTTTTACTTTTATTATACTCTTATAATCACAATCCACAGTTGAAAGACCATAGAAATAAATATTAGTTGTCCGTTTGTTTGCTAATGAGAATCTTTACCCATTTATACCGCGTCAGATTTTGTAACATTTAAAAATGTTTTACCATTCTCCCAGGCGGCTTCTTTAGTCTTGAGCAAAGCGGCCAAGCCTATATTGTCTTTCGGCATGACGCGGTTTAGCATATTATCAGATCCCTCACTATTCGCCATTGCTAGTTGGTTGAACTCTATAAGGTGCTCTTTCACTAACAGAAACCTGTAAACAATTAAAACATTTTTATCTTTTTAGTTGATCTGCCATAAGTTTGAAAATACCATGCAAAGAATGCTTACGAGGATAAATGCTTTCAATTGATTACAATTTATTGTGACGTGGATCTTACAATGACTTTATAATTGTTCCAGCTGGTATCCGCGACTATCTCAGTGAAAATCGAAGCAACGCAACGGCGAGTTTATTGGTAGCGCAGACACAGCACACAGACAACAGCAAACTACGTGGGTTTGAATTTGGATCCTAGACAATGAGCCAAAATTTGATGTAAAGGAAACGGCCTTATCTTTAATTAGTAGCAAGACTGTCTGTGCATCAGGGACAGTGCCATCAATTTGGTGCCCTACAAGCCCAACAAGAGTTTCCCTGTCTGTTTTGTTCCAGACACATTCCATAAATACTACATGCTATCTTCAACTTTATCGTCTTATTCAAAATGAAGCGAAGTTTTCTTTTGTAATCAGATTGGAAAACTTATTCAGGGCCATGTGCCCGGAACGTAATCATACATTTAAAGTGTTAAAGTGAAATAATCATACTTAGCAGATCTAAAGAAGATAGCGCATCCGTCAACGTATTTCCTCTCGGATTCTGACATTGTTTTAGCGCGGGATTTCGGTGAGAATATACCATCGTAGCCGTCTTGCTTTAGCTCAGGTAAGAAAAAGTTGTAGAACTGGTCCGTTTCCACTTCCTGGTGGATTGAAAATGAAACATTTAAACAAAATTCTTACATGCGTTTATTAAGTAGACTCAAAATTTAATGAATATGTCAAACACGTGCTTATGTGTGCACTAACCATGTATAGAAAAGTAAAAGCAAAGCTTAATTTCTTTTGAAAGGTATCACCTTCTAACAGTTTCTGATTAAAGTTCAATAGAAGCAAATTTGTTTCAACAATAGATAGATAATAATACATTTATTATACGTATGTAGGAATATTTAAAAGCTTAATGCTATGGGAATGGAAACAATTTATGAGTTATTTTGTTCTTTGTTTTATTTATGTTGTAAGGTCAAGTAATTACGAGTGCAAATTATACATTTATTTATTTATTATTTACACTTTAGAAAATAACAAGAAAATTCAACAAAAGTGAATTGTCAGAAATCAAACAGAAGAAAATCATTTTTTACAGAGAAATAATTTAAAAATTCAATAAGTACATTCGTGTTCATTTAAATATGGAACACTAATTTACTAACCTGTAAGCTAATGATGTCTGCAGAATAATGTCTAATTTCGTCCAAAATACCCTTCTTCCTGTAGTCCCATTCTAACGCCCAACTGGGGCAGTAGCCGTACATCTGTCTTGTAGCGTACTTGTCACACAGCACGTTGTAACACATCACCGTAAATATACCTGCAACAAATAACCGCTGCTATGTAGCGTATTTACTTTTTAAATGGCTCTTATTTATTTCAGTACAAACGTCCCGTTTATCTTCAGTAATTTCACGTTGCCGCTTTGAGAGCGCATCATCCGCCAATTTAGAAGACTACGCCGTTTTGGTTACGGCAGATACATCCCCCGTAACATGTTAATAAAAAATGTGTCATTACGCTTCACAAGTGACGTGACGCAATAGCTTTTGTTCATTTAATCGTATCGGCAACACTTCGCGGTTTGCACGCACATCCGACTCGGGGTTCAATGACGTTACCTCTCCACGTTCTATCGTAGATTCTTTGCGTTCTAAATAGAAACGATATGTTTAACATACACTAATATTAAATGCCCTCGAGCTTATCGTGTAGTGTTAGTTAGTTGTCTACCGGGAAACAGTTTAAGCGCTCGCTTACGAGGCCTGCAATATAGTACGTGGAATCACTGTAGTCATGTAGCAATCTAGCCGAGGTAACTACTGTAACGTTCAATAAAGACGGTGTTACATTGGATCAAACTGTTAACAGTGAGAAAATTAGGCATTGCGAACATCATGGGCGCGGATCGCACTGAGCTATTTTAACATACCTACTTATGTACTTATTACGTAAACTAACGTAGCACGACTGAACTCTCTCACGCTCTGCACCATTATCTCAAATTTATGCGGACAAGGTACGCTCACAACAGTCTCATTAGGTAGATCAAAAGACGTCAGATGAGAGCCGCTGTCTAAACGTCGTATATGTACAAGACCTTGATGATGCTATTACCTACATTTAATCAAGTCTAGTATCACAGTCAACGACAAACAAAGAACCGGGTGTAGATGTCGCGAGACAAAACAAAACGCTGACTTGCGAATGACGTCTCAAAGGACAAGATAATGCTGAGAGTGCTCGGGCGCACAACTACTTACAGTCCGGACAAATTGATAACGATCACCCGCAGCTCTCGAGTTCATGCTAATCGACACTGAGAGAGACAAAGTCACCTCTACCTGGCGACACTCAGCGGCGATCAATATAGCCCCGCAGCACGTGCTTCAAATACGTCCATTGTATGCCCGATGCGAAATGAGACGCGGCGCACATGCCAAATATCGCGAAACAATACGCGCATCGATAACCGCCGGTTGTATAAGGAACTATGGGAAAAATGAAAGCTCGACGCGAACACAACAAACAATAAATGGTAATGTTGTCGCACATGTGGACGCGTGTCTTCATATGGAATAAATCAACGACTGTGATGAAATAGTATGAGGGAACAACAATGGAACAAGGTGACGCTAACTGCATGCTTGCGATATCCGTGGCCATTGTGTACCATGCGCTATGGTTTCTGATGGTATTGGAGCGAGTATATATCAGATATGTTTTGTGTCATGTAGAGATGTATAGATTACAATCAGTATACTGGCGGTGAGTGTAATAAAAAGGGGCAATCGGAAAAGGTGTGTCCGCTTGTATCGGCCGACAAGCGAAGCATGTCACCGTGTCCCGCGTCGCCCGCACTCATCAGTCTCACCACCGCTACGTTCCGGTTTATATCACCCATCGTCATGCATTACCTGTATATTGCAGCTAGCTCTAGACATCAGTAACGAATACCAACACGTCTCATCACAAACTGGAGATACATATTTATAATAGTTATCCAGAAGTCAGTCGGCCAACGAAACCGTTAGGGAGGTTGGTGAGTCACGCTCGCGTAATGATTTCTAATATCAATACGATTCGTGAGAGAGATCGAGACATGGCTTTTTTGTGTCGTGAACACGGCTCATTAAGATTTATATAGGTAACTATGCGAACATGCACGTTTGTATTGGCGTTTAAATGAACTCATTAGATAACGTTCAGTCAGAGTTATGTGTTTTGATAATATGACGTAAGTTAGTTATATACCTATAGATGTTAACAAGATGTTACTAGTGGATGTAAAGTCCGCGCAACATTTAGATTCGTTGCTGACCGTCTGCGTCTGTTCTATAGATTTCACCTTCACAGCTAATAGGAGCAAATCGAGCAATTTGCTCGAACACTCATTGAGACGTTAAGCTTAATAGCAACACATGTCAGCTCTTGTACTGCTATCATTCATGTTATAATTAAACTTTTTTTTAAATTTCTAATCATCAATGCTTAGGTAAGGGTTTTATATATTTACAGTAAAACTACTTAGTAATTTACATAAGAAAATTCTTTATTGTGTTCGACCGCGTCATTATATTGTGCATAGAAGAAGCAACATATGGCACGTTTTGCATGAGAACATACATCTGGCTCAACCGTTACCTACTATGGTAGTATTTCGTGTGGATTATATACTGCGACAATCGATACAAGATAAACATTGGTCTAACCGGTTTGGCGCAATGAAATAAAACGCAACCACATAGAAATTTGTCACAGCCGAAGGTATATTTAGTAGCATTATAACATAAGATAGCAATGCTATTATTCAGTTATTATGGAAATTAAATCATAATTGAGGTCGCTTTGTTATTTGTAGCAAAATTTTATAATTCATTTTCTTGTTACATAAATACATCAGTAATTTGTGTAGTAACAATCACTTTATATATACCTAACAATAATTTACTTGTAATTTTGTATTTCTGTTTATAATTTGCTAACGTAAGAAAAAACTCGAGTTCCATTTACGATAGATAATTATACAAAAATCGATGTAGGTATATGATGTCCAAACATCGATATTTCAAAAATACTTTTCATCCCTACTTCTAATACCTAGGTTCTCATAATATGTACCTATCTATGCGGGCATACATTGTATCCAGTACTAGAAAATGTGGCTTTTCATTTCACAGATAGATATTATGTACCAGCCCACAGACAGATAGTGAAGCATCCTCGTTAACAAATTGCCCAGGGTTGTGCGGTTTGACCGCGCGGTTATACATCAAATTAAATGTGAGAACTGTTAGAGGAACCTTTGAAACTGACATGTGCGGAAGGCGAGCGCCGCGCAGCATCGCTCGATCTATACGTACGTTCATTAATCATACCCTGTGGTGAATAAGTACCGAGTTTACTCAACCAGCAAGTACACTTTGGAGCTTTGTTCCGCGTTGATTGATAGCTAAACGGTATGAGAACTAATTTATACTCGATCAAGGAACTGTTCAAGTTTTATTCTTTTTCTAATACATGAGAATTATGTAGGTTATATACAAGATTTAAAAAACGTCACATTCGACGCTATGGGACTTATAACACCATAATAAAAAAAAAAGGTTTAGCAAGTAACTTCGCTAAAACACAACAAAATAAGTACTTACCTATGCCTTTGAAAATTGAGCAGTAATAACAAACTGACAGGTACCTAGTCCATCCGATGATAAGTAGTCATTGCAGTTTATGGCCCTTTATATCCAATTTAAACCACACTCTTTTAAACTGAGTCCCCAGTGCGAAAAGCTAATGCTTGGTTAGCGGAAGAACTTTTGTACTACCTTAGAGTAATATTACGAGAACAGCAACCCCTCACACACGAGTTCTTGTTTGAAATCAAAATTTTGCTTATATTAATACAAGGTAACAGTAAACAAACTTATTTACTCGGAATCTGTATTTTCAGTCAGAATCAGTGTTTCCTACCTAAATATAGTCATCTTTTTATAAAACGTATTGCTCAGTGGTTTTACCCGAGGGCGGATATGCGTTAAGCGTGAAATACTTTCTTCCTTTGAAAAATATTTCACACAAAAAACACATATAACGTGCACTAGTTCCAAAAACCTTATTAATTATAGTTTTAAAGCATTCGTTAAGTAGGTACATAGTTGAGGGGATATTTTTTATTCATTTTGCTTTATTTGACCCTGTATTGTGTAGGTAGCACTTTGCATAATAAAGTTTGGTTATTGTGCACAAGCGAAGTTTACTAGAAATAATAACATGGACCGTGAATTCTGAGAAGTCACAAATATATCCCTGAAAATTTAAACAAGGGGGCCATAATTATGTCAGTGAAATCATCACAAGACACTTTGTAAAACGATATAACTATAGGTAGTAAGGATAGGCTACCAAGTTAGGAGAAAGGAGAAGAGGAACTACAGAATTTGAAATATGAACAACGAATTGTGTCGGATCATCTTGGCATATTACTAGATGGTACATTCGTACACAAACATCTCATTCAGGCATTTGTTTCGGCAATGATATATAAAGCACGCGTGCAACGGCAAGGCGCGGCGCTGCGCCTCATCTGCATATAATAGAAGGAGGTACTGAATCAACAGTTTATAGGCAACAACAGCATCGCGTGGGCTTCATGTAACACGATAATAAAACATACAAAATATTTATTTGCTCTCTATGCTAGCTTTCAATTAAGATTTATACTTTCGTGTATTACCAATAGGCTAAGCATAAAACAAATATTAAGTTTACGTTTTAGAACGATTTTACTAGCGATGTCAAATATCCCAAAATTATAAAAAGTTCAGGATAATATAAACAAAGCTAATAGCATCAACTATATACAATTCTTAAGCCTGATAGTACACGCTCATATTGGCAATACGGGAGATATAGAGTCTAGACTGTCTAGGCGACCCAATCCATTTTGGAGGTGGCCCATAACTTCAAATCCATGTTAGATTCATAAATACATAGATAGATATTTAAAATTAATAAAGTTTTCAATTAAAGATAGTTTAATAGTAGCTGGCAGGCCACTCTTTGAGTTGCGGGCCAAGGTTTGGGTAGCCTTCATCTGAAATCCGAGCTTCAGACGTTGGAAATTTGGCACTTGGGGTTCACTATATAACGTAGGTGAGCTATAAAAAGAATTTTTGAAAATTCATCTTCTAATGGCCTCAAATAAGGTAGGCACTAAAAATAGGATGATTCCAGAGGTGTCTGTTGGTAATGATAAATTCCATCGGGCAAACTGCTAGAATGAAAAAGAAATTAATTCAAAATCACGTACATAATAGTCAGCTGTGAATTATAGCAATAACAAAACAGGAGACAAGAAGAAGATAATACGCATGCGTTAAAATGCACAATATGCAGGAGTTATTTGCAAGCCAAATGTCAAGTCAAAAAGACGATTGCAAATAAGCATGAAACAGATTAATTACTAAGATACGGTGGTCGATACGTAAGTTCACGGGTATAAAAGGATCGCAGTCAATGTCTCTCATTGTGCATTGTTCGACTCCGAATAGCGAGGCGAAGGGCATTTCCTCTTTTCAAGCGACATCTGACCGTGAGCACAATTGCGTGTGATCGGCTCGAACGATTAACGATCCATCGAACTTAAAATCACTTCCTATTCCTTAAGTGATTCGTCGTTGGTTCTACTATGTACTGTGTTATGTATTTGCAAGGAACGATCCCATGTTCGTCGTCTTATTATGTGAGTCAGTGTAATGGTACACAAAACAAGCATTAGGTATACCTACGTATTGTACAAAACAATGCGCAAAATTCTATAACGAATAATTTCTATAAAGACAACGTGTTTCGAATTTAAGCGGTTGGTTCATCGATAATGCTATATAATAAGTTATTTGGTTCTGGGAAGCACAAGGTATTTACATATTATATATATACTAATAATTTAAAGCTAAAGAGTTTTGTTTTTTTGTTTAAACGCTCTAATCTCTAAAATTACCGGTCAGGTTTGAACAGTTCTTTTTGTATACTATAGCCTACTTCACTGAGGAAGGTTAATAGGCTAGTAACAAACCCAGCCAAGGGTTGCTGTGCCATTTTTGAGTCCAAAGGGAACATTGATTGATCCGGTCGTTACCAAACTTTACAGGATCATGACTAGTATAAAGATTGTCTGAAAATTTCATCAAAATCATTACAGCCGTTTTGGAGTCCATTGTGAATATACATACAAACATCGATTTTTATATATACACCTAGGTATAACTTCACTCTATGAATTGAAAGAGAGAAGCAGTAACCTTGAACATAATGAAATTTGGCAAGCTGTACGGGAACTGAGAACAACGATAAGGCCTACACGGGTGCATTGGCAGCGCGGCGCGGCGGTGCGGCGGTGCGGTGGAGAGTTGGTTGAATAAATTTCACACAGGTGAAACAGTGGGGCACAGCTAGTCTAATAAATCATTATTATCACCTACATATACTTCTTTAATTTATCAATATTAAAGCTAAATAATATACTCTGTATAATGCTTTACCTGAGTTTGATTATAACGTTACTAAATATTATACATAACTAACTGTTGCCCGCGGATTCGCTCGCCTAGATATTTGAATACAAATTTTAAGGGAATACTCGGATAACTTCGGTAACGCGCCGAAGATAAAAAATAAATTATATGTTCACACAAAAATGCTAAAACCGCAACTAAAAATAGGAAGGTAATAAAATACCTTTTATAACTTAAGAAAAAGTACAAAAAATTTATTTGTCAAAAAAAATTCTAAATAGGGACGGGACGAGACACTCATCAAGCGACATGAAATATACTTTACAACCTATTATCATACCTACCAAATTTACATAACAAAAACAATAAAATCGGTCCAGCCGTTTCGGAGGAGTGCGACCACAAACACCGTGACACGAGATTTTTGTATATAGCATTATATTTTTGGAGACATATAAATAAGGAACACCTAAAACGATAAAGCACAATACGAAGAAGGTTCATAAACTTGACAATTTAGTACTTATCAGTTTTATCGTACCGACTTTGAAATCTGATTGGGTTCGCGGAAATGTAATCTTAAATGAGCCCTGGTTTATAGTTCGAACAATCTTGTTGCCAATGAGTACGGCTATATTAGCATTTAAATAGTCATTTCAGAACAAATGGTATTATTAGTTCATGGAAATTCTTGCAGAGGTTTAATGAGAAAATCGTTCGTAACATGTGGACACATATCACGTAACATTAGGTAAGAATGGCACACTCTTGTATGTAATTCGAGTTATATAAGGGCCTTCATGAACGTTTAGAATGTGTATGTCCTGCGAGTTCAAACTTGTAATGCATAATTTGTTTGCGGAATGTTATCACATCATCTTTATTAATTATTTGCTGAAAGCACTAAATTTTGGTAATTTATTTTCCTTGAAAGTACATTTGATTTACACAGGAACAGAATTTACGAGTCTCCAAAGAAATATAACAGAAACAGAGACTACCAGTAAAACACGATAACTTCTTTCTTATTCATCTATTTACATAGTTTATTTATCGTCCGCTGTTCTAATAAATTTTTAGATGGCCCAATATACGTGTTCAACAATCCAAAGAAGACAACAATATCCTAATAAATAATGTCTTATTTTTTGTTATAAGACCTAACTTTGTGTCAAATTTCAATACTGTAGGCCTGCGGAAAGTATCATATTGGTTTTGATAATTGGTCACTGAGAGCGACTTTTAAACTTTTACTATGAAGGGCTGTCTGTGTATCTTTTTATTTTGTTAACGTAGGTCCTAGATACTTGATTTTTTTACAGCAGTTTTTGAAATAATTCGATATTAATTTCAACTGTATACTTAAAGCCCTTGTTGAGAAAAAAAATTGTATTAGATTTTTGTTACATTATAACTTCACACGCGATTAGAAATACCTTATTAGGGATTTATTTCGAAATTTTTGTTAAAAGACCTCTCTTAGTGCCAAATTTCAAGATTGTAGGTCTGCGGGAAGTACCCTATAGGCTAACTTTTAATTATGAAGTGCCTATCTCTTCAAAGCGTTAGCCTAGAAAATCTAATTTTTTTTCAGCAGCATTAGGCCACAGGTCTCTTAGTAATCTTAGTTTATGATATTCATTTCAACTTCATACTTCAAGTTGTTTTCGAGAAAAAGTGTCTTGATACACGGACAGACAGCCAGCCAGACAGACGGACAACAAAGTGATCCTATAAAGGATCTGCTTTTTTTCATTATAAGTTACGCAACTCTAAAAATAAAACAGACGTACATGCCTATATTGTTTAAACAAAAATTATATGTAAGTGTTAAACGCCGCTAACGATCTACAATTCAAAAACGTTTCAGTAAATAATTTTTACGGTGTATCAATCGAAACTAAATGTTTATAAGAAAGAAAATTTGATATGCAACAGATATAAAATATAATTTTTTATTGATAAACCAAAATAAATCCACTACAATTTGTCTTACTACTAAAGTGCATCAGTTTTCACATTAATATCCAGTATGTTCAGTATATCTGATTCAAGTGATATAATCTTGATATACATGGGTTGCAAGTTACAAGAGATGGTTAATACTTTACAACTTAATGGCAATAGATGCTAATCGCAAAGTAAAAACATTTTTATATACACTCGCATAAGATTTATCACGATCTGGGTACGTAATAATTTAATGGCGATTTAAAAGCGGCTAAAGAGGAAACTACTAACTCTACTGAGTCATTTTTTTTTTTTTTTTTTTTTTTTTTTAGAACTGACTACACTGTTAGCCTTAGGGGCCCTAAAGCCGCTGCGGCTTTTACAGCTTCACCGGACTTGGGGGCGAGCGCAGAGGCACTCAGCCGCGAAAGTTTTGTGGACGACTCGCACGAGGGTGCCAAAGTGGCCGGACCCTCGGCTCGGGCGGTCGTCGCCTTCGCAAATAGGTCGCGATCTATTCGAATCCCTACACCTACGATTCGAGCTAACTAAATATACACATAGGCACGTTCCCTTCCTCCTGGGAGGAAGGAAGGAACCGTGCGTATGTGTATTCAATAATCGGAATGTTTCTACACTAACTAGCGCTAACTAACTAGCGTAAAAGAAAAAAAAGGTCCCTCACAGAACCTATGTACCTGTGTGGTGTGCACGTGTGTATGTTCATACGTGTGTAGTGTTGTATGTAGGTAGCTAAGTGATGCACGTACAGTGTCACTTGTATCGCGCGGGCGGTTGCCTGACCCAAGGGTTTCACACCGAGGAACGGACCTAGGCTTGGGTTACCGCTAGAGAGGGTGGACGTGACCGTCTACTGAGTCATATAATACAGATGTTAAATAACGTAATACATTATGTGTTCAGTGTTCACTTAAGGTATGCTCCACAGGTGAAAGTACCCAAATTTAGAATGGTACTTTCCAAAAATTGTATAATTAATATTGCGATTCTGGTTAGTTGATAATATCCCTGAAGCATCGATCTTTATTGTTGTCACAGGAACATAAACTTGTACGCGTGAAAGGGAAACTTATTCATATAATTGACAGAAAAAATGCGAATGTTTTTTGTTCCATTTACACTAAATAGACGAAAAGGATTTTTTTTTTTATCGCGTAAACACGACGGACATTACATCAGATTTCCAAACGGATATTTACAATTACCTAAATAATATACATATTGTAGGATATTAAACCAAATTTGGAATATGTACTCTTATAATATTTATGCAAGAGAAACAGCATTTCGTAAAAGTAATAAACGCATCTAAATGCCTATGAAAACAAAATAATATTTTACAGTAGCAGTGGACTTTTTACATGAATTTACTATGTTCTAGATAGAAAACATTGCAAATAAGCCGCAAATAGAAAAACGAGTACCTAGCTCTCTTTAAGAATATTCGGATCTATAAAATAACCCCTGATGCATTAAATTAAGCACGAATAATAAATCGAAATATTTAATATCTGTAACGGGAATAAATAAAAATGCTAACGTTGACTAGACCAGTACTTTTTTTTCTTTTTTCTGACTGACTATACTGTTAGTCTTAGAGGCCCTATTTAAAAGAAAGCCGCTGATGGCTTTTACAGCTTCACCGAACTTGGTGGACCAGTACTAAATTCGTAGAGTTACCGGTCTCTCCCACGGCTGAAAACATTACCGCTGCTGTGGTGGGGCGGTCTTCGGTTGGTTATTTATGAGATAGGCCGCATACGCCGCGCCCATACGTGCCACCAGACACTTTATTAATGACGAATTCGCTGGTGTACTTTTGCTATCGTCTCTATAAAATCTACTATAACTACACGCGTACACTCTATGAAAATTATTAATTTGCCCATTGTATGGGTGCTGCTGCGAGATATTATCAACGAAATTGGCGATTAATTAAAGCATTATATAAACTCAGTTAAAACATGTCATTTTAACCCTGTGGTTCTAAATCCTTTAATAATTGTTGAATTGATTTATTTTAATACTAGCTGACCCTGCAGATAGTGTTTTGCCCTTTCCAATAGTCAACATGACTCTATTACAGGGCCACCTATCCCGATTTTTTTCCTGAAATAGGTTTTCATAACCAAAACCAAAATAAAAAATGAAACAGGAGTATCGATCCTATTAATCATGAGTTCATACAAAAATCTGACAGAAAAAAGGACGTTCAGTTTTTAGAAATTTGAAATTTTTCCGGGAAACTTAACAATCTAATTCGGACTTTGACGAACATTTTGAACCAAAAAATAGCCAAATCGTTCCAGCCGTTCTTATTTCATGCGCTTACCAACAAACAGCATTTCATTTTTATTTATATTATATAAGATATAATTAAATTATCGTGTGCGATGGTAAATACGATGGAGAAAATGACAGATTGTCGACCGCTGCATTGGTAGTTAGCATGATTATACTGCTAAATGATTTTTAGCGTGACTAGGTGACAATTTAAGAATCAGTGAATTGAGGAAAATGAGATACTCACAAGTAGGACGAGTCCTATTCGGTCGTGTTAGCGGTATCCAAGGCCTCTGTGGTGGTAGAGTGGCAGAAACTGAAACAATAAAAACAAAACGATATTATTTATGAAACAATCACTTCAAAGAATACGAAAATAAACGGTACTTTAAATGTTTATATCATATAACGGAACTATTGGATCAGATAAATAAAAATCGTTTATTACTCTCTCGCGCGATTGCAAAAATAACATTTATTGTTACTAATCGGGAATCGTGCATATTTTATACACGATGATGTTACAAATTGAAGATATTACAAAAACAGTGAGATGAAAGTCATATCTTATCGAAATGTAGAAAAACTAGCCGCAACTTCGTTTGCTCGCTAAACATCTAGCTTCAATTTACATTACAGTATGAACCATGACAGTCAAAAAATGTGTTCGGTGAAACTAGCTTTGTTCTGAGAAGTATACGCAACGAAATAATCAATCCGAGCGAATATCAACAGGTGTGGCTCCCATTTATATTTCTTTAACAACGGTATCAGGAACCGCATTTGCAAATGCTTATTCGAGTATAAAAACTTAATGATTCCAGTTGAAATATCGACGAACGTGTAAAAAAGGTTCATCTACATTTGAGTAAAGTGTAACCATTAGACGTCGAACATGTTCTAACGGTCTTCATAGTAATTGATGAAACAACCGGCTTACTCGCAGGAGCCTTATAGAACTATTTCCACTTCCAATTATAATACTATTATAATAATATATTTATAATATTAAAAGTTTTAATTAAAATTTCACAAAACACAAACAAATCAATATAATGTCAACGCCAATTAAGAAACAAGATTATAAAACTAATAACTTGGAAGCGATCAGACAAGATCAGACAACGTACAAAAATTCATTATAACAAGAAGTCAATTGTATTGATTCATTAATCTTCTGCACGCTTGGAATATCCACCACGGTTTATCATAAAGCTTAAACTGTCATTGCGGCAAAAAAGGAAGACAGCCGGTCGTGCAATTTCATTAGCATGTTAATATCGTTCGAGGCAAATTGATCATCTAGAGCGGCATGTCGTGCTCGTCGTCTTGATCGAACTATTTCATACGCTGATGGAAGAACAAACACGTTGAACGTCTATCATTCACCCGACGACATGTCCGCACAAGCAACAACAGCAATTTGCATAATTAAATTTGTGAACAAGCATTGTTTAATTTAACTTTTCATCGTAGATTGATTGATAGTCAACGAGAAGACGACAATATAACGTATTTTTACAAGGTTTTAATATATTAACGGTAAAATCAAAACGGTCATTAACTTTGTAATTAATCGTCCGTTGTAACGTAAAAAAAAATAATTACAAATTAAATTTAATAGCAAACCCATAAACTTATCGTTAAAACTTTGAAAAGTTGATAAACAATATCACTTATCAAGTCGGGACGTCTAATTATGATTCGTTGAATCCCGTACTCGAATTCAAACACAGATCGAAGTTAAAACAGGTACCTAGATTAAAAAAATAAACAAAACTTGTATCAAGTTTTATCATACTTATTTATACTTAATAATTGATAAAGTAAATTTCATTAATAGGTATTTTAGCTTCATCATCATTTGTAATAAGTTCAGTGGTAAAGTTGTAAAAACTGTTGCAGGTATAAAACGTTTCCCAGTAAGAAACCGAGTGAAATAAATCACTCGTCTTGAAATGGACGGTCCAATTGAATGGTTGTTACCGAGACTAGAGACCACGATGTTGGTTTTTGCAAATCTTATACTTCGGTAAGAGTCAAGAACACATCACAAGCACTCGTGCGTAAATCAAAACATGAAAACATTCGTCTCAGCTATAAAATCTCGTAATGGTATTAATATTGTAGTAATTCTATTCTCAACGCTATAATGAACTTTAAGACTGGTTACTTTCGTTGTAAATGCTAGTAGACTAGTTCAATTTTTCAAACAACTTTCAACTAGAAGATGCTTCTTTTCAGGAATTTTTATTTGATTAACAGTTCTTAAAATTTATTTGCAAAAAGAACATGCAAGAAATTGTGTAACAAAAGCAAACATCGGATTTATAACCGCAACCTGTATAATTTCACATAAACACGAGTTGATAATGCGCAAGATGTGTATTAATCTTAATTATATATAAACACTAGATTTATGCTTATTTTAAAAGTAAATAAATATCCATGGGACAGACACAACTAAAACTTTATAATAATATATGTGGGGACGCAGATGATACGATGAACATTTTTATAATTCGTATAATTTACCTGCGTAAAATATCATATAGTGATTCAGTGATACTAAAAGTTACCACAAATAAGTTGTGCGATTCTGCAGGCGACATCTTAGCAGATAGCAAATAATATATTGTCGAGCTTCAGTTGCCGTCGTATTGGTACCTAAGCTGGCAGCAGGCACTGCAGTTACGTCACAGCATTACTAACTAGTGGTTGTATCTTCGATATAAGGTTATGAATAAACAAATGCTGCATATTTTATTGCAAGAAGAAGGAAACAATGATGATTTATTATTGTATTATTAGTTAAACAGAAAGCCTATTCTGCCATTGTATTTAAATAGACTAGAAAAAGGTTCACATGAAAGTTTGATACAATAAACACGAAAGTTGAGACACTAAATGAATAACATTTTCGCTTTCTTCCCCTATCATCACATCCATAACGTCGAACTTCAACGGCAGTACTGGGTTTGTACGGAAGTGCCATCTGCCGCTACGCGTCAAAACAAGCTGCAGTCGTATGTCGGAATTGGTCTCATACAAATTAATACTGTAAAAGTGTAAAACAATGCCGTGTGCCGTCGCGGCATAATATGTCGTCGCCGTCTGTGGAATCACACCTGTAGTCACACTGTTGACCACAAATAAATAACTAATTCACCATTATCTTTTATGCTATTATGAGATTTACATGTATCAAAATGTATGTAAACCGATATCTCATAACTAAATATTTTTATTGATTTACTCAACCCGTTTCTGAACTGTAATGTTACTACTGATTTCTATAAAGCATTAGAAGTTTAACAAACGATATTCATATAATATTAATAAAATAAAAAAATGTCTTTCAAACTAGGTACCTATCTAAGAAATTCAAATTAGTCAAAAATGCATTACAATAAGCAAACAGTTGTATCGTCTTCTTTCTCGTTGGATTAATTCATAGAGGTCCGATGCACGTTCGGTGGGCAGAGGCGTCGCCGGCGTAGTCGATGCTTCATTACACTTTGTAATTAGATCCGTGGGCTGCGTACGAGCTAGCCCTGTACTAAATCACGACATACTCGCTTTAGAATGCGCAACCGTCGCGTCGGCGGCATCCCCCAACAACCATAAGTCACGAAGACACAATGCCCTTTTATTGTACGCATTATTGAATATTAAAACGTAACAAAAATGCATTCCATCTGCATTGAGAGTAGTAATATTTAAATATTTTTAAAGCAATAAATTCTACACACTCGTTCAATTTGCAATGTAAAGAAACATGGTACGGACGAGCGAAAACCAAAACATCTCGGCAACTTTCACAAGCATCCGTTGAATTTCATCCGCTTCTTACATCCTCGGGCAACGCTAACAAGACAGAACCAGACACAAACAAGACGGTGTTAGAAATAACACAGCGGCGCGGCGCACAGTGAAGAGGAGTGAAAGTCGAATGAGCACTAGAGCCACTAGATAGGCACTTTATGATAAGCATCGGCACGCTCTTCACATTGTTCACGGCTCCGATACATGAGATAAGGCTTTCTTCGTTCGTCTCTCGAGTGCTACCGTGGGAAAGACTCTTGTGTACAAAGACAAATTTGCAAAAACGGGAGCTTTTTTATACGAGCCTCTATCTGGATAAAATTCACTTTATCAACATTTTGGAATACGCAAAGTTGATCTCGACAATTTACGAGCGTAAGTTATGGGAGGTATGTTTAATTTTTTTTAACATGTCAGGAATAATATCCATGTTGATGAGAACATACAAACGTAACCAGTTTAAGATAGAAAAAATAATCGAGATGCACGTCACGATGAAGTGAAACGTATTAGATAAAACATTAAAGCAAAAAATAAATTATAGATTGCTACGAGGCCAGGGGCTAATCAATTCCATGTGAAACATTTTCAGTCCATTGACTATCATCGCATCTTCGCTAGACGCCGGGGAGCCGCTCGAGCAAAAACCGGTACCACCACCGCGTCCGCGAACCTGTTGCATCTTAAGCAAACCTCACTTTTTATTTAGGCCTATTTTTATAATGTCTCACTATTATTTACGTCGTCTTGAGTTAAAATATGAGACAGAAAAGATATTTTTGCTAGTTTCGACATTTCGCACACGCCTCGTATGAAGAGGCTCGTGAGCGTATACGTGACCAAATTGTTTACAACTCATTGGCTGGCTGTCGCATTATATTATGAGCGACAAAATATACACGAACCCGACCGCACCATGTCGATTTGCGTGAGTCGACTCTACAACATGGACAGACGCTGTCTCCTCTATCTACATTTATACGAAGCCGTAGCGTTCATCCATTTTCGTAATGTGACATTAATGAATGATATATTTTGTGTATTCCAGCGACGCATACGGACGGCAGTTTGCGTTTGACATGTTCTTAGACTAATTCATCGGATTGTTCATGGTTAGGTAAACATTTAGATTCACATAAAAATACCTTGGAATGCAAAGCGAAACAAATAAAATAACTTAAAATATTGATATTTTCTTTAGCATGAGAACTATATGATAAAGGGTGCATTGACTGAAGTGTAAAATAAAAGCAAATAAGTATATAAATTTAAAATGTTATTTTTATACTATTTTATTGTATCGAAGCTCTTCCGATATGATTATTATTCAGCGGTATAAATGAATTACGAAACAATTTGCCGAAAGACATCTCGCAAATTAAATTTCGTCAGGAACGTCGTAATATATAGGTGCGATGACCTCGGGCGGTGATATTATATCTCAAAGCCGACGACATCATAAACACGCATTTTCGCAAGGGGCTTATGATGTAATACGAAAATAGCTTTTTACGTCATATTGGGTAGAAAACTAAACTTTGAGATGGTAAGATAATATAAAAATGACAAGTGTATGGCTTGCAACCCAAAAACTTAAGTCGAAAGTTTAATGACGACCACAATCGTAATTCGTAAGTATAACTTGACAATTTTTAACAAAAAAAAAAACAAATCAAATGAAATTAAAAGTGGTTCGACCCTTGAGGTATCGCTTATCCAACAAAAAAAGGATAATCTAAAACGGTTCATAAACAAAGAAGTCATGGCGTACATCCATTTTAAAAAAATCATTCGAAGTGAGTAACCTCCCATCTCTTGTTGAAGTCGGTTCAAAATATGTATAAATAAGCCAAGTAAAAATTAAGGTAATACTGTAAAAATGACAGATTATTTACCAGTAAATGGGGTGACAATTATTTCAAATGACTCGATAAGTTGTTTTTATGCCACGGTTTTCTGAGCGGGCTACACAACTGTCGATTCTTCATGGCAATAGATAACGTGAATCAAGGGGTACTATGATTATAATATACTCTCATAAGCTGCGGCAGTCAACTTGAAGTTTTAAGGCCTACTTTGGTAGGCCTTATGAAATTGTACAGAATCAATACAATATTTCTTAGTACTGATGTTGACAAAAAGAATTTCCCCGGGTATAGTATAGAACCGTCTATAACGCTAGCATAACAAACGATTGATACACAGTCGACATTTCCGACTACACTTTGATAATGAAAGGGTGACCCTGGTCCATTTGACCTCAAGTTTGTCAAAAAAGAGAACTTCTGTACACATATTGCTATGCTAAACGGTAAGTAAAAACAATATATTTTATTTACATTACTGAAATAATAATAAGATAATTAATTAAAAAATAAAAATAAAAAATAAAAAAAGCCTTTTATTTCATGCTAATTTAGTTACATTTTTATATACATTTCATTAAATATTTTAAATAATTAAAAAATGCGATAGATATATTAAGGATAATTGAATTCTTAATTTAAATATTTAATTAGTTTTATTTAATTTTCTTTATTCTTAATATTATAATTATTGATTGGTTTAATTTTACGATTTTTTTTGTTAATTCCAATTTATAAAGTTATAGTAAGTATGTATAATGTGTTAATATATACATTATTATTTATTCTTTTTTTTCTTTCTTGCATGAACCCCTCTTAGGTAAAGGCCTCCTCGAAAGATTTCCATCTGACTCTATTTTTTGCAGTTTGAAACCAATGTAGTCCCGCTAAATGATGTGAATGATAATGTAACTTAACACATAACTGATATACATTCGGATTTAACCCATGGCTTGATTATCAAATTAGTCTTTCATATAATAAAGGGGCGTTAAAGAATTACGTAACGCAAATTCTGACCTTCCTTCCCCCCCATGTAATGCATTGTAACATTTTTCTGTATCGCCCCCTCCCCTCCTTAAACGTTACGTAACACCAACGTCAGCTAGTTAGCATGAGAGCTTTTATAGACCAAGAACAGCTGATGATGCAAATCTCCTTGTTTTGATGACATTAGAGTATGAACTCACTGTAACAACAGTGACTACAGCAAAGTGCTCCTGCTTACACACTAACGAATACTGACAAAGTAAACAAAATAAAATTACGTACAATACAGTCGAGGGATTCCCCGTAAAACATAAACGAATAGGGTTGCCAACTTAGGAAAACCATATAAAAATAACGTACGATACAATCGAGGGATTCCCAGTAAAACATAAACGAAAAGGATGGCCAACTTGGGAGAACTAAATAAAAATTAGGTACAATACAATAGAGTGATTCCCCGTAAAACATAAACGAAAAGGGTTGCAAATTTAGGAAATTTTATTTGCCTAGTTTTTTATTTAAACGTTAAAAAAAAACAATGTTACGTAACGTAATACTTGAACGCCCCTTAAAGTTAATTCAAGTGTTCATATTTTATCAAATGTAATAATTTTGAAATGTTGATATCATTTAAACAAATGTTTGTATTAAAGAGTTTTCGTTAGTCACAAATTACAGCGGAGTGACTTTTTGTAACCACAAGGCGTTTGAAAATTTAAATCCACTTTTTATTCATTAAATCGTTGAACTGAACCACAATGAAAAGCTGTAAAAGGATTAGATCATTTTATGTTTTTAGAGACAACATTCGAACACTCGAAACTAGTGATTATTTCAATTTAAAATCTTTTATGTTTTTTTGCTTGACGTCAAGTAAAACATTTTGAGCAGTAAGCACAATGCGTTTTTTGTGGTGTTAATCTAAAATTCACATCACAATACGCCGTAACAGTCACCGTGTTTGCTCACGCGCCGCGCCAGCCGGCCGCGGCATGTCTCCCGCGCGACCGTTCACGGCCAAGGCCAAACAGATAATAAACGCGTAATGATGGACGATGTGCTACCGAGCAAAAAAAACATGAGTGCTTACCCACGTGGACTCAACATGAACCATCTGACAACGTTTAATGACTTGGAAAATTATGCGTAAATATACCCATGATGAGTGTCGGGGACAATCTTATTTAACGTAAAAACTGCAATATTATTCATGTGGTATGTCGTTTTGCGGCCTATTGAAATAGTCATCTAGATGAATGTGAGCCTAAGTGGTTGGCAGCCACTATGCGGCAGTTTCGTTTAGAGATGCAAGCAGATGTCATGTCGCTCGGAATGTTGTCAGCAGTAAATCAATGTACCACACCTTTGTCACTAATGACCTGCACTGAAACGGATAACAAGCACATGGGAACAATCAAAACCATTAATTTAATTGATATATACTGGTTTAAGTAGTGTCTTTTTAATTTTGGCTATGCAATAGAAGGACGAAATCATTTACTTCTTTCTGGCTATCTTTTTTCATAATTTATTTTAAATCAATCTTACAGAAGACCACGTAAAGCATCATCGGTTCGTGCACTGACCTATGTAATAAAAGATCATCATTTCAAAAGTGAATCAAGATTGTATTGATATCATACAGTAAGTGATTATTAATATCATTTATCATTACCACTTGTTATGTATTTAACGAAAGGCTTTATCATCTATTACCATCATCATTACCAACAACACCAATATACTATTAGTTAACAACTATTGATGTAACTACACGTTTTCAATCAATACTCAATTAGAGTTTTTTAACAATCGGATAAGACAAAATTCAATTTGTAAGAGCTAACTAAAAGTAATCGTTATAACGGTCCATGGTTAAGTAAACATATGTTGGGACAAAGATTATTATAGTGTAGTGAACGCTCTGTGGGAATTCAATTTATCCGCTTCGTTTCATAAGGGTGTGGTTGAATTGCGCAAAGATTTTTACGGTCAGATAAAATCTGTACTGGATAGTCGGTCTTGCATTCGTATCACGTGCTCTCATTCCTCCAACCTAGTGCATCGTACTTGGAAATGTGCATAGTAGTGCGTGCGGATCGCCCTCGCTGGCATAATGCTGAGGACCTTGAATGACGAGGTCGGCGAACTCGGTGCATGATACGTAAATTATGTTTATTGATTACTTAATTCATTCGACTTCGGTGTGAAATATGTTTTATATGTATACCCTTAGCGTCTATAAATAATATCTGATTCGTCTTTCCTTTAGTACAAGTCGTATTAACGGGCCCATGACCTAAACAGCGCTCACTTTAGATGTACGCACAGGATAACGTGAACAAATACGCAGGTTCGGAGAATGGTCCTGTCGAGGTTTACATGTAAACAGAGCAATCTTTCATCAAATGTCATAAATGGCGACGTCGATTTGCGTAGACCTAGGACCGGCTTCATACAGAACAGCCTTCAAGAATAACAATATACCTAAATGGAATAATATTAAAAGTTATTTGCAACAAAGATTATTTTCCTTTAATGGTGTGTTACTGAACAAGGTATTATTTTATTTTCTCCTTTATTGTCAAATCCTTAACAAATACCTAATGTTTGCTAAATAGCAAGTTATTCGAGTTTACTCCCAAATGTAATTGAGCAATAAATTTGTTACAGAACTTAAAAATCATTGTAACCGTAATGATTACGGTAATAAAATCTTTACTTGTTGATAATCATTTAGACAATGCATAAAATCCGGTGAGTATCTTAGTACCTATAGTAATTACACTCTTAGTAACATTTCCCATTCAACATGATGGTCATACCAAAAATATTTAATTACACTAAGGACATATTGCCTTCTCCGAATCAGTATATAATCCGAGCGAAATGATCTCGGAGCGAAACGCGCCGCGCGAGTCTGACAAACAAGGCAATTGCTTGGTCGCTCAGTGAGATCTGTATCGCGCAATATACGGTGAGCCCCATCTACGAAGTAATGCGTCAAAGCGAAGTCAGCCTTCGGATTTAAAAATATTTTATTGAAAATTTCTTGTAAGATAACATCATACTGAGTGAAATTGTCACATTACTAAACGAGTTAAAGAAAATTCTATCAATAAAATGCTTAGACGCTATAAAATAAGAATCTAGAACAGTATTGATTAAAAATTGTAATTTACTATTTCGAACTACTAACACAGAAGGAGTAGAAGCTAATGACTATAAAAAGTGAGTAATTAGGCAACACTGTTTTAAATAATTCAATAAAAAAACCTGACCAACTTTAAATCCGCTATGTATAATTACTTATCGTCATTAGAAATTTTAGTTCAAAGATATAAAAGTGGAAACTGTGTCAACGGTCTATACTCTAACACATTAACATAAATATTAAAAGTCTTAAGTGAGTACTAATGTTCTATAATCTATAGTTATGGTCATTACCTTTGTAGAGAACCCACTTACCTTTGACATACTACATAATTCATACTCATTAATACTTGAAAGCATATGGAAATGGCACGATACTATGATATTCAGTATTTTTTCTCAGATCATTACAATAGTTTTTGTTAGAAGCAACAATGGAGCTTTATTATGCATTTGCAACTTTTACTCTATCCGAAAATAGGCTCTCTTTGCGGACTTATAAAAAATGAGCGCCAATAATAACGACAGCAGAAATTACGAATGCATAGAAAGCGGAATAACAGAGTTTTGTTTCATGAAATATCTAAACAATCATCCTATAATTTTGAAGTGAATTAACAGATTTAAAGAGACGTTAAAACATAATGTATAGATTTCGTCGTTAATCGCATTAATGTTGACATGCCTAATTGTAAATCGATTATATAAAGATGGTGAAAAAGGCGCTAAAACATAAGAGATGACATAAATGAAACGAAAAAAAAAACAGTTTTACTATTAATTCAAATATAAAGAGAAAATTGATATTATATAATTTATTACACTGTTTATTTATTACCATTTTTTTTTCAATCAACATTATATTTATTTCAAAGTACCTATTGAGTAACGGCACAAACCTATAAAAGTTATCTCTTGATTTACCATGACGGTGAAAGAAGTAAAATCATATATATATAGATCGATACGCTAGGTTTTTCATATTTGATAACATAATTCGTGGGATTTAACTAAAGGTCCTGTCCGCATAGAGGACCAGTGCCGCGGTGGTAAGCGAGAGTGTGATCGTTGTGAACCCCGACCAGTCGTGACCACGAACGGCGAAAGTGAACGGGCCGACTATATTGGTGAGCTAATACGATCATATAACTAGAAAGTTCATCGCAAATGATCCTTCGCACTAAGCTATGGATACTAGACACTACAGCTACAGCTATACAAGATTTATATATTCCATTATAGCTTTTTGTTTCGTGTAAATATTATCCTTATTAGTTATTATTAAATATTGAACAACAAAGTTTCAAGCTGCATTTCATTGGGTTTATTTATATCTCCTATACTGTGATATCTATCAAGGTTTTGATATTTTTTCATAAAAACATATGTTTAAACAAGTAATTCTAGAAACTAAAAAATGTTTATAAGGATTTTTTCGTATACCCACTGGTAAGATTGTGGAATAAAATATGATTACAACTAACTTCTGACAGACAACAATCACTATCCACATCGCTTAGATAATATTATGTATTTCATTGGATTAATTCTTTTTTTATTTGACTATACTTTTAGCCATAAGAGCCCTGAAGTTTCAGCTGGCTTTTACAGCTTCACCGGGCTTGGTTCGTTCATTATAACTTTTGACATGGATATCAAAGTAAATTTAATACGACGGGTTTCAAGAAGACCAATCACTTTAATTATCAATTTTAATTTTCGTAATATTTTTCCAATTTCAAAACTTAATACGATTTCCCGATCGTATGGTTGTGCCCTGTATGTTGTGGTGTTTTAATAATATTAAAATACTAGCTGGCCCAGCAGACATTGTTCTGTCCTTTCCAGTAGTCTAACTCGACTACAGTACTACTTTTCCTGATTTTTTTTTAAACCATAACAAATTAAACAAAATAAAATTACGTATACCCATTCGTTCTAATCGTGAGTTATGGTCTTGAGTTAATAAAAAATCCAATGGAAAAAAGGACATCAGTTTTACCAATTTTGTGGTCAACTGAAAAAAAACTCATCAAGTCTTAAAGACAGCCGACAAAAGTGAAAAATAAATTTTTAATTTTTATATCAAGTATAGTCTGAATTATTGCATGTCGGTGACGCGAAATCACAAGATTTTACCTATGCAAAAAGTCAAACATGCATACGATACAGTCGGGTATATACAATGTATTAGTGTATATATGCGTATACATATACACAGACCGCTATACTATGCGTCGCTAGTCTGATGCAAGTGCAATACATCACGAGCATGTCGAAGTCATCGGTGACGCAAAGGTCACACGAACCCATAAGATTTCCCCTAACAAAATGGCTTTGTCTTTAAAAATTGCCAAATCGGTCCAGCCTTTCTCAGGTGATGCGTTTGCCAACGAACAGCATTTCATTTTTATTTAAATAGCTTACATAAATACTCAGTGATAGTCAACGCATTTAATATCATTGCAATATTATGTTATACTAGGTCTTAACGTTTGAGAATTAATATGAAACTAAAGCAGGTGTCACAGGGCGTTAACATAAAACGACTTTATGGGTGATTAAATAAACAGATAACTACGCGGACGAGCGTGAATCACATTAAGATATCTGTCATCTCCACTTCGAGTGTTAATCGTGTTACCTTATGGAGTATTTGTGGAGTAAGAGTGTCCGACTGGATCGCGACAACCGTACACCAGGTATAGCCGTCATAGTGGCACATGCCTGTCACGTTCTGGGGTCAGTATAGTAACTAAATAGGGTCGTAGGGATCTATCTGTATCCGACTGGGTCGCGAGTCGCGACCACCATCAACATAGTGCACCAGTTATAGAAGGCGCGCGAGTTGAATACAGTCGGGGCCAGAGATGAAGAGCAGGAGCATCTCCTCCGACCGTCTTCACGCCTCACCTCACGCGCCTTTACTGTAGTTTGACATGAGTACTGTCTTTGACAATTATTATCGTACGATTACTGATCGCGCGAATAGTCAAGTTGTGACCCTGTGTATTTTGTTTTTTGTTTTTAATAATGACTTACGCGAGTCCTTTAACTTCTGTTACAAAAAAGCAATTTTTTAATTAAACGTCAAGCATAGGAAATGGCGACAAATGAATGTGATGATGATTAAATTTCATAGATTACTTTTATTACTTAGATTTCTCTGTATGAAACATTTCATAAATAGAATGTTTCATAAATTATTAGTTTGTTTCTCATTACGGTAACCAAGATGTAAATGTTAAATTTAAAACAACGTTGAAATTTACCGACATCCTCATTATCGACAGCAATAATTCTAATTAGGTCAAAGCACAATCCAATTCCATAACTCTGCATGTAACTCGCCCGCTTTCTATACCTCTTTTAGTTTTTAGCATTTCGGGATCTGTGTACATCCCGCTAGCGATAAGCTTGAATGTATGGACAGCGACAACCAGCGATGTATTGCTAATCTCTCGATGGTCACCATTATAATGGATTGTACTTTGGTTACGATCAGGTACAGTACGACGGAACTTGGTTGAGGTACTACTGTAAAAATATCTATAATTCATTTTGATATACTTACTCTTTCCTTACATCATTTCAATATCAAACTATTCACCCTCCGTTTCGATTCTAAAATTCAAGCTATTTTTATGCAAATGAAGAAACTTATCTTCTGTGAATAAAAAAATGACATATCGTATCTATAGACAAATGATGCAAATAGGAAAATACATATTTCGTCTTTCAAAAACTTTTAGTCTATATGGTAAAAATGAAAATCGATAAATGTCGAAAACCTCAATGAAATAAAATAAAACAATCCAAAATTAGAAAAAGAACCCTTTTCATATTCTGTAGAAGATTAATTATGACTATTATTATCAAAGTCCCAATAATACAGTTTACGAGGTTTTACAAATTGAATTCGCTGTGTCGACGTCACATAGGTGCGTAACACGTACGCCAAATAGGGGTCAATCTCTCTCGACATAGTGATAATAAGAATGAATAAAAAGTTTGTAACGATAAATAATTAATAGCTTATATCTAGTAGGTACTTATTAAACTTCGTCGGTTTTATTTTTCATCCTCGAATCGTCCGTTATTAATCTATTACTAATTTATCTTTTTTGTATTATGCGTAGTATAATGGGCATACATACCCCTACAACTTTTTGATTTTTAGAACCGATTTTTTTTATATTATGTATTTATTACAATGTTTTTAATCAGTCATGTGTATAAAGTTTTTTTTCTTTCACATTAGCGATTGTAAAATATTACATAATATACAAAGTGAATTCAGTTGTGACATAAAAATCCGATAAAAACACTTTTCCGTTGATATAGTTTACCTCGAACGATATACATACAATTTTCCAGTTCAACGAACTGCCATGTGAAAGGTGTTATGTTGAGGAAAGGTCTAGCTGTGGCAAAGGTCGGAACTCAGGTGGCAAGGGTCAAACCTCAGCGTTCTATGAAAGTGCATATGTAAAGCCGAGTTTACATAATTACAATGTTCGTAGATGAAGACATTTCTAGACAAGCTCATTACGTAGCTCTTGGAAATAAGCGTACGAAATATTTCATAAGAACTACTACATTGATTGTACTCTGTTAAATTTGCAACAAAAAACATGAGAAATAGGTACCTAGATACCTATAGTAAAAGTAATAAAGAAGATTTTGTAATTATTTCGTTTAGTTAATTTAAATATTGTGCAAATTAAATCTGACATAAATGTACCAGATTACACATCGCGCTGTAAAAAAAATCATATTCTCTCGCTGTATATACACGGAGAGAAATAGCTGATGTATCATAATATCTTTTGTGTATACTCAATGGCCAAATTGACTGTTCGGAGATAATAATAATAACAATAGCCTTTTATTATTGAAACTTTAACAAATACATAGTCTTAATTTATATTAATTTCATCGACAACCGCTTCAGCTTGTCCTGTGACATAGGCCTCTTCCAGCGATTTCCACAGGTTCCTTTGTTTAGCAGCCCTCATCCATGTTTGCAACGTTGAGCAAAATTGCCCAAACGCGTACCAGCAGCATCTTTTAGAAACCCTAACATATTTTATAATCCTATTGTTAAAACTACTTACTGACAAAATTCCTATTTCATTCGAGTGAGCAACAATACGAATAATTTGGTTAGTGATTTAAACGCTGATTTATTTGATACAAGTGTGCAGAAGTTGAAAGCTTTTCTAAATTCCATTTCTTTTGCAAATATTTTTTGTGTTCTTCCATCTACTGTATTTTTTATTGATATACATAAATGAGATCTTGTAAATGGCCTTCATTAATTTATACATGTAACTTAAATATATACTTAGCTGTAAGTTTTCTTAAAATATTAAAATAAAATAACATAAATCTAAAAGTAAATAAGCTAAAGTGGCAGTGGGCCGACCACTTTTGTAGAAGAACCGATAACCGATGGAGTGGATGATTCTTGAGTGGTGACCACGACTTGCAGAAGTCTGATGGCAGTGACTGGATGCGGAGAGCCGGAGATCGGATCTGATGGCAAACCTTGGTAGAGCCTATGTCCAGCAATGAGACTTCTGGAGGCTGGTGATGTATGTAAATGTAAAGGTTATTAAATTGTACAAGCATTTAAATTTTAAAAAAGCACACTGTAAACCAAGATGATTTTTGTTAAAATATGTGGAAGTCGAATTCACTGGTAATGAGTGCTGAAACCCAAACTTGGAGAGCAGAGAGTGTAGATAGAGAGAGAGAGAGAGAGAGAGAGACTAATCAATATTTTTTTTTTAATAGGTTTTTTTTCATTTGATTTGTAGGATATAAATTTAAAACTAAGAAAAAAATACAACTGTTGTAAAATACGACCTAGTAATTTTGATAAATAAGTAAACGTATCAAACATTCATTGAAAAATATTGTATAATTTACGTCAAATAGACGGTTCAGTTTATAGAATAATAAATAATTAAATCTCCGACATTTAGACGCAGAGGCGTGCAACCATTGTCAGTGAACGTCCCACGTTCAATTCAACTATTAATGTTTGAACATGATAAAATATATAATGAAGTGTAATCGATGTTAGGTGAAGGACCTTTTAATGTGAGTTTCTCTGTAATTTAAAGCGGTGGTGACTCCGACCGTTTTACTGACAAAAATATGAGACAATTTGAGAGCTGAAATATTCAGTTTGACTTTTGTTTTACACTTGGAAAATACAGAACATTTTCTCGGAGTGTCTATTATAAAAGTTTCATTTAAATTTTCTACATACATAATATACTACTATGACCATGAGTCAATGACCTTATTACATGTTTTAATACGCTCGTAGCTCGCTCTCAATTTTTTTTTGCTATATTTTGTCTCTACGGTTTTATGTGGTTGCTATCAAATTATTCATTTCATTTTTCAGGTTTTAACTTAAGGAAATTAACTGATTTATAATCACTTTTATGTATCAAGACTTATATAAAAGTCATTGTTATATTTTATCATATAAAAACGTGTAAGCTATCATCGCCTTACTTTCACCTTGTTAATATTTCTATGTGCCGTTAACTTTACCACTTATGATTACAAATTATGAAAGGTACGGGATTTATGAAACATTGCGAAGGCACTTTAGTATATATGTAATTTTGCTATAAAACAAAAAGAAAGTGATTCAATAAAATAGAAGTACGTAATGCACTCCGTCTGAGTGCAACAGTTAAGATTGATTGTTAACGAGTGAAAGTGAAGCTCGTGCTGAAACTGTGAATGCGCGAACACTGTACTGGTCCGGTTCCAAGTTTAATCGTTTTCTTAGTAAAATTAACTTTAAAATGTATTCGTACGGATAACGTATAAGGTGTTCAACGAAACGTTATAACCTCTATTTCTCACTTCTCTATACATACACTACTAGCTAGCTAGCTAGTACTAGCTGTGCCCCACGGTTTCACCCGTGTTAATTGTATACATTAAACACCGCAACGCCAACGCACCTGTGTAGTCTATCATAATTATTGTTCTTATCGCAAGTACAAATTATTTGGATTTTTTATTATCTCCTAAACTATGTGTCAAAATAACATACTATAATAAGCAAAACGTAACTTTATAAAATTTTCTTCACGACAAAAAATAATGTTCATAAATCACTTTTTAATTTTGTAAATAGCATTTTGAGGCTTATATATGTATAGGAGATAGTCATATGCTATCGCGAACTTTTTTTATATATATTAAGGATCAGTATTTTTGTAGCAAATTGTAATTACGTATCATTAACCATTACGACAGCGCAAGCGGATAAAGCAGCTCGGAAGGGCTTCCACATCTGACTTAACAAACATCAATATTTAATAAGGATTGCTGAGAGTTGTAGCCTAATGTTAGATAGCCTATACTATTCGTCGTGAGTACGGCTATATATACAAAAGAAAATACAATCCGACTGGGGTAGTTCCAGAGATTAGCGTGTTTTTAAAAAGACAATTTTTAACAAAAAAGAAACCCATCTTCAATTAAATTGAAGAGTTTCCTGGTGGATCTTCGAAGTTAAAGGTCTGCCTCCTGGGAGGAAGGGAAAAACATATGTATTACGTATTTAGTGATTTGTTAATTTTATTTCATCATGTCGCATTTCCGTCACATAATGCGCGCGGATCTCTCAACGTTACTTACCACTTACTGCCATAAGAAGTAGAACTAAAAGAATTATCAATGTTTGAAAATTTACGATTGACAATTTTTTGCAATTCAGAATACATTGACCGCTATAAATATTGTTCGCATAAATATGTAACTAAAACAGCGAACGTTGTATACAAAGCTATTGATCACGATCAACTTGTTATGAGATTGTTGAACCTTAATACCTAAATACTAGGCAGATAGCGTGGTATTAATCATTAATTACTCCGCCTCGTAGTCGACATGAAACATTTAGAATACCTCCTAAGCCCTAATAGCGTGCGAAAGTATAATCAGAGATGATGCTTGATAAGTTTTTGTCCCTATATTTATTTATTATTGCCATATAAAAATATTTTTGCTTGATGCTTGAAGCCTAAACGTAAACAGACTTTTACATGTTTATAATATAATTACCTCATGTTAATACGGTAAATCATTTATAATTTAGCTACTAGTCAAAAACAACGACAATTAAAATAAAAGTAAGTTGATATTAAATTTTAAACTCCTTCTTTTCGTTCTACTAAAACAAAACTTTAGAAAATATAAAAATATATTCTTTTAAATCCTAAATGAGCGAGACTCGAACTATCAATCAATCGTACTGTACATACAACATAGGGTACAAGTCTGGTATTCTCACATCGCTAGGCCAATTCGACGACAATTATAAATACAAATATCAGGACTTGCATTAAATGTGTATAGTGAAAATAAATGTATTCTATCTCATTATCTCGTAGGTTAAAAATTCTATAGATTTATGTGTTTGTTTACTTTTAGGGCTCGTGTAGACGGCGCTGCGTACGCGCCGCGCCGCTCCGCCGCCGCATGTTTGCTATAACGTTGTACCTTTTTCCTAATACATTGCTAACCACAAAAATTATACGTTTATTTAACTAAAAAATTTTAGTGTTTGCATATAATAGGTACATATATCTAATAATTTGTCGAAAATTTTGATATTCATCAAAAGATGAATGACCAAACTTATACTCATCTTTTGTAGATCATTTTAAAGTGTATGGAATCCACCATGTTGTTCTCTTTGCATCAAATTAGCATGAACCCATAACTGTCTATTTGACTTTTTTTTTCTGACTGACTATACTGTTAGCCTTAGGGGACTTATTCAAAACAGAGCCGCTGATGGCTTCTACAACTTCACCAAACTTGGGGGCAAGCGCTTAGGGCACTCAGCCGCGAAAGTTTTGGACAACTCGCGCACAAGGGTGCCAAAGTGGCCGGACCTCGGCTTGGGCGATTGTCGCGATTGCAATTAAGTCACGATCTGACTAATACCCTATCCGTAAATTAGAGCTAATCTAACATATACGTATATACATTTTTCTTCCTCCTGTTCATGTTGGATTAGGGACATAAGTAGTGGCTGCTTTAATTAACGGGTTGGCGAGATTCGATGCGGTATCGAAGTAAGATCGCGACAGGAATCTGACGTAAGATCCATATCTCTATGGAGATCTTCCGTTCGCATGTATGGAGGGGCACCGGTAAGACTGTAGAGATATCTATTTTGAATAGTTTGCAATTGTTTGAAATAATATTTAGACATATGTGCGAACGCGGGGCAACTATACGTCATGATCGGACCGTCTATTTGACTTCTGACCTTTATTTAGCCATTCCTTTACATATAGTATGCAAACACTACCTCCTTTTTTATTTAAATTCATCATATTCATTATGCCTGTAACACGTATGATGTTCGTGGCTAGCAATGTATTACTAAAAATGTACAGTGATAGACAAATCAAGCGGCGGCGGCGCGTCCGCGATGCTTTCTATACAAGCCCTTAGTGAGCGACACAACTTACATTGTAGGTACTCTTCAGTCGTCAATACAACTTGCAATCGACATAACGTTATTTTATTTTTGCATACAACAGTAGACCTTATTACAATCACCATATGGATTTGCGCTTCATCGGGTTTCAAATCACAACGGTACTAAGGAAGTTTTCACTTCAAAATTCTATATTCAGTCAGCATTAAGCTATATCACTCAGAGCTGAACCGTTTCATGTAGGAGCCATAAATTTCTACTTTGAATATTTACATAGCGAGCTCGCCAACAAAGTGCCATCATTTGCTTAAGAGCCGCACTTGGACCTGCGTTTCTAACTCGTAAAATTATCATGCGCGTAGTACATAGGTACTATAGAGATATCGAGCGTTGATCCGTGAACTCGGTGCAAACTGTTCACGTACTTTGTACTTTTGGCTTTCAAATCAAATTAAGCGCAACGATGAATACTCACATTGTGTTGTGTTGTGCCATGTAACGCTTCATCGGTACACAATACAATGTGTTGTTGTTCTCGAAGGTGAATAAACCGAGCTCTCGTTATCATCATCATAGACATAGTATTATTAGACGTGTGACATCATTATTGAGTCAACAGCGTGCCCATTTGCCCTGTTTACTGTGTTTATCAGTTTGAGCGCAAACTTTCGTGATATTGGAAAGGTCTTTGCTCTTTGAAAATTGCTATCCAATTTACTAGAATTGATTGTTTATTATGAAGATTTAGTGACACTGCTATCGAAATAAGTTAAGAAGATGTTCAGTATAAATATAAATAAGAACAAACGTTCGGTTATGAAAACTCAAGTAGATAGGATTACAATACTCTATTCATCCAATCGCCCTTCTTTTCTTCAGAGCAACTCTGTTGGAACTCATTTAAGTCAAAAACAAAAATAAAAAAGAAAACCGAGTCCTGAGTCCGTTTATAATAAATAGTTTCTATCTAATAATAAGTAATCTATCTACATATCATTCTCATAAGAAAAACAAATTGCTTAATAAGCATAGTTATCAAAATATCCACTATTTTAGATTAGTGTTAGTTTTATAAAGAAACCCTGAAAAAAATATTTTTGAGTTGATAAATTTAAGAAAACGTTAGACTACAGATTCATTTATTTTAGGAAAAACACTAGAAAATAAAATACTTTAGCGTTAGCTTCTTGCATTTCTTCCTTTCAATTCCATTCATTTATCGGCCATTATGAATCAATTGCGAGCAGAACTTCTGGCGAGTGATAGCCAGCCAGTCACTAATCGCAATGAAGTCGTCCATGAGAGTTTTGGCAAACACCGATGTGGCAATAAAGACGTCGGTATTGCCACAATTGATGGCAAGTTACGAGGGTTCATTGTCGAGAGTTATCATCACGTCAACACTAACTTTTAAGAAAAATAGCATCGGTGCGGCGAGACGAGCTTGCTAACTTTTATATCGAATTCTGACTTAAAATATTAAGTGTTCGTCGGTAAAACGATTTCAACTTTTATACTTGTCTAAAATAAACCATATTTCATCTGAACCGAGGAGATTTCTAAACTTTGCAAATCATAAAAGGTTATGTGATCATGTGCATAAACACGTTCTAATGGAAAGTTTATATAGAAATTTCACATCAATTTGTAAAATTATATTTAGGTAGTGACTTTTTATTAGATTACGCGTATCGGCACGTAAAAGCAGGTGCTGCGATAAAAAAAAAACTTGTTCTTTCTACATACGCATACACTATGCGATCCGTTTGTTTAGCAAATTTACTGAACAAAATCGATAATTATAACTAACATGCAGCTCTGATTTTAAAACTAGAATCGTTTCAAATGAACATTATTTGAAATTCCACAATTTCATTTCATTGGCTTGTACTTTTTATCTGTTTCTTTTGTAAGAAACGAAGACGTGTCCACGGAAATTTACAAGGACTTTTAAGAAGAATAAGCTGGCGCTTTTTGCCGGGTCGCTATTAATTCAATGACTATGATTTCCAAAGATGCGATTTTAGCTAGTATAAAATCATCATGGCGAATGTATCTAGAAACTATATCATGTTATGTGTAAATCAAAATAGTAAAAAAATAAATCATCTAAAAAGAATACCAACAAACTGACTCGTGACCAGTGAAAAACCGGTGGTAATAGTACCGTGCAAAAAACATTAAACATGCAAAATCGTTGGCAATTCAGATTGAAAGGCGAGCTGAAAGCTTATGATTAAATTTTTAAGCGAGAACCGTGAACGGTGTGTATGTTTTTATTGTTATAAAAAACATGACGGCTACAGTCTAAACGTGGACAGTGGAATAAAAAATTTAGAGAGACTTGCGCAGACGTATACGGTGTTCCGTTGCTTAGTAATTATTTAAAGAGTTTTAATAGCAAAATTGTCTTCGAATAAAAAAACTGGACAAACCATTAATTCATATCGTAGCTCGACATTATAATCGCTATCAAGTTATAGGAAGCAAAGTTTTATTGATTACACTAGTTTTGCTCGACTATTATATGTTATTATATAATTTTTCTTACAGCGTAGTTGGGTTGTAAGCGATTTTTTTTCTTTAAACCATTTAATTTTGTCTGATATTAAATCACATATTACTTTCGTTAGTTGTTTGGAGTGTTTTTAAAGAGCTGAAGTGTGTTCCAAATGAATTAGCAAGGTCTAAACTTAATACTTCTAGCTCGTTCCAAATCGGTATATACTATATACTTCCATGTCGACTGATCCTACGGCTTCTTCAGCAAGAGAACTGTTTAATATTAATTTATTGATTAGTCTTATGTTGTATATGTATATATGTGGGATATTGGCGAGTGAAATGACTTGGAACATGTTGATATTTCTTTAATTAATACTTCACGAAAAAATAAACACCGTACATCGTAAAATCTTTGTTGACAGCTATCTAGTGTTGCTACTTTAGAAAAACTTAATAATACCAATTTTAAAAAGGTAAGCGTAAAAAACATATGAATTACAAAAAACAAAACATATTATTCTAAATATTATTCCACATATATGTACATATAAATCTAGTTTTCACCATATGCTGTACAGTCCACCACCCAACTAACACCATTTTCACATTCCATAGTGTTCTCAAGTACTTCAACTCAAGTGTTAAAATGTTATTTGACCCCCTTGCACCCCCTATAAAATCATAAAGTGGGTTTGAACAATTAGATCTTCTTCAAGTGTCAATGCAAAACATGACAGCAAACGTCAGGTCTCTGCTCACCGTAACAGCGTTATAATTTTTGTTACCATTATAATGATATAGCATGTCATAGTGCTGGTAAAATCTTCATTTCGGTGTAACCAAGCACGCATCCGTATTACAGTAATCACTTATCGTGCGGAATAATCTCGTAAATCATAACTAAATTACAGGTTACATGACACATCAGGACCGCCCTGCTCTTATCAAAAGCTCACCTGATGCTTTTAGATGTCCGTAAGTCACTTTTTAAACTAACAAAGTTATTTTGATCTTCAGTCTGGTATACGTATATTAAGTATTATATTTAAACTTTTTCTTATAGTCTATCATTTGCCCGCGACTTCTTTCTCGGTGCCTTCAAAATGAAAGGACTCGCACATCACTTATTGTTAGCTTGTTGTACACTAATATAGAAACTTTCGCGGGTATGCGTACAACAAATCAGCAAAGTTTTATCGCAATAAGCTAGATGACTTTTTTTTCAAAATCGATCTTAAATTATTAATCATTGGCCGATTAGTGGGGAAAAATATTATCATATTGTTTTAAAACTTAGAAAACTGCAAAACTTTATTTTAAAAATTTACTTTTCGTAAACAGGTGAAAAAGTTGTCAGCCATATTAGTATTTATTTATTATATCTGCTGTGACGTCATACGGGTCCAAAACAAACATTTGAAAGTTAGCAAACGTTCATCATTGCAAAAATCTCGAAAATTTTTGTCATAAATCTCAATGTCACATCATAGTAGTACGTAACGAATTTCACTCGTATAAGAACTGACATGAAATTTTCCTAGAGTCCTATAAACACAAAATGGCCGACAGCGTTATTTGAGTTAAAAAAAAAACGAATTTTAAATAGAAAATAATATGTAGCCATTTTACACTTTTTATATCTGAAATCGATAAATATTAGTTTCCTAAGTCAAATACCACAGACATTATTTATTTATTGCACCAAACTCAATATGAGTCAAGTAGTGAATTGTATAAATGGTTTAGGAGGGCATATATAAACAAATAAATATTCTTTGGTTTAAATTATACTACATCTATGGGTATAACTCTCCCGGTTAATTTGAGTAAATAATTATGAGGTAACGTATTTCCAAACTGTGGTTTCGATAATTTTTCGCATTTAATTTCAATATATGTAACGCAGAGACTCAATTTCGACACAAAACGATCATAAATAATTGACAAAGCTTAAATCCAGCATAGATTATTTTGTTTTCTATTGCATATTGCGTAAGGACAAGCAAACAAAATATTTATAAATTACAATAATATATATAACATACGATTCACTATAAGAAAAAAAGCAAAGAAAAAGAGAATGGAACTTACATACGGAACACTCATTTAGCGAGTAGGACTCGCGCAAGACAACTTTTTAGGGATCATTACGGAATAATTAGAGAACAACGAGCCCGATGAAAACCTTTGAAAGTAATAGACAATTCTAAATCTACATATTTTTTGTGTCATGCAATTATTATATCGTCGATCTGTTATACGTCGCGGTTAACGGACTTGGTCTCGGATTAGTTTCGTTTAGATTCCGGCACTTCTATAAAATTACTATTTTAAGATCGGGTTTATATTAATTACGACCAATAATAGTGTATTACTTGCGGATTATTTATTTCATAGCAATAAAAAACGACTGCTTTAGACCCAATAAACGTTAAATATTATTAGCCGTAAACGAAATTAACTTGGGTATAAAACATGTTAGTTTTGTTAGTGGAAAAGTTGATTGGTTTTTGTTCATTTTACTTTATTTTAAGTACTAGCAACCGCCCGCGACTTCGTTCGAGTTAATCTATACTAATATTATATCCCTCACTTCGGCACGGCTGAATGCGTAGTGCTACAATCAAAATCAAGTTTTTGGAAACTTTAATATATTTTTATTCATGAAAATATAGTGATAGGTTTTTTTAACATAAGGAGCCAGTATCTAGGAGTACAACTTTTTTTTTTAACAATACTAGTACTAGTAGTATTGTGTATGATTATATACTAATTCCATACAGATTTAAATAAAACCAGTAATGCCCCCGCGGCTTCGCAATCATTTATAATATTATATTATACACTGTAATTATTTTTGTCTCGTAATTTTATTTTAATTTAAATATATAATTGACAACACTTAAATCGTATCATTTGCGGAATTATAACTAAATCTGACTCGAAAAATATAATTTATTTTACAAATAATAAAAAAATGCCTACAATATAAATTCGTTATCTTTTATAAATTTTAATTGTTAGTGCTTTGGGTTCGATGTCGTCAATTAAAAAATATCACATGCACTTGTCACTCGTCACCAAAGATATCGACTATTTAACAAACCAGTAAAAAACACGGCGATGCGACATTACAACAAGCGAATAAGCATAAGCATTATGTATATTTCAAAGAAATCTCTCACTGATTGCATCACTTTTTATAACACCAAATCAAGCGTCGACCCATAAAAGATAAATAAGAAATAACGGAAAAGCCACAATCAAGTCAAATAAAGCTACTTTCTACTTACTAATGTTGCGTAGAATGTGCAATATTCTATGTAGATAATAATGTACCTACTTAATACTCATCAGTGAGAATGTAATTTTTTATATTAAAGCCGGTATTAAACCAAACACTATATGGCAAACGAACTTTCCAGCCGCATTGCCATCTAGGCCTCGGAATAACGGGCGGACCGCTGAATTCGTTAATGTATTATACTGAAAATACAGTATACTTACATACATACATAAATTCTGTATGCATAATTATATTCAAGAGATTATGGAGCACTGGTGCATGTATAATTAAATTTTCAAAAAAAGCGGAATAAATCCCTACATTTATATTTTTTATCTTTATTTAATTCCTATCGGAACCTAAACTTAGCATAAATTCAGTGTACTAGTAACAAACTTCCATTAAATTTATACTTCCTCGATAGCAGGTGTGGCCAAGATTTTATGAACGATTCCTTGACACATTGCAACTATTCGTAAGTTAAAACTAACAAACACGCTGTTTTAACCAAACGGTTAAGGTAAATCGAAAGTAGGAAACGAAGTGTTTCTTTATGCGTAGGCTATGGAAGAAGAACGTTGGAATTATTGTGATGATAGATCGATGATATAACTTTGAAGTTATTATGAGAAATATATAATTATGCTGAGAATTGCTAGGTAGAACACGACAATTGAGTTCGACCAGATCCCGTTCACCATACACCAAGTGTAACTCTGAAATAGTGACAAACTCAGGCTTGTAGCATTTTTATGATTAGAAAAAAAAATACATTTATTCTTAAGAGCAACATACGCTATTACATAATGTACATAAAAAGAATCCATATAAATGGTCCAGCTACGTGTCCTGCTATTAAGAAAGGGCGTTCAGCTCAGTACTAAGCGCTGATTTTCAGCTGGAACCCCAAAGCAAGTCACGATGCGCCAACAATAACCAATCCAAATATAAAACACATAAATAACAATAATAATTCACTACTCATGGCATAATATTTTTTACACACATAAACAAATGGAAAATAGTATATAGCAGGATCAGCTAGACTATATGTAGTAATCATGCTGGGTGGCAGAGAACTATAATCGACTGGATCGCGTTTACAATGCACACGGTGCTGATATCGACACAGTCACTCTCTTTTGTTATGTTGCGGTTCGGGATCAACTACTATATATTCAGTTATGGAGAGGCTTGCAGGGCGGAATAACAGCCGACCATCGATGGATTCCCGATCTATCGGCGGTTCTCATTGTTTTTTGCTCGTGTTGTACTAGAAATCAGGCAAAGTGACTAATTATACTAATGGTTATCTGTTAAAAATTGACTGAACTGAACTAGACAATTTTTCCCAAAAAAAAAACAACTTGAATTATTTTGAAGAGTTCCCTGGTGTAGCTTTGAAGTTGAAGGCCCAATGCCAATTAAATTAAAATAGGACCACCACCCCTGACGAAACCCCTATTCAACAAAAAAGAATCATTCAAATCGGTTCATAGACAAATGAATTATGGTTGAATATATATATATATATATTCGAATTGAGTAACCTCCGTTTTTTTTAAGTCGGTTCTTTATTATAGACTGTCTTTAACTACGAACTAGCAAAACACAACGTCAAACCACATTATAATATAATAGAGATAATCGATCCCCCGTTCCCCATTGCATGTAATTTAAATTGTGACAACAGCTTACGTTTTAATTAGCGATTCTATATACTATAATAATACATATATTATCACAGTTGCTGAAATATCTACATTAAATCTCTCTCACTCTATAACTGAATATCTCGTCGCAGCTCATTATAAACATATTGCGTTGCACATGATAACGTGACCCCGTTGGACGAGGAAAAGAAATCTCCAGTTAGGCAAGTTTAATTAGAGTCCGTGTCAAATGTGATGGGACCGGATTCGTCGCGGACGCAGCCGCCGGATAAACTAGGTTGGGTGGGCAATATTCACGGCGAATTTTGAATTAGTTTTACCAGTGGGTCGCGATTGTGATGCAGAGAGACAAACGGCTTTGAATTCACTCTGTAATTTACATTTGGCCGCCTCTTTTGTAAACTAATGAGAAGAGTTATACAGACCATTGCGTTGGCTTCGAACAGTGGCGGGCGGGGTCTAAAATAAGATTAACTTCGTACCTATAAATACAATAAAGTTAATAATGAAACTTTGAATAATTGGTTTAACCCAGAACTCAGTTTTAGTACTTGAGCATTATTCAGTGTGAATATTATTTATCGTGCTATACTTTATAACGTACTTTTCATTCAAAGATATAATCATCAGAATTTGCCATTATTCAAAATCATCATCATCATCAGAAATTTCCAATACCATTATGCATAATCATCAGAATTTATACTATAGTAGGATGTAGCAAACACACATGCAGTTAAGATCGGATCTTAAGTAGTAAGTAGGATGCATTACAACCTATAGTTATTTACAAACGATCTCAAAGATGTTCGCGGTCACGAGATCAGTCTAGGTCTACGTAACAAGTTTTTAGTTCTGAGGACTGGGTAGGCTCGCGTCGTGTGCTTCGGACTGCAAAAGAACATAGTAGCGCGAGCACAACTGCTAAGCGGCAGAAATACGTGTGGCGTAAGTGCTTCCGCAACGTAAATCTTGCATGGATTCTACCGCTCTTAAACATAAACCTACAATTGAATAATAAAGAAAGCTACTTTGTTATTTAGATTTCGTGGGATAGCAAGTTAATATAAGATAATTTAATAAATTAAGTAAACACACTGTAGCTGGATCAAATATCAATCAAGACGTAGTAACTAAATTCATATAATATACGACGTTCTTAAAATGACATCAGAGATATAATAACTAGCAATACAGTGTATTAAACTCGGTGTTTGCCAGGTTCGACATGAGTTATTTAGTGAAAGGTCTATTCCAGAAATAGACGTATAAACAAAACAGAACCGCAGAACGATTCCTGTGATAGGTTGTTGACCCACAGCAGCTGCGTATCAAAAATAACGTGCAAGAATAGTGGTCCTGCATTAACCACCGCACACACGCTTAAATGTCGGCGTTTGCGGGATAGAAGTGCAACCAGCAGGTGAAGATAATAATAAAATTGTTCAGAGACAGCTAAACGCCTTACTTCTGCGGCCTATGCTGAATCGCGGCCCGCAATAATAATATACCGCGCAATAGATACAAAGCAATTAAGAGAGTCAGAACGCCCCTTTCCCACACATTACTGGGCGATCGCTGCGTTTATATTACCAAGTGTTAAGTTAAAGACTTGGGACTCTACGGAGTCGAAGGGAAATTGTTCAGATTGAGGTGAAAGCGTGCGCTGCAATGTAACATTTACCACCCGTAATGATTGTAATGACGATGATGCATCCACAGAGTGCAGCCGACTGCGAAACGCGACGCGGCGACGATTAGCTAGTTTCCAAACAATTTTACAGCGAACAACGTAGGAGCCTGTTGTTAGACTCACGCTCTGATTTGCATATATCCAATGAAAGTGTAGCGGTGAGTTATAACGACCTACATAAAGACATGCACCAGTTGTAATTACAACTTAATTACGGGCAATGCAAAAAATCAAGTAATTACATAGTCCATAAAAAGTAAAATGCGGTTAAAAAATAAGCAGGACCTGAATAGAAGTGTTCTTCTTTTTGTAAGTTTTTTAGAGAACGTCAATAAACACAATTTAAAGTTTATAGAGGTGAAAATAAAGGTTAATTTAAAATTTTACTACTTAAGTAACTACTTGTAAAACGATTTCTGATCAACAGGTATTAAACTATCCGAAAACCGGTCCACTGGAATATTAGTCGCTCCAGTTACGACGTCTCGCCCCCGATACTCGTGCGAAAAATCTATCGGCTTCCCGTGACCGACACTAGTTCAAAAACGCACGGCCGAGACGCGGCGTGTAAATCAACTTTTATGGACAAAAGCGTGCATAATTGATCGCAAACAAATTATTGACGAATGGTAAACTTCAATTATTGAGGTAAACTGGGCCAGTGAAAAAGTGAAGTTTCGTCAAATACACTACTTACCCAATTCAAGAGAGCGGAACCGGCGCCGACGGAAGCATTGTGTCTGAGCGTTCAGCTTCTTAGGCTGTTAGTGAGAAAATTATTAGATAACGCACTCTCGTGACCGGAAACAAAACAATGACAATGATTTCGCATTCAAATATGAACAGTGAAAGCGATATACAGAGAAAAGCAGACAATGGCGTCTATTTAACGTAGGACGTTTATCTTCAAGATATATTCCATTATGCACGTAAAGATCATTGATTCGGTAAAGCCGGAACGCTAGCTCAGATAGCATCTGAAGTGCGTGAGACCGATGCGTCGTGTGGTTTCCTTGTCAACGCAGTGCATATAATAGTTCACATGCCCTCGAGCGTTCACCTCATGTCTACACAGAAACTGGTAGGCATCACAAAATAACTAATTTGTGGCATTTGTCATCTAAGCATTTATTAGTTTACGGGAATAGTTGTCATCAAGGTAAACGTCGCGCGCAGGTAAAGCCGACAGTGTTCCATTAAGAGAGCGTAGTGGTCGCGGCGTGGGCGCAACAATGCCACTAACGAGGGCCCGATATCATCTGACAGACAGGAGACATTAGTTAATGCTCGAATACCAAAGCAGAGCAGGGGAGATAAGCGAACCTACAAAAAGTTCAAATGCGGTTCACAATGAAAGAATGATGGGTTCTGGAGCGGCGCGCACCTTGATTGTGAAACATCATGCTGTGCACAATGGAGAGCAACACGGACCGTGAACGTCATGCATTACTAATTATGACAGCTCGCACCTCATGGCGATATGCGTCAGCTTTAACTCTTAATGTATCGGGATACGCATAATTATAGGTAAAGGAGAATGAACGTTTAGTTGAAAATAGAAAATAAATATTTTTGAAGGGAACGCCACCCCATCGTGATCCAATATTTATATACATACCCACAATCATATAGAAATTAATCTGTCTTTAAGAAATATATGCGATAATTAAATATAGTTTTTTATAACTTGAACGGTACAGACTACAGACGTACTGTTAAATCAAGATACTACTATCATTGAATTTCTATTTTCCATTTTAATTACAACTATTTAGGAATAGAATAATACGAAATACAACAGTTACGTCGAAATTTGGGTCAAAAAGATTACATTGTCATCAACGATGCTCGTTATTGTTTCATTAATCGACATTAATAATACATATAGGTAGCGTTCGTCCCCAAACGCCGTAATGATTAACAAGCAATCGGTTAGCTCTAGTAAACACTCATCGAGGTTATCAGATCTAATGCATTTAATAAACGATTCCATTAGCATAAATATGTGAATCAGGTTTGGGTCTATTAATATATCTAATATATATGAAATATTGTCCGGTTTCCATTAGATGCGAAGCGTGAGATCGTTTAAAGTTCAGCTTTAATCGGAATTGTTAATCATGCTAGACTACAATTTGAAAAATAACTTCGCCATGATATTACAGTTTCAACTTTGCAGGCAAAATTTTGATGTACAATTGTAATATGCAAGCACAGTTGGCAAAATTCCAATGTTTAAAAATATCTTGTTCCAAACGTTTCTGCAATGGACGTTGAAGCTATTAAATAGGATAATGAGTGAAGCTTCTGCGCATCTACATCAGCATCGATTATACGAGTACATTAAGCTGTTGACAATTCTTTCTCAAAATATAACTATCGAAATACGTATCAGGAAAACCTAATTTTTCCTTACTTCTCAATTTTACGGTGTTCCTCTAGGCCACCCTAACGCCTCCTAATTTTCTCTAAGTCTTCGACATCCCGCTAAACTTCTCAAGCACCTCAAGGGGACTTTCCTAATATTTATATCACCTGATACATTGAAAGCAATGTTTATCGATCAGTACATATATCTAGGAGTTTAGTGATTATTAATCAGTACCTAATTTAAATTTTAACGCAAATGTTCCTACTAATATTAATTAATATATTCGAATATTCTAAAGTTAATTGTAAAACAAGAGTCCTTCAAAATGAGTATAAGGTTTGTTAATGAAGATTTCATGAGATACATAGAAGAGCCTGAAAAGGTTAACAGGGATTTGCAAATCGGCCAAGACCACATTAAAATTATTTGTAAATAAATAACATAGAAAACTTAAAGGTAAACCGTTTTTACAAACTCATTTTTATCCCGTCTTTAAAGCAGAAAGCGAGCGCTAATGCAAATCCGAAGTGATTCTGAATCGTCTTGTTGATACATTAGCACTGAAGCGAGTGCCGACACGAGTTAAAATAAAATTTCATATCTCAGTGGACTTTATGAACCGGCAAATAAATGTAAAAGGCGTAGAAGATAATAATTATTTCCAAAGGTTGTGAAAGGCGTTTCTTATTTGTTTTGAGTAAATATAGTGAAAGTGTAATCTCCGAAGGTTAATTGATAGAAATGGAAATATGTACATGTTTTTGTGAAGGTCATTCATTGATTTATTACGTTTTTTGTAGAAAGTAAGAAACTCCTCACTTCTGTATGGCTAGCTGTGCCCCGCGGATTCATCCGCTTTGAATTTGGATTGTACATGCATGCCTGTTTCATACATATGATAACTACGAGTACTTGTCTACAGTTTTAACCAGACTGGTTGACATTTACTAATCCAATTTTTTTTTTTCAAATCTATCTATCTAGTATTCCCAGAGATAAGATCAGTCAAATACGTAATTTAAAAAAAAAAACAATATTATGAGATATATTATTAGTATACATAGATTTTTTAGATTGAACAAAGGTGGCAAACAAGCATAAAGCCCGCCTCATGGTAAGCGGCTACCGTAGCATATAGACGCTTGTAATACTAGAGCGTTGCTGACTTTGAACTCCATCCCCCTCCCCAAGGAGCTCTGGAAACCCTACTCACCGCAGGAACACAATACAAGGTTATTTTTAGCTGTGATCTTTTGTAGGGTGGAAGTATTCCACCAGGCGGGTTGCTCCAAGTAGAGAGAAATATCTCTGTTTCTCTTAACATGATGTTGCAAATTTCTTTGTATTTATGTCACCGTACCGCTATTATAGTGGGTGTAATGACTATTCCGCCACGCTTAACGTGTGAGAGGGATATCTCCATGAAATACGTGGTCGTCTCTCAAGAGATCGATCAGCGTGACTTTGGCTTTGACAGTGAAATTTAAAAGTAATTTCAAATGTCATTTGGGGTTTACATGTTCCGTTTCGTTTCCGACTGATTAGAAATAACTACATCACTTTACTAATAATACTAACCCATGTCTCTTTTGCAATTTACCATCTGAATAACCTGGGGTTTTAGGCTTTGTATTTTTTTAAATTCTAGTCAAGAAAAAGGAAAAAAAATAACTTAGCAGACTTATTACACATTTTTAGTTTTTATTTAAGTTTCTATTTCGTATATTATCCAGTTTCTATTTACCTACGCAGTTCGACATGACAACGGCGACTGGCGATGGATCGTTGATCTATCGGTGGTAGCTACTGTTTTTGAATCATACTGTGATTACCATCAGGCTCAGTTTCGACATTTTGCCGTACTATCATAAACAAAAACAATAACTTTAATATAAAATTGTGATTTATGAAGTAAACATATCGTCATTGTAGACACGGTACCGTATATTATGTTCTATTTATATTGGAACGGTAGTATTGAGCTATGCATCGGTGTGGTGGTCAAGTCACGTTTCAACTTTAACGAGAGAGAGAGCGAGAGAGAACAATATGTGGACCATGCCCGGATGGATACATTTGGAGCGTTGGGTTCCGCACTGTGTCACTTTGCTCACGTGAATCTTCTGAGTAATAAATAACCGACGTGCACTGGAACTGGATGCACTCAGATGTTTGTTTAATCGGTTCGCTTTTCCATTTAAAGGACTAATTCTTTTTTAATTTTTTTGTACTGTATCCGTGACGTGTTAAGTGCATCTTTACATTTATACTAGCTCTCTGCTGCGCCTTCCGCCAACGCCAACACAACTCTCGGGTTTTTTTTTTGTTAAAATTGTTTATTAGGGTGAGGATGTTTTTATTTTATTAAGTTGAACGATATAAATTACACATCTGGTAAATTTAGGAATCGAAGATATTTGTGAGTTGCCTATTTACAATAGTTGATTTTGAAATTATGTTCAATTCTAGTTCTTTATGTACATAATAATATGTAGATAAAGACTTGTACGTAAATAATAAAATTGGATTTTAATTAAATTATAACAAAAAAAACTGTTAGGTACAACCCTAGATACTGTGGTGTCGGCTTTTACGCAAACATCAAAGGCGTTGGATCACAGCATGTCTTTTTTACACTGAACCATTGCTAAAATTGATATTTAAGACCGTCAGAAATCTCTTGTTTACAAAAGAGCTACGTAAAACAATGAATTGTTTAAAAAATATATATTTTTATTACAAATAAGTAAATGTTAAAACGATACGTTTATAAAACGGTAATTGGTTATCTATTGAAATATATATGTGCTAACAAATAAGAAATAGCCTATAAACTAACAATAAAAGTTTATTGTTAAGATATCAATATAAACAACGGCGGTAGGCAATCGAGCCATTAACAGATTCAGCGAAACAGAAACCAAAAGGCGAGCTCAGGCACGGCCCAATAAATCTGTAAAGAGCATTACATAAGGTCGTTTTATAGATAATATTCGTACGCGAGCGCATTCGCTTCACTTTCACACTTTCACTGGGGCGACGCGACGAAGACTGCCCGACCGTTCGCGAGCCGTAAGCGCTTCGCTGCAACAATACAACCGCCCTGAACGTTGCAAAACTTATTACTCAACACAAACAACAACACGTTATAACTGCTACTTCAATCAACGATACCGCACTAATTAACCTACAAGGTAAATTAAACAGTTTAAAAACCTCCGATACAACTATCTTATTCATTGTGATTCCGATTAGCCCAAATACTATACCTGTAAGTTGGCGAGGGAGTTTAGTAGGTATCCTAGTATCCTAGGGCACTCAGCCGCGAAAGTTATTATAGGACGACTCGCACGAGGGTGCCAAAGTGGCCGGACCTCAGCTCGGGCGGTCGTCGCGTTCGCAAATAAGTCGCGATCTAATCGAATCCCTACCCCTACGATTCGAGCTAACTAAAATATACATATAGGCACGTTCCCTTCCGTCTGGGAGGAAGGAATGAAACATGCGTATGTGCATTTAGTAAACGGAAATGTTTTCGACACTAATTAGCGCAAAAAAAGAAAAAAAAGGTCCCTCACAGAACCTGTGTACCTATGTGGTGTGCACGTGTGTGTGTTCATACGCGTGTAATGTTGTATGTGGGTAGCTAAGTGATGCACGTATAGTGTAACTTGTATCGCGCGGGCGGTTGCCTGACCCAAGGGCTTCACGCCGAGGAAACAGACCTAAGCTTGGGTTACCGCTGGAGAGGGTGGACGTGGGGGGTGTGCGGGAGCGAAATTTACCGCCCGACCTCTGCGGAGAGAATGGTGGTTACGCGCGCGTGGGCGCTGGCACGCTCTGTTTGGAGAGACAGATGAGTAGTATTTATTCGCATTTTCGATGCGATCGTCCGGGTCGGTAAAAATATTGCGCGGCCGGCGTTTATGCCGGGTGGTGGTGGGTACTGCGACATAAGTAGCAACTGCTTTAATTAGCGGGTTCGCGTCATTCGACGCGGTGTCGAAATACGATCGTGAGAGCTGTTTGACGTAGGCATGAATCGAAGGAAGATCCATATCTCTATGAAGACGATAAAGAAACCTCGGACATATGTGCGAACACAGCGCAACTATATGTCAAAATCGGTCGGATGCACATCTTGTAGAGCGTGAGCTTATGTCGCGTGGACATTTTACTCACCGAACACAACAGAGGATGCAACCGGCCCAGGACCCACGCGGCCCTGTTCCTAACTCTACGGGTGTGAGGTCTAAAAGAGAGCCTACTATCTAGGGTTACACCTAGATATTTGGTCTCTCTCACAAAGGGAATCGGATTACCGTAGAGTTCAAGAGGTTTGAGCCTCCACGGCAACCGTGATGAGTCCGCATCGAAGAGCATCGCGGCGCTCTTCGAGGGATTTACTGCTATTCGCCACTCGTTAAACCACTTCCCGAGAGTGGTCACGGCGCGTTGGACTTTGTGTCTGAGGTGGAATCTATTCCTTCTCGAGGCGCATATGACTGTATCGTCAGCGTATAGCCCTACCTTGACCTGCGGGAGTCTAGGTAGGTCACTGACGTACAGGTTGAAAAGGCTAGGAGCCAGGATCGAACCTTGGGAACACCTGAGCGTATAGGACGGGGCGTAGATAATTCACTTTCCACTCTATAGCGAAAGGTGCGATCTGTAAGATAGTCGCGAATTATTTTAATTAACCTATCGGGGACTTGAAAGCAGTACAACTTGTAGATCGATCCTTCACGCCTGCTAGACAGAGGTGTAACTAATGTACACCCACAGTACGCCGGGTATATTTTTAAGTCCCATGTAATAAGGTAACATTGAAGTAGGTAACATAATACCAAATTTCGACTCGATAAAACCCGTGAGAGATGCTCACATTCATTCATCGATTAGAAAAGAGTTGATAATGTTCAAACGGCTGAACAGATTTTGTTGAAGCCTTTTTTGCACACCCTTGATTGAGTCAACTTTCAAAAACAAAAATTGAATTCAAAATCGGTTCAACCGATTGGGAGCTATGATTCCACAGACAGACAGGATACACAAGTTACACTTATGTAGAGGAACTATAGTAAAGGGAGGATCCTCCGACCAGACGGGTGTTATGTCTGGCGGGCAGCTGCCCAACGGTTTTTTTTGTCTTTTTCTTTTTTGAACTGACTACACTGTTAGCCTTAGGGGCCCTATCCAAAAACAGAGCCGCTGCGGCTTTTACAGCTTCACCGGACTTGACCCAACGGTTGTTTTTTTTTTTTTTAGATCTGACCACACTGTTAGCCTTAGGGGCCCTATCCAAAAACAGAGCCGCTGCGGCTTTTACAGCTTCACCGGACTTATCCCCAACGGTTGTAGTCGGGTTCTTGTATATATACTCAACGATTGAGTTAATTTCTATAGCGCAATGTAGGATAGTAGGATGCGTCTTATGTGGCTCGATAGATGTCGCTATGTGTCGCTATGTAGATGTCGCTACACTTATAACACCAACACTTCTGTTTGCGTTTAAGATTAACAAAAACTACAAAGGAATTATAAATCAAACCTAAATAGTTTGATAGACATTTGCATTATCGAACAAATGATAGCCAGGATTAAACTATCGATAGTACAAAGCCAAATTTGAAAAAGAAAGTACACAAGTACAAATCTCCGCGGTCGCTTGGTCCCCTGGATGTTAAATACAGTAATAATAAACAATTGATAGTAAATCACTTAATCGATTTTTTTACAAAGCAGTCGATACCAACGGATTTTCAAACAATCAATGTTTAACGAACATTACGCGTAGCTAGGTACTGTAAAATCGTTGAATCGAGTCACGAACTTTCTCACGCGATAAATAAATACGAGAATAATCCAATTTAGATAAGTACGGGTTGAAGTTTTTTAGAGACGACTCATAATGCGGTTTGCAGGAAACAAAATATTGCGACCGAATCGTTACTAGCCGGAGTAACAGTACATATTCGTGATGGCCGCGATAACAATCATTTGGCTTTACACAAAAAGAAAAACAACTATAGAAGGTACAACAGAGGAGTAGACAATAAAGCTTATAGAGAATGGGACCATCAGCCAATCAACGGTAAAAATAAAACCATTCTAGAATAGGTACGTACTTAGTAGGTACATGAACGAGATGGTCCACGCTTATTGATAGCAATAATTTCGTTAGCATCCTTTGAATCGTACTGTTTGTAATTATACTTAAAACCCGACGGTATTTTAGTCCAATTAAAAACATTTATACAATATCACATGCACGGGTAATAAAAAAGGCCCATGGTGGTCGCATTGCAGTGATAATCGAGATGCATTGCAATGAACGTCGAATCACGCCGAGTAAGTAGCATGAATCATGCCCGTTGTGTGCACATAGCCTTGTTAACTCCGAAGGCCATTTATATATGTAGTACTTACGAATATTTTTACCGCATCTGGCTTGCGGTCGGCCAGGCGTCGACCCAAGGCCCACTTGTCCATTCGATTCTTAATACGGACAAGTTCGCCTCGAAAGTTACTAGTTTACCTACTACAGTGGCGCTTTGGAATTAAATATGAAAAAAAAAAATATATTAAGGAATGACCAACGTTATGAGGAAGAGCGCAAAACGAAAGGCTCCTCCAAGGTAACATTGTGTGTAACCAGTTCATGTTGAGAGTTCGTTCTCACGGGCTAGTTATAATTGGCCAGTGCTGATGGTACAGCCGGCGGCGAAAAAATATTTAGCTACAAGATAAATAATTTATACTAATCACTTCCTAGGTAGACAAATAGGAAGTAGAGCGAATAAATAGTAATTCCTAAGTAGATTTATTTGAAATGCCAATGAGTTTATGTAATAAAAACCATTCACCGTATCAATACAACAAAAACCTTGTCGGATAAGTCGCTAATGATGCTACTGAGAGACAAACATACACTATCATGCCCTTTAACAATTTGATTTCATAATGCGACTATTTAATTTTTCTTTTATATAGATCAAACGTAAAAAAACGGCAAAAGTGCGCATTTAGTCACGCGCAGTGTAAAGTTCCGTAGTTGCCCGTAACAATTTGCATTTCAAAAAGGAGCTTTTTGTAGTATATTTACTACCTGTTTTACATAACTAAAAACTTCATCTAAGAAATTTCAAATGGAGCTTGTACCAAATCTTCTTTTTTATTTACTTCTTAACGTATAATTCATAACTTGGTCGACTATTACTCGTTAACTTGTAAAGCTTAATTTACTTTAACAAAAATTAGCAATTTATAGCTTAATATTTCGGAAACAGATCCGTGAATCAAAAATTGATATTCACACGCCCGCAATATTTTTGAGAGAGCTATCCAACGACACCCCAAAACCATTGGATAGACGAGAAAAAATCCCATGTTTAAGGGAAACAAAAAACATTTTCATGGTTTTTTTGCAGCTTTCTACTACCTACTAAGAATCTCTGAGCTAAGCCGCGGACAGACAAAGAGACGGAAGGATATAGCGAAACTGTAAGGGTTCCTTATTGACAACGGAACCCTAAAAAGGAACTGTATCGTAAATAGGTATGATCCTGGCAAAGAGTTCTACAGTAGTTCAATAACAGAAATTCACTTTGACAAAATACAAATAAATTAAAAATACAATTATTTAATGAGGCTTCCAATAATACGTAAATTAAACATCGTTTAAATTCAAAAACTGAATTTCAAATGTTAACAATGCAATTACATAAATATTGAAATAGTTGGTACAATTATTATATTTACAGATCTACAGATACATTCTACAGATAAGGATTATCTTGCAAAAACGGTTGAGCGGATTTGGATGCAATTTGGTACAACTATAGTTTATAACCTGAATTAACATACATGATTATTTTTTTCCCGGTAAAGAATTGTGAAGTCCAACGCAGACGAAGTCGCAAACAAAAGCTAGTATCGTAATAAATCTACTTTAATGGTTTTCAGAAGCTGACAGACAACGCGCAGCTTGAACCGGTGGGTCTGGATCTAGATTCAGTTCAGATACAGTCAGTCTGGCTGATAATCTGGCTGGTAATCTAGATTCTTCTAGAATCATGGAATTTTGCTTAGGAGTTCCAAATATAACGTGAGCATTAAGAGAACGGGTTTTCTAAAATTCATCCAAAGGGGGTTTAAAATATACTTGCCCCTATTTATGCCGATGGGAAATCTCATCGGGCACATGGCTAATAAATTATAATTTTTACACATGACATCAGTTTTGAAGTGAAAACTTCTATAGGAAGGTTTGGATAGAGAGTAAATTCATGTACGTCGTCAATGACATGTCACGTGACGTGTTAACGATAAGCGTTGTCTTTGTAGCAATATAACCCAAATAAAGATGATAAAGATCGCGACCACCATACACATAGTAATAAACCCATGAAGTGAAAACTTCTATAGGAAGGTTTGGATAAAGCGTAAATTCATGGAAGTCGTCAACGACATGTCACGTGACGTGTTAACGATAAGCGTTGTCTTTGTAGCAATATAACCCAAATAAAGATGATAAAGATCGCGACCACCATACACATAGTAATAAACCCATGAAGTGAAAACTTCTATAGGAAGGTTTGGATAAAGCGTAAATTCATGGAAGTCGTCAACGACATGTCACGTGACGTGTTAACGATAAGCGTTGTCTTTGTAGCAATATAACCCAAATAAAGATGATAAAGATCGCGACCACCATACACATAGTAATAAACCCATGAAGTGAAAACTTCTATAGACATTTGACGAATAAAACAGTGAGATGCATATTCGGTTCGATCCAAAGCTATGAAAAGCAAACAAACATGCTTCGATCCAATGTTAAAATGCAAAGACACCTTAGTCCAAAACCATTTATGATTTTTTAAACAATTTATTGTATTTTCTTATATTTAAGGCTATGTTGTTTCAATCATAAGTTCTAATTAACAAATATATACAAAAATCTTGCTAATATATCAATTTCCTACGCCATAGCAGAACATCATAAATATCTCAATTTAAGTGTTTTGTGACTTAAGCGAAGCGTCTTTGCTTTTAAACCCCTAAATTTTTTTTTATAAAACATAATTTAGATATCCAAAAATAACAACTGTTTGTTCATAGTTGTAAGTTTTCAATTCTGTCGGCAGTCCTCATGACTGCTTTGTTTTTTTTTTTAATTTATATATATAGTTAGTATTGTATATTGTAGAAAAATAGATAAAAACAACAATTTAACTATAGATTCAACTGAAAGTTAGTTAGTAGTAAAATAAAGGTATGATATAACATACATAGAGGACATTTTCACTCACATCAAGAAACGATTTAGAAAGGACCTACACTATTGAAATAATTTAAATTCACGTAACACGCCGCTTATAGCTTTCGTTACACCCGAATTCAAATTCATTTTCAATGACTTTCTTTATTAAACAGTGAAAATGGGTGACAAGTATTTCTCGGTAAGTCTAATAAGCAATTAATGAAAATTTAGCTTATATATATTATAGGAAATATATTTATAATATATATGATAAATACATTTATACAATAAATAAATATAAAACCTTATGGACAGCGTACAGTAGAAATTTAAATTATAGTACCATGACCTCATGAGCACATGTCATAATATAAAGAACTGCTTTGTAAAAAAATTTGCAAGTCAGTAATAATAGACTAAAAAATAAACAATTCACCTATAAGTAATGGTGTTCAATGAGGTTTTTCAATTCTTTACACAAAGGAAATAAAATCGACTATCATACGAGATACGTATTCGTTCCTAGCAGCCCGAATCTTAATTAGATCGCGTCAGATAGGAACATTATGCAAATAACCCTTTTGTGTAAGTCTCGATGCAAGGACAATAGCGGCATATGAGTTCATTAAATACGGATCATTGTACTGGAACTGGCATCTGAGTATCCTCTTTGTGAGCCGAAAACAATAACACTAGACTGTTTCAAGATCCAATGAATAGCAAACAGATGTCTTATAATAAATGATCTGATATTTACAACTATTTTCTAGACTTCAGATATCATCCGGTTTCTATTACACGATGCTCTGTAGACACGACTATCGGCCCAGGGGTCAAACGGAATCGACGATCTTATCACAATAAGTTCATTCTATTTGTTGATCGTTTCGTCTGCTCGTAGATTCATTGTTGTTCCTATGTAAATAACGGTATTTAAATTTTGATCACAGATGCAAAGCACAGTTCATTGGAAATAAGACCGACTCGGCTTGCCAGCTGACGCGGTATTGAATTATCTTTACTCCTTGTGCAGCGGTTTTTTACTTATTAACATAACATGAAGTACTAATTTTTTGCCTTCTTACTACGTTGTAGGTTAACACACAGTCCTCATTCGAAGGTGCCTGTTTTGTTAGCTGCAATATGACTTTATCTGGCCATTAATGTTCTTTACTGGGGTTGACATGGTATTGACATGAGAAGTAAAACGAATATAAAACTGTTAATACGGTAGTCATGAAATCAAAACAGTGATAACGCAGTTTTTTGTACTTAATGATATAGTTACCAATACACACTGACATACGTGGCGTTCTGTCTGAGTCGTTCAGGGTTGCTAATTTTTCTATCTTTGACTAACTTGAGATACGTCTGTAGTCGTGTTTTAGGTTAGACTAACCTTATGGGATTATGGGTACATTGAGGACTAAATACTGAGGAAACTGTATATCCGTTCGCTAAGTACCTACTAAGTAAGTTACATAAAAAAGTACAATCGAGGAGCCTTTAACAAAAACTTTCCAAATCCGTTAAAGCGTCCGTACACACAGACCGATGCTAATTGCGCAAGAGGTGTACGTAACGAGCTCTTAATTGGAATGCGCCCCAATTAATGGCGGGCGGCCGTGCCGGGTCCATTTTCGAAATTGGAACGGGTGTTTACGCGTCGGTTCCCGGGTGAATGGCCGCCGGTGAAAGTCAGGACGCTGATATATGGGTCACGTGGTCGTTTACCTGCCAGGTGACGCGCGGTGTCAACTCGACTCGGATGAAACGCTAAAAAGATTCGTCACCGTGATGGAATTAGTTTTATGTAATTTTTAAGTCCGCCTGATTGTTAACAGCTGTAACACGATAGGTATCACTAGCGTGTTCGCGACCTTACCTACAGAGCTCCAGAAACCCTACTCACTGCAGGAACACAACAGAAGGTTATTTGGCTGCGATATTCTGTAGGGTGGGTGGTATTTAACCTGACGGACTGCTCCAAGTAGAGGAAATCTCAAAAGGTAATTCGCTATGCTCTAACCAGACTTGATTAACTACGAATTTAATCGGCACCAGTGACGAAATAACGACCTTCGTAGTTTTATTAAAATTGATCAAATTAGCTATTAATTTTCAACCCAACATATTAATGCTACAGTTTCTAAGGTGGGTATTAAAGTTGAATCAAATATTTTAATCTTTAAAATTTTCATTAAAATATCCCTTCGACGTAACAATATAAATTGCTTTTAACTTTTTTTTTTTATTCAATATGTTAACTAAAGTACCTATAGCGTGACTTATAACTAGTAGTGAAAGATGAATGATAAATTTTCTTTTTTCAATACAGCGCAGGTTTTTATTTCACATGAGGAATTCAAGGACGACCCGTCCCACTTTCACCTCCCGCGTTTCTACGGAGAAAGCTCGCCTTCTACGACGAGTTTTTTCGTCTGGAACCATCAAGTCACGAGACTCGAAAAAGCGGGCGCATCAAGGACAATAAAAATAAATAGAGTTCTAAGTAACATGACGCAAACATGGAACACGACATAGGTACCTACAAAGTCAAAATTTAAATGGTTTACCTACCAATTATAACTTTTATCTATCTATACTAATACAATAAAGCGGAAAAGTTTTTTGTTTGTTTAAACACGCTAATCTCTGGAATTACCAGTCGGATTCTAAAAAAATAATTTTGCTGTAACCGCGTACGCTTGCGTAATAAATAGTTAATGATACGGAAATACAATATTCTACAATAATATTGGTTCTTTGTATGTTTATAAATAAGTCAGCGATAGCATATGTCTATCTCTAATACATCAAAATAAGCTACAACAAGGTATTTTGTGACATGTGAAATAAAAAAGTAATTTATAAGCATTATTTTTAGACATGCCATATTAATCCTTACCAACAAAAGTTACCTCATCATAATGACAATTTTATAAAATTCAATTTTGCTCTTTACAGTATGCTATTTGAACACATAGTTTAGGAGATAATGAAAAATTAAAATAATTTGTACTTGCGGCAAGAACAATTATGATAGAATACATGGGCGCGTTGGCGGCGCGGTGTTTGTTGGATTAAATAATCACGGGTGAAACCGTGGGGATAGCTAGTACTACTATATAATATCATAACGCTTACGAGATTGTTTGTTTTTTAAAGGCATTAATCTCTGGAACTAGGTAATTATGCAAAATTATTTTTGCATAGTACAGCCTATTTATTGAGAAGGTTATTTAACTTCACACCAAGACTCTAAGGAGCGGACCAGTTACCATAGTCATGCAATTTGGCAAGTTGTAAGCAAGTACGGGAAGTGAGGACAAAGAAAAACGGCCGATACATCACTGCTCATTGGGAGAGAGGCGTATATATCAGAACGGTTTAAAAGAACAGCTGTTTACAAGTAACAGTGTGGAACTGTTATCTGTAAACTGAAAAAGCTGTTATTAAATACTACGTACCTGTTCCACATACTGGTGTGTGACACAAGAAAAAAAAAACCGTTTTAGTTTGGAACATGCTCTTCTCTATTGAAGCTTACATGTATCTTTACTTTGTTAGAGAGAGAAACAAACAAATATGACTTGGAAAAACCCCTTTACTCTTTACAATTATAGTAATAGAAAAAGATAGAGATAGATAAATTTTGGAACAGATTCTCGGAAGTGTGAAACAGGTGGTTTAGGTTTTATTTTACCTGCTATAGTTCACCTCTACTGCTCATCCCCACACTCTTAAACCTAGCCGAATAAGACAACACCAAGGTTCTTTAGAACTTTCTTCTCGCGTATGCTAGAGTTATGAAATGGTTTTTACCCAGCACGGTTTTCTCCCAGGGCTACGACATGGGGCTCTATAAAGAGGTATTGAAATACGCTCCTCCCAGGTCAGAAATATAACAGTAATGTCCTTGGTGTTGCAGTTTATCATAGATTATCTATAGTTGCGTACTTGTCCCCCCCCCCCCACCCAAAATAAAAAAGAGGTAAAGAAACAAAGTTGCCCAGATGAAACAGCATTGTGCAGAGGGCAGTACCACTGACTAAGCAATGGATCGATGTGCTAACTGATGACTAGAAAATATAATAAAGATAATATCGATCACATACATGTAACAAAATCTAATAGTCGGAAAATTTCATCTTTGATGTGAATCATGTATGTGATTAATAGGATAGATGAAAGCGAATACCGAATGGAATGGATTCGTATCCATTCATGCACGTTTACCAGATATAAATCTTGATACTACTCATTCGGTTTTAATGTAATTACATTAGCCGATCCTTATCACGGTACGTTACGTTCGGTTGAATAATGAACTAATGACATAATAAGAATGAATTCGATTTATTACTATTTACTATTAATTGTACCATTCATAAGGTAATTATTATTAATAAATAGATTGAGATTCTTAAATTGGTAATCGTTATTTTTTTGTTCGAACTCGATCAAATGAATTATAAGCAATTCATTACACACACACACATACACCAAGATATTTTTTCGTTCATAATTTTAAAAAATCATTCCAGTTCTAAGCATTTTGACTTAATTTCAATTTGCTAGTTGTCAGAGAGGTCATGCCCTGTCATTGCTGACAATAGTATATAGTATTCATGTAGATATTTCCTCAATTATATAAAGTTATATTTATTATAATATACTTGGTGTGATAATTGTGTGTGATTGTGTGACCGGACAACCATACTATTGACCCAGTGTTAGTACTATTTACTAGCTACTATTTCCTGTACTATCGACTGGACACGCTTAAAAGGCGGCCGAAATTAAAAGGGGTTTCTCGTTCCTATCGTCCGACTGTTCACATCTCTACAGATATTCCTCATGGTAAACTCACCTAAGGATAATATAGATAGCACTGCCCTGAATCATACAGCAGTTAATTATACCGCCGCGACCACCCTCTCTCGCGACCACTCAAGCCTAGGTCCGTTCCCCGGTGTAAAACCCTTGAGTCTGGCAGCCGCCCGCGCGATACAAGTGTCTTTGCACTCGCAATCACTTAGCTACCCACATACATAATCACAAACAATATGTTCATATATACATGCACACCACATAGGTACATAGGTTCTGTAAGGAACCTTTTTTTTCTTTTTTTACGCTAGTTTATGTAGACCATATCTCAGATCACTAAGCACATATATGCATGTTCCTTCCTTCCTCCCAGGAGGCAGAAACATGTATAATATGTATATGTTAGTTTAGCTCGAATCTCACAGATAGGAATTAGTCAGATCGCGACTTCTTTGCTATCGCGGCAATAGCCCAAGCCCAGGTCCGGCCTCTTTGGCACCCTTGCGCGCTAGTTGCCTTAAGGGCTCGCCCCCAAGCCCGGTAAAGCTGTAAAAGCCATCAGCGGCTCTGTTTTCCCCTGAGCTAACAGTAAGGTCAGGTCAAAAAAAAAAACAGTTGATTATTCATACACATAATATCCGCCCTGATTATTTTGACATATATAAATTATTGTTAATATAGTTTCCATTTTAGAAATAAATTATATTACTTTATCGAAAAGAAATTCGAGAGGTACCATTTAACTATTTAATCAAGCATAATTCTATTTAGGGCCGATTTTTCCATACTCAGGTAAACAGACAGAGCTTTTATTCGACGGATAGTAGCGAAATGAATTTCTCAATAGTCAGATAGGATTTAATAGAGGAATAACTCGACTACCTGAGGAACAGTTCTGTCTGTTGACGGCAAGATAACGGTTATTCAAAAGACATCTTTTTTCATATACATTTGTTTTTAAGTTACGTATAGATTTATTTTGCATTATTACAAAGTAAAAGTGTATAATTTTTTTTTTCGAACTTACTATACTGTTAGCCTTTAGAGCCCTGGAAACATTCGAGGCTTTGACAGCTTCTCCAGGCTCGGGGGTGTATTATAATCGATATTTTCAACTGTATTGATTACCTACAGGAGATCGCAACCAAATTAACCTTGTGTTGTGTTCCTGCGGTGAGTAGGGTGTCCAGGATCTCCTTGGGGTAGGGGGTTCACGGTCGGCAACGCGCTTATGATATCCATGGTATTAGAAGTGTCCATAGGCAACGGTAGTCGCTAACAGTCAGGCGGGAGGTATGCTAGTTTGCCACCTTAGTATTCACCTTAAAAACACCTGGCAATTGAAGATGTTCTCATTTAATCTGAAAGAAAAATATAGTATAACAGATCCAGGCCTGATCATTGTACTACATGGGATTCAAGAGAATTCTATCGTCGATTCTTAATCAGATTATTAGTTTTCAGCAGCACTTAAATTTGCCGCACGGTATGTGATTTTTTGGTTTCCATCTTTACACAACTACCGGGTAGTAAGCAAACATAACCTGAATGCTGAAGTTTAAACTGGCAGTGAATTTTGATTGTAAAGAAATAGAAATAGTCAGTCCTTCTCTAACGTTTATTTGTTTAGTTGTATTAGTTATTAAGTAGCATAACATAACATACTATCACGCCTGTATTCCCCGAAGGGTTAGGCAAAGGTGTACTAATGTACATCCACAGTTCGCCGTGTATGTTTTTAGGTCTCATGTAATAGGGAGCGAGCCTATTGCCATTAATCGGGCACAAACCCAAACCCCGAGCTGCTACTGAGAATTTTATAGGAAAAACACAATAACACTTTGCTCGACCTGGGATTCGAACCCAGGACCTCGATCATAGCAGTCGCGCTTACGACCACTAGGCTAAAGAGGCTAAGTTGGCAGAGCTAAATATCGTATTATTGGTCTGATAGTTATACTCGGGGAAAAAATACGATTGAATAATACACAAACACTAATGGGACTGATAAAGAGCCAAATAACTTTACTCCTTTGGTAGTTATTTCAAATTTTATGTGAGAATTGAAAAATCGGTCCTAAAACGAAGGTATTGTTTTAATCAGAATCCATTTTTATTACATTAAAAATTTAGATAGAGTGGATTGTTTTTCTATAACATTTTGCAACGTAACTCGAATGTTCCATCGCGCTATATTGATTAAATTAACGAGACTGGAAAAAGTCGGTATTGTTCAAAACAATGTCGATAGAAAAAACCTTGTGTAATCAGAATGAAAGCATTGACACAAATTGCTTGGAGCTAACGGCCAAGATAAAAGAACTAAGACTGTATATTTTGAAAACATTACGTGTCTAATTGTACTGTACAGCTTTAGTCTAACGTCGAACTAAACGTGGAGATACGATTTATTTATAATTATCTGATATATTTTCCGTATCATGTTTGGATCATTTTTCGAAAGAACGAAGACATACAAGCGTTGAGTAGTGTTTTTAACATTTCAGTTTATAAAGTGTTAACGAATGAATACTGAGTATTTATTTCAACTCTAATCTTCGCTTCAATTCAATCCGATCTTACTCAAAACGTTTCACGGCGCACATAGACATCATTGAAATAGTCATTGTAATTTGAAGGCACTTCATATTGATTGTTGGTGTATTTTTTTTTTTCAATTTTAGTAATTTTATATTTTTCAGTACTTTTGGAAAACATCGACGTGGTGTTTGATTGATAGCACGCAAATGTAGCGATCCAACTTAACCATTAGAAAGTACAACTTATCGGTAACTTTTCTCAGTTATGCACTGTCGTCTCGATTTAGGATTCATTGTTTGCGCCGAAACAGATCTGACAATTAGTATACTAACAGTACAGTAGTATAACAGTAGTAGTACTAGTACAGACTGCAATCATAGAATAAATAATAACATTAACTTTTATAGTAACATTGGGCGATCGTAAGAAAAACATATCTAAAACTGATGTTGTCAAAGAATTTCAAAACTGAAGCGGGATTGGACTGAACGCGTAGCCCGTAAACATGACTCCTGGTATAGGTACGTTGGTTCTTGAAAGATCATGGGGAGAGAAACGCCCTACAGGAGGAATACAAATCCGTTTAACCAATGACATTGTAAAAGCGGCATCGTAAATCTTTATTCTGTAATGGCATAGATTGAAGAAGGCCTACAGTCTATAATGGTAGAAAAGGACAATTTTTTTTATTGTTTTAAAAAATGCAGAAATACAGATACGCTAGCGCATTGCCAGCGTCATAGATGAGTTGTATTCTATCTTTTTTACTTTCTAACTAAATTGAACTGAACTGAATCTTTCTTCATACAAAATTTCATACCCTTTTTTATCACTTTAGGGTTTGAATTTCCAAAAATCCTTCCTTAGTGCTCACCTACAGTGTAAAAAGAAATTTTCACAGTCCTAGCCCCAGTAGTTTAGGCTGTACGTTGATATGTCAGTTACTCAGTTAGATATCCTTTTTACATAGGTATCTGTATATCGCAGGCAAACTATATTATTCACGTAGGTATGTCAGTGGTCTACAGAATTTTTATGAATGTGTATGAAATTCTAAGTAAATTTTTAGTTTTTGTTTAAGAAGGTTAGGTACGGTAGTTTCTTTTTTTTCATAACAAAAAACAAGTTTATAAAATACTACAATAGACTTAGGATAGTATAACTCCAGTATACAGATATATAGATAGATGTTTAAAATCAAAAGTATATAAAGCGAATACCTACCACAATATGTTGGAAAGTTAATAGCAAATAATCGTTTGTAGACGCAAAGAATTAGAAAGCGCTTGTAATAACCGCTAACGTTAGGAAATTTTACTACTACCAGTATTACCAAATTGACTAGATCTTTACGATCATATCTCGTAGGAAGTCTTTAAATCTTCAAGTACCTAACTGTGGCGTAAGATTTGTTCAAACATTGTTCAATATCGAGCAAATATAGACTCGGTATTGGATAACGCTTCCAATTTGAATAACATTTAGCTTTATTACATTATACAAATCAGTATTATTAGATATATAAGAAATAATATCAATTCAAGATTAAATTCTATCTAAAAATATATAGCATCTAATTAAACACATCTAAATCTATGTCTAAGTACTAGATAGATTAGTAGATCTCGTAATAAATATTATGTCCTTGTCAAAAGTTCTTTTCGCTTGTGATCCACAACGAAACAACCAGTGTTGCTTTGACAGTCACAACCAAAGTAGCCATTATTTTAACTCTTCGTCTAAAATAGCCTATAATTACTAACTAGAAAGAATATCGTGAGTTATAATTGGAAAACAAAATAAAATTATCATCCATTGAAATTTAAAATTCAATGTTACCCTAACGAAAGGTATATTGTTAATTGGTGTGGAGGAACCCTCGGCACCGAGCGTATAATATTCTCAGCTCACCGCACTTTTTTAATAATTGTAAAATTGTGTTCCACGAATCCAAATTAAGGCTACGCAGGAACAAAAACTATAATAACACATAATGAAGGAATTCCCTTAGCTGACACTCAGCGGCTACTTACCGAAAGAGAGTAAACACCTTACCTGCAACAAAGTAAAGCGATCGATTAAATTATAGAATTAATTAAAATAACTACAAACTTTTAAAATTGCTTTCTCTGAATATAATATAGAGGATATTTCATATCCACGAACTTTTTGCGTTAATGATGTGAAAATACCGGTAAGATTATACTTACATAACTTTCTTGATTTATTAATGATTTTTAGTTATAATCACGGAATAATATTAATAATTCTAATTTATCATAGTACATACAATAATAATAAGATAATGTTTATGATACGTCAGTATAGTTGCCTTATAAGAAAGTAATATTAAAACAATAATACTAGAAAATTATTCCAATTAGATTAATAGTAAACTAATTATAATTAAAAATATAATTGATTAATATTATGATATATCAATAAGTTAAATTTTACATGTCCCATGTTAAAGCTTATTCTAATAATATTCTTGAAGTCATAAATTATTATAATGAAGACTACTTTCAAAATAATTACTTGGTATTAATATTTTCTAAATCAATTATAAATAAAGCCCTATTCCTTAAATATTTTTATTTTTTCACAACTGAACTGAGTCTCCAGTAATAAATACTACACGCGGTAGCAACGCAGTAGTAGGCTTCGATGAATAATTTAGATTTCGTTTTATTTTTATTATACATATAGTACACATAATAATTAATACCGTTGCCCCTACCATGAAAGTGACTCGATTAACGTAAGAATTTATTTGAACAAAAATGCTGTTTTTTTGAATGTACAGTAATTTTCGAATTTACGAAAAGAATAATCGCTTATTACCCAAATACACACACGAACAGAAGCGGAAACTACATTGAAATCAATTATGTTATGTTATCTTTTATTATTATTATGTTTTTTTTTAATCTCTGGTGGAACGCTGAATGACGACTTTGATCAACTGGACATAGACATAGGTGTATGCATGGACTTGTGACAGTTTACTTAATTTTTTTTTTGTAATTGAAGTGACATCTTAGAACTTTTGTTAAAATGAACATTTTTAAGATACTGAGAAATTTAAAAAAAAACTACAAGTTCGATTACTTTTCTCATAATCCTAATTACTTGTACATGAGTACACAACAAATTATATCTTGCAAGTTTTAAATAAAAATAAAAAATTTCAAAGGCCGACCAAGAGTATTAAATATTACAGCCGGTCGCCCAATGATCGAAATTCGACCTGCGACTTTTTAATCATAAACTATTTTGTGTTTGACATTTGCAATATTCATGAACCTAAACAATGAGTATTATCTACATCACTTGCTGTCACTTTTCATTGAGTGACAATATCAATATTTTGGGGGGTCTAAGTTCAATGGCACTTGACGGGTTAGGATTCGCAGCGTTAATTTTTTTTTTTTTTTTTATTTAATATATTAATAACAGATATTATACATCAATTTTAGCTTTCTGCACTTCTTCTTCATATAAACTTAACCCATACCAAATCTCACAGTCTTCCGTGCACGCAATACGCTTAAAAAGGTACCGAAAGCTTTCGCTTCATTACGTATTATTATATAGATCATATATTTTGATATTAAAATTTAATCATAATGCACTAAAATTATAAAATTATTAGCCGCAAAATTACACAAATTTTATTTCGTAATTGATCAATAAATATTACCTATAATTACGTTGTTCAATCACGTGGCAGACGTGGGCAGACGTCGAGGATTTATTATGTATGAATTAAAAATATTGTACTGATTGTTGGTCAATGTGTCAAGTCTCAAGTCACGACGCGACGTCGCGGTCGTCTCAACTACCCGTTTTTGTTTGATCAATTCGGAAAAATAAGAGACTAAATTTTTTACAAGCAAGGAACACAACTAATGTATCCTTGTCTATTAAAAACGAAGCAAAAAATCATGTGAGCTCGAGTTATTTTGATACCCGCTCGACGCGTATTAATTACTGTTTTAGACTTCTTATAATTATGTAGTCGCCCCGGTCGCCTTCACAGTTTTCGAGCTTAGACGTTTGATTACCTATGTGCTTTTTTTAAAAATTTATTTATAACTAGCCGTCCGTTTCTCCTGACTCCTACTTTTCGGGGGGCTTCCCTTCAGGTTGTTGACAACCTTGAGCTTCTTGGTGTCCAACTAACATCTGATCTCAACTTTGTGTGATCGATCGAGATAAAGGCGAGAACAGCTGCCAAGAAATTGGGGATCCTCTTCAAGGTTGTGTGGTATTTCACACCGAACCAGCTTCTAAGCTTGTATCAAGCACAGGAACGCTCTTGTGTGGAATATTGCTGTCACCTAAGGGATGGATCAGCCAAATATCAGTTGGCCGCACTCGATTCCATTGAGCGCCGAGCTCGCCGACTTGTTGGCGATGAAGCACTGATGAAGGCGAAATTGCTCAGTCTAAAGCATCGTCGTAAGGTAGCTTGCCTCTCAGTATTTTACAGGTTGCACTTTGGAGAGTGTGCACAGGAGTTGCACGATTTAATTCCACCCAATCCGTTCCACCATAGGACAACTAAACAATAAACTAGACGCCGTGAGGGATTCAACCCTTATGTCGTGGAAATTCCCCTGATTCGCACGAAGCGTTATGCTTCGTCGTTCATTATGCAAACGGCGATGGAATGGAATTCACTCCCGTCATCTGTTTTCCCATTCACCTATAACTAAGGAGTCTTCAAGCGAAGAGTGAATAGGCATTTAATAGGTAAGCGCGATACATCGCCGGCCTCATCTTTACTCACCATTAGGTAAGATCGAAGCCAAGCGCAATCCTGTATTGCATTTAAAAAAAGCTGTGCCCGCGGCTCCGCACGTGTTTAATACGCAGGAATGTCTTCGTCATATTTTATCGGTTTCTAGAAAATCTTATTGACTCTTCTTATAGACTATTAATTATAGAGAATTAATAATGACATTAACATCGATCAAACCGTTTTCGATTTAAATCGAGACATACATACAGACAGACAGGTAGACAAATATAATTTTTTTTCTGCGTTTCTTAAAAGATAAAATTGACAACTGCGCGCTTCATGTAACGGAAGTGTGACATGATGGAGTTAGCCATCAATAATAATAATGTAAATTCATTATATTTGTATTGTTTTTAATTAAGTATAAAAAATACGTTTCAAATAATTAGATATCATAATTTTTTTACGTTGTTTTATTTTCTGTTAACTTACCATTATTTTACACAAATAAATAAAAAGTCAGTCAAATTAATTCACGTTGTTATTATTGATGGATAAGTTTCACCCAAGCATAGAAGTACTTAATAACTTACGTGTGTACAAGCATATTTATTATTTATTAAAGTCATATTAGTGATTAGGTACTTGCTTTAATAATACATATTTACTATACAAAAAATCAAATGCAACACAGGTGCAAGTCACAAAGTTCAAAAAGCACCCCCTACGCTCTTAGTTGTCAATACTGTTATCTACTATAAGAACCGTTAATACATTAAAACACTGTTAAGTTTGCTATTTTCAAAAATGTAATATTTCAACTCAGCTACGTATTGTATATTAAATATCACATTGTTTCAAATAAAGTTTTAAATCTTTTGAGTTCTTGTTCTAAAACGTTTAATTTTAAATACATCGTAACATATAAAAGACCTTTGGAACATTTTCATGGTTAAAAACGAAGACTTATGGCTACCATTAACTTTCATCAGAAAATGGAGTTAATATTTCAAGAAAAACTAGTTTTCAACCGACAATAGTTGAAAGATACGACCGAAATTTGCATCCGAAAGGCCGACCAATATTCATTATATTTTGATTGATTTGCAAAGATTCTTTTTCGACGGTGTCTCTTACTAAAACTAAAATGAGAACTGTGTTTTGGGAACATTATATTTATTTATCGACATCAGCGTCGACACGCGAACATACCTAATACCTACCATGGCGAAAGTCAGTTCGAAAAAAAAATTGCGATGCGCAAAGAGTAGTTAATTTCCCCGAATTTAACATTTACATTTCAACAATATGTTTGCTGTACAATTGCCGGTATATAGAAGGGCATACGAACACCACTCCCTAAGGTCGCATCTTCATTTGGCCTCTCAGTATTGAATCAATATATATAACGAGTTAGTAAGAAAAATAACGTTTTTATTTTTAATCAGACTTATCGAAAACCTGATGAATATTCAATGAAAAATTTACATTTGCATGTGTAATTGATAGAACTAAAACATTATCATGACAGGGTAAAACGTGTTGAATGAACCGGACTCGTGTCTCTCTCACGTGAACTCAATACTGGTTTTGTATTGTATGCGATACACAGCCTCAATCAATTTCATCTTCTTTATTAGCTTATCTTTAAATAGTTTACTCGCTATTTGTTTTTTTTTTAATGAATAACTATTATGTGACTGATGGTAATAAGTTTTAAACTTACAACGATCAAAGATGGGATTCACACTCAAGTTTATTTCCCGTTATTCTAAATAAATTTTAAAATAAAATCAATTATTTTAAACATCATGCATGACCTTTGTAACATATTTGAAGTGAAAACTTCTATAGGGAGGTTTGGATAGGGAGTAAATTCATGTAAGTCGTCATCGACATGGTCACGTGACGTGTTAACGATAAACGGAGGAGTTTTTGTAGCAATATAGCCTAAAATTTAAACATAAAAAGATGTATAAACAATTAATTTGGATATCCAAAAAAAAAAACAACTGATTGTTTATAGATTTATGTTTTCATTTCTGTCGGCTGTCCTCATGACGGCTTTGTCTTTTTTTACTTAATAATCTTAGTTTAGAAACATAAGGTTTAAAATTGTTGATTAATATCATCCATTTCCAGTCATTATGCAGAAAGTCAAAGCTTTTCTTTACAGTTTGTCGGTACGGTGAGTCGGTGTCTGAATATAATATTTAATATGTATTTCAAACAAGGTAAATTATTTAAAACGAAACCAAAAACCCGACTGCAACAAAAACATCTGAAATACAAAAAAAATATTTCTATATTTGTTTTTTATTTGATTCCCAGACGTTTACTTAAATATTATTATATAGCCTGTGTTACTCACACAATTAAGACGAATCTAACGACACCTCTTACGCTAAAGTCCATCAAGCCGTTTTAGGTTACAGAGCTCGAAAAACATAACCTTCCTTCTTCTCAGTCGGGTATATATCTTTGTTATTAAAATAAAAACCTAATATAGTGAACCGATCTACCTGTACAACCCATAAATGCGAAGTAACATTTTGACGGATACTTTTAGTCCCTCTACCTTGCTTCTAAACAAATTGAACAAAGTTTCAAAATACTTAATCATTTTAAACAACAATAAATTTACTGCGTCTGTACTGTACTCAAAATCCGTTTTCTACTATTATGACTCAACAAATGTCATTTTAGTAGTATTAGTAATAGAATTCCATACTCACATTTAAACAAAACAAATCTATTATAAATAAATGTCGTACATACAGTAAATTAAAAAAATATATTAAAACGTCAATATAAAGAAAGATCTTAGCGAACCATCTCGGGAAATTTATACAAGAATATCGCTCGAATCCCATCGTCCTTGGGTATATTTATGATGCAGGTCTCGCATGTATATTATCTCGATTAAGCGAAGTTCAATGTGTGTGAACGACATCCAAAGAGGATTGCGCGGCAGCCCGTCTCGCTAACAGCTAATCTAAAGTCTTTGCATTCTGCAAGAAAAATCGAACGCATCGGCAAAGTAAATTCTAAGTAATGTAGTTGTGTGAATGTCGAAGGCTATCGCCACGCAACCTGTGTATCTATCCCGTCAAAGGATATCCATATCTACCTATTGTGTCGCATACAAGTGTACCTTGGTTGCCTTTTTATCTCATGCTAATATTATTTTAATAGATCGAAATACATAGTTTTTATTTTATTTTATTATAAACAAGAAATATTACTTTTGATTTACTTTTCAAATAACGTAAATATAAATGTGAATGATGCCTTACAAATTATATAAAACTATAATTTTTAAGTAAATGGACATGGGAAGCATCTGCGGCCTGCGACGCATTTTTTTACAGAAATATCATACTTTAAAAAGTATGCAATAATTCGTATGTTAATTATAAATACACCATAAGCAACATTTCATCGATATATTAAACATCGTGTGTTATCTCCAGACGTTTGTTGTCGACTATTTTCACATTCACGTAAGCAGTCATATGCGAATCACCGCGCACGCGTGCGTGTCCTCGGAAACGATTTGCAGCCACCATTTTGTTCAGTGTAGTGTTCGTACGAACTAGAAACGGACGTGCGCCGTGTTGTAAGTGAACAACATGAGCGCATCACAAGCAGATGATTGGACGGAGGAAAAATATATACAACTTATACGCGAGTACAGAGCGAGGCCGATTCTGTGGGATCCACTGGATCCGTTGTTCTACAAGAGAACTATTCAACCGGCAGCTTGGGACGACATCGCGCATGTTCTGAATATCGACCCCGAAGAATGTAAACGTAAAATGAAAGTCATACTCTGGAGATTAAGTAGAGAAAAAGCAAAACTAATGAAAATTATCAGAAGTGAGAAGGGTAATTTTTTAAACTTTTTAATAATATAATTTGAGTGTAGTATAATATATTATATTATAATAATAATTTTATACAATATGATTTATAATATAATTTTTTAAAGGTGAACCGGTTAGGAAATATACGAGCAAATGGTTTGCATTTAAGGAAATGGCGTTTTTGTTGGACAAAGATAGGGAGAGAAAACGACAATCGCAAGTAATAAATAGTTATATCCCTATGAATCTAAATTCTAAAAAAAATAATAATATTTGTTTAATAAATTCGCATTTGAAATATTTTCAGGGACTAAATGTAGAAGACGAAGGAGAAATTCCAACAATTAAAATGACTTTATCAAAACGAAAAATTCAACCTGACATCAGAACAAAAACAACGAAGTCAAGTACAGATAATACAAATATACCTATAAAAATAATAAAAACGGAAACATCTTCATTTGATGCAGGTGCAAGTACTAGTCGTAATTCAACAGATAGTGATGAGGAATTAAAGTCCTTTACTACGTTTATAGGGAATAAAATGAAAAAATACACTAGCATGACGAAAACTGCGGTACAACAAGCAATATGCGATATCATATTTCAAGCTGATCAAGATTACTACGAAAATAAATTTATTCCAAAAATTGACGATGATATAGTTCCAACACTGTCAATTGATACAGATCTTCTTAAAGAGATCAAGAAGGAGGAATTATTTTCAGATAGCGAGTAAGTGCGATTTTTTTTCGCAAAAATGAAAACATAGTCAAGGTGAATGGCTTGTATACACCGCTTCATAGAAAATGTTTTAAACGGCATTGTTTTATTTAATTCGAATACATTTTCTTTTCTAAAACAATGTTTCACTTGTCAATGAAAGATTTTATTTTCCTTAAAGTGAACGGGCATTGTGCATGCGTAAGTCAATAATTCCCGGTTCTTGTAAAACACTTCAGCTTTGAAATACTAGTTTTGTTACGTTGTGCAAATTATGACATAACCTAAAAAATTGAAAAATTTTAACGCGGTGAGGCGGGAAGTGAGGAAAGTATAACTACTGTTCAAGTGAGACAGATTTATTTGGTGGACAGAGAGTAAGGATGTGAAAAAATAATCAATTGTTTTAGAAATCGATTAATAATCGTTTTTTTTTATTAAAATCGATTTTTTATATCGATTTTTTAATTCCAAAAAATCGATTATATAAAAATCGTTTTTTTTCACGGGCGATTTTTTTTTTATGGTTCTAATGTAATTTTTTTTGTGACAGTAGGTATTCAATCACCCTTCTTCTTACTAACTTGCCAACTAGTCCTCTTTATTGAAAACCATTACTGCCATTATCAAGTGAACATAGTGGTAAACAAGATAGTGGCTCCCTTGTTAGAACTTTCTAGGGAGTTTTTGTGGCACATCAAAATGTATGCTTCCAGTTTATATTTATAATCCATTTCACATGCTCAAGCTATATCACACAAAACGCTATCAGTATTATATAATATAGGGTCTAAAACCTAAGTTAAAGGATCTATACTAGTACTATAAGGCTGAAAAGTTTGTTTGTTTGTTTGGTTGAACGCTCTAATCTCAGGAACTACTTCTTCGAATAGAAAAAATAATTTTTGTTTGATATCCCAGTGATCGAAGAAGGCCTATAGACTATTATATAACATCACGCTACGACAAATAGAACAATACGATCAATTAAAAATATTGCAAAAACAGGGAAGGATTATTGCTTTTGAGAGCTTCCATTGCGTTCGCTGCGTAAATGCGTAAAGTTACTGAACAATCATGTGTGACGGAATTGTTTCTCTTAAAAAGTTAAAAAAAGAGTCCGTGATAGCATTTGGCTATCTTTTAAAGTTTACTCAATATAACCTTTTTTAAGGTAATAAAATTTGTTCTAAAATAATGCATTATTTGCGAAGGTGTTTCTATAAATATGGTATTTACCTTATTGAAATATAATATTCATAACAAGTATTTAGTTTCAATAAAATTGTCCAAATTGTCAATAAATATCTTAGGAAATATCACAGTTTTAAAATAAATCCGCAGCAAAGTAATGAGAGTTTCAGCTCCTTTAGAATTGTATTAGAGGTGCCTACGACCCAATCTTTCTAATCCTCTCTCTCTCTCTCTCTCTCTCTCATGTGACGCAGACGAAGATGTTTGAGTCAGTTAGTTAAAAATAAAAACCAAATACCAAAACATTTCATTTTATGATCCCACCAAAAACTTCAATCGCACTTATATATCACCCATAGATATCGTTATTTATAATTAAATAATGAGTTGCTTTTTAATTTAATATTTTATTTTTGTGTTCAAAAGGATTGTAATACAGGTAATGGAAGGCAACACCCGCGTCTTTGGAACTATTTACGCAGTGTATAATAATTTTTAGCTGTGCCCCACGGCTTCGCACGTGTTAATTTTATACGGCAAACACCGCAACGCCTGTGCTCCCGTATAGCCTCTATCATAATTTTTCTTCCAACAAATACAAATTACATATTTAAATTTTTCATTATCTACTAAACTATGTGTCCAAATAACATGCAAACGAGCAAAATTTAACTTCATAAAATTGTCTTTAAGATGAAGTAACTCTTGTTCGTAAGGATTAATATACCACGTGTAAAATAATGATCTTTAATCACTTTTTAATGTTAAACCACTCTTTGTTATATAATAACTTATTGTGGGTTATGCATAAGATACAGGCATATGCTATTGCGGACTATTTTAAAGATGTACTAAGGTCCAATATTTTTGTACAACAGGTATTTACGTAAAACTAAAAATTATCGCAGCGCAGTTGGTTAAAGCAGTTCGGGAGAGCTTTGTGTTCCGACTTACTTTACGAAAATCAATATTAAAGACGTGTATCTTGATGCTAAATAGGCTATACTATTCCTTGTGAATCAATCTATCATATACAAAAAGAATAAAAGGTCATAAAATAATATGGAAAAAAAAAATCTATACTTTTTATTCAACCGTACTATACAACAAAATTTGGTACAAGAATGGGCATTCTCCGTTATTAACAATATTTTTTTGTCTTTTTATTGAAATATGTAAATTTAAATTGATTAAGAAAGTTATGCTACTGAATATTTCAGGTTTTAATTAAATTCCTAAAGAAAATATGAAAAAAATCGGGTATTTTTTGAACAAACATCGACTATTCATTAATCGATTTTATTATAAAAAATCGATTTATTTTTAGAAGTTCACATCCCTAACAGAGAGAGATACAATTTCGATGCGCAGTACTAAACCGGTGTATCCCAACGTAGGTGGAAGTACACAAGCACAGTACTGAATAACTAATACTACGACACTAAAACGTCTCAACAAGGGTGAAAGCGCATAGCGTGCGTGGTACTAGGCCCTAGCAGGTAGCGATGTGTCAACTCGGTCTGGCAAACCGAATCAACTCGGTTTGAGTGTAACTCGAATCAAACCGAGTTACAATTTGATAACCCGGTCCGCAAGCGTTTCTACTAAAACCGTGCAGCGTGCGTCGTCCGAGTCATCGCTCACGCCGATGATAGACGAAGAGAATCGAATTGTTCCGATCTCTCACTCGAGTGCGTTTTTTGCGGCGAATTTGTAAATTGCAAATGTTATTATTGTTTTAAATACAAGTGTTAAGTAAGTGATTATCAAATTTAAAGGTAAGAAACAACATTGTTCTAATTTTTACTACTTATTTTATAGGTTTTTAAAAGTTCTAATAAAATAAAGAAAACAATACAAGTCAGGTAAATAATTTAAACATTGTTATGACAGTGTCAGTTGATAGGATAATTTGATTATATTCATTGGCTAAAGATACATTATCTAATAAATTTATACCTTACAAATATTATAATATATTCATTATTTTCTTATTAATTTATAAATAAGAATAACTTTTTTTTTGTTACACACAGGGTCCATTCAGATAGACCAGCTCGGAGAGCAGAGCATATTACGATAGTATTGAAAATAGAACTTAAAGACATTGAATTACGATTCATTTTTTGGATTTTTCCATTTCACATAATTCGTCCTCATCCTCTTATTACGAAACATGTGTAATGAAAAATAAAGCGTAATTCAACGTCTTAAAGCTTAATTTTAAATACTATCATTTATAATATGCTTTTCTCTCCGAGCAGGCCTATTGGAACGCGTCTATTACTTACGAGGTGGCAATGTTACATTTTGGAGAATTTTTCTTGATTATTTCATTAAATTTGAATTTAGTCAAAGTTAGTTTATTCAATGAAGTTAGTCACAGTCCTCCGATAAATTTTTGCATGAACCATAAATATGTATACTCATATATTTCATCAACATTGAAGATGATTTTTATAAACTTACAACTTAAATCTAAACCTATTTAAATGTTTACAAAAATCATGTTCAGTAATGCTGAAATATATGTGTGCATGTAATTGCTATTCATGCAAATATTTATTTATTTTTAAGGGAAACATACAGATTATAATGCTTAAAACTAATTATAAATAACAAACACATAAGCCAATAAACTTTACTTCCTCACATGTAACAACATTACGCACATCATATTATGTTATAAAGAAATAAAAATAATTTATTTACTAAATATAAATATAAAAGACAAAGGAAGAGAAATATAAAATCATAATATCCATTGATAGTTAAGTTAAACTATTAAACTATTAATGACATCTCATTTGGCCTATTTTTTTATATAGGTAAGTATAATTAATTGTTATTATAATAATTATCAGAGAACATTGACTAATGTCATACTAATTTAATGAAATAATCAAGAAAATTTCTCTGAAATGTAATGTTACCACCTCGCAGTTAGTAAACGCTCTTATGTAGATTTTTTTACCTTTATTATTAATTGATTGAACTATAACACTGATTTGTAAATACTAAATTCATATTTATATATGTACCAATTCACCTTTTTCTTCATAGAAAAATGGCTCCAAAAAAGAAGTCAGCTGTGTGGGAAGTTTTTGATACACCAATTGATGGGAAGGTGATTTGTAAGAAATGTGGAACAATTTATAAATACTCAGGAAATACTAGCACGCTAATGATCCACATTAAAAAAAAAACACCCTGATGCATTAATCGGAGTTATAAAGTAGACTATTTCACAAAATCTTGCAACTGGGCCTTCGACACAGTCAGTGTATGTCCCGCCCGACCAGCCTCCGGCAAAAAAAGTTAGGCAAACGCAATTGGCAATACCTCCAAAATTACGCCAAAAATCAGGTGACTGCGCCCTCCTAAACATGATAGTAATGGACTACCAGCCATTGCAAATAGTCGAGAATTAAGGTTTCCGAGAGTATACACACACCTTAAATCCTGAATATGAAATTCCATCTCGAAAAAAAATTGCTGTAATGTTAGAAGAAAAATATAATAATTGTTCTCAACTTCTAAAGCAACAGTTACAAAATATTGATAATATCGCCTTAACATCTGATATTTGGACTTCAGATAGCAATAAAAGTTTTATAAGTGTTACTGTGCACTTTATTAATGACGCAGTTTTGAGATCATTTGTAATTTCAACGTCTGAAATACAACAGGGTCATACTGCGGAGAATATAGCAAATTCTCTACGCCAAATATTAGATGAGTGGCAAATTTATTCGAAGATAGTAACCGTTGTCACGGACAATGCTGCGTCCATGAAGAAAGCTATAAGTGAGTTTTTATTGAAGCGAAACCATTTCTGTGTGGCACACACTCTTAACCTTTGTATCAAAGATTGCTTAGAAAAAAAAGAGCACATAGAAGATAATGAAATGAATAGTTCTCTATTTGATTTGTTTAACAAATGCCGAAATATTGTGGGTCATTTCAAACATAGTACAAAATCTTCGTACACTTTTAATGAAATGCAAAAGCAATTGAATGTAGATGGGTTAAAACTGAAACAAGACGTCCGCACTAGATTGAATAGTACATTCTACATGTTAGAACGCCTTTTGAAATTAAAGATCCCCTTATCAGCCACTTTACCACTTCTAGATTCTTCTCTGAATAGTTTAAATTCTGGTGAATGGCTTTTAGTGGAAGACGTAGTAACTCTTTTACAACCGTTTGAAAAAGTTACTACTATTTTATCCGCAGAAACCTACCCAACATTATCCTCAGTAATTCCTTTAGTATTAGGATTACGCACCGTTATTTCTACAAAAAATACAAAAACAGAGGCTGGACAGCTTTCAAAACGAAGTTTAATCAACGTAGTGGAGAAACGGCTTGCAATCTACGAATACAATAAAACAGCAGCTAAATCCACATTTTTAGATCCTAGGTTTAAGAAGAAATGATTTGCTAGCGATTCCAACGCAAATAATGCACAAATGTGGGTTATAGATGAACTAAAAGATATTCTTACAATGAGTAATTGTGGTGAGGCCACTCTTAATAATTTTGCCAGTGAAAATAATATTAACACTTTAGACTGTGACAATGAGGAACACGACGAAATCTGGGGTTCTATTGATAAAAAAATTACCGAATCAACTCATCAAATGACACCATTTTCTTCTGCAGCCAATATGGTGAAACAGTTTGTTGATTTACCTTACCTAGATCGAAAAAAAGATCCAGTTAAATATTGGGACGATCAAAAGTTTTTATTTCCCTCCTGGTACAAAATGGCCATAAAATATCTATGTATTCCTGCCACATCGGTCCCATCAGAAAGATTGTTTTCAAAAGCTGGCCTTTTATGCAACGACAGAAGGAACCGCTTAGCTCCAAAGAAAATTAATGAAATATTATTCCTTAACAGTTATTTATTATAATCACATTAAAATATTTAAAATAGATATTGACTAATAGGTTAAGGAATAATATTTAATATAATTTTGTTTTATTTGTTTTTTGTGCTACAACTACATAATGAATGTTATAAGTTAATTTTATGCTGAAGTTTTAATTTTTTGTTGTTGATATTGTAATTATTTTAATTTTCGTAATTATCTGACTGATTAGATTAGGTATATTTTAAGAAGTTTAAAGTCTGATTAAAGTTATATTTTTACTATATCTGGATATTCATTTTATAATATAAAAAAGATAATATGCAAAGCACTCTGAAGTTAAACATTTTTGAACTCTTGAACCGTATCAGATATCGGTAATGCCGTAATGCAATACTATTCAGCCATACATATTAAAGTTTTATATACCAAACCGAGTATGCGAGTTAGTAATCATAATCTACGAACGAAGGAATGTATTACCATTCCCAGTGCATGGTCGATTCGGTTAAGATAAACAGAGTTGTAACCCGGTTCGCATAAAATTTTGACTCGGTTTACTCGGTTTGAAAACTTTACGGTTTGACCCATCACTACTAGCAGGTATCCTAAGGATGCTCGATCACTTTTGGCACAGTTGCTCAGGTTACTATTTTATGTCGACATAATGATAGCGCCATCTAATCTACTAGTAGCGCCATCTCTTGGTGACTAGGCGATAATTCAATCTTTACGAGATGCAGAAAACGCATAGTGACATCTAGTGATGAATATTAAATGTTGGTGGCGTTACAAAATTAATTTAAAAGAAATTAATGGAAGTACAGCCATAAAACTTTGTTTATGAACTGATTTGGATGATTATTTTTTGTTGACGTTCCATAAAACGTTCCATAGTTAATCGTATTAATTGCTCTGATGGACGATTATGTTGATCGTAAAATGAACGTAGTGCGCGATACGTATTTCGAACAGAACCATGATTTTCAAAATAAATTTACACAATTTGGAAGCGTTGTTCAGGCGTCAGTGCTAAACCAAACTAAACACAAATCACTTGACAGCTGTCAAAATAGCCACCAGTTAAAAAAGTGTTGCCAACTTCAAGTTCTATACCTCTATAACATACGACATATTAATTTTATACTCTCTAATAAATTTCGAATCATTAAATAACAACTTTTAAGGAACAGGTTGTAATTATACGTATAAATATAAATAATAATCTAGTGTGTTCTAAGCACATATAACATATTTTCTACTATTTTACTTTTACTAGTAAAACAATATTTCAGCACAAAGGAATGTCTGTGTGGTAGTGGCTTAGAACTTAGCTAAATAGCTCAAATAAGGGGGGCGTACATTGATTACGTGAGGTGATTTTGGCGATTTTTCGAATCCGTTGTTAAGGTTTCGCGAGATTTGGCTCGACCCCCTCCCTTCTAACTTCCAATCTTACGTGAGATTTTTCCAAAATTCGTATTTTACTATAAATATATTAATCTGTGCCTGATTGCATTGGATTTATTCAAATAAATAAAAATTAAATTATTTTTATTTAAGACTATGTTGTACATAAGGCGGAAAGTAATCTAAAATCACAGTGAGAAAATCGAACAATAAATTATTTAAATAGAGATTACTAGAATTTTATAAGAATATTCATTCTAATTCAGTCCACGCGCACTCATGAGTGGTCTCAAGAGTGACTGCAGGAGCCAACATGTCCATGTGATTTCTAGTAAAATCATCTGCTACTAATGGCCAGTAACAATACCTATTTTGGGGAAAAATACAGCTAAGTGCAGAATTATATTACATGTGTAGACAGAATGAAGGTCATTTACTGGTTTCCGTACATAGATCAAAGAAAATATATAGTAGATAGAAAGGTACAATAATCAAAATCAAAGAAATTTAGGGCGATTTGCACCAAAAAAAATAAAATTCAGTTTTAGCTTAAATTAAGTTTAGTTGTGTCAAAATGATTTGCGATATAAAAATTAAAAAAAAAACTAAATACATTACACATCACGTCTTTATTTCAATTAAAATAGACATCTGGGAAATGTATTTATTAAAAATTACATAATTCAGGTGTGCAGCATCCCGCTGCAAACATTCCTCGAATCTAAACCTCAAATTGGTAAAAACTCGCTGACACATTGCGCCATATCTTCTCGAATATTTGAGGAATAGCTGCCATATCTTCGCGGTTATTTTTTTTCAACCGGTTAATCGTGACTGAGTTATTTGAGTAGACTCTACTTTTCAGGTATTTTTTTTTCAACTGATTAATCGTGGCTGGGTTATTTGAGTAGACTCTACTTTTCAGGTATCCCCACATGAAAAAGTCTGGTGGCGTTAGATCCGGACTTCTAGGCGGCCATGCAATGTCACCTCGGCGCGATATCAGTTTCCCAGCATCTCGTATACGGCCACCAACGAAGCATTACATGTATGGCATGTCGCACCATCTTGTTGAAACCACGTCGCACGATTATAGGCTTCAAATTGTTGCAGTTGCGAAAAGAAAAAATCCCTTATAGCTATGTATCGGTCGGAATTTACAGTGACAGATTGCCTTTGTTGATTTTACAAAGAAATAGGGTCCCATAATTTCGTTTGCTGATATGGCCGCCCAAACGGTTACTTTCGGCGAATGCAGAGGCTTTTGATGTTTTGCACGTGAGTTCTCTGCAGCCCTGTAACGGCAATTCTGTTTATTGACATGCCCATTTAAGTGAAAATGGGCTTCGTCGGAGAACAGAACATTGTTGAAACTCTGAAAGCGTTCCAACATTGTTTCAACAAAAGCTCGTCGTAAAATTGGGTCAATTGGGTCATTTGGCAGTAATTCCTGCACAAGTTGAATTTTATACGGGTGCAAGTTCAAATCTTTCAACAAAATGCGACGCAAAGGTGTTCTGGACACCACAATTTCGGCTGATCGCTTGCCAGTCGATAGACCAGGATTACGTTGAACTGAAGCTGTAACTTGTTCAATTGTGTCTTCCATTCTTGTTGACCTTGGGCGTCTCGCAGGCTTCTTTTTGAGAGTCGAACCAGTAGCTTCGAACTTTCTGACCCACGATCGACTCACACTTTCCTTCGGACACTGATTTACGCCATGTAATCCAAACTCACGCCGAAATAAACGTCGAATAATAGCGCACGAATCACCATTCTTATAATAATGTTTAACGCAGAATACACGCTGCGCTCCGGTGAAGCGATCCATCGCGACTAAATTTCCGAGAACCGAGCTTCTCATCCCCACCACCTGCGCAGCCCCCGCTCATAAGGTTCAAACGTAAGAGTGTTTTTAAAATCCTACGCCTTTCTGACGCCGTACGTTTTGTACGAGTGTACGTTTTGGACGCCGTGTATATGCAACTGTCAATGTTAAATCTAGTTTAATGATTTAAATAAGATTAAAGGTTTTGTTTGATTCAAGCCGCCTAAAGGTAAAAGAAGTTTTAATTTCGTCGTCTTAAAGGTGGCAAATAATTGGACGATCTGTCCGATGGTAAGCGGGCACCTACGATACCTTTAGTACCATAGGTATCACTAGCGCGTTGCCAACGTTGAACCCCCTTACCCGAGGAGCTCTGGAAACCCTACTCACCGCGGAAACACAACACAAGGTTATTTGGCTGCGATATTCTGCAGAGTAGCGGTATTTCAACAGTTGGACTGCCCCAAGTAGAAAGAAATATCCAAAAATTTATCTGATGATATGTTATAAATAAAGTACTTATAATCATATTGCCGAAAATAACATAATTAGTCCAAAAAGGGGGGCTGGAACTCAAGTGTAAGAACCGGAACATAAATTTAGCACCATAACCACCCACACCCACATAAAATGTACATGTCTATAGTACTATAGACATGTATGTTTCATGTTCTTAATCTAGAGATACCACATAGTTCCTGATGCAAATTAGTAAGTTCTGTGCAGTACAAAATCAACTTTTTTAAATGTAATGACGTAGCAAACAGGCAGGCAGAGCACCTGATGTTAAGTGATCACTGCAGCCTACAGCTACGCATATCCAACCTCAAAAGAACCATGGAAGCAAGGATGGCTCAGTAGTAGCGTGTACGAACACCGCATTGATAGACGTGAGTGTGAATCCTCGCAATGAGCCTGAGCTTTCAGTGAAGGAAAGCATCATAATGAAACCATAGCATGGTGGTAGGGCTTTTTATAATGACGCCTGGTTAGCTACCAAACCCTTAAGGTGACATTCTGTCACCAAGCACCTATAGGCGTGTTCCGGCAGCTGCACTAGAGAGCCAGTTCTTCTACTAGGCTTAGGCGTGTTAGCATCTTGGGCCACGTCGTCATTTAAAATCAGGTGAGATTGTGACCAAATGTATAAAGAATAAAAAAAGGTTCTATGACATCGCTGTCACAGTAACGGCTAATTATTTACAATAACTATTACATTGATTACGATTTAACCTATTTTTATTGTAAAAACAAGCAAAATTAATTGACGAAAAATGATAGGATACAAAAAAATCTGCAACGAAGATAGTTAAACTGTTACAGAAACCGTACCAGTTTTTTTTTTTTTTCATTTATTTATCGATTATTTTTTCGCTCAAACGATACTAACTACGCACAAACGTGTGGATGCACAGCAAGCGCTTGCAGCAAGCTTGTTGTTTGTTGTTACTATGCTGTTGTGTAGAACGACTAAAGTACCAAAGTTAATGAAACTGTATCCGATCGGAAATCAAATTTTAAAATTGTGACTCGAATAGCATGGAGGATACTGTGTAAGTACTGCACCAACTAATCATTAATACTAATAAACTTGATGTGATCTTTCTTGATGTTCGATAGTTAAGTTAATATATATTTTTATTTATGTACGTTATTATTAGATATGCCTACTACTTATTAACGAGAATTTTTTTTTTTATGGATAAGATAAATGCTAAATTCAAGATCAACAAACTATCCACCCGTGGTTTCACTAACGAAGACAATGTTTTTTCTTCTTGTTAAATTTATATGTAGCCTAGATATCAACATGTAAATAAATGTCATCCAAAAATATTATTTGCCATACAAACTTTGCCAGCTCCTATCACATCCTTAGGGACTCAATTTCAGTAAATTCCTTCTTAAAAAAATCCTACTATATAAAGTCAGCATCCATAATTTCATATTTCTATCGTTAGTAGTTTGAGTTGGGCTATGAAAGGTCTATCAGACCAGGTCAGCTTTTATATGTACTTAGACATTATTAACTGCTAAGTTCGATTGTTATAATTGTACATACTTAATAACGTGCTACAGGCCAACGCGGCAACGATACGAAGTGACGGTTCTTGTAATCGCTACAGCAACGCGTGTTGCTAACCCGACGATTCGTGAGATAGTGAAGAATACATTGTACTCATTCTTACTCCTATAAAGTAGTAGAGTGCGAGAAAGAGAGATGACCATACCGTTACGAGTTTGCGTGATCGAATCTAGTCTCGGATTCTCAGCCACCATTTTGTTCAGTGTAACGTTCGCACGAACTAATAAGGTCGCGTATCGTGTTGCAAGTAAAATGAGTGACGCATCAACTGATGAGTGGACAGAGCAGAAGTGCATACAGCTGATACATGAATTCAGAGCGAGACCAAGCCTATGGGATCCGAAGCATCCGTTATATTTCAAGAAAAGAACAAAAGCGGGCACGTGGGAAGATATCGGACAAGTTTTAAAAGTCAACCCTGAAGCATGTAAACGAAAAATGATTGTCTTGATGTCATCGTTTAGGAGGGAAAAAGCAAAACTCATTAATAGTATCAGTAAACAGCAGACAGGTAATTCGTACATACAAATATTGACAATGCAATATTTATATTAGTCAATTAAATTTAACTAGCGACCTGCCCCAGCTTCGCACGTGTACAATTAACAAAGTGGTATATTTTATTTTTTTAAAAGCCGGATGTATAGTTTATCTTGACTGATGACTGACTTGATGAATATTGACAGTTCATAACTTCATAAGTGCTTCTTAGCCTAGTGGTCCTAAACGCGACTGCTATGTTCGATTCTCAGGATCAGCAAAGTGCTATTGGGTTTTTCTATGAAATTCTCAGTAGCACCTTGGAGTTTCGCTTTTTGCCCGAAAATGGCAATAGGCTCGCCCCCTATTACATGGGACCTAGAACATATCCGGCGAATTATGTATAAAGGTATGATGGTATGTTATGTAACTTCATAGTTACGAATAGTGCGGTTAGATGGCGTCGCGCAATTTATCATAGGTTTTCTTTAGGTAGGATTTCTTTGGTCGAGAATAATTTTTAATTCGGATATCTTCTACGGTATTCATTGAAATGTAAAACTGTACAAGACAATCTTGGTCTACATTAAATGCCCAAGTAAACTCATTAATTAGCTTATCTGGTTAACGACTAATACTGCATTGGAGAAAATAGCTTCGCAAGTAACGTAATATTTTTAATTATTATGTTGAAGTTAAAAATGGTTACTGTGGGCCAACCTTAGGAAATAGACATATGCCATCGCGGACTCTTCTCTAGGCTTTTTGAAGAACTATAATTCTTTAGAACATTATTTTGATGTATCTCATAAGGTTTGTCAGTGTAAGCCATGTAAGTACCCGAAAATCATTTTTTGACGACTAGATTACAAAAAATTGAATTTCCTTATAAAAAACTTAATTGGAATGTATAAAATAAACTTTTCGTAAAAACATCTCTAAATTTTAGTGAAAACCGTATTAAAATCCGTTGCGTAGTTTAAATGATCTAAGCGTACATAGGAGACGGACAGTGGGAAGCGACTTCATTTTATACTATGTATAGATAGATATAGATATTCAATTAACAGAATTCTTTTTGTCTATACATTTAATATATTGAAAAAAAAAATGAACGTGGGAGGATAAAAGATAAATGACGGAACGTAGTAAAATAATTTACAATATACTAGCTTTTACCCGCGACTTAGTCAGCCGCGTGATCTTCAAAATTGGGTCTTGACCGAGATAAAGAGTATCCTTTGTGTTAATCCAGGCTACAAAATATGTGTGACAAATTAAAAAAAAATCTGTTCAACCGTGTCTGTGTGATTAAATAACAAACACACAAACAAACATTTATAATATTAGTAGGACAATTTTAAAGATTACTTATCCAATTCAGTTTAGGAGTTGTGTAGACCGCGCCTCGGACGCTCTGCCCGCGACACCGCGCCACCGCTTGATTGCCATATCACTGTACATTTTTAGTAATACATTGCTAGCCATGAACATTATAAATGTGGGAATAAAGAAATTGTTGAGTTTACATTTTAAAAAAATTGTGTTTGCAAATTGTAACCCACACCATCACCAGTGTGTGTTTAATATTGATACGGTCACTATAAGGGTTCATAGGTAATTGATTAGATAACAATTTATAACAAAGTTGTTCAATAAGTGTTTCCACATTGTATAGTTTTTATGGGATCTAATTATTTGTAGAATATCTTGATATTTATCTGAAGATAATCACAAAATTTACACTCATCTTTTCGTAGATCTTCATAATCTTTATGGTAACATAGTGGACTATGTTGTTCTCTTTGTATCAAAATAGGATGAACCCTTAAGCATTTATTTAACTTCTTACTTTTATTTAACCAATTTATTACTTAAGGTATGCAAACCTAACTCCTTTTTTTAGTTAAATTCTACATATAAATTATGCCTAGGTACACGTATGATGTTCGTGGCTAGCAATGTATTACTAAAAATTTACAGTGATATGGCGAATTAATCGGCGGTGCGTATACACAGCATAGAGACGCAGCAGCGACGCAGTGGCGGCGCCTTCTACACAAGCCCTCACAAGGCAAGTTGTAAAAAATATCCAATTTAGTGATTTTGAATAGTAAATTATTCGCTTACAGATAAACCTGTAAAAAACTACACGAGTACTTGGTTCGCATTTAAAGAAATGGTGTTTATGTTGGACAAGGAAACAGAAAGAAAACGACAATTATCTGTAGGTATATGTACTTTTTATTGAACCACGTATTATGAAGAAGATATACTCACTAAAGTTAGCAACTAATTTTTTTAGGGTTTAACAGAGTATGATGATGTTTATCCAAATATTAAAATGGCTTTATTAAAACAACTACCCATCAAAACTGAAACAAAAAAGACTGCGATGGATAGTACGATGCCTTTGAGAACGAGACAACCTGTTAGAGCGGAAACAACAACACTTGATGCCATAGCTAGTTCAAGTAAAGTATTATCAGATAGAGAAGAGGAAATAAAGTTTTTTACCAGTTTCATTGGAAATAAAATGAAAAAGTATACAGATGTCACAAAAAACGCAGTGCAGCAAGCAATGTGCCACATTATATTCCAAGCTGATCAAAATTATTACGAATCCGGTGTTAATAAATTTCCAGTAATTGATAAAGATCCGCTTGAAAAAATCATGTTTCGTGACGATGCTGATGTAAATGTAAAGGAGCAACCACTTTCTGATAGTGATTAGCGAGTAAGTGAAGTTATTGCGGTGGAAATAATATATACCACAAGAACGAAAACCAAGTTCGATTAGTTTGGAGAGTTCCCTTGTGTATCTTTAAAGTTGAAGGTCTAATGCCAATGAAATAAAAATGGTTTAAGTTTTTATATGACTATGACCAACTTAGTTTTAAACATTACACATTGAATTGAAATTTATTTACTTGCTGTACCGTGAAACTGTTGAGCTGTCTACAAACAAGCATGTAGCTTCCTTTCCACAATCCTTTTAAACGAATTGCAAAGAGGTATGTAGGCATTTATATATTCTGATATATTAAGTGAGCCATTCTTGTATATTATATATAATCGGTTTCTCGGAAACGGCTCCAACGATTTGGATGAAACTTTGTATTTAGATAATGTTTTACATTCCAAGTATACGTAGATAGGTTTTTTTTTCGGAAGACACCGATCGTAGCTCGGTCGCCCAGATATTATATACTGATATGACAATGGTTTCGAGATTCTCAGTAGTCACAGCTGCTTTAGATGGAACCATACTTGTCATCAATTAAACAACTGCATTTTTGCTGAGTTTGTAAAGGCAACAAGATATATTAAAACAATACAAAGTTAATGTATACATCGATTATATTATCTCACGTGCGATACATTCTAAATCAGTATTCATAATAGTGGATCTCACAACAGAAATGTATTTAAATAGCATATTCTCTCACGACCGTCAGTATGTTTATCGACAACAATAGTTACACAATTAGAATAATGAATTCAAACAAAACAAAGGGTTCATTTAGTTACTATTGGAACTTTTACAACAGCCATAAAATTTATACATTTATTACGACAAATTGATTGATGGAAGACAACAGCTTTTTATTAAGATTCATTTGTATTTTTGATTAATTATGTTACAAGTATTTGAACTTGTATATGATTCTAAATGATATATGATCAGGTCCTAAAGTTATTAATACGAGATTGACCCGTTGGCTCGGCCTGTGAAGAATCTCCACGGCGCTGGATTTAATTTCCGTCTGTATTAAAAATTTGGATCTTATGCCAAATGTGTAAATAGTTGTTAATGATGGTAAATTTTTTCCTACTTTATTAATAATATCTGGACGACCGAGCTTTGCTCGGTATCTTACAAAAATGAAGAAAAATACCTATCTAGGTAAACTTGGAATGTAAAACATTATCTAAATATAAAATTTCATCCAAATCCTTGATGAAACCAATAACACATATATATACAAGAATTGCTCACTTAATATAGTATTAGATTATTATTCACGGAGTATCTTATAGTACGAGATCCGGCTGCAAAATCTCTACGTTCATCGGGTTATTAATAAAATTCACATTTTTACATACATTTATGATTAGGAGAATACATTGATAACAGAGTGCCAGTCAACAAGTAGCCGCAAGTAATTTTAATTAAATTAATGTTAATTAATTTTCAAAACAAAATTTCGTTCATTCATTTTTTTAAATAAATATCATCCACATCATAGCAATGTATGTAAAGAATTCGAAAATCGATGGGTGCCGTTGCACACTCGGCCGTAACTACTTCGCAGCCAGGTGTAAGCAGGTAATATTTTGGTGTATTTATACGTTCATGACGTATACGCATGTTTTTTAAATAGAATTAAAGCTAATTTTTTTTTAAATATGATGATATATCGCTGCCTGTGATCAAATGGCCGCAAATTAGGGTAACTAGCTGTTAAACACTCGAGGTATTCGAGATAAAGTGAAAGAGAGTTAGCGCGCAACGCCACTTGTTAAAAAAGGATGGCGTGTGCCAGCTGTGCGAGTATTTGAAGCCATTGCGCATGCGTCCATAGATAGGGTTCTCAGTCAGCGGCGTAAACAGTAGTAGGTCGTTTTGGAGCTCGTTCTACACAACCTTGTTGATATTATTTATTTATTCAACTTGAAAGAGTTATTACGTTGATAAAAGTTATTTTAAGTACAATGTTGATTTTTTCTTGAACTAATATTTAATGTCAAACTAATAACTGTATTAACGAACTGTAATAAAATCAAATATTTTTTCAAATATGATATGCGTAGTATCTTTTTTGTTAATAAAGTAAGACAACCAAAATTCTATTCTTCGTAAATACCCTTATTTCATTTTTACTCGATCGATAAACAATTTTTTTTTATAAAATAAATTTTTTCTTATTTACATTTTTTTCCAGAATATTAATTACAATTTTGGAGTAAATGTAAAGTCGTTTCTACTACTGTTTGCGCCGCTGACTGAGAACCCTATCTATGGACGCATGCGCAATGGCTTCAAATACTCGCACAGCTGGCACACGCCATCCTTTTTTAACAAGTGGCGTTGCGCGCTAACTCTCTTTCCCTTTATCTCGAATACCTCGAGTGTTTAACAGCTAGTTACCCTAATTTGCGGCCATTTGATCACAGACAGCGATATATCATCATATTTAAAAAAAAATTTGCTTTAATTCTATATAAAAAAACATGCGTATACGTCATGAACGTATAAATACACCAAAATATTACCTGCTTACACCTGGCTGCGAAGTAGTTGCGGCCGAGTGTGCAACGGCACCCATCGATTTTCGAATTCTTTACATACATTGCTATGATGTGGATGATATTTAATTAAAAAATGAATGAACGAAATTTTGTTTTGAAAATTAATTAACATTAATTTAATTAAAATTACTTGCGGCCACTTGTTGACTGGCACTCTGTTATCAATGTATTCTCCTAATCATAAATGTATGTAAAAATGTGAATTTTATTAATAACCCGATGAACGTAGAGATTTTGCAGCCGGATCTTAGACTATTACTAGTGGATAATACAAAAATTCAAGGACAGGATGCAAGTCACCTAGTGACTGTTGGTTCGTTCGAAATAGCACGAAATATTAGATTATGCCTAATTAGGGATGTTACTGTAACTATCAAACATTACAATCTAACTGTTCTTTAGGTTACGGTTTTTATAATTGGTATTAATTGATTGCTATTCACTTGAAATTATATTCCATATTAAGAATATTATATACTTCACAAGTGTTCCTAATAACAATTGGTGTTTAATATCTAGGATGGGTTTTTATCTAAGTTTGTCGGTATTATATAAACGTCAATCTAACATAATGTACCATAACGTTTGCATTATTCCTGACTGAAAACAAATGGTTTGAACTTATGTGTCTGTAACCACCCGGCTGTCGAGTACCATAGTCTATTATTTCGTCTAATTAGCTTACGCAAACTAACTTACGTTAAGTATTGAGCCTTCTTTGATTTTATACGCAAATTTATTATTCATTTTAAATTATATCAGAACAATAATTTATAGTGGCTCATGATTAACCAACACTAGCCTGAAGCATATCATAAATTAATCAGAACAAAATACTAATGCATATTTCTGAAAGAGCACGTATTTATAATTTGAATATACAATGATTTACGTGCCATGTTAATCGCACAAGGATATAATAATAATAAATTTTGCATATTAAAATAATCAGACAGCTAATTATTGATTGTTCTTTGCTATCTCTATACATCGTGCAAGGAATAAAGGCAAAAGCAATGATGGCTTAGTTCGTAGCGTATACGGGCTCTCCGTCGATCGACGAGAGTTCGAATCACGGCAAAATGTGTCAGCTTTCGGTGAAAGAAAACATCGTGATGAAACTATAGCATGATGGTAGGACTTTTTCTAATGCCCGCCTGGTTAATTATCGCCCTCAAGTTGAAAATCTGTTGCCAAGCATCAATGGTGTGTAAGAACGGATTATTGAAAATTCAAACCCTAAAGGGGTGTAACGGGGTTTCAAAATGTATATGAAGAAATCATGTAAGAATTGTATCTTCAAATTTGGAGCGAGCGAAGCTGCAAACAAAAGTTAGTCTTAAATAAGAGTACGGAAACATACTGAAATAATTATTTTGAGATATTTTATTTGCGTATTCTTAGTTTTATCAATTATAAATTACTTAATACCGTAAGGTATAAAACAACATCTCAAAAGACTATTAATTGATCTGCACGTAAGCCTTGTTGATAGCACAAAGAGAAAATTATGATGAAGATGATGACAATAAGATAAGGACAGTTTTCATACAGACATTTTTAAATCTGTAAAGGTTGTTCTTACCAAATTACGTAATTCATTATTATACGAAGTAGAAAACTAATCCAACGTTATAGGTTCTTACAATATACAAAACATACCTACTACAAAAAACTCAAACTGATAAATAAACATTGCCTTAGAAAGGACATAAACAAAGATCGACAAAAACACAACGAAACATAGAGAAAGTTCATTGTAACAACTTAGATTAAATTTTACCGAGTACCTATGTAAATTTTTGCTACCGACGAAATGATAAAATCATATAAGAAACTCCCACCAAGGTCTCACTCATAATTTACTACTACATGAGAATTATATTACGAAATGATTGTCTGTCACTTTCATTACTTTGAAATGTAATCAGTTACACAGCATTAAGTAATCCCTATTATACTGGTCGCTAATGAATTAAATGTCCTCAAGAAACCTGTTTGAAAGTGAAGAGATTTCGGCCCCTTTACTTAGTGGTCCCACAATCATTCGGGCCATTAAAAGTGATTCAATGGAAACGGAGAGCATCACTTAAAAAGCAGGCACCCCTGCGGTTCCCTTAGGCACCAGTAATTATGTTACGTTATAGACGTAGAATTTTAATCAAAAACCATGAATGGGAGTAAATATTAGAAGCATCATTAATTTTTTTGTGAGGTTAAGAAGAATCCATATATGTTATAATTGGAACGGCATAACGTAGTAGATGAAGCAAAGATATAGAAAGAATACACAAAATCTTCAACTTATTAATGTTAAGATGCTGAAGGCAACTTTATCTATATTTTTGAAAATATTATATTTAATTGAATTAAATTTTACGTATTTATGAATTATTTTTTCGTTAAGTTAACTTGAGAAGTTGCTAATGGAATTGAGTGTAAAAGAAACCGACATGTTTTCAAGCAAAGATATTATTTTTCTAGAATTTCTAGTTATATTAAAGATAAAATATGAATCAGGTAAGTAATATGAAATAGTTATGATAGCAAATACCAAAATGTCGATGTAACGGCCAGATGCAATATTATTAAACTAAAGCTTTTCAATTTGTTTTGGGCATATTGTTATGATGTGTTAAATAATTACAATTTACATATTTATTGGTCTGCTCATATGGCAAAAATGGGAACAAAGCCATCTTGCTGAGAATATTCATACAAGGTAACTCATCGTATTCTTATAAAGAATAGAAGTTATGAGTATAGTTTAAAGCTTATATTCTTAACTATAAATAGTTTTTGACTTTGTATGAAACTTTAATTAAGGGACCTACTTTCGAAATTATTGTTACTTTCTTTGAGTTACCATGAAACGAATTGTGACCGAGTCCCTAGAGGAGTTTTATTCAATCTCAAAATTCAGGTTATAACAAAATGAACTACCTATTCGATTTCAACATATTATGCCTTAGGATATCTAGAGATCTGATCAAATCTTTCCACTACTTTAGTACTTCGACGAAACGGGAGATTCTCGGAATAGGGAATAAATAATCTTAACGATTACAAAAAGTAAAATTACCTAGGACACCTGAACAAGATACATTAGGTTAGCTTACAGTTGAAACAACGATTGGAGGTTTAAATGTTTACTCTTAAAAACGTAGACACATTTCGTTGAAAAATAAAATAAATGCTTAACGATGCATGATGATCATTATAACATTTCACAATTATACAACAATCACTGAATAATCTAAGGATGTAAGTAAGCTGTATAGGTACTGTTTATTATGGTATCTTTTTTGACATAAAAATAACAAATTGCCTTATCTATTTATAAATTATTCTTTGTTCCTAAACCATTCATCAGATTGCGATGAAATTTATGTGATTTAATGAGCGAATGTTTTTGTATTAGTACAATAAGTTTACAATAGGTGGCGTGCGAGTTCTTTCATCTGTAAGACAACGGGAACGAAGTTCCGGACTAAAGCTAGTAAAATAAAATCAAATTAAATACACACAAAAGAATTTACGTTAGCACGTTTAAAATATTTTAATCGATATGTGATTTACGAAATTTCGTGAGAAACAGTAACAGAATTTTAGAAGTTCAGAAGTTCCAAAAGATACTGTTACTGTTATAGTAAACTATTAATTTTGTAACAAACCCCATTCTGTGTTAATAAAGATAGTTTACCTCGAAACAGAAAAAACACTTCTTTAAATGTCATAGTCGGGCCACCCGATTAATGTTTCCGCTGGAAGCCGTATATCTCGACGGAATCTACAACGATCCAGTTGCCAGCAGGGCACACCCAGTCTCGAATACGAATAGTCGGAGCGCACGATCTTCATTACACGCACAAATAACCATTACCTCGTAAATGTCACGATGTAAACGAGGAGTATATGCGGTGTGATGAAAAAAGGGGGGCTTACCATCTGAGAAATGTCGTTTATCGTGACGACGATGCCCACGCACGATAACATCGCAACCGTCGACAATGAGCTCAAGGAATTAGGCTTTTGGAACCACGCGCTTTACTCGGAAACTATTTGTACGATATTAACTCAACCTTTATGTTTAGAAAGAACTTGCTTTAAAACTGTGAGGATATGCGGGTTAAGTTTTTTGCCAATATTTAATTTTTTTCTCTTTTGTAAAAGTATTCTATTTTCGAATAAAATAGTTCGGAAACCGAGAGCTAGGACGAGGATTCAAATTAGCGTTATTATCATAAACGAAAACAACTTCAAATTCATTGGTATCACAGAAAAACAAAATGCTTATTTAAAATGTTGACATTCAGATCCCGGCTTTTTAGCAGTATAGAGACAGCAAAGTTTTGGTTGTAATGCACGCCACACCGTTGTAAATTTAAAATACCGCTTTTCGCCAAAGACTTCGTTTATGCGTAAACATTTATTTTCTTGAACCCGGGCGAGATAATAAGCCCCACCAACGTATTCTTTTGAAAGCTCTGTGGCCAACAATAACGTAGTGAATGAATACACGTGCATTATATATTTACTGATGTTAACCTGAATTTGAACATCACTCATCAAATATATTGTAAGACCCATCGTGGGTCCTCCAGAGTAATAGAAAGCGAATTTGTCGGTGCACATACTACATGTCCGAAAAGTTATTTTACAACTTATATTCCCAAAATTATAAATGACTTACTAACATCATCCTATATCATTGCTGGATCTTCGTTGGGTTAGTAAACAATATATTCTATTTCCACCATATTTAGTAGGCGACAATTGTACTGACTCGCTGCTGACATCGAACTGAATTTTTGATGACACATTAATTTCACTCGAAGCAAACCAAATGCTCATTCATTGTTTCTGATGAATCAGCGAGATTATTCGCCCGTGATTTCTTAATAACAATCCGTCATATAAAGTCGGTAGAATCTGAAATGAGTATTAATGTGGTACAATTTTACATTGTCAGAATTTAGGTCTAACCGGGATTATATTAACGAACTCATAATAGGATTACGTACGTCTATTTGCCCCAGTTTAGACGGCGCACAGTTACCGTCCAACCCACACCTATTATTAAGCTGTGACAATACAACGATTGTATACCTATTTATTGGTACTGCATTAGCGTTGTAACATTGCTGCTCGTCAATAACTATCTCGAAATTCATCAATTTGCTGGTAATGAGAATTGTCAGAGCCGTGATTTACGACTGGACATCCTTTTCAATAGTGTTGATAAATCAGTCCCGATAGAAGGTGAAAGCTTAGATTTGTTATGACAAATTGGAAGGTGAACAAAAAGGTTTACAATTCACATCACGCTGCCGCGTAATTGAATGAACCAACGCGATTACGGGACGCGTACCATTTCACTTGGCCGTGACTCACGAATTAGAACTCAACAGAGATTGTAATTATGCTCGAGTTATTTCGTGAACACCCACTCGTTGAAACGCGCGGCCAGATAACGAATGCATCATAAAGCACGTTAATTTAATCAGAATTTAAATTAAGGTTAATAATGAGGGAACGAGCTGAGCGAGTATAGTGCAAAGTCCGTGAACTCTATGATGACGCTTTGTAGATACCACGACGCAGCAGAATGTATTGAGACATTGCTTTGCAAAATTGTTGTTGTCTTGAGCTGTAAAACTTATTTGCATACGAATAGTTATAGGTGTTCGCGATAAAATCTCAATCACATCATATTTTTGTAGACTTTATTTAATAAGACCTATAGACATTTTACGATTCAAATGGACATAAAAAATATGTCAACACATTGTACGTTTCTGTGGTATCAAATTGGTTGTCCTTACCGTTTTGCTTATTAATGGAATAGATTATTAAAATGTTACTGTTTAAAATTTCATCTCTAGATTACTTTATTATTAAAATACTTGTACAAAATAAATTATTGCAAATGTAAATTTACAGTGTGGTCCAAAAATTTAATAATATATTAACTAATAACAATATTAGTAATATATAATAAAAAACTTACATTTTTTAAAATTAGTATTTCAACGATAAAAAAAATGTTACCTGCTACCTTAGTATATTTAAACTAAAAATTAGGTGTGTTTTAAACTGCTCTTTATTTAGCTACTTTAGGTACTTTTATATTGTTAAAAGATATAAAATCAGCATAGGTTTAGAAAGTGTCGTGTCTTGAACAATCACTAGATGTGGCGCGGTTAGAGTCTGTTACCTCCAATTAACAACATTAAAGCGAATTGTGAGGCACGCCAGCCAAGAGAACTAAGATCAACCTCGTAATGAGGTGTTACAAATGTTCCGTAAAACAATGGGTATTTTATATCAATGATTTATAAGTGAGTTGTGGGCGGAGATGAAATTCCGCGTGGATTCAATTCTATAATTTTAATAAGGTGTTAGATTATCTTGCATTGAGGCAGAACTCGCTCATTCGGAACGTAGGTGGGATGTGTATTACAAAAGTCCTATCTTTGGTCTATCAGATTTCTAATAATTTAGTATATACTGTTCATTTAGTAAGTTTTGGTTTCTCTTTATAATACAGAACAGATATTGATAATACTCTCCAAGATCGAATTAATATAACTCTTTATTTTGTGATACAACATTAGCATTAGCTGTTCTTATTGACATATACTGCGAAACCGAACTGAGTAGATGCAATTCAAAAATCTAAATTAACTATAAAATTAATTTGTTTCGAATGTTTTGAAATATCTTTCCTCTCTAGATTTTTTCAGATTTAACATCATAAAATACTGCTTGCCTAATTCAAATATGGTCATTTTCAATTAGATTAATTGTTAGTGTTTTTTAAAATGCATACTTAAGAGGTAAAAATAACGAATACTAATTGAATGATCGACGTATTTATTAGTTATTTGATGAGCATTTATATGAACGTTTTTAGTTTTCTAAAGTTGAATGTTATATGTTAATTTTATTCAAATGTCGTAATAAAAGCTGCGTTGGTAAGACGAGATAAGAATTTTACGGTATGCACTAAACGACCACATAGAGATATATCAACATCATTATTATTGTAAATAAAACAATTATGACTTTACAGTATTTCATATTGTATAAAAAATACACTCTGATTGACCATCATTTCAACAGCTAGACAATTATTATATATGCACATAAAATTAGGACTTTATATAGAGACCACAACGTTCATTATATTAGAAGTACGATTAGGTATAATATTTTCGACCAACAAATTTTCTTCAAATGGTCTTCGTCAACCACTTACGTATATATTTCGGAGACACGAATTATTTATAATTCTTAATAATAACACCAGAAGCTTTTGTAAGTAAGCTAAAATGGGAAGGAACTTTTTAAAAACTCACTGTGCTTTATAATCATAGCATTTACAACGATTGTAACGAAAAACGAAAAAATATATATATGAAAAATTCATATTTAATTTTATTAAAAAATATGTAGTTTTTTCAGATCAATAGAAATGGATACGGATTTTACTAGAGTAGAGATGGATAAGGACTTCAATAGGAGCAGTATTTATATCGTGGAAATGTAGACAACATACAAGAGGGAAACGATAAAAATATAATTTTTTTAGTAGCACAGCAAAGTGATTTGCCTTGGGCCTGATGGTGAGCAGAGAATAATCCAAAAAAACAGCCACCACCGAGAGATCAGCTGTCATACCGGCATGTAGACCTCTCGGCAGCTGAATATCAACCGGTTGATCCCGAAATGCGAGAATTCAAAAATAGTGTCACTCTGACGGGGCATTCATAAGTGCCTTCTTAGGGCCTAAATTGAATAAAATATTTTTGATTTTGATCACTATGCGCATAGTGGTCGCGACTCTATTTGACACAGATCTCCCTGTGTGTCACTGTGGCGGGTGTTATACATGGTGTATGGTGGTCGCGATCCATTCCGTCATAATTGTCGTGATCTATCACCCAGAAGAAACATATTTTTAATAAGGGTAAAAATCGTTTAACACAAAAATATTTTGTGACAAAATGAACAATGTGTATTGTGCTTGTCGGCGTTCCATCATAACGGATGTTTGTGGCGGGTACTGAAAACACGTTACTTGGTAAATAATCCGTCATAAGAGGTCCTTCACCCCGCACTAAAGAAATTAATTAAATCAATCAGCGTGGGGGTCTTTGATGAAGTAAAATTAGTTTACTGACAGTAATGATGCTTTCGGCATTTGAGTAAGAAATATCGACACAATAAAATCTTTAAGAAGTTAGTTTATAACATGTACAAAGATTAACAGTAAGAAGACGTAGTAAGATCAGAGATGATTCTATTCGTTTTAAAATTAATGAAATACAATATTGAGGTATGTACTAATTCCCTAAATACTTTCCAAGATGGAAAACAATATAAAAGTATTTTTGCTATTGTTAGTACTGTGATACGGCGATATTTTATTATTATTATCAAATTATTACTAATGAGCAGTTGAAATAAGCGAAAAAATATTACAAAGTTAATAATGCATGTGCAAACTAGATACAATAATGGCATATACCACACAATAAGAAACTGCCGTTTAGAATTATAATACCAATGTTATAATATTCAAACGACATTGCTAAGGCGATTCCTAATTATAATTAGCTTCAACAGATAATACTAAGGCGACAATAAAATTGTGCCGATTTAAAGAGGTGAGTGAACTAGTTCGTCGCCCACTACATTCTGAGCAAATTAAAAATATCAGACCAGAGGCAACATTATCCTCTTTTTTCACGTTAATCCTAAAACGTATGACTGGCACAATAATCATTTGGCATGCTGCCGCCCGGCTCCGAATTTTTTTTTTTTACAAAGACTCGTTAAACTCTGAACGGTATTTGTACAAACATTTATGAACGTGGAAAAAAATATCTACAAATCTTGTAGCAGTAACAAGTTCCGAATTTATAACAACGAATTAATTTTATAAATTATTGTTTCTCTGTTAATTTATCTTTGGAAACACATTTTCCTCAAGTAGTCTATGCGAAAAATCACACACCAATCGATACTTCATGAATTATTTATGATGTTTAACACATATAACAATAAGAATAACAAGATAATTTTTAACAAAAAAGAAAACCAAATTCAATCACTTCGAAGAGTTCCCTGATGTATCTTCGAAGTTAAAGATCTAATGCCAATGAAATTAAAATGGGACCACCCTTCAGGTATCCCCTATCCAACAAAAAAGAATCATCCAAATCGATTCATAAACAAAGAAGTTATAGCTGAAGATCCATAAAAAATACATTGGAATTGGGTAACCTCAGTCTTTTTATAAGTCTGTTAATAAGAAGTACTTATTTAATAAAAAAAGTAAGGGTGTGTGAATAGTGTTCGAACCAAATCGAATAATGACAATATTCGAACTATTCGTATAATTCAAACTTTTTGATAATTTGAATTATACTTCAACGAATAGAAGTAAATACATTTTTTTAAATACAAATAATCGACTATTGAAATTATTTGAACAGTTTAATTTATTCAGATACTTAATATTATTCGAATAGCTCAAATTGTTCGAAATAAAACGAATATATCGAATATTAATTCAATGGATACCATTACATATTGGAATGATGAATAATGATATTGTTGATAATTTAGCAAATATCTTCTCATCATCTTATCATCTTTAATAGTAAGGATCTTCTATGTAAGCCCCTAGCTACAGAGATCTTACCTATAGCGAAGCGTTTTTGCTCGACAATATGGAAAAAACACATAGATGAGGGCTCTTTAGATAGGGGTATTTTGTATAGAACATTTGAAGGCAAGTTGTGGGAGATTCGCTGATTTGATAGTGCCAGGATTTCCAGAAGGGAATTGGTTGCAGCATTTAGGATCCGGTCTGGTCACATACCCAATAACAAGTTCCTCTTTATGATAAGAAAAAAAAATCTCCGCTGTGTGAGACCTATCAGTCCACCGATGATATTTATCATTTGTTGTGAGAATGTGTCCAGACTGAGGAATTGCGTCTAAAAAAAGCTATTGGAGTCCTGGAGAAATAATTAAATAATGGAGTCCCGGATAATTTATAAATTTGTCTCTTTGATTCCTAAATTTAAATAACTTTTTCATTTTTATCGAATAAAATAAGTTCTCCTATGAGACTGGCATAGTCATCAGGGATATAGGTACTGAAACCGCGTTAACATAAGAGATTTAAAAAAAAAGGAATAGATTCGACTCGTGTGCCTGTACGAATAATTCATAAATTCGAATATTCGTATATCCCTATTAAAAAGTAATAAATAACTTGTAACAGTTGATGTGAAAGGCGAAAGCTATTATAATATTACTCCATTGTTAAAATTTAAATAAGGCCCGGTTTTGTTTACAGGAAATAATACTCAAAGGTATTACGTTTTCACGTTCAGGTGCATAATATATGTTTACTGGATATCTAAACATTGCCTCTACTATATAAATAGCAGTTCAACGGTTTCGAAGATACGATTACACAACCAACTTGATATAAACTCAATCACTTTAATGTATTAGTTGGTTTAGTGGAATTTTTAATCCCAAATAATTGAGTGACATTAATCTTATCTAATGCATAGAAGCTTTCGGTCCCGGGATCGAAGGAATGTACGCGGTGTCACAAGTAATTTATTGCGACATTCGTTGACGCCCGTAGTTTGGAAGACCAGTTTTAATCGTAAACCGTATTCGTTAATATATTGGTATTGATACGAGATAGATAAGGTGTGAGAACCGAATATTCCCCTTCAAAATATTTACAGAGCAGTGAAGCAAGTAGTAGAGATAACAATAAATTTATCTTGGTTGATATTTAAATAGCTCTAAATGTTACGTAACCTGTTTAAGGGCAACTTGCGTAACATGTTTAGATATAATTAAAGTAAGACTAAACGCATTTAACGTGGATAAACAAAATTAGCGTCTTGCATAAAGAAAAAATAGTTGCTTTAGAGAACTGTCAAAGTTAAATTACCAAAAATGGATATTATGGCCGCTAAACATGTTTAAAGGACTCCTTATGATTTAAAAATACAAATTATGTACAAAAAATGATGGGAATAAAGGAACAGAGACATCATAAGGGTCACCAGAGTGGTAAACACTTTTACCACATTTCTCACACATATGTAATAGAAGACAATTGTACTATATTCATGTTGAATTAATTGATTTTGACAGACAACAAACAATAACATCCGACTATGCACGTTTCATTCTATGCATAAGTTTATAAGTCATCACGTTTTTCGAGATAAGAAACTCGCCAAGATCGATTATATTTTATTGGTCAAGACGTGAAACAGGACGTAGAGACATCTTTACGGACTCGCTAATTATGATTAACTAAATCAGTGCACTGTATGCCTCGTGGAAGATGACCCTAAACGCGTTTATGATAAATCCATTTAAGAGGCTAATTGTAATTACGTATTTTTGTTTAACGGTGAGTTAAATGAAACGTTGCGCAATCCGCCCCATTTGTTATTTTTTAAATAATGTACTTAATCATATAAAATTTGGAGTTTTGGAGTGTGGTTTTTATTTTAATTTCATAATAACTCACGTTATTTTGTACTTATATTAATATATAATAATGGTGGCAATTTACATTAAGTAGTTTGTTAGGAGATAATAAACAATAACTACAACATTTTTAGTTTCTATAAAAAGCCCTGGTCAGTTCTAACAAGGGTGCCACCATGTTGTTAGAAAGATCGTTGTTTGAAATTTTAAGATTTGAAACATATTCTAACCACGCGCATTAGCAAAATATTGTATAAAAATACACTTTCCCATTACATGAATAGAAGAAGTTTGTAAAATTTAAATAATCAACATATTTAAATGTATGTTACAAGTACGTTATAATTATGTGAAAGTGTATTTGTGATATATTTATGTAGATGAACCAAGGGGCATGTCACAGGATGTTCGCTCCGTTGAACCCGGCTCACCGAATGCTCCCTTTCAAAGTAATACATACGTACGCCAATTTCACCGGTGATTACTGGCGCGTACGGAACCGCTGTGAATCTACCGAGCTTACGTACCATGCGATATGCGGTTGCTTACGTAACCGTTCACTTTCGCTGCACCACTACATAAACCCGTCAGTACATAGAGATAGGCAAAAACCTCGCGATTCATCGAGAGGCTTAGGAAATCGTGTACGAGTGAACCCGGTTGGGTAAGAGCGGCCGTGCGAACAGCTACATAGCGCGGCCGCAGAGTACATCGTGTTGCATAATGTGAACGATGCTGCTAAAACAGCGACTCTACGTTTGTCACGAACAGAGACACAAAGACTGTGAAATATAATACCAGGTTATTTAGAACGTGACCGCACTGTGATCCATTACCTGACATGCTCTGTGAGTTTGTACTAATTTTTTTTGCATAATACTGCAGACTTTTCTGTTTCCAGAGCGCCATAGCACATTGTTTAAACTTAGCTCGTCGGGACAGTACCCTTGTGTACACCATTAAAAGATTGTTGTCGACACCGAGCCAGATTAATGTATCATGTTTCTCATATTTAAGATGCGTTCTGTTCCATATTTTTCAATAGTTATATCGCCAATAATTAAGTGATAAAATATCGTCTGATCATAGGGATCAAAGAGTAAATTCAAGAAACGTCCCTAAATTATTTTTTTTAAAGATTCATATTTGTTTTGCTACTACAACAACATACAAATCCCACACACTATGTAAATTGTTTATTGATTTAGAACATGAGCAATAAAACATTCAATAAGGAAAAGCCAAGACATGCCAAATAATCATTATTTTCGGTACACAACTCGTATAAAAATAATATATTATCTTAGTTCCTCTTAAGCTCCAAGACACGACGACGCGACGACATTTGAACTTTTCAATAATTATATAATACCAGCAGGTACGTTTAGTGGCGTTTTGAAACGTAGTTAAATCCACAGTTCTATATTATTCCCCACATACAATGATACCACAAGCACATTTTCAAGCGCTCATTTTTCCTCACGTTTTCTTTCACTGTCAGCCAATTTATACAAGTACGCGAATGTCCATAAACTCCTTGGTACACATAGCGAGGCTCAAACCTGCAGGCTTCGAATCGATATTCTGTCGGTCTAAATCACTCGACCACCACGACATCAAAGATTAAATATTTATTATCTTATTCGCTCTAGGAATGTTTGTTCTCCAGTTCAATGTTCCAAGGAACTAATTCTGAAATACCAATTCCAATAGCTTAAGGCATAATAAACGCTTATATGTTATGTAAAGTGGTAATGAAATTTAGGTTTTACAACTTTTACTATTATCGAAAAAAATTTAACAAGGGTGAAACCGTGTGGCACAGCTAGTAGTATTCAAAGACGCATTCAAGGCATTTCTGCTTGCATACGTCTCTTTGTCTTTAGTCACATGGCACATGTGAAAAATGATATATAGTATATATATCATGATGTATTTTGTCTATCTTCAAAGCGTATAATATGATAAAATTATAACACGTTTTTTTTTCATTGTAAACACATATAACCTTAGAATCATTTACCAATTCTACATACACTAGCTGTACATGTATATAAATGTAAAAAGAAACATTACGTCTTAAAATGTACGTGTACCTAAAAGTTCTTTACGAGTTTTTTTTTCTATTCTAATTTTTATTGGGCTTTTAACCGTCATCTTGATCATTATCTTATAATATCCAAGTAGGTTTTGTTAAACCTACAATTATATTAACATAATAGTCACGGTAAGTAATTTTTTTTTTCTAAAATTTTAGTGTAAATTCCGAGAAAAGTGAATATTTTTATTCTCATTAAATATACAGAACGCATAAAACTGCATTAATATACAGTGAACAGCAAGCAACTACTTTATAGAATAATTAAAAAGAGTGTACCTTGAAACTATAGTTATAGAGATATATGCTAATAGTAATCTCAAAGGAAATAAGTGACCGTAACGGGAGGTATTCGCATTTGAATATTTTAAAAGTGTTATGAATATTAACATAAAGAGACTTACCTTGACTATTGAATGATAATCACTGAACGTGATATTAATAAAAACTGCTACAGCGTGTATCACAGAGACGCCTAAACCATTTGATATTCAATAAGACGTATATATAGTTCCTATTTAAAGAGGTAAATTTTGCGAATTTGTTTGTAGACGATAATCTATGCTGTTTATATGCTAAAAAATATTTTATTGATTGCAAGCTACGTTCGGGCCGATGGTTAGAAGCTGTTTTATTCTTATTAATTTTAATATTGTAATTTGTAATTAATTTGTATTTACTACGATGGCGCTAGAGTTTGCTAATACTCAACAACAATGGCATCTTAGATTAAAACGAATCGGAAAAGCGAAGGACGGACGCTGGTTTACTATTTACTTATTGGAATTTAAAATGTCAGGCCAAGAGAGAAGACTTATATATATATACAAAACGTAAGTATATGAAATGTAAAAAACAAGAGTCGACTACAACTTCAATTTAAAAAAAAATACATTTGTAAGTTCCAGGACTAAACATTTTAGTCAAGTCATTTGGTAAAGATACCATTTTATAACATTTATCTCGATAAAATTAATAATAAAATTAACTAAAGCAATGACGGCTCAGTTAATAGCGTGTACGGATTCCGCGACGATCGCCGTGAGTTCGAATCCCTGTAATGAACGAGCCTGAGCTTTCGGTGAAGGGAAACATCATGATGAAACCAAAGCATGGCTTTTTCCAATACCCGCTTGGCTTATTACCACCTTCAAGTTGAATATATGTCTCCAAAGACTGATAGATGTATTTCAGCAGCTGCACTTGAGAGCCAGTCATTCACTACGCATAACGGGCTACCACCATCTTGGGCCACATCGTCACTTAAGATCAGGTGAGATTACAACGATAAACCTATAACGATAAAAAAAAACTATTTTATAGTAGAGCAGACCGACAATGTTCTCTGTGGATATAACCGAGTAATAATTACAATACCTACTGAAGTTACAGCGTCTTGGTTAAAAATACGTCAAAAGAATACTATACCATTGCCATATTACCTATTGCCATAGCAATAGGCAAATTTAATCAATATTATTTTGTTCATATTTTTTCCGAGCAATACATTGTTATAATGTTTCTTATCTTGACTTAATTATAATATATATTCTGATAACCTTATAGAGCTGCCATCTTAAAAACGTTAAAATCAGATATTCTCACAGAATTCACATCTTTATAACTATTAAAACAAAACTATAATAATACTAGAACGACACTACATTAATTGGAATTCTCGCTTAAAATATCTTGGTATAATGTAATCAAAATTCAATAATAATGCGGTAAAACCCACGAAAATCATTGGAATGTTAACTAAAGTCCCTTCTCCGCAGTGCAATATCCTTGGCCGCACCGAGCCAACTCACCTGGCTCATGCCCTATAATTAGGGCTGCCAATAGTCCAGTCCGAGTTTGCCCAGATTTATCCAAGTTTGAAAAACATCCGCGAAGCGCGAGCGTCTGAAAGGCGTTTTTAAAAAGTGGAACCCGATGTTTTGAGTTTTTTTCTCTTCTTAAAATTGTTTTGTTTTTTTGCTAACCAATTAATATGCCTTCTAATTACGTATTTAGCAAGAGCAAGGCGATAGCAGAAATTCCTAATTAATATCGGCTTCAAAGTTTGGCTAATTCGTGTTATTTACCAGCTATTTAAATATTTTTGCTGTTGTGAAATCAGCAATTAAGGGACATAATAATTATTTGGCAGACAAAATGTAACGAAAACGAAATATTGCCGATTAATTTATTTTTCTTTAATAGATAGATTTATTTACTTATTTTGACTCAAATATCCAGAGATTTAAATTATTCTCACACGTCAGCAATTTAGGCGATGGCAGCCCTACCTTACAGTCTTCAGATATATTAGCGTGTACACAATGTAAAACGTTACTATAATACCGTCGCGTCATTATATTCCAACTTTGTTATGTATTACGAAAAGCTCCGTAATAAACATGCCAAAATCCATGTTTACATAATTGTGATCATACTTTATGCGCACGCTGTTGTCACTCCTTATTTATATCAGATAATAACTCATAGTTAACAAAGGTAAACATTTTCTTTATCTTTATACTTCTTATCGGATATTGACTACAAAAGGTTTTAAGTATAAGCCATCGTCCTTCCAATTTATCCTGTTTATTAGATGAAATGTATACTGATAATATAAATCTCAAGATTGTTTTTTTTGAGCACGCTAATCTCGGGCATTATCTGTCAGATTTGAAGAATTCTACATATTATTATATTATTGAAATATACCTTTATATCCATTAATATTTTATATTTCCTTATTCCAAATATTTACTTAATAATATTTCATATTACTACGTAAGAAATTCTCAAATTAATTTTTAATGTGAATGAACTATTAAAAATTACACGTGGACTTGATTTTCTTTATTACCCATGCGAACTTACAGGTGCATTGATCAAGTTCCTTTAAACGTCTTCATAGTTATTTAGGTAATCTATATAAACAAAATGATTGAGGTTTTCCATTGTGGGCGCATCACGCAAAAACTACCGGATAGATTTTGATCAATTTGTTTTACTCCTTAAGTACTTGGTCCATCTCCTTCAAAAGTATCACGATATCTTCATTCAATAAAATGTTATTAAAGTTTTAGGAAAATACGATTTTTATAAGCATTACACGTTCTTCTATCAACAAAGCGAGCGACGCAGCGGGTACACTGTACAGCCAATAAATAATATTAACAATTAAGTACAAAAATTATTGCGAATATTATTTGAACAACGGATTTTTACTTTCCATCCGATTAAACCATTCTGGTTTTATTAGAGTTTTGAAATACAATTTCAGGAATGGTTACGTGTTTACGTCGCGTCGCGCCCTCGCGTCGTCTCCATAAAATCATGAATGAATTTAAATGTTTTTGTATAATACAGTACTTATATGGTTTGATGTTCACACAAAACGTTGGTCTTCCCATGTTTTATCATTTTTATAATATGTATGCAGTTGAGATTCTTATAGATTAGCTATATTTCATTTGAATTTATTTTTAACTTTTATGATGTTAGTCAAGGTTGCTAGTTTAGATTTCGTCGATATGAAATGCAAACAGACAAGTCATTGTAACGAGACGTTCACATTATTGTCCTACTTATTTGCAAATAACATGTTCAGCATTTCAGGGGCCTCGTGCTGGTTTACTTTTTGTTATAGATTCGGCATCAATGCATCAATATTAAAAGTCTTTAAACACAATTAGTCACTATGCACATTGTTATACCTCGTAGTAAGTACATAGTAAAAAACCGGATATTTTTTAAATGGGCTTTTTCGCTTTGCGTGTCCCGTAAAAACCTCACAAACATAATAAATTCTTGACTAAATTCGAAACACAATACTCAATTCTTATGAGATCATTTTGCGATCCTATGTAATATTTTCGCAATCTGAGACAGGGTTTGTCAGCATCGAATTATAAAATATAACTACTTCCATAGATCGCGTCATGTTAAGTAAATTCCTACAATTTGCATGCTTAATACATTCCACCAAAATATGACGTACATCCTCAACCAAACCATATATTGTGCAGTTAGGTGATACCGTATAATTAATTTAAAAAAAAAACTCATTTCATGGAATGTGCCTTGAGTGAAGTCTGAGAGCTACATCAGGTTATATTTTCTTAATACACAATAAACAGTCTAGTTACTAATGGCAAAAAAAATGCCTCGCTTCCTAATAATAGAGGGGGCTGTAGGGTTGCACAGCATAACTGGGTCACGATTACCAAGCGTATGGTGACAAGTCCATCATAGTGATTCACTAATGCTTGTCAGAATTAGGCATCAACCAATGTATATACAGTTTCTATTATTGTAGGCCGACAGACAACGGCCGCTGGCGATGTATTGCGATCTCTCGTAGATAGATCACCACTGGTTTTGAATTGTACTATGCTTACTACCACAAGCACAGTTTTATCACTTTGCCAATCGGTATAAAATCAAAAATAAATGCTTAGACAGAAGTGTTCTTTTTATTCGTTTGATTTTGTTGTATAAGCTACGAACCAGTTTCTCTGACTCTGTTGAACCCTGTCTCTGTATCTATTGTTAGTGTTGTTAGAGTTACCTTTGTAAATACAAATACATGACATTATTCATTGTACCCATTATGGGCATTTAGGATAATGCACTCATTCGCGCTGCAACGTTTTGTTGTTATCTAACGGTAAATTCCTGTGTGCTGCGAAGCGTGGGCTGCTAAAGTCGTGAATTAAATTCAAACATGAACACAGTATTTTTACAAAAAGGACATCGGCAGTAAGATAATGCTTGTAGCAAGCAATGTTGCAAGGATTTACAGCGATTTAGTTAAAATACTGTAAGAATTGAAGGCGTAATCGAATGAGCCCACGAGTATTAAACTTGTTTCGTATACAAGATTCCGGGAACCGGGGTAATCGATTCTAGAGTTATAAAACTGAAGCTATTTGAATGGATTCGATTAAATGGAAACCAGGAAAAGTTTATTTTTGCTCGTATAAACGGACTGTAAATAGTTAACGAGTAGTTCCTAGTAATACTAAAAATCTAAACATAATTAGATTTATACACATATTTATATATTTCATCCGTTAGGAAATCGCATTCGTACTTATAATAAAAGTAACTAGGTTATATCACTGTAGACTGTTGATATTGGACAGCTAGTATATCTATATAATAGGTCTTTACCTATGAAATTGCCGTTTCTGCAGTACTGGCCAATTGAAATCAAAATAAATTTTGTTTGGTTAAGAATTCTAATTTCAAATTAATTTTATTTTGAAAACATGGAATTCTTTTTCCAATAGTAGTCATTTGTTTATTGATTAGTGTTACATTTTCATCGCATTTTAATCTTTTTTGCCATCATGGATACGTTAAAAATTCGAGTAATTATGGAATATGAGTACCGTCGTGGCAGCAACACGGCACAAGCGGCACGCAACATCAACGACGTTTACGGAGCTAACACTACAAACCAACGCACCACCTGTTATTGGTTTGCTCGCTTCCGTTCTGGGAATTTCTACCTGAAAAATGAACCTCGCGGTCGTCCGAAGACTTTGGTCGACAATGACGAATTAAAGGCGATTGTGGAAGCTGATGATACACAATCTACGGCTGAATTAGCAGCAGCTTTCGACGTTAGCGTCAAAACAATACTGGTCCATTTGCGTCAAATTGGCAAGGTAAAAAAGCTTGACAAATGGGTGCCCCACGAATTCAATGATCGCCAGCGCGAAGTACGCGTCGAGACGTGCCTTGCACTGCTCAACAGACACACAAATGAAGGAATTTTGAACCGTATTGTTACCTGCGATGAAAAATGGATTCTGTTTGATAACCGCAAGCGCTCAGCAAGTTGGTTGGATCCTGGTTCAGCACCTAAACAATGCCCTAAACGAAAACTTACCTCTAGAAAAGTGATGGTCACTGTTTGGTGGTCTAGCGCCGGTGTGATTCATCACAGCTTCTTATTAAACGGGGTGAGTATTACTGCAGATGTGTACTGTGAAGAACTGAACACAATGATGGACAAGCTGGCACATCTCCAACCACCATTGGTCAATCGTTCGTCTCCGCTGCTCCTGCACGACAACGCGCGACCTCATACTGCACAGCAGACGGTCTCCAAGTTGCAAGAACTGGGGTTGGAAGTTCTCCGTCATTCGCCCTACTCACCAGACCTTGCGCCTACAGACTACTACCTTTTCCAGAATTTGGATAACTCCTTGGCGGGGAAAAAATTCAATACCCGAGAGGCAGTACAAAATGCCTTTGAAGAATTTGTTGCCTCCCGTCCAGCTGATTTCTTTAAGAAGGGCATCAATAAACTGCCACTGCGCTGGCAAAGATGCATTGATTGCATGGCTGATTACTTCGATTAATACAAATAAAAAATACATGAAAAAAATTCGTTTAAATTTTTTCATACAAAACGGCAATTTCATAGGTAAAGACCTAATATTAATACGTGAAGGAAAAGCTTTCGGTACATTTTTAAGCTTAATGCGAGCACGGAAGACTGTTAGATTTGGTATGGTTAAAGTTTATATGGAGAAGGAGTGCAGAAAGCTAAAATTGATCTATAATATCTGTTACTAATTTATTAAATTAAATAATTTAATACTGCAAATCCTTACACGTCCAGTTCCATTGAACTTAGACCCCCCAAAATATTGACATTGTCACTCAACGAAAAGTGACAGCGAGTGATTTAGATAATACTCATTGTTTAGGTTCATTAATAATGCAAATTTCAAACAGAAAATAATAGTCTATGATAAAAAAGTCGCAGGTCGAATTTCGAGCTTAGGGCGATCGCTAGTACACATTAAAATATCAATTTTTCTTTTTTCGGTAAATCCGAACTGGCTCAATGTAAACATCTTAATATAACAATCTTCACTTTTACCGGAACATTCTGTGACGCAAAAAAACGTGACGAAGCTATAGAATTATAGCGTAGGGATGCTTATTGTAATTAGCCATAGAATTTTTGAATAGCTCGGGATTTTTACGGTAGGTACTGGTCCCTGATGGTAAGCACAGCACAATCCAAACACAACGGCGACCACCGAGATACCTAAATCCATTGGTGGTCACCGCTGTCATGCCGGCCTGCATAATACATGCACACCGTGTAACACATAACCCCGGTCTATCGGTATGTTCCGGCAGTTCTGTTACACTTGGAAACCTGTCCCATTCACGGGCTTATCGTGTTGCCTTTTGCGGCCGGCTCGTCACTTCGCATCAGGTAAGATTTAGATCAAACACAATAAAAAAGTAAAACATTTTAAACCAACAGATAATATATATATAATAATTTAATTTACATGAATGGCTAAAAGTTAATCTTGGTAATGGAATTATCTAGAAAAAAACTATTTATATTTATTTTTCTAGGCATTAAGATTGAAGTCGGCCTAATTGTTCCCACTAATTTTATTTAAAACTAGCTGTGCCCGCAGCTCCGCTCGCGTGAAGTACAGAATGTCGATATTGTGGTGACCTTGCTTTCACTGATGAAGGTCGCCCGTCGGTTATTTCTTATAGACAAAGATGTTTTTTATTTTTTTACGCGGAACCCTAATTCATTTTCTAAAATAAAAGTCGCCTACATTACTCCTTATAACATGCACACTATCTACCAGAGAAAGTCCCGTCCAAATCGGTTGAACCGTTTTGGAGATTACCCGGAACGAACAAACAGTTAGACAGACAAAAACTTTAAAAATGGTTTTTTGTTTTAAGTATGTACGCTATATTCTTTAAAATGCATTAAGTAGAAAGCTGTTATTTTGAAATTGCAAACGGACACTTCAATTTTATTAATTATATATATAAAACTATAAATCAATTCGTATACCGAAAAGGCATAAGTACTGCCAGGTTTTGACAATATACTTCGGAAGACATCCTGATCCCAGATATCGAGACTAAAACGCCCTACAAGACTTTCCCTGCTTTGTTCCAGACACATTCCATCAATACGTGATGCGTATCTTCAAAGTTATCCCATTCTGCACAATTAGGTAACGTAAGTTTATTCATCAAGTAGCAAAAATGTATTTAAAAAAAAAAAAACAAAACACTTGAGAAAAGATAAAGTAATTTTACTATAATGCGAAAGAGTAACAATAACTTTGGCATCGCGGGTCAGACAACAGAGCAAAACGATATTATTAAGAAATGAGGTCACAGAAGGGCTATGCGCAGAACCGTGTACGAAAGTGAATTACAAGGCCCAAGGCTGACCAGTCAGTCTCTCCTCAAACCAAGTGACCTTTACCAGCCGAGTGATATCCTTGTTCCCGCGACTGTATATACACAGTTTAAAATACCTAATTACAATAAACGTAATCGAAACCCTTTCACATGCGATTTTCAACTTTACGCCTAAACACCATAAGGTTAACATTAAACATATACTACTGATGTTGCAAAATATAAAATGTAACGAAACGATTATTTAAATAAATTACATTATATTTAAGAAATATGATAGACATGTCATCCACGCAATATTATCCGAAGAGCTTTATATTGTTAGACAAAAAATTATAAAATATATATTCATTACGAGGAAATCTGAACATCACACAGCGTGTCTCAGTCAAGTTAAGTAACATTATAATGAATACGTACAAAAACTAAGCGGTCAAATAACATGCAAAAACCATGACTATCTTGACGAAGCTACATATGTATTACAGTAGCTCATAATATGCCTTTTTGTTTAGTTTCTTTATATGTAATATGTGTTTATTTAATTAACAATTAACAAAGATCATTTAGTGGTAATTGATATTCACTATGAGTTAGCTATTTCATTTTATTCTAAGCCTGATTTAGTGGCGAAATTTTGCACTACTAACATGGAATCTCAATGATGGCGCAGTGGTAGCGTGTACGGACACCGCGTCGATCGACGTGAGTTCGAATCCATGCAATGATCCTGAGCTTTTGGTGAAGGAAAACATCGTGATAAAACCATAAAATGGCGAGTAAACTTTTTCTAATATCCGCCTGGCTAGTTGAAAATCTGTCGCCGAGCACCTATATAGGTGTGTTCCGGTAGCTGCACTTGAGAACCAGTCTTCCACCAGGTTTAACGTGTTACCATCTTGGCCACCTCGTCATGTAAATAAAAGGTTGAAATTGTGGCCATAAAGCTAAATTTATAACAATAAAAAAAAAACAACAATTTTTGTTCTAGAAAATAATAAGCGTAATTCTCTTGAGTTGATCGAAGCTTAAGGAAAAAGTTAAGTGCAGTTTAAAGTTATATGTAAATAGATTTTTAAAACTAATTACTATATTTAAAAGAGTTTTTTAACACCACATTAACCTTAAAATAACAATTATTGTAATCATTTAATTACCTACGCTTATTTCTTTTAGCTTTGTTGTTCATCTAAAATTTTAACTCAAATTTTAAATTTTTCAATATAAAACGAGTCGTTGTCGTTGTAAAAATTATGGGAGCAAAGGCATTAAAGTAAAAACAAGCACATCAGAAATCCTACTCTTCTACTCAGTGTCATAATAAATTACGTTTTCCCTTCTCTATCTAAGTATAATAATACACTATACTAAGTCATAAATTTTAAAACAGTTCAGATACACATAAAAACAAATGTTTCCGAGTATTGAAGCCCGTATTGAAGTTTTATGTATTCATTGGATATCGTGATCCCGACGCGGACGCATCGGTTATGGCAAATCAGATTTTAAACGAGACAAGTCTCATACATATTTTATTTAAAGTTCTGTAGTTACCGGTCAAATAATGATAATTCCAAAATAGTATTTTGAAATTATACTTCTTTAGGCGCGATATGAAAACGATGAGAGTGAATTAAGGTTCACACTGTAACAAAGAGTCTACACAAGATGAACTTGCTTGCTAAATCTGTTGTGTTAGGTACTGTGATGTAGATAGTCACACTCGCTGTTATTTAAACATAAATAACAAATCTTAAAATCTATTGTTTTTTTTTTTTACTATCTTTTTAATATTTCATTTAAATATTTTTATTATTCAATATATATATAATATTATCTACGTGTTAATTAAAATAATTTTGACTACTTTAAAATAATATAACTCCTAACCTGCGTAAATACACGCATCAATATTTTTTCCGTGAGTTTAAATACTTCAACAAGGTTTAAAAAATCTTTTGTAACATCTCAAATGATATCTGTAAATTTAGAAAAACAAAAAGAAATTAATGTGCTAATAAATTATAACTGGTAGAGGGCCTTACCATCATTAAAAGAATCCCCGTCCTCGACTTTTGAATAAAATAATTTCGCAAGCACCTTGAACATTATATGTCATTAGGATACATAACATAAATTTTTATACAATAAAATGTCAAACAGAATAGCGTCAAAACTAATTAATTTATTAATAAGGCATAAATTATTATTTTTTTAAACTTGTAAATCTCAGAATCGCAGGAGTCACCCTGAGTTGCATGTATAACTAATACGTATATTATTTCCCAGAGGCGTTTTACCTGAAAACGCCATAATATTTCCATTATTTTTTCATATATATTAATGATTTAAAAATCACTTAACATATTCCCCGCTACTGAACAAACGTATGCAAATAAATTAATTTCAAAAATCGCATTGATCTGCATCCCTATCTATATAACATTACTTCTCAAAGGTGTTTTATAACGTGACGAGGCGCCATCTATTTACAATCTGTTGAATTAACATGACAGGTGATAGATTGTTTACATTATATTACCTATGTGCGAAATATTCGCACGGGTCAGTTAGTTATTATGTATTATTATTATCGTAAAGTAATCAATAATCAAACTGTTTGCGAAAGATGCCTTCTCCAGTGGCGCTTAGTTACGAACTTACTTATGAATAAACAATTACATCCGGCACACCTCGCGCTGCTACTTGTGCATTCACTTATTTATTATAATGCTATCTATCATATAATGTCTTACTGTATTTTGTTTTATTGAGAATAATTGAAATAATAATAATAATTACACAATAAGAATACCAGCGTTACAGCGCTTGCAATTTTGTTTCAGCAACTTCAGACCGGAAGTAGGAATAGAAGGAGATCGAGCGACCAAAAAGTTCATTTAGTCCAAACAACAGGATGATGGAAAACTGCTATGTATGGAGAAAGATGGCGTCTTTAAAGTTCCCGGAGGCTAAGAATGTCAAAAACCAATGTGCCATTGCAGGTAGTTTAATTTCGAGATAGGAACATAAGAAACGAACAAAGGACCAGTTACGGAGAAGTTGAGAGGTTATAAGTTAAGGGGTTATTAACGGTTAATAGCGACGCTCGATCCTGCGGCCAAAAGCCCCTCCCCTGCCCTCCCCCCGGAAATTGGGTACAGTAGATCGTGTCGTGAAATAACCCCTTTAGCGTGGTATGGGCATGTTAAGAGGGACGACAAAGTCATATAATTAGAATAGTATTAAGTATGAAGGTGGACGGATATAAGAGTAGAGGTAGACCGTACAAGGTATTAATAACTTGTGTGAGGTATTATATGGGTATAAAAAGTGTGAATTCAGATAATATGACAGTTGATAAAGCAGAGTGGAAGAGGAAAAACATGTACCGAGCCTATATGCGTGGGATAAGGTACGTAAGAGGTAAGAAGAAGAACATAGGAATCCAATATTTAAAAAAAGTTATTTTAATTAGGCAAGTATTCTCACCGAACAATATTAGTTAAAATTTGAAACCTACTTAAAAGATAAAAGTCCTCATAATCTATGTAACATACGGTATCACGTATACATATTCAATTTCGCAGAACGACGAGGTCGTACCCAGTGTTTTTGTTAAGTAACACGTATATCTTGATTGCCGTTCACGAGGAAACGTTTACTATGGCGGCGGCGGACACGTGCGTCTGTTTGATTTGAAAGAACAAAAAAAAAAACACCTAAGAACCGGAAGGCTACGACGACGGCGCTTTTAAATTATTAAAAATCACGGGTCTTTTATTTTTTTTTTTTTTTTTTTTTATACTGACTACACTGTTAGCCTTAGGGGCCCTATCGTCAAACAGAGCCGCTGCGGCTTTTACAGCTTCACCGGACTTGGGGGCGAGCGCTTAGGGCACTCAGCCGCGAAAGTTTGTGACGACCCGCACGAGGGTGCCAGAGTGGCCGAACCTCGGCTCGGGCGGTCGTCGCGAATGCGAAAAAGTCGCGATCTAACTAATTCCCTAATCTTATGAGAATTCGAGCTAACTAATATATACTCATATGCACGTTCCCCTCCTCCTGGGAGGAAGGAGTGGACCATGCGTATATGTATTTGTTAATCGGAATGGTTTTTCTACACTAACTAGCGCATTAGTCTAACTAGCGCAAAAAAAGAAAAAAAAAGGTCCCTTACAGAACCTGTGTACCTGTGTGGTGTGCACGTGTGTGTGTTCATACGTGTGTAATGTTGTGTGTGGGTAACTAAGTGTTGCACGTATAGTGTCACTTTGTATCGCGCGGGCGGCTGCCTGACCCAAGGGCTTCACACCGAGGAACGGACCTAGGCTTGGGTTGCCGCTAGAGAGGGTGGACGTGACGGGTGTGCGGGAGCGAAGTTGACCGCCCGTCCTCTGCGGAGAGAACGGTGGTTACGCGGGCGTGGGCGGTGGCACGCTCTGTTTGGAGAGACGGTGTCGGCGTAGAACGCGTTAGCTTTTTCGGTTTGGTCGGGCGGGTCAGTGAATATTATCACGGGTCTTAACAAGGGCTGACGTTAAGTGCATTTCGGTGTTGGTGCAGATTTCCATTGCGCAGTTGCCAAACTGATTATGATAATGTACGGTGCTTTTACTGTTATCCTAGTAACCGAAACGTCTTAAAAATATTTTTTTAATATATTATTCTCTTTTACGATATTTTAAAAAAGCTTTAAAAAAACATTCTTATGAAATGTTGTACTATTTTCTAGAGCTATTTTCAAAATAATGTTTAAATTTTAATCGAATTCAACAAAAGACTTAGGTTACTGAATTCGAATGTGTATATTTTTTTATGGATGTTCAACCTTAACTTCTTTGTTTATGAATCGATTTGGATGATTCTTTTTTTTTGTTGTTTATGGGATACCTGATGGTCCCTTTTTTATTTTCATTGGCATCGGACCTTGAACTTCCAAGATACATCAGAAAACTCCTCAAAATCATTGAAGTTGTTGGTTTTCTTTTTTGTTAAAAATTGTCTTGCCTTATGATGTTTACGAGCATTTAAGGTACGTCGTGCCATTGTTGCCTTTACGTTTTTCTGGTGTGTACGTAATTATTGCAATTTATGATAATTGACGTTACTGTGCCAAGTTCAAGTGACTGTGTCAAATTATATTTCGATTTTTAATTTGTTATGACAACATATGTCGTTCTTATTCTATTTAAGTTTATGTCTTAATCTGTAAGTCTATAAGTATTACTAAACCATTTAAAATATACCAAAAAGCACCTTTAATTTAATATGAAATTAAAACCATGAAAGCCAGGTCAATTAGGTCTTTATTACGATTGATTTAAGAGGTCTAAGTCCACCCTGCTTGATCCCGCAAATAACTGGATCAAACGGGACTAAAATGGTTCAGTACCGCAAATACCTGGATTGAAATTATTATGCGGCGTTACATTACCTAATTATTACAATAAAATAATAAATTCACCAATAATTGTAACATTTGTAGATATTGCTATGAAATAATAAAATTATATCTTTGATAGGTACTCTCTTACAGTGTACCAATAATACATTAAAAAGACAAAATATCTAATTCTTAGAAATATTTTAATCCGAAAAATTCCTTAGTCACTACAAAAAGATAAAAGCCACGATTTGAACTATATATGATACAAATTCTTATCCTTTAACATTACAAAAAAGTAACAAGCCGACAAAAACAGTCGTTCCTGGAAAATCAACTGAAAATCGTGCCTTACAATAATACACATAAAGAGTTTTTTGCAACTATTTCAGTATAAACTGTAATAATGCATGCAGTTAATATTTTTTTACTATATAAAATCGTGCGAAAGAGACGTGAACTCGTTATATGCAAGTGACGTAAGTCTAAGACGGTGAAAATTATTACATCATACACTGTCACGAGAGTAACCGACCGAGCATAACAGTGTCAACGTGAGTAAAAACATAAAACATATCCAGCACGCGGTAAAACATTTTGTGTAAGTGGCAATTTTAATTAAGCACTACTCTACACGGTTAGATGCCCTATACTCCTTTTGATATACCGAAGTTCTAGTAATTGGTTGTAAACATGTACAGTTTGTATTGCTCTGAACCGATATATTTAGTGTCTGCGGTAGGTAATAAAAGCTGACTCGTAATTTTATAATAAAAATAGCGTGCAAGTAACACAATATGCTATCTATCAAACAAACGTGAAATGAGCAATTTTATAGCTTCGATCTTAAATCAATTCAGATCAATGACCAGATCGAACTTTATTTCTAAGCCGTATAACACACTCTTTTAGTCGACAATTGAGAAGTTTTTAAATATGACCATTTTTCAAATTCATTCGATTGAAAAATTATGTAAAATCTTTGAAGTATCTATAAGTACTAACGTTTGCCCTAAACACGAAATTCAACCAGCGACTTTTTGATAGACTATTTTCTGTATGATATTTACAGTATTCATAAACAATGAGTATTATCTACATCACTTGCTGTCACTTTTCATTGAGTGACAATGTCAATATTTTGGGGAGGTCTAGTTCAATGGCACTGGTCAGGTTAGGATTCCCAGCATTAATTAATTTAATTTAATATATTAGTAACAAATATTATAGATAAATTTTCGCTTTCTGCACTCCTTCTCCATATAAACTTTAACCGTGCCAAATCTCAGTCTTTCGTGCACGCAATACGCTTAAAAAGGGTTACAAAGTTTTTGCTTCACGTATTCATATAATAATAAATCTTATACATAGATTTCAGACGATTTCTATTACTTTAGTTACATTACTTATATCTTACTATACTCAGTTATTACATATTTTTAAATCAAATTTCACTAAATAAACTATGCACTCAGATGCATCATTCTCTATGGTCGTCCAAGAAGTAAATGAGGTTGACATAACAAAAAATAATAAGACACACGATAACACAACTATTGTATTGCACTTTTAATTAAAAATCACATTAAAATTTGTCCAATTTATAAAAATTGTGTTGAGTTTATATTTTTTAATTTATAATTCTAAACAAGTAATATTATTTCCATATAAGCTTTACCACTCCCTTAAACGCTCCTATGGGTATTAATTTTGAGACACGCCGATATTCGTATTTCATTAATTTAGTCGATGAGTATTTAATTCAAAGTTTGAAAGAAATCGGAGCCGAAAAATATTATTTCCCATTATAAACTTTGACACCTATTACGAGAAATCCCTTTCTAAACGATTACTATAACATTAAATTAACTCCCTCCCCAAATTCACATCTCTATCTTTAGTAGTTTGTAGTGTTTGTACTGGGCAGTGGGCGATGATGATGATGAGTCAATCGGGACAAAGCCTTTTATTAAACATATATTTGTATGGGATTTTAATTGAGTTTGCTTTTAATTTACAGATAAAAGAATTATTACAAAGAAAAATTAAAAATTCCAAGATCCACCATACCTAAGTTATTCTCAAACACTTGAAGGGCAAAGACCGTTCCGTGATATGTGCCGTACCCGAATCAGTTTAAACGAGTAGGTAATAAAAACCAATTAAAACCTTAAACACTATGCATTTATGTATAACTGTATGAATTTCTACTTACAGTATACCAGACGTAGGGAAACCAAAACAAGAGCATTTGTTTCAAATGAAAGCATAGTATAAAATGCATAATAGAATCTCGAAACAAAACTGGGGCGGCCACTTTTAAATATTATGTTATACTTCCTGCTGCCTTGTCTAAACGAATGCAAATTAAAGTTCGTTGTGACAGCAGAGCGTATGAGCGTAACTTTTAGACAACAGTGGCAAGGTTATCGCGTGACAAGCTGCCATTGTCCAGAACATTTACAAGTCGAGTTGCGCACGGAGGCGCTATGTTGCCGGCAGTCGGCACATCAGCCACACATGCGATGTAGGCATTAAAACACTGGGATAATTATTATCGTATAATTTAGACTAGTGCTTTATTAATTTGACTTTATTTAGATTTTTATTTTTATTTAGATATCATACTAGCTGTAGCCACGGTTTCACCCGTGTTAATTTTATACGACAAATATTTTATACTTTGTGTGGCCATTTTGAAGAGTAATAAATTAATTTTCCAAATTATAATACTATAGCCTATGTTACTCGCTGATACTGTAACTTTATATTGGTTGAAAGAATTTCTGAAATCGGTCCAGTAGTTTTCGAGTTTATCCATTACAAAGAAAAAATCAAATTTTTCCTCTTTATAATATTGTTGTATAAATCATATAAACAGAGGCGAAACTAATTATTCATCATGAATGTGTTTTCGGTTTAGGTCATACCGTAATAGGTACAGAAAAAAACTATTTTCTATGTACAAAAAAACGGGTACCTAAAATCATTTTGTGATGAATAATATGCAAACATTGAAGGACGAATTTATTTTTTATTTTATATAATTTTAAAACTAATTTACCCTTTAATTAATTAGACCATTACGAAGCAAAACGTTTTGTTAATTAAAAATAAAATAATCAGTACTTCTTGGTGTTACTTATAATAATATTTTGTCTTCATTATGTATGTGGAACATTTCTTAAATTATACCTACTAATCAATCGATAATCGCTGTTTGAACAAACAACATACATAATATTAGATCATTAAATATTAGGTCCATTCAGAGGTATTTATCGATTATTATACTTACAGTAAAAATTTAGTAAACTGAATACTAATTGTTAGTACTTATTGTCATTTTTTCTATATAATTATCGCTATGGCTTACTCCTCATAAGCAAAAGTCTAATGATATAAAATATAATTAATGTATAATGATATCTATCGTCTAGCAAAAACAACATTAGAATCCATCCATAGATATTTATTTATACAAAAAAAAAAATAGCCGGACATTATCACTAAATATTAATTAACACACAACTGGTTTTGAATTGATTGTATAACATTAAAAAAAACATAATGGCTGTTCAAGGGTCACTTTACGTTAAATACGATTTAGCGAACAAACAAATATAGGAAAAAATATCATAACATATTGAGGATCGATTCCTACGATAAGGAAGCGGAAAACGAGCATAAGGCATATCGAATATTTTTATTTTATGAACTGTAGTTTATTTATTACAAGATTTTTTTTAACCGAAATGAAAACCAATTTCAATTATTTTGAAGAGTTCCCTTGTGTACCTTCGAAATTGAAGGTCCAATGCCATTTAAATTAAAATGGAACCACCCTTGACATAACCCCTATCTAAAAAAAAAAGAATCATACAAATCGATTCATAAACAAAGAAGTATGGCTGAAAATCCATTAAAAAAACCAATTGAATTGAGTAACTTCCCGTTTTTTGTCGATGTGGATTAAGAAATAGAACAGTTTATATGTACAATATTGCATTCTGATTACAATGGAAACATATGACATATAACAGCGGTGGCCGCCGATGGATTTTAGATCTCTCGGTGGTCGCCGTTGTATTTAGACTGTGCTGAGCTTACCATCAGGGACAGTACCGTTAATGTGCCGAGCTAAAGTAAAAAAAAAAGAATCTAATTAAAATTCTAACTTTATAGTGGTTGTTCTTGATCAGTTCGTTTAAAAGACTATAAAATTAATTGCTGTTTTATTTTCATTCGGATGTTAATTAATCAATATTTTATTAAATAAGGTATTTATCCGTTGTAAAACTAAATTGTTCTCAAAATACACTAGGTTGACGATTGTTACCAGTATCTAAAAATAAGTAGTATTTCAGTAACCAAATGTTTAGGAACAAGCAAGCATGTAAATTTACCGCAACTCCAACCTAACCTAACCTGGCACATCACTGCGTACTGTCTACTGTCGTATCAGTAAAACCGACCTTACTAAAAGGGTTATTTCATGGCACGATCTACCGTACCCGATTTCCGAGGGGAGGGGGGACTTTTGGCCGCGGAATCGAGCCAATAGCGACGCTCGATCCTGCGGCCAAGAGCCCCTGCCCTCCCCCCGGAAATCGGGTACGGTAGATCGTGTCGTGAAATAGCCCCTTTACTCTAAGCTACCGGCAATGTAACCAAATGCTTTCAAAAATTAATTATAACATAGGAAGCAATGATGACTCAGTGTTAGCGAGTACGAACTCCGCTTCGATCGACGTAAGTTCGAATCCCTGCAATGAGCAGGCTCAAGCTCAGGAGCTTTAGGTAAAGGGAAACATCGTGATGAAACTATAGCATGATGGTAATTCCCGCCTGGCTAGCCTACCACCCTCTAGTTGAAAGTCTGTCCCCGTGCACCAATAAATGTGTTCCGGCAGCTGCACTGAGACTCAGTCTACCAACTTTGGGCCATATCGTCACTTAAGATCAGGTGAGATCGTGGCCAGAACGCTAAACATATAGCGATAAAAAAGCGATTAGCAGATTTGCGAGTCACCACAAAGTCATACATTTAGTTAGTTTGTAGTTTACATAGACAATCTCGATATTTTTTTTTGTTGTTCGACGGTTTCTATTAAATTAATTTATTAAAATCGTTATAATATTCTTAGTGATAAATAAAATTCTTGACGCTTGTTTTATAATTCTCCTTTTTAATCTGCGTACTAGTAATATTCTTCTCGAACGTTTAACCTCAACGAAACATAAAAGTTATAAATTAATCGATGGGATACAATCAAATCAAAATATATCATTGTGTAGAATTTAACAAACGTACCTACCTACCTACCTACCTACCTACTAGTACTTAATTAAACTAAGGTAAAAACCGCGACATCAACAAAAGTATACAATTGAACAAGATATAATCTAAACTACGAATAAAATATCCGATGATATCCGTGTAGAATTACCTAAAGAGGATAACATAAATTAATTTCTGGATGCCGCCGCCGTCGTAGGTAAAGTGGAAAAGGACAAACTGTTATACTGTAAACAAAACACAGGGTTCTAGGAAAGCCGACGCGACACCGATAGTGGCTTGCGTGTACATTCCCAAGCTTTTTGCGAGTGCGCTCACACGGCACATGTCGCACCGTTGAGCGTCGAGTGTTGTTGGGCAACGGACAAGCGCGCCTGTGAAGCCGGTGAACAATAAACAATGTCAACTGCACTACACAGCGTCCTTGCATTGTTATTGTTACTTAAGGCAAGTTTGACATCTGAACGAATGGATTAGTGATAGTTGAAATTTTGTCCGGCTTTCATAGTAAATTATATAAAATGTCTGAACTGCGCCCGTTATCAAACGTACGAGTTGTGATATTATTCATTTCGTCACGAAAAGTTTAGATTTAAATATAATTCTAGAATGCATTTCATTTGTCGTTGTGAATTTTACTAACATTTTGATAGTAAAATTATGATTATTATAAATGCAATTTTAAAAATACATAACACAATAATTATGAGACAGAGAGATTAAGAGAGAGAAAGAGGAGAGATGATTCGTATAGGTTTAGTATGATTATGATATACGTAAGCAAAAACTTTGTACCCCTTTTTAAGCGAATTGCGTGCACGGAAGACAGATTTAGAATGTTAGATTTTATATGGAGAAGGTAGGCAGAAAGCTAAAATTTATCTATAATATCTGTTACTAATATATTAAATAAAATAAATTAATACTGCGAATCCTAACCTTACCAGTGCCAATGAAATTAGATCCCCCAAAATATTGACATTGTCACTCAATAAAAAGTGACAGCAAGTAATATAATATTCATTGTTTAGGTTCATACTGCAAATGTCAAACAGAAAATAGTCTATGATCAAAAAGTCGCTGGTCGAATTCCGACCATTGGGCGACCGTTAGTTTGTATTATTATACACTAGCTGGTACCCGCGACTTCGTCTGCGTATTATTGAATATACACAGATTGATCTCGGAACACGATAGACAAAAAAATCATAGATGGGTTTGTCATTGTGTTTATGATATTGTAATTACATGCCAATATGAATCCAATACATTAAACGTCGCAACAAATATTAAAATCACCCTTATTGATGCGACCCTTGCGAGAAAGATTTTTGAAAAACGTGAAACCCCTTTTTATTTCTTACCAAAAGCATAAATATGAATTTTCTCCTGCTTATTTTGAGACAATATGGGTTCTTCATAAGAACTTTCATCCTCTATTTCATTCCGTCATTTCTTTCATCAAGTTTACATAAAGTAGTCTATGTCCTTCTTTCTCCATAGTCCAATTTGTCTCTTTACCTACATTCATTACAATTGGTATGAAGTTTGTCAAAAAGTCAGAAGGTTGCGTGTTCATATCAAGTCGGGGTCACCACATGTGCGATTACACAATGAATGAATTCACTCTTAGCAAAACTTTATAATCCAGATAATTCACAATAGGTAGGTATATCAATATCAATAAATCAACAAACCAGTTGGCGTGCCATATGTAGGTTTAGATTTAGATTTTGGTTTGGGTTTAGTTTTAGGCTTACCTTTGGGTTTAGGTTTATACAATGAGCACACAAAACCCCCACAATATAATGTGGGACAGTTCCAAGGCTGTTGTTTGCCACCAATATCATTTAATATAGTTATAAATATTTTAATAGATAAGTTAATAAGCCATGAAAAAAATGGGGCTATCGATTTAAAATTGGTAATAAATTCACAGAGTTAATCTTAGCCTGACCTTGCAATTCTGACACGTAATCCAAAACAATGTCAGGCAATTTTGAATGAAGTGGATGAGTTCTGTACATGGACTGATGGAATGAGGGCAAAACCAAGAAAATGCCATTGTCTGTGTCTGGGTAGACGGAACACTAAATTTACCTTATACGATCCAGGACTCTCATTAGGTGGGCAATGTGTTACCAAAGTTGTTGAAGCGGTGCCTTTCAAATTTCATGGAAGAAAGATAGATTACAAGGGACGTACACCACCCTTGGACGCAGTTCTCGATCTTTTCTTTAGTGGCCTCAATAAGGTAGACCTTCAACCAATTAGCAATATTTAAAAAGTTTGGATATACGACAACTATCTTACATCTCGTCTGACTTGGCCTTTCCTGGTATATAACTTTGGTAAAACTCTCCTGGCAAAGATAGATGCAAAGGTCTTAAAGATGTTGAGGTTATGGCTTGGACTGGCACATTCTGCTGACCCCTCATCTTTATTTAGGAATCATAATAGTTTTGGGATGAAATTAAAGAGGCCATCAGAACTCTATAAACACCTTAGAGTCACCAAAATGTATGTCTTGGTGAAATCCCAAGATGAAATAATTACATCTCTCCCAAAAGGCAAATGTGCCACAGAACTAGAGTCAAGACTTCAATTCCATAAACAATTTATGGCAGGTGCACAGTTTGATAGACTGGGGTTGGGTTTGAGACAGAAAAAGGATGACCGAGACACAATAAAATCCTTTCTACAACAAAATGAAAATGACACCTATAGAGTGCACACAATGAATTTATAAATCCAAAACGAGTGGTTAGCCATAGGTGAGTCCTGCATCCCAGTACCACTAAAGTGGCGCGCCTTGTTATATGACTGGTCTCCTGTCCTACTAAAATTTTACCTTAATGCCTTCCAAATGACCCTCCCAGACTAGAATAACTTAGTAAGATGGGGGAAAGCCTCTGAAAAATCTTGCTATACTTGTGGCGAGGCAATAGGTACAGCCAGGCACTTATTAGTTGGATGCAAGGTGCTTCTTGATAGGGGTCACTACTCACGTCGCCATGATAGAGTACTTCAGGTTTCAGGTTTAGGATTAGGCTTAGGTTTAGGTAGGATAACACTGGTTAAATTATGACATTTACCGGGAGTACCTTATGTGTTATTCCACGACAGACTATCTGTCTGCTAAATTTTATTCATATCCGTTGGGCCGTTTTCGCATGATTGACTAACAAACATACAAATTTTCCATTATATTTGTTGGATAACTCTGGTTAAATATAACATTTGCCGGGATAGAAAGTACCCTATGTGTTAATCCAGGTCGTAGACTATCTGTCTGCTAAATTTCATCCAAATCCGTATAGCCGTTTTTGCGTGATTGAGTAACAAACATACAACTTTTACCGGGATAAAAAGTACCCTATATGTTATTCCAGGTCATAGACTATCTGTGTGCTAAATTTCATTCAAATCTGTTCAGCCGTTTTTGCGTGATTGAGTAACAAACATCCAAACATACACACTTTCACATTTATTATATTAGTTATATAAATTAAGTTCTTGAAGCAAACTTTGATTCTCCGAAATTCTATTTCTACGGTAAAACAGTACAAACGAAAGAAAGGCTCGCATGCAGCCCGTTTGGAATTCCTTTTAAGCGGTGCACTTAGAGGTTTCCTGCACGTAACACGAAAGCTATAAACCCCAAAATGTAGCTGTTTTAAGAATCTTATGTGGAAACGTGACTCAAAGAGAATTCGCATCGGTAGACAGATTTTTAAAGTGCATACATGATGCAATCCTCCGTCGACGCTTAATTTTTGGAAAATAGTTACAGCATCTCTAACGGCGACATTTATGCTTAAAACTAAACAAGAAACTAACTCTATACAACAAAAAAGAAAACCAACTTCAATCATTTTGAAGAATTGCCTATAATTATATCTTCGAAGTCGAAGGTCCAATGCCAATGACATTAAAATGGGGCGGGCCACCCTTGAGGTACCCTTTCCGAAGAAAAAAGAATCACTCAAATCGGTTTATAAGCAAAGAAGTTATGGCTAAGCATCCATAAAAAAATTATATAAAGATTCCGAATTGAGAACATCTTGCTTTTTTGAAATCAGTTAAAAAATAAACATTATAATATCTGACACAGTCCTCGTGGCGCAGTAGTAAAAAATAGTATTGATGAGCCGAAACCCGCGACGGGTTCGATTCCCGCACATGACTGACTTTTGTATAATGATCAGAATTGGCAGTTGTATGTCTGCCTATTAAATATATACTAATACATATTATAGAACTCAAGAGATTGTTTATTTGTTTGAACATGGTAATATCTGGAACTATTGTCAAATTTAAAGAATTTTCTTTTGCAGTTAATAGACTATTTATTTAGGAAGGTTATGGACTATATTACCTCACACTACGAAAGTAAAGAGCGGAATAGTAACCATTAAAGTCAAGCACTTTGGCAACCGCCAGTCAAATACGTGAACAAAGATTCGCTGCACGGGTGCGTTAGTGGCGGCGCGGTGTTGGTTGAATTAACAAGGGCGAAATCGTGGAACACAGCTAGTACCTTTAAATGTATGGTATATCAGCTATTTAGACATCATAAGATGAGCTATGCTAAGTATGGAATTAAATTGTTGTGTGCGAAGAAGAAAAAGGTAATAATCGTAATTTTAAAAATGCATGACGGGGGCTGCCATGCCCTTTTAAACAAAATAAAGACTAAAAACCTAAGACTTGTAAATGTGTTCATATGTATTTATATTAAATTATATAAAACGAACATCGAATTGTCTTCTCAAATAAAATCTCCATCACATAAAGTTTGATGACGCAATCTCGATTACTATCAGATCCTTCCCATCGATTTGACATTGACGGTCACAATTAGGTATATACCAAGGTCTGACAATTTTTGTGAGCCGACACAGGCCGGTGTTATTATACGATATTTATACTGATTAACGTATTAACATAATAAGATATCGGAACGGTCGCCGAGAGACCGATCGACGACAGAGTTAACGATGAGATCATATTTTGTTAAAATTGTTATAAGCGGACGGTTCCGACGCAATATCAGTTCCAAATCAAAGAAAAACGCGGGTCAAAGTGACTTTGAGTTGACATTGAAGAGCCACGTAACTCGAACGTTGTAGGCTTGAAATTAATATGTACAAGCCAGCAGATCAATAAATCATAGAATCACAAGTGTCTATACATATTTTACACGTACTGTTGTTCTACTTGCCAGCAATTCTTATTGTCTTATCAAATCGAATAACATTTTTTTTATTTTTAGAACGAAGGCCAATCGACGTCAAAACCTCTATCATCTGTTTGGAGAATTTCAAGATGGTAGGGTTAGGCCCTTCACACATGACGCTACGTATGTATCCGATACTGGACCACCCGAGTATCGTACCGACTATTGCAATGCATTTGTATAGAGCTCCGCACACGTGCAAGAGTTGACAACATGGGATTTGAAATAATGTCAAAGCAATTAATAATCATTAAATCCGTTCAAGTTCTGATGATCCGTACAAACATGCCTGTTTGTATATACTTATATATATTATACATTTTAAAAAACGCTAAAAATTTAACATCAGTTTGTTGTAATTCTTTGGCCGCATAACAAATAGCCTGCTGATTACATTTTTTTTTCTATATAAGGATGAACCCAATATCTACTCCTACCGCGATTTCCCTTTGTTTCGTACTCTGGTACTTCAGTCAGACATAGAGACACACTTTAAGTAGGGACACTACTATACTAATGGCGAGGCATCTATAAGGATTTTAGTAGCACTGTTTGCGGAATAATCGTCAAAAGTCGGTGATAGAAGTATCGATGACTTCTGTAGCGTCATGTGCGAAGGGCCTTATACAGCCTGACTAGATCACAACAACTAAGCATATGACGAAAACATAAGTATGCATATTCAGGTCCAATTTAGGAAGGCTGACTTGACAGAAGCGACTGGCAATGTAATTGTTGATTTCGCAATGATCGCGCCACTATTTTTGAATTATGCTGTGCTTACCATCAGACAAAATTCCGACATTTAGCGGTGCTTCTGAAAAAAAAACCCCATCAAAAACTTGTTTAGGTTTACCGACATTTTTTAAAACTACTTTTTTTATATACAATTTAATATAAATTATTAATTACAGTAAATAGTTACACTGCATGCTAAGAGAGTAATTACTTCTACACACCGCCAACACTCACATAAACCATTTATGTGTCATAAGCTTTTAAGAGTATAACATGGTTCACATGGTCCTTGAACTTCTTAACTTGCAAATTAGTAATATACTTTTGGGATTAATATAAATATATTGTGCATTCTAACAATATTAATAGGTACCAGAGAACTTTTGTTTTACTAAATTTGAGTGATGGGATTACTTAGTAGTTTCAGTTTGTTTCTAGTATCACAATATTGAAGGTCGTTTACAAGTTCTAATTTAATATAAGTTTTTGCGAACATAAAATACGTTTAGACAATTACATCAGTAATAGTCAAGAAACATACAATTACATTCAGACAAATAAATGAGAAATAGCCTAAAATATTGCGGTGATACTTTAATCTCGTCATCTTTCTGGACCAGTTTGTGTGTATACATAAACCAATTCGCTATGGTATTTGTGTAAAGACTTTCTTACTGCTGTTAACTCAGAACGTAATAGGTGGCGCTGTAGTCGAGTTATAGGCCACTAAAAGACCCGAACACCATCTACGGGGCTAGCTAGTTATATATAATATGTATGTATACCATACCATTGTCTGAAAACGGCCATCAGAATACAGGTACATACCTGAAAAATAAAGAAATAGAAATTAAAACCTGATCAATAATTGTTATTGAATATTAAATCAACAAGTGAAGATAAGTTAACAGTCATTATTCAACGTTATTAATGGTTAGCATAAACATTTTTAATATATTTAACTCTTTATTTTAGTAGATAGTATGTATAATAATTAACAGTTAAAAACAACCGCGACATTTACCTGGACGTAAACATACATACATACCATCACGCTTGTATTCCCCGAAGGATTAGGCAGAGGTGTACATTTGTACACCCACAGTTCGCCGAGTATGTTTTTAGGTCCCATGTAATAGGGGGCGAGAGCCTATTGCCATTAATCGGGCACGAAACCAAACTCCGAGTTGCTACTGAGATTATCATAGGAAAAACCCAATAGCACTTTGCTCGACTTGGGATTCGAACCCAGCGCCTCGCTCATAGCAGTCGCGCTTGCGACTACTAGGCTAACGAGGCAGTAAAGAAACTAACTAGGCTAGGCTAGGTAGGCTGGACGTAAAGAATATGATAAATGCAGGGTGGATAAAATGGTGACAAGCCTTTGTCATCACATATGATCCACAAATGCTCCTGCAACTGAACTGTATAAAACCATTATGAGACCTGTCCTGATCGTGATGTATGGGAGCTAAATGCTGGGTAACGAAAGAGACGATTAAAAGAAGATTACATGTGGTAGAAATGGGAATGTTAAGATGGGTGTGTGCTGTAACTAGAATGGATGTTTTAAGAATTAGAGGATGTATGAAAATAACACCAGTGACAGAGAAGTTAAAAGGGCAAGACAAGGGATAAAAGTCATACAACTAGAAGTTAAATATGAAGGTGGAGAGTGGAGGAAGACCGAAGAAGGCATAGATGGATTGTGTGAGGAATGATGTGCACAAAAAGTGTAAATACTGGGATGACAGCTGATAGTAGAGTTTGGAAGAGGAAACATGTGCCGACCCTACTTAGGTAGAATATGGGTAGGAAAAAGAGAAAAATACATTTACGAAACGATTTTTTTTATATATGTATACAAGCACGCAAGCCACATATACAATTTACACATTGGTGTTTCTAATCGAATACGCCTATTTATTTATGTTAAATTTTACAGCATTAACAAACAAGTGTATTTTATTACCACGGTTCGTTTTAAACGTTAAACGTAGTGTTCGATTGGATTTACTTCCTTTAAGCCAAGTAATAAGGAAAATATGAAACAATAAAATAATTCCTCAATAAAAAACACATCATAGAAGAAATCACATGCATTGGCATGTGGCAATGTAGTACCCAATCGGAATATTAATCCAGCATGTGCAACTCTTGGAGGTCGTCAACATTTTTTTCTACTTTAGAAAGTTCACGAAAGTTGCTGTTTACGTATTTAAAAGATGTACACGACGTAATTTTTTGATTGAGCGATTGAGAAATCGTAATGTTCGTTGCGAAACCATAACTGAACGGAATGGATTGGATTCTCCAGTGTCTGGTGTTGCGGCACGGAATCGCATTTCGCATCGTGAGAGGTTGGATTGGCTCGAATTTGCCGCTCGGCAGATTCAATTATATTTAATCGTCCCGAGATGACAAAACTCCATTAAATCAATGCTGCGCTCGTATATTTTATCGATATCGATGACATTTCCTATCTGTTGCTATCTTTTATCGGCACGAGAAACGGCAAGATTACAAATTTACACTTAATTTCATATCAATTTAGATATGCATTATTAACATGGTAGCTATTGTGTTAACTGTAAATAAGTTTCCATGACTTAGATAACCTTATCGGTTGATTGTTGCATTGTTTATTAAAATTTGCTGCCGATGCAATGGTAAATTCTGTGTGGTTTTCGGTCACTGTAGCGAAATATCAAGATTATCAAGTGTGGATTAACGTAACTACCCGTGGTCGGCTTATAAGCAAATGTAAGCCGGTCGTTCACCTGTGCCATTAACATGACCATAAAATGTGTTGCAATCTAATGAAAAACTGCATCGGCTAAACGAATTATATATTATATAAAAAGTATAACTATATTTAAAAAAAAATTACATAACAAACATTACAACGTCACCGAACTAAAATTTACTTTGAGAATACGAATTAAATGTATTAAAAATTACAATAAGTACTGTATGTAATTCATGTTGCTTATTTCATGAAATGATTTATTTAATTATCCTTTTAGTTTATTCATCCCGTTAAACACCGACTATGTACCAATATATTAAAAACCTTGCAGTAATTGAAGATTAAATAAAAGTCCTTTATTATAACTATACACAATAACAGTAAATAAATTGAATGTTTATCGAAACAGGAACTTTGACTTCTTACGATAACGATAAGTAGTTGCTCATTAATTCCATTCGATGATAACTTTAACAAATTCAATTTCAAACGAGAATCAAATTTACAACGCCCCGTTGTATAGTTAATATACTTATAACGACTATTAACCGACCATATCTTTTTGAATTATTAATTTCTATTATTTAAAATATATTCAATAAAAGCAATAAAATTCTTAGAGGCAATTAGTAATCAGTTATTTAGTTAAAATAAAGTATTTCTGAGATCATTAAAAAACCGGTAGAACTTGGCAATCATTAATTTAAGGTGCATTCGAACATTCACAGATCATTGTTAATAAGCGTATTGTGTACTTATTCGTGTTTTATTTTACGTATATCTTATTATATTTATTATAGAGACGGTACTGTCTCTACCTAATGGTAAGCCCAGTACAATCCAGAAAAAATTGCTATCAACAAGATACTGGTGACCAATCGCCAATCGAAGCTCTCATTCCGGACTGCAAGTTTCTCGACTGCATTACACACTGCCGCCCCCGAAACCCGACAAATTAAAAGATATTATCACGATTTATCGCCATGTGCATGATGGCCGCGACCCACGTGGTTACAAACCACCCCACTTGATTACTGGATAAAAACCGACTAATCCCGGACGAAATGCCTAAGTGGCACTATGGCGGGTGTCCTGTTAGTCGCGATACAGTCAGATAAAACGATCGTGTTCTACGATCTTATCTAGTAACCGAAATTTAACTATCTCGATAATTTTGTTTTCCGGATTACAAAAGTGTTATAACATAAACAACTTTATCAGTTAACAATTATAATGCCTTGAACTATAGCTATAGTAAATACTAATATTTCCCTTTACAATTAGATCAAAATATGACGCACGAACTTCACGGATGATTTACAATTTACCGCGTCGCGGTTAAAAATAATAGTTAAACCATCTCGTTGAAGCGTATACGCAATGAGCTCGTTCATTTGTCACGGCCGCCTTATAGTTTTAGATTTCACTTTTACGATGGAGAAAAACAGTTTCAATTTGACGACAATCGAACGTGGAACGCTTTCCGGCTCCAGTTCACCGGTTGCGTTTGTCACCTGTAGATATTGTTTGCGTGAACAGTTGGTTAAACATATAGGGCTATCAATAGTAGACTTTTAACTACAATAGGCATTCCAGTGTTCTTGTAAAGTCCGATATCAAGCGTATTATTAAAAAAACTTATAAGCGCGCTCGAAGTAAAACTTTTTGACCTTGTAGCTGATATGATTACACTTATGTACTAAAAATAAATTAGTCATGTTAGAATTTAGTGGTATTTAATGATAACATAATTTATTTCCTTTATAAAATATATAATATTATTTTTTATCATATAAGAATTTATTAATACATATTGTATTTTTTACAAAAATAATAATTATTAGAATCGAATTACATAAAAATAAATATAAACTTTGATTATAGAATTAACTGTTTGTCACTTTTGTCCGAAAAAGTTCTGGGTTAGAACTCTCGTTGGTTGAGTTATTTCAAAAACTTATTATAGTACTAATACACGATTTATAAAATACTTTAACAATATTTATAAAATGTTATTTTCAATTAAACTGCGGTATAAAGATATTATAATATTTGACCTTGGTTTGACACATCAGTATATGACAGTATTTAAGGAAACCCTACTACTATATGTAGGTACGGTAGAGCGGTTTCAGCTCATTGTGTTTGCCTAATGACACTCCTATAGAGGTAAACAAAGCTTCCGAGTTCTTGAACAAACTTACCAATCATTGTTTTCTCTATCAATTTCCCGCGGTTCGCAGATCTTCAATTCGGAAAATATTATAAATATCGACAAATCGATAAAACTGTAAAATTACCATTTATTTTTTTATTTATATTCCTTATCTAATTAGTAGTTAAAAATAAACTAACGATTATTTAAATGAAAAAACTCGAATAAAATTGTTTTTACATAACTTTTTGATTGAGTAAATTATATAAATTGTAAATTGACAGTAGGTACTGTCCCTGATGGCCAGCACAATACAATCCTAACACAAAAGCGATCACCGAGAAATCATAATCCATCAACGGTCGCCGTTGTCATGCCGTCCTGCATAAATTTAACTGAATATGTACAGGTGCTCTCGCAACGCGACAAGCAAAATCGAACCACTATGACGGACTTTTCACTACATGCAGTTTAGATAAATTATTCATAATAGACACATATAAACATATGATAAATAATATTAAATATATAGACGGTGTAGCGTGTAAAGTTTATCATATACACGTTAGTTAATTTTCAAAAAAGAATTTTATTTACTACCGTAATACAGAAACACGACCGTTTTACATGTTTGGAAAATTTCTTTAGAGCGAGACGCAGCCGGTTCGCCGCGCAGGTTTGGCGACGGTGTTATCACGTTTTAAATATTTGCAAAATTTTAGGGAAACTAAAACTAAATATGTTAATTTTAAATCGCAATAACATTTTTATTTTCATAATAAATAAAATTTTGATATTATTTTTGGTAATGTCATTGGGGTTACCTGTCGACATATTGTATAGGAAAAAGAAAACACGTTTCTTATATGGGGATAACCCATCTTCATATTAAACTTTTTGGTATTGTTGTTATTCGTTAAGATATTCTCCATCATAACAACACATCATATTCTGTGAAAATTACAACCGGGTATCTAATGCGGTACAAAAAATAAAATCCTTTAAAGGTAAGACGTTTTATGAAACTTAAATTAATTATGTTTGACAGGTGACTACGCCTTAAATGACGGTGCGGGTCGCCAACCGTTTTCGAAACTCCAGTTGCCGGTCGTTGGAGCTTGGACTGGTAGGTTTGCGCAACCGTGCGCTCGGCCGTCTCGTTGGCGATTCCCACGCGGATTTCATACAGGTGCTGCTCCAATGCAATCATTATACTCGACAAACGTTGGCCAATTACATAAAACCGCTGTGTGATGCATCGTACTATTGTTGGCCATGGACTCGTAGTCTGTGTAACAACGAAGACGACTGTAGCACCTAATGTTCAATTATGTTCTAAACGATAGTTTATCTTAAATAAATAATGCAGAATTTATATAATTACTGTTGTTTAAAATTAACGCGTGCCTTGTTTTAGTCGGTCAAATTCAACAGACGATTGTTAAAGATACTATTAAATTATAAAATTCATGTATAAGTTGTAAATATATACAATTTATCAATAAGCACTAGCGACGTATATGTGAAATGTTTCGTACAAATGAAACTGTCCTTGACAGACCTATTGACTATCAAACTGACGTATTGAGATCAAACGATAATAATAGATCAAGGTTAAATACTAAACCCGATACTAGAAAACGTATCCGCTAAAAATCACGACTGTATAAAGATACCACCTATATAAAAATCTTATTTTACACAAGTATGAGAAGAAATAAACTGCAAACAAATATACTACATAAAAATTGTTGAAATGTACGTGATACCGCAAAACTATCGAGAAATCGGAAAACTCTGCAAAATGTATATCGCAAAAGATGATTTAGGTTGTATAGATTTAAACCAACACAATAACGTGATAGATGTTGTATGCAATAAATATGTAAGTGAGCTCACGAACTAAACACCTAAGAGGTCACCTGCTGCGCCTAAAGATATATTTACGAGTCCGCAGAACGCATTGCCACGCCGCGCCGCGCCGCGCCGCCACGCCTCTGCCCTTTAAGATTTACTTTACATCCAAATAGATTCGTGAATACCATAGAGACAGGATTCCTTTTCTGCCTATAATCGTTTATACGTTTCAGAGCAGACCAAATATAAAGCTTTACAATTTTATTAAAATAAAATAAATACATATTCAAGGTAACCTATAAAATATTATCATTTTATCGTTCTAAATTCCTCGAATATAAAAGGTCAATTAAATACCTAAATTAAATATTATGTAGATCAATCTGACTCGATGCTCTCAATGTTATCAGGTTATCAAAATTATGTAATACACTAAGATAGTTATGGGCTGGTATGTGTATTTTAGAGCAGTTCGAAGTGGTAAGTCAGGTGTGGCGCTCGGCAACCTTACGTTCTCCAGCAAGACCGACACCAATGCCGATGGTGCTATTAAATATTAACAAGCAGCAATCGTTGTCTAGTTTACACGACTTGATTTTAAACTAGAGGGTATCATTACACTATATCGATGAATAATTGAATATTGAATGCATAGTGTGTTAGATAATTATTTTGAAGTAATGATCGTGCAAATAATTTAAATATATATTTTCATATATAAAGTAAAAATGTTCTTAGAGAATTTCTGTACAGTTTTACTGGTTAACATTTGATTTTATTAGTTAGAAAAATCGTAGAAATGATGACTTGAGAAATTGCCAATTTACTGCCGATACATATAACGCATCGTAAATCAAATGACACTTCTTAGAGCCAGACTATTTTATAACAGATACGCTGCTAGTCTTTATTGAACTCATAATAACTGTTTCCAAAATCAACAACCGAAGCAGTTTCGGCCGATGAGTATTTAGACTTACTGAGTGAAATCGTAAACCTCATGACCTCGATATAGACACCGAGATAATCTTTGATAACTAAGTTATTTAGTGCCTAGAGAAAGTAGTTACATTAGGTATGCGTTATACTAGTAAATCAAACGATACACAAAAGAAAATAGTTACACGTAGATGATCTAATATGCGTAGTAGGTAGATTATTACAATAATGGTCTGATCAATAAACACAGTGGGAACAGATTGACCTTGGCCGGGCAGCACCAACGACAACGGTCGCACGTCAATCATGTTCTATTAGTTCAAAGCCACATCTATAAAGTTCATTACCTCAATAAAAGGAATGATTTACGTTCGTTCAATAAAACCTTTTAAATCTCAGCAGTACAAGTTAAAACAAAACAAAAGATAAAGTAAAATGTCAATTTGAAACCATTGACGTCCAGTTTCAATAAATTATTTGACAATGATATAAAAGTACTATATTACTCTGTAAATTTGATATTTAAATTAAAAATGTTGATTGATTATGAACGAGGTGTGGTTGGTGACTTTGATGCTCAATGTTTTTTATATGAACCCGGAGTAAATTGAAAATTGGGAGACTTTTATTTCTCTGCATTTCTCAATTTAATTATTGTAGAATTCAGTTGTAATCATTTCTGAGACTAAAATATTAATTCAGTTTATTATTTCAGTTCTCAACATAGCTAACAAACAAAAAATATTTATTTTACATCGACGATAACAAGTGAACTGATATACATACGTATCTCGGCATAGTGCCAACAAACAATATAAATAAATTAACTGTCTAATCGATAGACGTGGGAAATAATCGAGAAACCAAGACGGGAATAAAAATACATTACGTGTCCCTTATTAATTTAAATTATACTTAAACAGAACACTGACTTACGCCCTACGTATCTTAGATGTATTAATAGTTTCAATAGTATTACTCATAGCAACTACAACAAAAACATCCGACGCGTCTCGACACCGTTTAGCTATTTTTTTAGGACAAAACAATACTAAACCATTTAAGAAGACAAAATAAATAACAGACCCAACATTGACGTCAGAAAAACCTCAACTATTTCTATTGGTAACACCTTATTCTTCCTTAAATACGTTATAATTATAGCAAAATATAAATTTACCAGCCGCACCCTACTTAACATATCTTTTAACTATGTACATATCAAATATTGTCTTCAGATTATATGGGACACATTATGGATAAGATAGAGCGGTTCGAAAAATTAAATGAAGAAACAGTATAATTTTTGTCTATATTATTAGGTATTTAATATTTAATTTGAAATTAAGGTCTCTAGTAATAACATATAATGGACGTAAAATATTTCTAAATTCAGACGCTTCTCACTTGTAACTTGTTTCAGGTATCGTGAGTTCACGATCACCTCGCTCTCGTCTCGATTGAGAGAAAAACTAGTTCAATCATGGACAAGGTCAGTAAGAAACCCGACGAAAGAATTATGCCATCGCCTGTTTGCGGCTAACCCACTTATAGATATTTATACCTATTTGTAGATATTATTGAGGACGATGTTCAGAAACCCATAAAAAAATTAAATTATATAAACTGTAATCCTAACCCAGTTGTTTCAAAAACAGTGTGATTTATAATCATAACCTTTACAACAATCTATCAAATTAGAGTTCAAAGCGATTTCCATTGTTGAATAAATAATGTAAAAAAATCAAGTAGCAAGGCACATTGCTTGTAGAACTGATGGCCGATGGAGTCTAAGAGGTCTTGAGTGACGAATACACACTGAAAGATGCAGCGTGGACACACCCGCCACATGGTGGACCAATTATCTGATGAAGATTGCGGGAACCCGTTGGATGCGCGCAGTGCAGTACCGGTCATTGTGGTGGCCTTTGCGGCCTAAGTTCAGCAATATACGTCTTTGGGCTAAATGGATGATCCATCAATCCATAGGTACTTTCTATTAGAATTTAAAGCAAAACTGTTGCATAATAATATACCTATATTAAGAAACAATATCTAAATACCCAAAAAAACATGAAGTACAAACAATGATAAATTTATTGGCCATTACGAAACAATCGAACAACCCGCTCCAAGCCCGTGCAAACAATTCAAGGCAATGAGTAAACACCTACAATGAAACATTTTTCACTAACACAATTTCTTTACAACCATCACCGCTCTCAACCTTGCGATTGACAAACAATAAACTTCGATGCCTAAACTTCCATCAGCGAGTGATGCTATTGTGTTGTTAATTATTATTGTAAAGAATTAAAAATAAATTTCATTACCACGTAAAATTTGGTTAGTGAAGCCACAGCATATCTGCTAGCAGTACCTACCGAAAAGGTAATATGTATTTAATTAATTACATCTAAAAAGCAATAATGACCTTGGGTACTCCGACTTAAGAATAACATATCTTTTTTGAAAAAATCATATTCAGTCCATTATTATTTTATTCTTCTGTTAATATGGATAGACCTCACAGCGCAGATCACTACTGATAATAAGCCCTATTATCAGTTTTTATACTATTTACTTATCTATTTATCTTAGATAAAACAATTAAAACATTCTCCAGACTACGCTCAGAAGTGGACTAGCCCAAGAAAGTATCAAATTACCCTTTTAAAATTAGGTTTCTTCCAATGGACTGATTAGGTAACATTTCATTGTTTATTTAGAACTAAATTTCATTTAATAAATAAGTAACACAAAATGTAAAAACTCCATTGATTTAATATATCGTTTTATTGTCGTGCCTTAACACTTAAACACAATATGCAAAGAATGGTTTATAATTTGATCATATAGAACACATTGTAACATGACCAATAACAAACATTAGTTTACCGGAAAACCGGATTAATATATTAACAATAAATTCTAATGATTTATAAAGCATAGCGCGCGCACACGACGACCTTTTCAAACAAATAAACGTAAGTATGCAATGATTACGAAACCGCAGAAGGTTACTCCAATTGATAACTGTTCAGAAACCGATAGTCATAAGGTTATTAAAACCATTTTATATATTACCACGGTCGTTTCGAGCGTGAATAAATAAAGCGGTACAAATTACACAGGATCGCTCCGTAATTACTTTAAGAGACACCAATCAAGTTTAAAGCCAATAAATTCTTTCATCATATCAAGCTCGCAAACGATCGTATCGCGTGACTAAAAGGTTGACATTTAACATTTTAGTTCGAGTGATCGAGACTGAACATCGTTATAACTGTTATTAGAATACTAGTAGCAAAAATAAACCAATATTACATACTAGCTTTTGTCCGCGACTTCGACTGCATGGACATCTGAATTGGGTCTTTATAGGGATAAAAATATCTCATGTGACAATCTAGGTTAAAAACTACATAAGTGCCAAATTGTATTGAAATCCATTAAGCCGTTTTTACGAGATTGAGATACAAACATCCAAACATACTCACATTGAAAAACAAATATCGAAAATCTGCCAACGGTTTATAGATTATACATACGAAGATAAGAAAATAACTGAAATCATTCTATAATATACCCCCTTGAGGGATTTTTCATAAAACGTGAAACACTCTTTATTTCTTACCAAAGCATAAATATGAATGTTCATTTCCATAATTTGAGAACTGTAGGTTTTCCATACAAACTTAAATCCCCTATTTCATAACACCTTCAAGTTTTTTTTTAAGCCTTTGCTCTTCTCCAAAGTTCAATATTCTATACCAAGATTCATCATTGGTTCAGCGGTTTAGGCATGGAAACTTAATAGATTGACAGACAGGCAGACAGAGTTACTTTCGCATTTATAATATTAGTTTGGATAATACACTTACATACATACCTACTAACAAATTTAGTGCAGTAATTATACTGATCAGAAATTTCGAATACTTGGTCAGGTTAACTATTATTTTGCGCCAATTTACATCTAAATATTTATATATTAAATACATATACGTACCTTATGGTAAGTGAGGGTAGGGCCGACAATAGATCGCGCTTACTTAACAGATGCCGATTCATTCTTCGCTTGAAGCCTCCTACGTTATAGATTAAAACAAAAGCCGAGCATGAATTCCATGCCTTAGCCGTATACATAATAAACGAAAAAGTGAATCGCTTCGGGCGAAACAGAGGAATGTTCACCACATAAGGGTGGACACCCTCACGACGTCTAGTTATACTATGGTGGGACGGATTGAGCGGAATTAGATCGAGCTAATTCTGTGCACACTTTCCAAAATGTTACTTATAGAACACTCAAAGGCAAATCGCTTTACGTCGATGCTCTAGAGGTAGACCTCTAGATAGTCGAGACTGAGCATTCTTGTCTTTATCGCCAACAACGAAGTCGCTCAACGGCTAACTGATAATTGGCCAATCGACAAGCAGTATTCCACACATAACCATATTTGTGCACAGTAAAAAGCTAACAAGCTGGTAGGGTGTGAAATAGTGTCTTACCTTGAAGAGAATTGTAAAATAGAATTAACTTGTGGATTATAAGTGTAATGGTCAACTATATAGTAACATTTAAAAGGTTATTGTGGTATTATAAAACTATTACTTTAACTAAATAACACCGATTGTTCTATTTTTTAACTGCGTACACAATCCAATATAATATGAGTTGACCATAAACATGAAGTGAAGATCCGAGAATAATTTTGTTAAAATGAATAGCTTTTATAGTAAAACAAATAAAGTCGAGTCAAACCGTACAATTAATTTGGATCGGTCTAGTAAATAAGAGCCGTACAAGGTTGTCAGACAACTTTACACGAGTAATATAAATATAATTTTATACGGTGAGCATACAAGATAGTTCAATTTTATAATGAAGCAGTTCGCGGTCAGTGTTAATTATATTTTCAATTTCACAACCCACCCACAAAGGCTCCGGGCATGCATAACATAGCTCCAAGAACACTTTACAAGTGAGATTATTTGCAGTTCATTTAATTGCTCCAACGCCATATTAATTTAAAAATATCAATACGACCCATGATATAAATATTTATTAGGAATAATTTCAAAACGTCATGTATATTGTTGTTGATTGTTAATCAAAATGTTTTATAGTGCGAAGCCCAACTTGTAAATTACGAACCAGTTGTGTTAAATTTCATTTAAACCGTTCTTCATTCGATGTACGAACGTACTAGAAATAGATATTTCAAACAAAACTCGAGGTTACAATCGCGTGGGGGAATCGAGCGGGGAGTGTTTTTCATAGATTAACGAAATAGATGGGATTTATTTTTTTCCGTTCTGCTTATGATGGTAAAGTTACGTCTGTGCCGATCTACAATTCAAAATACCAGCGATAGATCAACAATGTATTGTCAGTGACCGCTGTCATACCAACCTTCGTAAATAGATATCGTATGCACCGGCTGGTCCCGGAAAGTGAAATCAAAAGTGAAACATAAAGCCGACTTCTTCGCTACATGCTTGGTGGTTACGATCTAATTGGACTGTAAGTACAGCTTTAGGGCCCTAGCACTGAGCAAACCCTATATTTGTTATTTTAATTAAATTAATACATCTGTAATTATAGATTTAAGCCGAACTATTTACACTATGAGGACAAAACTCACACCAATCGGGTGAAAAAATGATGGAACTAATAAGTTGGAGAAAACCCAGCCGAGTGGACCCAGTGAGAATAACATCAACACCTCGGTAAAGAAAAAAAACCTCATGAAAAAACCTGGTACTTCGAGAGACTTTCTACCAATATTACCTACCATCACGTTTAAACATACAGATACAGAATTAATATTTTAGTGTTTGAAGTCACCAGTATATCTCGGGATGGCGCCATGGCGTGGCGCAGTAATTAATTTCGTGGCTTATCTCAAAGAAAGGCTCTACTGCAATAGTCCGACTTTACAGTCTGGTAATCTTCAGAGAGATTTCTAAAGTTGATTCGATAAAGTTATCGCAATGTGTATTTCGCAGAATTAGATATTGGTACTTAGGTTTCGCTAATATTACTACACTACTACAATATCTTAACAACACGAGTCTAAAATTTACCTTTCATAAATAATAAGAGCTAAACTAAGAGAACGCAAAAATTATAAAATACTATTTTTAGACGCAATCATTTATATATGGAAAATGTTGTGATATTCAAATAACGCACAAAATTTCATAAACTAACAAATTACATAATTACTTTATTTTCCCACACAGTGTAAATCAACGTATATAAAAAAAAACATGATATTATGTTAAGAGAATAACTGGAAATACCCAAAATAATACAATTTATCAAACGACTATAAAATTGGCAGCTCGGTACCAATTTCGTTAATTGCACATATTCGCGTTGACAATTGCAGTATAACGACCCTGTCGAACCATAAAAACGTGTATACAATACAGGTATAATAACAAAAAGTATGCTTGAAAGTTACAATCGGCACAAAAAACACATTGAAACAGCCGTCTATATTATTACCTGAATTACAAAAAAATCGACAGGTATTTACTTTTTTCCCTACGCACATCCAACATATTATCGAACACACTTCAAGTGAACATTACAAGTGTACATTATAACTACAATACCGCAAACACAAGCGCTATAGCTCCAAATAAAAATAAACAAGGACAATTTCGATACATTGAGTACAATAGCTTAATACAACCGTAAAATTCAAAGTATTGTAACGTTAATATTCCTATTTTATACATAATATAAATAATCTATACTGAATAATATAAATCTCAAGAAATCGTTTGCTTGTACGTACGCTCTAATCTCTAGAACTGCCAGTCACATTTGAAAAAAATTCTATTGTATTTTATAACTTATTTTATTGAGGAAGGTTATAGCCTATATAACTTCACGCTACGACACTGAGGAGCGGAGCAGTAACCACGAACGTCAAGGAAACTGGCATGTTGTAGGGAAGTACGAGAATTGAGAACTACGGTAGGATACACAGGTGCGTTAGTAACGGCGCGCGGAGCGGTGGAGAGCTGGTAGAATTAATTTAAAACGGGTCAAACCGTAGGGCACAGTCTATTATAGAAAAGAAAATACAGGGCACGTGGATCGCAACGTGGTGGTTGGTACTGTGTACCATGTACCCCTGTTTAGACGGATCACGTTTTCGTACCGTGGCGTCGAAAGGCCCGGCGGGCGGGTGTCTAGGCAGCGGAGCCACGTGATGAGGTGACGCGTAGCCACTAAGCCACGCCGCGCCACGCTTGTGACGCACTAGGAAGAGGAATTTCGTTTTATCGATAAACCTCTCTCTGACAAGGACTAGATGATTTATGTAATTTCATGTACACAAGATTATGATAACATTAACGAATGACAAAACAAAGTAATAAAACTATCTAAAACGTTCAATCATGGACGTTTTTATGGGTTGGTGTTTAGGGAGATCCAACATTCCCTTAGTCTAAGCTGAAACGCTAATATTTGCCGAATATTCATCTTTTGTATTTACGACACAAATTTATTATGAACCTAAACTGTAATTTTCAAACGATTGGTTTTATTAGTGAAAGCTATATAGACGCTCGTGAGTCCACATATACATACATACACGATTTATCATAAACATGTTGTTCTGTCTTCGCTACAAAATTAGTTCAACTTCAATTGAATTATGACAATTCAAATTTATTTGGAGATAAAGATAACAAACACTACTTCGTTAAATATAATATCATGAATAAATAAATATTCGGGAGAAAAAAAAAGGTCAATGTACGATCCATAGCGAACGATAGCGACACGTTCTGAGCTCACCTAGTGACATGCTTGCGTTTGTCGTATCACGCCGCCGAGCCGCTCCGCTACAAAGATTATTATGGTTCTTTCTATAGAGTCCATAGACACAACCTAATATACCCCTAAAATGTAAGATAACAATTGAGAAAGCCAAGATTTTATAAAAGTTTTATATTAGTACACTTTATGTGGGCGCATCCGTTAATAATACTTCCGGCGAACTCGTATCGCCATCTATCCACCAAATTATTAATTAGATAATAAACTACTGTAAATTTTTATTTTATTATAAATTAATATTAATAAAATTTTCTTGTTTTACCCTAATATAAATAATACAAGACGTAAGTTTTTATCATCAGTAATTTGTCGTTGGGTGCAGGCCGCACAAGATCGGTCGCTCTGGAGATCTATGGGGGAGGCCTATGTTCAGCAGTGGACGTCCTGCGGCTGAAATGATGATGATGATGATGAATTTGTCTTGTGAAAAAAGGAGCTTGTATTTCAGTTTATTACACATAGATGACTTCCTACAGCGTATAATATTATTCAGCGTATTGGTACTGAGATCATTGTTGTTTCCAGATGGTACACAAATGTTGAATTATTGTAACTCTGCTCAATTAATATATTGTATAAAAACTTGCTCCTTTTATAATTACTAATCCTGGTCAGTAGCGCCGAGATTATACAATGATGTATATGAAAGGACCTAACTTAAATTAAATTAATTAAAGAAACAAGATATAATTTAATATAAGTTGAACTTTTTTTAAAAACCAAATTATATGATTCATTATCCTATTTAATTACTAGGGATATACTAAATACTATATTGAGTTTAAATTTGCCGTTAGCAACAAAGCGTTTGTAGATATTTCTAAACGAAGCCAACACTTGTTACCGACTCCGGTTAACGGTTTTAACAAAACACGTGACGAAAACTCGATACGAGCACGTAGTTATGCAATCACTGCAAATGATTTAAACGTCTGACCCAATAAAATGCACGTTAAAAGCAACACGTTCATGGAACTGAACTTTATGCTGACACAAAGAAACACTCGCAACGAGAATAAAATAAACAATCACTTGCATTCATTTATAAGAACCAGATGGAACAACGATCAATAGCGATTGAGAAAAAAAAACATTAAAGCACATTTTTATCACGACATCGATTTGGATATAACATTGTCCATTAGAGATCAAAAGTTCCTTTTCTTAGTCGACTTTGGGTTGAAAGATTTAATCTTTTTGACGTGAATACTTCGTTCGTTCATCTATAAATTTGCTTCCATAGTGACAGGTAATTAAAAAAAACTGATAACAGAAAATCGAGGGTATTGCAACTAACTACATATTATCTATCATCTACATCCAAATTTTAATTGCACCACTAGATGTTTATAATTAAAGGATCAAACAATTCGTTGCATAGGAGTGAGGACTGACGCACGGGGAGGAGATCGCGTCACCATTTTGCGGTCGTTTCACGGCTTCAAATATTTTCCATTTTGTATAAAATATGACTCAGAGAAGCCATGACTCTTGTTTTAGTTTCAATCGAATGCTCTCGTTAATATTCATTGATAACGTACACAAAACGTTAGTGTCGAATACGTATTGTAAATGGTGTTAATGTTAAAAATTATGAGAACTTAATACAATGTCTGCTTACACTCGTCAAAAATCCAAATTAAAATATATAAATCGTATTCAGTTTTTAAAGGGCTTGTCAATAGCAATCCGGTGATACCCATCAAATATTATGTGACCGGGGGATCGGGAACGTAAAAAAAAGTGAAAGCGTCCGAGCGTACACATATTCACGTAAAATACACGGCTTTATCCCCGACAAAGCCACACCACGTATTTTTTAAAACTAATTTTAGTATTCAATTGTCCGCAACTACATCATGCTGGTGAGAAAAACAAGCTTCACTGGAAAGAGAACAGTTTGAAGTTGTATTGAAAACTGTGAATACCCGACAAGACAATTTTGCCTGTTAAAGAAACTGATTTATTGTCTCACGTTCAACGGTTCTCATTTATCAAGTATTACCGGGTGAGCTACACAAAAGGGTTTAAATGCATTACCGATTTAGTACGATCGTTTATCGGTACGACATTGAGCCCAGTCATATTAGGGCTTTCACCTCGGAATGAAAGATAATAAGCTGCAAATTGGTATGAACCTTTGTTTTGTCATTCTAAATGTTGTCTCAAAAGTCACAATCGTTATCGTGTCCGCGTCTCAAGATATTCAAGGTCAAAGGTCACAAAAAATCGGTTTTTCGCGAATATCTGGCTTCCTATCGGTTAAATGAGATTTGCATTTATTATAAAAGTTGTAGGCTATAAAATTCCCTACAACTTTTGTTTAAACTTTTTTTTCATACAACCAACCGTTTTGAAGGTAGAGCGCGAAGAGTGCACGTCGTACAGTCATATACGGCCTAATGCAAGGTCAAGCGTGAGTTATGGTTATCAGTACGTTATAAAGTCAATTATTTACTTGGAAATTATAATTATTAAACAATGCCTATTATTTATGTACTAACTATTAATTATTATATTTAATTAAAGTAAGTAACTTGATTATTTATTATCATTTCCGCTACACGCAATTCATCAAATTTACAAACTAAATAAACCTGTACAACTGTCAACACTTCCACCAAAAGTGTAGCAGCTCATCAACACATAAAACGTGTCTACTACCAGATTCAAACGTGGTTAGGGAAGACTTAGAACCTCAAGAATGGGCTGGATGCTTGAAACTGAAATCCTGGAGTCCATACGAACGTTATTACCTCCAGCACCAGCCGAACTACTAAACGTAATATTTTGCAATTGCAAAAATGGTTGTGGTTCGCTGTGGATGCAGAAAATCAGGGCTACAATGTTCTTTAGCTTGCGGCCAGTGCAACGGACAAGCTTGCCTCAACGCTTCACTGTATCCAAGTAATCCCGATGAAGAAAATACTATGATCCGATATTCTGGAGGTTTGAGATGAACATAACAGATAATGAGGATGATGACAATGAATCGAACATTTTTGAGCGACAAGAGAAGAAGACGACGAAGTAAGAAGATAATTAGCTTCCATTTCCCATTTCATTACAATTAAAATCAACAAAGATACTTTTGATATTTGAACTCACATTTTGACAAATGTATATTATGCCGTATTTAATAATAAAAAATATGTGTAAAATATATACTCTTACTATCATTTTAACTTAAAATAAAACTAAAATATATAATCCAGAATTAATAATATTTTATACTTAAATAGTTAAATATGAATAATATATAAATAATCAAGTTACTTACTTTAATTAAATATAAATAATTAATAGTTAGTACATAATAATAAGGCAATTGTTTAATAATTATAATTTCCAAGTAAATAATTGACTTTATAACGTACTGATAACCATAACTCACGCTTGACTTGCATTAGGCCGTATATGACTGTACGATGTGCACTCTTCGCGCTCTACTTCAAAACGGTTGGTTGTATGAAAAAAAGTTTAAACAAAAGTTGTAGGGAATTTTATAGCCTACAACTTTTATAATAAATGCAAATCTCATTTAACCGATAGGAAGCCAGATATTCGCGAAAAACCGATTTTTGTGACCTTTGACCTTGAATATCTTGAGACGCGGACACGATAACGATTGTGACTTTTGAGACAACATTTAGAATGACAAAACAAAGGTTCATACCAATTTGCAGCTTATTATCTTTCTTTCCGAGGTTGACCCCTTTTTTTACCTAATATGACTGGGCTACGAATTCGATCGGAGATAAAAAAGCCTACGGCAAATATTGCCTTACAACTGAAACCCGACCGAAATGTTTGTGCGACAAATGAGTGGAAAGGGTATACTCCACCCCCAATTACTACAGTCGGAAGTTCCACAAAAGGCCAACAGTAATTTTGGAGGGTATGACAATTTATTACACCGCAGACTTATAATAGTTGAAAGTTTTTATTACTTTCCTTTCATTTTCGCAGTTATAATAACAGCTACGGTGCGGCGCGGCGCCCTTCAGCGAGGAGGAAGGATATTGTTCTTTGAACTGAAAAAGTATTTATAAATAAATGTACTTTTTTTGTGCTATAAACTGTCAAAGGAACTAATTATCGTCATGCACAATATTCCATAAGCGTCTTCGTACTTCGTAGTAATTTTCTTTTTTTACCCGACTGCAGCAAAGCCAAAATGAAGGGTTATGGTTTAGCAGTCTATGTAAATATGTATGTAAGACTGTTTCACTGCGTCGTAGCTCCTAAATTACTCATACTTTTTTGATGAAGAATTAGGTGTCAATCGATTTCTTACTATGGTACTAATGACATAGGCTATATTGTATAAAAACTAAATAAATTTGACGGATAGTACAACAAAAAGTGACGCTTTCTGGTTTTTTGTTCTGCTATCGTATCGAGTGGGATTTCAAAATATGTAAATGAAAGAGGACAAAATTTTGAGAACCTAAATATAGCACAATATTAACTAACACATTAATTAACATATAAAAAATTATGTTGACGACAGTAATAGTAAATTAAATAAGTATACCAAGAGACAGAAAAACAATGTTATACTATAAAATACTTAAATGCAGTGTTTATGAATATTATTAGCGCTATCTGCAATTCTGAATTTCAATCGTGTAAAAAGAACAGAATCACCAACCCACTTCCGTTTCGTATTTTTGTCCATACGCGTTTGATCTTGATTTCTGAAGCCTATTCACTATACGTTTGAAAACCCTAAAGTTATAGATGAAAGTCAAACGCCGGGAGTGAATTCTACTCCTTTGGCGGTCGCATAATAAACGAAGAAGTACACAGCTGTGAATCGGGGGATTATTTACCAAATAAGGGAGGAAACCTTCACGATGTATAGTCGTTCTGTGGTCGAACGAGTTTGAGTGGAATTAGACCGAGCAATTCCTGTGCATACTGTCCAAAGTGTAACCTGTGAAACACTGAGGCAAGCTACCTTAACTTGATGCTCTAGACCAGCGGTGTCTAACTTTTAAACTTTTCCTAACTTAATATATAAAAAATATTTACAAGGAAAAATTATATGAAGTTGTATGGGCACCATACATGGCGATCCGAAGTCGAGCTAGTGACCGTAATGATTTGAATTAGCGATAAATCTAACAGGCAGGCTGGGACAGTCCAGCCCGAGGCTACCACGATAACACTATCCAATTACTTGCCAAGATACCGAACACCAGACTAATACAACCACCATGACGTATATCACCCTGATAAATAATCCATCGGATACAGATACCTACATAAATATATGTGCAAAAAAAAATTCGCTTTTTTTATAGCACCACGTTATTTATATACCTGACGGTAAGTACAATCCAACGAGTTAAATTATTTAACTAGGAAAAAAATACTTGTCAACATTTAAATATTTTTGCTTTTGATTTCCAGACGTCGTACTTAAATATTGTTTAACTTAAGCCACTCCCACAATTAAAACGCATCTAACGATACCTCGTATACAAAAATCCATCAAACCGTTTAGGTTACAGATCGTGCCAAAGAAATAGACATACACACATACGCTTCAAAAACATAACTCTCCTTTTTCGCAATTGGGTAAAAAAAACGGCGACCACTGAGAGATCGGTGATCCATCGACAGTCGCCGCTGTCATGCCGGCCTGGAAGCCTCTCGGCAGCTGGATATACAGTTGCAACAAACTAATGATGGTCACGACACGACTCGGGCGAGTAAAAATACCTAGTAACACCGCGCTTGATTTCCGGGTATACACCGGGAGATCCCGAAACGTGCGTGCCACTAAGTCGGATTTACACTTTGTGTATTGTAGTTGCGCTCTAGTGGAACACACTAGTCGTGTACATATTTGCACGAGCTATAAAAATGAAACCAGACAATTTTCAAGTAGAATCTCATTGCATATTAGAAAGATTCTATTTTATTTATTTTTTTATAATATATAGTAGAAAACAAGTGTACATTGCATCTGATATCAAGTAGTCACAACTTAGCTATATATAATTAACTTCAAAGGACTGCTGTCCTGAGGGCAGTCATAATAGCTTACTATGCCTAAAGATCGGTAGGCAACGCGCATATTGTGATGTTTCTATTGATGCAAGCGTTTATAGACTGCGGTGACCGCTTATAATCAGGCAGACCATGGCCGTTTGCCACCATCGTGGTATAAAAAAGAATATTGAGTTAGAACGCCTTATATACCAGTACTTGTCGTCAACTACACCTTTCAGAGCGGAATACAGCAGCGTGAGTAAGTACTATTGCTGAGGAATGGAGACAGAAGAAAGTAACACCACAGTTTTACCACTAATTCTCATACTCTTTCTGACTAGTTATTTTCAATCTAGTTTTTATTTGTATCGCTGGTCTGCGAGTAAGTTAACTTTCTTACGTGAAATGTACTCTGAGAATGCCCGTATCCATTAAACCAGGTTTCGTTACGAAAGCCCAGATATGCACCGATACATGAAACCGCGCCGTGTTGTCGATATGTAAAAAATACTTAAAACCCACAAGTCACACCGTATTTTCACTTTGTCGCATCGTACGCATATGCTGTGAGCTCTTAACCTTTTTCCCATCGTAGGTCTCGTCTCGTTTTACACAAGAAACCGTTGTAGACATCCACTCGGCACCGGCAGATAATTAATTCTGTCCTGGGCTACTTATGTTACCGGCCGAGTAGAAACCGCAGAGCCCTGTGGTGGACAGAGAACACGTTTCATCGCAGTCGTATTAGTCATTTAACTTTGCTCCAGTTTTAAAACTGATATAGCATTGGCTATGTTATGTCATAATTAAATAAATATTCTGTTTAACCGTGAACTTTTTGTTACTTGTTTTTTTTAAACACGTGCTCCGCAGACTAAGACCTCTCCTTTTTATATTGAAGTCTTTGTCTTTAAGAAAAATTGTTTCTAAAATATTAACATGCAATTTATAGAACTAAAAACGAAATGAAGCCCTTCTTTTATGTAATTTTTCTCTTATATTTATAATCTTATTACAATATATAAATATAATAACATACATTTTGCTCAGTTAGAAAAGAGCAATGTTGATACAGTAGTTTACCAATTATTAGAAATTTAAGTCGTTTATTTCTTTGTTACATATGTATCTCATTTTTTTTCTTTTTCTTGTTACTCGTTATATTCTATTTATCATGTAGTCTACACTTTTAATTATAGTAGCACTAAGCATTGCCCTCTGTCTATTTCTCTATAATTGTTCTAGTGTTTATTATGTAAGTTTTCAAATCGACAAATAAATTAATATTATGTGTTGACTACATACTGATTACATGACAAACTAAACATACATGCTAGACTTAAATACAAATAGTCTTTATATATTATTATTATTAAGATTTATTAGCTACTAGCTGATAACCCTGTGACTTTGTCTGCGGTATTTTTATTATATTAACACCACGACACGAAACAAAGACAAACCTCTATAATTTTATTTCTAAAGAATACTAACTATTTCGGAGGTGCTTTTCTGAGCTATTATAATTGTTAGTTATTATTGGGTTCAACAACCTTTTACATGGAAAAGGTAGGAAGCGATCATCGATCTCGTGAATGAGCATTGTGTTTACAAAACGGATACTTATAATGAAATTATGATACCTATTAAAATAGTTTAAGACTGTAGCCAGATGAAGTATACCGTAGCTCTAACGGACAAAAAACATCCAGCCTGACTATACAAGAACACGAAGTTGTATAACATAAAGAAGATTAAGTGGAAGCCTTACAAGGCTATGAAAGCGAGTCGACCGCAATCCCTTCCTTCGTTGACAGTAGTCGAACTACCGAAGCGCTTGATTCAACCGGCGGCGGTTATGAAAAGGTTCCGTACGATGGTTGTAGTATAGTATACTCGAAAACCATAATACATACATAAGCAACGTTACGAAAAAACATCTTTATCCAATTAATATAAAGATATTGCTATTTTTGTGTAACCCTCAAATAATTTTAATATGAGTATACCGAAAATAAATAAAAACCTCCTGAATATTAATATTATTGACCTTTAAAAAAGACAAAAATTGGTGTACAGTATTATTAACACTTGAATGAATTCAACGGGTTTTGTACAATAACTGACCTCGACGCATATTTGATAATCGCTGTCACAGACGTTCTAATTCGTTTTTATATAAATTCTCTGCAGGTTTTAGATTTTGGCCTCAATCTCATTTGATGTTAAGTGATGATGTGGCCCGAGATGGCAACACGCTAAGCCTAGTGGGGGAACTGGATCTCAATCAAGTGGAGCTGTCGGAACACACCTGTAGGTGCTTGGCGACAGATTTTCAAGCTGAGGGAGGTAGCTAGGCTATTGACGTAAAAGTCAATAATGAGATCACCGAAGACAATGAATCTGCAGACAGAATGCCACAAGCACGGGCTCTGACTTGGTCAGATTTATAAAGTTCGCCGAGTCGTCCGCGTGCTCATTCAGATCGAGGCTTACCGGATAGCTGTGCCCGGCGAGTAGCGACACTCGTGAATCGATTATCATGCGTTACAAATTGCGAGCGAATCAAAGTATACATACACTACACGCAATGTCCTATTATTATCACCCTCAATGTTAAAGTGATGACAAACTTTGCGTTTTTTGTTACGATTTCCACAATTTATTACGCTTTAGGGTTTCATGTACATAGACACAACTATACAAATAAATAAAACGTAAAGTATCTGTTTGTAATGACAATAATATTAACGGGACTTTCACTGGCAGATAGGTGATGTGATAAAGAGTAACTTAGGTTACTTTTATTTTAGAAAATAATTAAAGTTTCGCACAAATATAAAACATTTTTATCTTAAAATAAGCGGCGGGCGACCACCGTAGATGGAAGCGGGGTCACCACAATACCGACAGCATTTTGTAGTCCACGCGAGCGGAACCGCGCGCATATCTAGTTTACAATATTGTTGACGATCCCAAACTCAGAAGCAGTATCGATTCTTTACGTCTATATAGAGACTTTGCTTCCTTGTGTTTGTTCTACCGTTTATATAATGGGTTGTATTCCGAGAAATTTTTCGACATGATGATTCGATTATTCATTCTGACATCTTAGAGCCTAAATTATCGCAGATAATCCGATTTCGGATGAATTACCTTCTGGAGGAGGAGATTTTCCCAGGAGACTACAATAGGAGTTTCTTCAAGAGAGGAGTGAACAGGTTTTGAAAGGGTCCGCAACCGCTTATCATTAGTCTGACCGCGTAATTATTTGGCACTGTCGTGGTATAAAATAAAAAATATAATCTAGTGTATTAGGTTATTTCCAAATCGCCCAATGGTATTACAATAACCGTTTGAACTTTTCATGAACATAACTTAGCAACAGAGAAACATGGTTACGAAAGATAATTGCGAGAGCTCGCGATGTTTTCACCAAAGCCAATCGCCTGTTAAATAGCAAACGTGGATGTAACAACTAACGAGAGAAACTATAATCGATCTATTACAAGAAATAAGTGATAATATAATGTCTATAATAAATAACAACTTCTAACAATGTTTATTGTCAATCAGTCAGGATTTGCTTCCATTATTCCTCAAGGCAAGAAGTTCTCTACTTTGTTGTTGGTCCTGATTATATGACATGGGAATCGGAATATAGAGCGATCATATACTAATGTCATTGCATGTGGCTACGCCTGAGGAGAGGCATATCAACAGTTATTATAGAATCCAGATAGTGGCCTCGTGTGTGTCCGGCGGTATCATTGATAAATTATAATTTTTGTATTGTATTTGGTTGTATGATTTGAGGTCACGGGAATCCGAGTGGCCTATCTGCTTTTTTCGATAAACTGACCCATTAAAAATATTTATAATCTAAAAATGCACTTTTACAAAACCACAATGGTCGAAAATTATTTACGTACTACTAACATTAGCGATAGCATGAATTTAATTTAATTACTTTGGGCCAATGTGGTTTTGTTAAAGCACATTTTTAGATTATGAAAATGTTAGAATGCATGCATCGAATAGAATATATCGAAAAAAGCAAATAGGCCACTCTGGTTCTCACGTCTTGATTGTGTACGGTTTTTGTAATCAACCAGCATAGTTTTAATACTAGAAAAAAACACAAATTGGTTATCCTATGTTTCAGATTCAGTAGCACGAATATTTCTTCTTTTTTATGTAATAGTGTTAGGTTCTATTAGTTCAAGGACTACGCCAAGCAGGTTTTACTGTCAAATGTTTATTTATTATAGAGTGAATGATAGTGATGTTTGGAAATTACTCTCTCTCTGTACATACCGACACTTAATTAATATTTATTAACTGTAAATATTGTCTATAAAGATAAGAAAAAAAGGAACGAAAATGATAAACCTGATCGAGCTTCTTACCGGGTCTTCTCAATAACTGGGATGATTTCCAAACCGGTAGTAGTTTTCTATCGTTCTTAGGTGCATTCTTAAGAACTATATTCAATTAAAAAAAATTAAAATAAATCATTCTGATATATATTTTCTCGGTACAGCGGTTTATTGTTCGTAAATAAATGGTTCGAAACGTTCACGGATAACAGAAACGTGGATGGATGTAATGTTGTGTCCGTCATGTTTTGTGTCAGATAGGACGGCTAGCCCGTGGGGATTGCGTAACGTACCACAATAATCATTAGCGATCAATCTAGCAAGCTCCGGCCGACGCGACAGCTCCGAAGGTTCACTATTATTAAAATGCCTCTTCTAGCACGACATTGTATTTCATAGAAGCAAGTAATAATTATAGTTTTAGATAAAGGATATGAACTATTCAACGCCGGCGGCACTCAGACTTGGTTATTTGCATTGATGTCGTGACAACTGCGATTCGGTTGCGGTACACACGCTTGGAACGCATACGGGCAATTGAAAAGAAACCGTGTTATTGTGGTAAATGCTGAGGAATCGAGTCGCAATTGCTGCTCCTGGGCAAACCGTACTGTGTGCTTGGTAGAAGATAACAACACCCCATCCCCTCGTCATTTCTTAACAGCGTGATATCTCTGTAACGCTTGTAACATTAGATATATCTCTCAACTTTAAAAAATGTATACTTATGAATGCAAGTAAAAAAAAGTGTAAATAATGTCATCAGCTACATAGAGATCAGTTGCGACTGTAGCTTACGATATTTGTCGTCATATTTTGTTTCAAATACACGAAAACAACTATTATGAGCAAAAAAATATTTTTATTAATTTTTAAGAGGCATTCTATTATTGTTTTATTTTTTTTTTCATTACCTTTAATATAAATGATTTATTTCAGTGTTCGGTTAGTATGTTGATAACTTCGTTTTAGGGGAACAAAAATGGTTTTTTTTACTAAGGCGTACCATTACGAAAATTTTGAAAAAAAATCTGAATAATTTATAACTTACTAAATGTGCCGGTGGCTTCGCTCACGTGGACTACAGAATGTCCGCGCGAATTTTGCTACCCCCGTTCCCGGCTATTTTAAGACAAAAATGATTATTGTGGGTGTTCCTTAGAAGATACATGCATACTCTCCCGCACTTTTTTGTAGGTCTTTTTAATGCCTATAATTATATTTTACATTAATTTGTTATATCTCTTATGGTTTACTTAGCATAAGCTTTAAAATTAATGCTTTAGCTAAATTTAATGTGACTTGATTTTAATGATGTATTACTTAAATGATTTTTACACAACGAAAACGTCAATAAATTGAATTCACAACGATAGCTAAATTTATCATACCGCACTTCCGTCACATAATGCGCGCGCAGCTCTCAATTTTATCGTCTATTCGCACAAAGAGAAACACAATTACTATTATTACTTATTATTTGATAGTTTGGAGAAGCGCAAGGCCATAGATAATATAACAATAATAATTACTTTAAGCGATAATAATAGAATTTGAGCCTCACGCAATACGTATGGATACTGCGTGTCAGGGTAAAACTAAAAACACAACAGAACATACGTAATTAACTCCGGTTAGGTACTATAATAATAACTTTATTGTATTAGGAATGTCCCGGGACACCACAGTTCGTCGGTCGTTAACCTGAAGCATTTCATTATGAGCGTCCGGCGGTCACGCATTGCGTATTGAGGTATATGGAATATTGCAACACAAAACTGTGCCTACACAATATGTTAGCACTGTAATAATTGTACCGTAAAATCCAATCAAAGTTTGAATAAATAAAATATGTGTCAACTATCCAAAAATGGATATGGAATTTAAATTGGAGCCCTCTCTCAATGATGTCGAGAAGGTAAAGGGGGTCGTCGATGCAACGGAATTTGGTATACGGCTTGGAAGTGAGTTATTAATAAAACTCCCCGTTAAATTCGTTGACCTATAAGAAAGAATTTATCGATGTTATTATTGTAAACAGTAAAATTGTTTTAAACTTAACTTAATCGAAGCTATCAATTAGCTTGTTTTATAAGCGTGTTGTAATATTACTGTTATGAAGATTACATTAGCAAAATATTAGAGACTATTTCGGGAAAATTTTACAAATACAAAAAATATAATTCATAATGTCACTTTTAACTAAGTACAAACAAATAACAAGTGTATTTTGAAAAACAAAATAAAGAGAACCTGCGTCAGTCTTGGCATATCTCGGTGGTTTATATATTAGATCCTTACATATGAAATTGATGTTTTATTGAAGTGGCCACTTTGATCTCAAATATCAGGCGTTTGGTTAGGAATTCCAAATTGAAATTTATTTAAAATTTAGGCTTGTGTATTTGTGTTTCGAATTGAGTGATTCATTTGTTTTCGCACCGTTTGATTTTTCTTTGACATCGTTCTTTTCACAAAATAGAAAACTTAAAATATCACGTTATTTACTAATATGAGTTTCACCACGTTAATGATGTGTATGGAGAAGCTACTGTAATAGAAAGCACGGTACATTTTTGGTTCCATCGTTTTCGTTCGGAGAGCCTAGTTGATAATGAAAATTATAGATGATCGTGGAAGCGGATCCATCGCAAACCACGTCAGAGTTAACGGCAGGCATCAGTGTGAGTTATAAAACAATTTTAATTCACTTGAAACATATTGGAAAAGTGAAAAAGCTCGAGAAATGGGTACCGCATGAATTGACTGAAGCACACCAACAAATACACATTGAGTTCTGCGTTACATTACTCAACAGTCACAATAAAGAGGAAATTTTAAATCGTTTTGTTACTTGTGACGAAAAATGGATCCTTTACAACAATTGGAAAAGATCATCACAGATGTTGTACTCAGAAGAACCGGCTAAATCCTGTCCCAAGCGAAAGTTGACTCAGAAAAACGTACTGATAAGAGTTTGGTGGACAAGTGCTGGTTACATACAATACAGCTTGGCCAATGGATAACGGCAGATCTGTATTGTCAACAATGGCAAACCATGATGGAAAAGGTAGCCGTTAAATAACCGAGACTGGTCAATATCTCAAGCCCACTACCGCTTCAGGACAACGCCAGGCCCCATACGTCACGACAGACGGTCACTAAATTAGAGTAACTTCGGTTGGATTGTCTCCGACACCCACCATGTTCCCCGGACCTTGCTCCAACCGATTACCTCTTTTTTAGGAATATGGACAATTTCTTGCAAGGAAAAAAATTAAATTCCGATAAGGCTGTCCAAACCGCCTTAAAAGATTTTATTACTAACTCGCTCCCACAATTTTTTTCAACAATGGAATCAATGAACTACTTTTTAAAATGGCGAAAGTACATAAATAATAATGGTACATACTTCGAATGATTTTTTTTTTAATCAACATAATCGAATTCTATGCTAAATTTCATTAGAATTCGTCCAGCCCTTTGAGCGTGATTGATTGACAAACATTCAATCAAACGTACTTCATATTTAATAACTTAAATACTACTAACCGCCCCGCAACGATGCTCTGCCTTTTCCAGTAGTCAAGAACTCGACCACTGTACTCAAATTAAATGACTTCACGATGAAAGATAATTTTCCACGTAATATGCTTACAAACTCTACTTTTAAACACAGTCAAAATTTCGATAATAGATATAATATGGGATGGATAACATAGATAAAATTTATTATAATTGGAGGTTCAGATATTTTCGCAGAGTGTATGTAAAACAGGCAGGCGTCGTAAAATATTTAATGCGAATGTAACCCAAGCCGATCGAGTACCTTACAGTACATGGAATTGCTCGTTGGAGAGTTGTCTTTAACGAGATCCATAAAAAAGGCTTCGACGATACTCGCGCACGAATGGTCTTTTGGCGAAATAAAGATATAATACTAGTACGAAACATCTCGAGGATAATTGAATGTAAATTCGAAATTGTATTCACGTTTAGATTAAAATATAAATGGTCGTTTTATTGTATTAATCACACAGGGTGTGTCGATAGCTTACAGGCCCGTCCCAAACTTCCCTATAGAATTTTTTTCTCTCTCCTTTTTATTGGTTTATAAGCATTTGACAAAAATCCCATCTAAAGTTAAGTAAATTTTTGATCTAAGATCATACCATGCCTAAAGGGAGGAGGCTGCCGGAACATACCTATAAGTGCTTGGCGACAGATTTTCAACTTAAAAGCGATAGCTAGCCAGGAAATTAGAAAAAACACTGCCATAGTACCAAATCCTGAAAGTAATCTACATATTTCGCATGAAAAATAATACACCATGAGTGCTTAACCATGCTTAACTATACAATGAACTTTAAAATGTGTTTTAAATGAGCCCTATAACTCGAGAATATGATCTGCCTAAAGCAAATTATTATATTCCTTTCAATACTGTTATACTTACTGCTAATATTGAAAACAACTTTGTAGTCTTTATAATTTTATAGAATTTACTAAACGTTTGGACAGCAACAGACACCACTTATTCACATACTTATTATATCCAGAACACAATGATTATAGTATTCTTAGTATATATCTAACATACTTTATCACAACACTAAATAAGTACACAACTTTCTAACTATTTAATAATCGCATAAAATTCAACGTCACCTACGAATTCTTCCCGAGTGATACTATTTCAACGGATTCAGTTTTGTTATAGGGAACATCTTTATAAAACAATATTCCATCATTCTACAAATGACAATGTAAAAAGTCACGTAACACTACAGAAGATAGATATCCACGAGCACGCATGACGTGACAGTTATCATTGCAACAAATCCTTTCTATCACAGCGTGCATTGTTCTTGTCGAAGGTTTCCCCGCCCAGAACAATGGGTCGAGCGTATGCGGCCAGCGGCCTCGGAGATCAGAACCTGATAGTGTACTTTCATTCTGATCACGCATGATTTAAGTGCGAAAACCAATAACAATGCTGACAGATTTCACACATTTCTTTCATCTTCATTTGTTCAATACGTATGTATACGAGTATTGTGGGCGGACAAGCTAAGGCGATAGTGAAGTGCGAATATTGAAATCATGACTTCGTTAATCTCATCAAAATATCACGCTTAGGGAAATCGAATAAATTTATGGTTGTTAATTTTTCCCAAATAAGAAATAAAATTAATGTTGACATGCACTGTTTAAAAGTTTTGGTTGTCTAACAAGTGATTTCACATAAAAAATACTTTTTTGCATAAAAACTTGTACCAACAAATTTTCCCATCGGCTGAAATAAAATATTGTGAGAAAATCCTAATTAGAAAAATGTTTTCAGATACATTATAAAACGGGTTAAATTCCACTCGGGAAAATCTTATCCAAGTAGTAAGAAGAGAAGTAAAATGCAAATTGTATCAAAAATGATACAACGCTTTTTTACCCAAAAAATAAAGTTATTAAATTTCCAGGTATCTTTCTTATTTTCCCAATATCTAGACCTATTGTCCTAACATGTCTTTCTGAGCAATAAAACGTGATGAAGCATTGCAATGAAGGAAAACATCGTGAGGAAACCTGAATGCTTGAGAAATGTTCTTATAGTACCACTGTATGTGGGGAAAAATATAGAAATGTTGATTTCTCGGTATATGAAATCGCCAATACGTCGTGTGCGGTCTTGGTAATTTGTATGGTGGTGGTGGTGTTGGTGTTTGCCCAACAGTGGGACGCTTTCAGGCTGATATGATTATTAATTATATTTAATCTTCATTAGCCCAGTAGTCGTAACCGCGACTGCTATACTCGATGTCCATGGTTTCGGTTCCCAGGTCGAGCAGTGTTCTTGGGTTTATCTATGAAATTCTTAGTAGCAGCTCGGTGTTTGGCTTTGTGCCAGAGTAATGGCAATAGGCTCTCCCCCTATTACATGGGACCTAAAAACATACACGGTGAACTTTAGTCAGTGCCGTAACTAGCTTTTTATGGGTCTGGTGTGAACTTCTATAACTGCGCCCAAGAAAAATTTAATTATAGATATTATTTGTGTTTCTGGTCCGGTCATTTCTGCATCTCTTCAGGGTCTGCCCGCGTTAGTTACGGCACATATATAAGTACACCTCCACCTAACCCTTCGGGGATACAGGCGTGATGATATGATGGTTTAAGCATTTACAGATATGAACATGTAGTAATTAATATAGCTTACTAGTTTTTTTTAATACGAGTACGAACCTATATACTAACGTATAAAGGATATAGACCACAGCGATAGTATTTTTAAAACTGTGTAATATAATATATTATATTAGGATGAAAAAATAGGAACCAGCTCATTCGATCTAATGCCCATAAAATTGCAATAAATAAACACGTTGAATATTTCAAATTAACAGTAATTCCGAACACTTATCGTGTACCTTGCTTACAAGACCAATCCAGTGTTCCAAACGGGTCCGTGTTCACCAGAGACTGTATGTCGTCCTTATCTCACAATATATTGTCGTGCAATCCAGTGGGACACGTTTCACATGCTCGATCATTTATAAAAAACCCCTTCGCATAGCCTGGCGTAGCGTTTAATTCGATCTATCCATCGTCATACCTATTAAATCCTTGTACTGCTATTGTAAATTAGTTCCGCATGAGAGACATTTCACTGACAGACGGTACACATAGCTCAGAAAAGGTAATTCGTTTAAGTGTGTCTAATCGACAGCCGCTACAATTAAGTTGTGATTAGTTTTTTGTTTGGCTGTACACTAAGTTCTTTGCCGTAATATGCTCGTAAAGATTGATTTTTCTGAGCTTGCTTTCACATTTAGAACTATTTATCGACTACACAATTTAAAAGAAATTCAATCTATTAAATCAAAACGTACACAAATAAATTTTAGTACCTATAACAGGTTTTCATTTTGAATAGAGTTTTACCGACTTTACAGATAAAATTTGCAGAATACAGATAATTCAAAGGAGGAACAAGGCTGAAAATATGAGTACAATCAAAACATTGTTTTAGATATAAAGGCAAATATCGGTACGTTTATTAGTAAGATTTTAGTAAAATAAAGTAAAAATTCAGTACTGACGAACATCTGCCCAAAAACTTCATTTTAGTATTCAAAGCGTGCCATCGTCTGTGATTTTCGAACTTATGAGTATAATGGGCCAATCAACTTTTCTCACATACTTAAGCCTTTCCACCAGGGCTTCAGAAACGGGACGTCTCGTCTCAAATCGTCTCAATTTTTATTATTTATTGTACGTACGGATTTGCCTTGAAACAATATTTTAAAGTAAACAACATCACGTCCTTTTTTAATTTTGGCTTTCTGCCTATTAGACAATTTTGCCAATGTCAAATGTGTTAAATACACGTTATAGAATTTAGTTACCAAATTTTCGGTGTACTGTAGAATAACCTATTAAAAGGATATATAGACACAACACAAAACAGTCACTTTATACATAATACTAGTTAGGGGAACTGCATGTTCTTTTTATTATTGAACGTGCACGAGAATTTGAGCCTACGCTACATTTCGCACAGATCTATTGAACAGAAGTGAATAAATGTCCATTTAAGAAGTATTTCATACATTGATACGAATACATCAGTGCGCTCAAAGCGGTTATATTATGTAACGAATGTGATTGAAATACAAATCCTATAAATTTATCGACTTTATATGGGACTACAACTTTATTCTCGTCTCTAATAAACTCGAAAGTACACACAAAGCGAGGGAAGCGGGCAGCAGACGGGGACATCACCAAACGGGCCGGAACTCATACAAGGCGCCGAACATCGCCGAGTCACGCGACAGATTCCAGGGTTTGACGGGTTCGACATGCTGTTTGATTGATAATTTCCCCGATGATTACGTCGTGGATGGATACACCGGCAAGACCCATGTCACTGAAATATGTTTTGTTTTGTATTCCATCATGACGCACCGTGATGAGGGAACTGACCTATACCTCTGTCTGTATACAATAATGACCGCTATAAAAGAGTACTTTTTATTTTTGTTATTAACTAGCTGTGCCCGTGACTTCGCTCAAGTGGACTACAGAATGCTAGCGCGAATCTTGCTCCCCCGCCCCGGCTATTTTAAAGACAATTTTGACATTACAAACAGACACTTCAATTTTATTAATAATTGTTTAAATGAGTGTACGATTGATTTTATCGAGTATGAAATAAGTTGCGTGAGGTATTCATTAAAGTAAGAATAATATAATAACCAATTTCGGAAACAAAATAAATCCTTGATTTAAATTTAAATTTGTTAAAATAATAATTAGTATTTAATTCAAGGTTGAAATCAACATTTCCAACTTCAAACGAGTTAATATGAGAAAATGGCATTTATATAAGTAATTAATATAAAAAGCGGATTAATATAAATTTTATATCAAAACTAACAAGGTCGTACTGACCAAATGCTTGAACAAGTAAGTACTCGTACAATATCGATTCAGAATTCTCGTACATTTTTACTCGCCGTTTAAAATCGCCAATACATCATGGGCTAAGTGGGGCAATTAAGCTCGTGCCTTCCCCTGGAAGAGATCTTTCCACATCAGCAGGGCATTCGCATGCTGGTATTGTTAATATTAATAAAAATATAATTGAATATACAAATGATTCATTCAGTGAATATCTACTTATAATAATTCAGGGTGTACAAAATAATGTGGGAACAATTATATTTTATTTTCCTACGCATTATTATATTTTGTGGTATATAATATTATAATAAAAGTATTAACATATTAAGAAAATTTTATACTAAGCTTAAAATTATAAACGACGTAGCAGTATAATAATAAAAAACACGAGAGGCGTCCCGGGACACCCGATTCTCAGATTTATAGTGTAAATACCGACCGCTTCACACCACGGTCGGTCTGCGACTGACAGTGACTTGTAAGGTCGCGTTTGAGACGAAGTCAATACATTACCTCGTAAAGTCAATACACTACACAGATTTTTAAATATAAGATGTGTTTATAAGGTTAAGAAATTAAAATTGTTTTATTATTATGTTTCACAATGATTCATAACTTTACATTAAAAAGAAAAACTAAAAAAATATCAGCGGGACTCGAACTATCGACAACTCGTACAGTATAGAAAAGAGTGCGTGCAGGTCCAATCGTCAAGCAGTGAGGCCAATTCGACGACGATCATGAACGTGAAAATCAAGACTTGCATTAACCATGTATATTCTGTCTCATTCTCTCGCAGACTAAATCCTACAGAGATATGTGTTTGTCTCTTTTTAGTGTCGGTCGGACATTTTTTCCCATGTAGCTCCCATCCCGCGTTAAGAAGCTTCGTTCCAATAAAAAACTAACCACTCTCATACATTTAAAGATTATTATTATTAATATACTAAAGTTATATTCTAAGTTCTAACATATTTTTATTATGGTATATCAGTGGATAAGCACATATTTTTTTAACCGTGTCATTGGATTTTTATATCTTCATAAAATAAGGTCTGTAAATTAATTCATTAACGCTGGACTTTTTTAAAATTGTTTTACTAAATTTATTTTTACAATTCTATTGTTAGTCAGTAAACGATTATAAATTCAATGTTGATTTATACACAAAGTAAATATACATATTACATGCAGGTAAAAAAATACAATTAATTTTAAGCCAGAATGCATTTTTCAGCGTATGAAATTAATTGCATAGCCTAACCGGTGTGGTGATTAAAAAAACCCTTGCTTATTTGCATTTTACCCAGTAATTGCATTTGAGTATAGTTTAGAAGCTGATGCTATTAATATTATGGATGTAGAACAATAACAATATTTTCCTGGCAACATTAAAAACATCGAAACAACTAACAGCTAATTTTTTTTTGTCCACTGTACACACACACATTAGGTACTATTAGTAGTTTTGTCAAGTGGTTTTATTTATTTATTTTATTTAATTGATAACATAACAGATAACAGATTGATTATTACATTAATAGTGAGACAATATTATACCATGAAAAATCTGACATCCTATAACTAATTGACACTTTTACTTATAAATTTAAAACACAGTTAGTGTTACTCGTATATCGATAGATATTTAAGAAACTAATACACAAATACTACAAGTTATAGTTAGACTATGTAGCGATTTCTTAAATTTATTTATATTATCGTGTAGGTAATGTCTTATTGAACACAACATTCAGTATAATAATACCGGCATATTCGAAATAAAAGATTATGTTTTGATATATTGTTATTGGCAGGTGGTATGTAAAATAAATGACATATTCGTAACTAGCGAGTGGATATTTTAAAATTAAATTGTTCAAGTAGGTTATAGCTAAATGTGCCATTTGCAATTTTGTACAGAAATAAGACAGTAGCACATCTTCTGTCTTCACAACTTTTCAGTTTGAAGTTAAGGCGTCTGTCTTTATATTCCGTCAATCTATTTCTCAGACCTAATCTACCACACAGTGTACTGAGAAAACGAAATTCGCGTACACTTAATAATTTGAATAGGTAACAATACCGGCTGATAGAGAAACAAAACGTTCTTGTGCACACATCTCGGCACGAACTAAAAGTTATCTATATATTATCTATGTCGTACGTACCGTGAAACTGTGGTACTATCTTCCGGTCAATGTGTTTCCTCCTTATAATATCGGGTCCTTCAAGCGTAACGTGAAGAGATATTGACCGCCCATGGATTTCGATACCTCGGTGGTCGCCGTTGGGTATGGACTGTACTGTGTTTACCATTGGGGATAGTACCGTTAATTTACCGAGCTACTATAAAAATCCCTCAACGCTTGAGAAATGTTCTGTTTGAGGGAAAAACATAGAACTGTGGATATATAGATATTTGAAATCGCCAATACGTCGCGTTGTGGGCTGGCATGGTGACTAAGCCCGTGTTTTCCCAGGGAAGTGACCTTTGGCCAGGAGTGGGACATTTACTGGCTGGTATTATTAACTCGCAAAATGAATATTTACGTCTTAAGAGAAAACGCGTTAGGCAAGACATTTCAAAAGCACTTTAATAGAAATCTATTGCTGTCCTGCTTCCAGCTCGGACTGATTATGCCTATGTAAAATATCTATACTTAATAATAAAAAAGCGGAAGAATTTTTTTGTTTGTTTAAACACACTAATCTCTGGATCTACCAGCCGGATTAAAAAAAAATCTTTTTGTATATGATAGCCAGACTCACGAGAAATAGAATAGGCTATCTAACAATGGGTTATAACTCTCAGCTAGCCTCTAATATTGATTTTTGTTCAGTAAGTCGGTGGTGGAAGCCCTCCCTGAACTGCTTTATCCGCGTGCGCTAGCGATTACGCTATTTCCATTAGGTAATGATACGTAAATACATACAATGTTCTACAAAAATACTGGTATTTAGTATATCTAAAAAAACGTCCGTGATAGTATATGCCTATCTCTTAAACATAAGAAACAATAAGCTATTCTGTGACAAACATTGTTAAAATTAAAAAGTGATTTATGAACTTTATTTGAAGGCATGGCATGTTAATCCTTACGAAGAAGAGTTACTTATCATAAAGACAATTTTATAAAGTTTTGCTCTTTAAAGCATTTTTTTGGTCACATGTTTTGGTAGATAATTCAAAACTGAAATAATTTATACTTGCGGGAATAACAATCACGATAGGCTACACACGGGTGCGTTGGCGTTGCGGCGTTTGTCGTATAAAATTAACAGATGTGAAACCGTGGGGCACAGCTATACCATTTCCATTTCTTTATTTTCTCGATGACAGCTCCTGTGAAAACTTGAACGAGCGTCTTTTTTACATTATGTATGCATTATTTTATAAAAAAATGACGTTTACACACGTATTACCAGAGTCGGAGAAACTGATAGGGATGGAGCTATATCGATAAACGTAATTCGATAACAGACCCGATATTTTTTTACAAAATGTAAGAAACTAAACTACTGCCGGATACTTTTGTACAAATTTATTAACTAATATTATATTTAATTACAAGATGTTACACGTATTAATTCTTGATTGATAATGCCAACTTCAAAATTTTCGAAGCTGTTGTAAAATTAGTAGGTATAGGTAGGTACTCGACAATGAAATGAAATAATTATAAAGACAGATAATCTTTATTCATTTATATTTGAATGTTTTTGTTGTATTTGTCTTTGTTTAAAAATATAATAAATATATGCGATCGATATCATTACTTATTTGGTCACAACACTACAACTATCAAATTAGAACTGTCATCGAGAAAATATATAAATGGAAATAGTATAGTATAATATAAAGTCGTAATTTCGTATTTCTCCGATTCAAGAATATTAAAGAACTTTAGCTAAGGCATTACTAAACTAATGTTTTTTTCATTGTTGAAATTTGTTTTTGCCGGACGTCAGAAAATATAAGTGGTATAACTTAGAAATTTTAATTATTTTAAAAGCCTTCTGGTTTTTATTACAGTTAGGTTATTGAAAAAATCAGAACATGATAGTTGTTGATAAGATAGTATGATATACTTAAATATATTTACTATAGTGCCATTATCCAGAGATAAAACAAAGTACGTATTCCTTTGTTTTATGGGATTGAACGCCGCTCGCATTTCCTATAAGTGCTACATTTACACTATAAATATCAGCGCGCAATAGAGACTGGCGGCTATCTTTTATCCGTCTTAAGGTTGAAACCAACCAACAATTTTGTTAGTCCGCCGTTTGTAACTAACGATAAATCTAGTTTTAGCGCGAGGTCGCATCGGTACCGAATCGCTACCGGCTTGTGGTTTCGTATGCACATAACACATTCGGAGCTGTTTCGAGGCATCTAGCACAAATGAAAGGCCCATAAGATCCTAATAATGATAAAATAAGTTCTCATTAAACGTTGATTGTTTGAAAATCTATAGAATCGATTGCTTTTTATTACGGTAATTAATATCTGGGCCGACTGAGGCAAGGTCGGTTTCTTGAAAAAAGAAGGTCATTCACGTGATCTCTTGGGATTTGTTGGGCAAATGAGGCCCGGCCCTATGTTGTGGTACAAACATAGCAAATTTGAATCATTTCTATTCCTACTATTAATAGTTTAAGATTCAATATCGATTGTTCGATATACAATCGATGTTTATTAAACACCTAATGTACATTATCATTTACTCTATGTAGTAAATGTTACAGCCAACATTACCTACCTAATATACAAAAGAAGGGAAACTATTCCCCTAACAATTTTACCCCTTTTGTCTTTGTGTTTCACCTGCGGGTGGTCACCCATAGTTTAGTTTGTTTGTCATTTTATCTACTCGTAGTTTTTTGTTTATTAAGAGCTCTTAAAAGTACATTCCAAAGTAACTTAATATCTACACTTTAAATTGAGTTGAATGTACTTGATTCTGTGCCAAATTCGTGCGTTTGTAAAACAAGCAGAGGGACGCACGGGCAAAATGTAGTTTATTATTAGTGGGATGAGCTATCAACACTAGGCCTATCAGTCCATGCAAGTTTCAGCTCTAGATGTGTTAAGATGAAGCAACAGGGTCTAATTGAAGTTCAGCTTTCATACACCAAGAATCTACTAAGATGTTTTTTTACTTAACTATGCATTATTTGAAAATAAGATATACATCAAAAGATTATGGTCTAAATCAAAGTACTTAAACAGTTTTTGGCAAAAATGAAAAAAAATAATAATCTTAAAACCAATTTTTATCCCACAGTGTGTCGCCTTCATGGAATATTTTTTTATATTACTGACCACGTTTCAAGCGTTTGCTGACGATGTAAATTTAGTAAAGTTTATTTGATTATGATTCTAATATCTTCTTTATCCTAATTAAAACGGGTAAATAAATAGAAACATTTTTCAATTAAAAATCTCGTTGGCTAAAAGTCAACAATATTTAATTTAATATTATATAGAGTTAAGTATTTTGTCTATTAAATTGTAATTGCAAGTAAACTATTCAAGTACGTTTGTTAATGAAATAATAATGATTCAATGTTAATCTTGAGTAATAGACGTCTAAGACTTAAGAACGATTTGAGAAACTAAGTAAAAAATATTACTGTAGTGCAGCAGAGGGGACACTTAAGACATCACTATCATTCGCGTATTGATCCAACAAATAATTAACCTTTCGACTACTAGAATAACCCTGGCAGTAAATTATCGTTCTGGTTATTGACCTAACAAAAAATTATATATTATACAAATATTTATTGACGAGGTCACGAGCCGGATTCCCAGTCGCCGTGATGCCGTCCGATCGCTATTAATTATATTAATGGAAAAACGGTCACGGGTTTAGAACGACTGGACGGACCTAGGCGCTCAACGACACAATATATCACGTGTGACTTTTATAACCATGTCATAACCTCAGTACCGCTAAGATTTTTACAAAACAAATGCATTATTAGCTACATAGCTATTCAATTATATTTAATTTTCATCTATACTATAAGACTCTAGAGATTGTTTTTTTTTTAATTTATTTATAAAGTTGCTTATCTCTCAAAATACCATTAAGATTTGAAAAATCCGTTTTGCATTTTATAGCCTACTAGCAAACTCGGTCACGCGTGCTGTGCCGTTTTGGAGTTCATAAGAAACATTCATTCGATCGCTACCAAACTTTACAGGATCACCCAATTATTTCATCAAAATCGTAACATAAGGAACATACATACAAACATCGTTTTTATATATATGAACAAGAAGAAGATTTACTGAAGAAGGTTACAAGCTAAGAATGTGCTTATGAACGTCAAAACACTACTGCCGGAATGGAAAACATCCCAGTCATAGAGATGAACCGGTAAGAAACTCGATCGGGTTTATGTTTTTTTTTCCAACTGTACAAGTGTTAATATAATAGTTACAATAATAATAATTTTGCGGATGCGCACAGAGGGAGTCACTTCCAGACATCACTGTCATTCACATAATGATCAACCCTACTGATCTAATAATAATTGACCCTATTAACCGAATAACCTTTTGACAGTAAAACCGGCTTGACATGGTTTTGAACTTGTTGTCCAATAAATCAGTAAACTTTTATCCGTCTTACTAAGTCTAAAACAAGGTACGACCAATATATCTCTATTTCTATTATTAACATTATGCTGATCTTTGACAAAATCTAACTAGACTAAGTTTTTGCGAATATACATTAAGTTATCAAGGATGTATTGGGAGGGCAAAGTTAATATACCATATTCTTGGAATTTGTTCTTAGGTGATTCGCGAGGTCTCATGTTGTATATTGCTCGAATTGCCCGCTTTTGTAATATGAATATGGTATCTACCTCAGCTGGTGTTATATCATCCCCAAAGCAAAATACTGTAAGACATTAAACTATGGAAGTAAGCAAAGTAGAGTAACCTCGCGGTGGCGATTATCTGTTAATTGACGAATCTTACGTACTGCGAATGCAGAACTCTTCCCGCTAAAATTTAAATGTGCGGACCACACTGTAATTTTAAACCAAGCGTAATACCCAAGAAGACAGTACTATTAACTAAGCATACTAAATTACCTTCTATCTTGATACTACATACTATCAACACGCCGAAAATTGGTCAAAGTAAATCTCATACATTTGGTTTTGTTTGCATTTAGCAGTAAATTATTTAAAGCAAATCATTCAGAGATTTTAACCAAGGTATTTTTAATTGCCTAAGCTCCGAATCTACTATTTTCACTATAACTGAAGTATTGTATGCAAAAGAACCATGCCAGCACCGTTTTCAACCACCAACGTTAGATCGTTTATACATATAAACGAGAAACAAAAATTGTCCCAAAATCGAGCCCTGAAGGACGCCGATTTTAGCTAATGATCCCGAAGACATTGCCCCATTTACATTATTTTCTGACAGCGGTATTTTAAATAAGAAATTAGCAGGTCGAGAGATGTTCCACACTCACCATAGTGTTTCAGCTTAAGTATAAGCGTACTGTTGTCAACACAGTCGAAGGCCTTTGAGAGATCAGAGAACATACCGATTGCATCCTGCGACTTCTTCCAGGCCCTAAATATATGACTTAGCAGCGTTTCACCAGTGTCATTAATTGATTTTGATTTCATGAAACCATACTGCCGACCATCCAAAATCTCTTGTGCTTTGAAATATTTTACTAGATTCTTAAGTATCGCTACGACCCTAAGGACGACTCTCTAGAAATAGCCACGAATTTTAAAAAATCTAGCAAGTTGTAGACAAGTGCTTGAAGGGAGAACAAGGATAGGTTGCACGGGAGCGTTGACGGCGACGCGGTGTAGAGTTGATCGAATAAACGTAACACGAGAGAAAACGTGAGGCACAGCTGGGTCATTATATTATGAAAGATTGTATGACAAAAATATGTATATTATAGATATGTAGAATAATTATTGAAATCGGAAACCGTGTTTTCGATTATCAATTATTTTTAGAGTTAAATATCATCGAGAATACTATCATGATCGAAATAAATTAAGAGATGTGGATAAGCTATGAAAGTAATATAATAAAAATAAACTATAACAATTGAGATCGCAGCCCGGAACACTTGACATACATGCCTTTCGCAAACATAGTACTGACTGTCTGACGTCAAGCAACAAGATGGTGGATGATCATTTGCCCCGTCAATATATATATCGATTCGTGTAGTAAAAAAATTAGGTTACGAAAACAATGAAAACATACATTTTTCCTCGGAATCAAAATTGCATAAATGTATAATGGCGTTCGATTAATTCGGTTACCTACTTTTTTATATTTTAATCTAACCTAGGTTAAAGGACCATAGAATGCAAGCTGCACGTAGTTATTAAAACAATATTAAAATTCTCAAAAGTCCATTGTTAAGGAAGTTATTTGTTATAATGTTTTATAAGAGGTGTAGAATTACATCTTTAGCACTGAGATACCAAAGACAACCTCACCTGCACGTGGTGCACCCTGCTGAGCAACGAACGAGCAAATGGCGATAGTGGGATGGTAGGGTTTTCCCGACCTGGTCTAGACCACCATACATGTGATGAAAACTCCGTCATAGTGACTCGCTTTAGTGTGTCGGGTTTCGGATTCAGCCTGTGCAAATTTAGTTAAATTAATGCAGGCCGGCATGACAGCGGAAAAAAATGATTAGAATCATCGTCCTTACAATGATAACAATTGATAGTCTAAATGCATATTTTTATGTTTTAGTAAGATAGTAAATACATAATTTTATTGAATAAAAATAATTTTTATGGCGAGAAAAATTTACGACCATACTTTGGACCTTGAGACAGAAGAACTCATGCAAACAAACAAAATATTTATTTGTTGTCGGGATTCCAAACGAAATGTTTTTATCCCCCCGAAACATATATACTTACATAAAAACATTACAAGATATTATTTTGAATGTCTGACGAAATCTCAATAAAATGGTTGTTCTTTTCGGATTTATGCAAATAAATAAATCACGGACGAGCGCATTAATAAAGGAAAACAACATCGAGACGAAATGCGCTTCATATATAATATTTAAAGAGAAAACAACGCAGTAACATCGCGCCTTTTTAATTTAATATCATGGTAGTTTTTATCAACGCCTGACACACAGCCTGCCCATGTTGATAAAAGGCGAGACCAAGCGCGTAAAAGTGCCGCTACAATATATAATCTATGTAAAAAAACCATCGTTGACAGTAACTGATAAGATTGTGTAGGCACACAACAGTCCATTGCTATTACGAAAAGCTTTCATTACACATTATTTGATATACGGGTGAAATCACTGATCGGAACTAGAATGCGTCACCGATAGAAAGTTGACTGAAACGAATAGATTTTAAGGCTCGAATTCCTTTGAAACGATTATCGTATATTGAACTATTACATAATAGATTCGATATAACGTTACGATGTAAACGATACGATCTTCCACACGCTTCAGTGGACATTCCCGCCGCAAAACTACTATGGTTTGTAACAAATATTCAATAACTACGACAACGGGGGGATGTTTATGTTATGGTTTACGAGCATCGGGCTTCATTGTTAAAATTCCACGTGTAAAAATACAAACACTAGAACACAGCTTATAACTGTATTATTTATCCATAATATTTTAACATATTTTATACATCTTGTGTACATCTATTACTTCTGAAGGACTAGACCGATTGAGCTCAAATTTTATAATATATTTGTGTATGTTCTATAGATATATTAGGAACCGATAGATTGTGCTGTGGTCGAGCTATTAAGCTAGCTCTCCTATAAATGTTTATTAAACATATAACGGCGACTTTTTACTTAACTCTTCTCATCACCAGCCGGCTTAGCTTACCCACTGTTGAGCAACAGGCCTCTTTGTGCAATGTGCAAGCAATTAATCAATTTTTTTATACTATTATTGTGCACAAGTTTCATTGGAGCACAAAACCACTTCAATTTATGTAGGTACTCAGTTATGATGTAAAATATGTAATATACAAATAGGATATAGGTACACTTTGTTTTAACAACATTAAATTTACTTTCCCTTCTAAATAAGGCCATAGCAGTCTTACGTCAATATAATTATGCGGCTCTCTACTTGAGAGTTAGAATTTATCAAACTAAAATTTACGATTTTTGTTATGGTCTTTCCAATGTTACAATAACGTTATCAAACTTGTATGCATGCATAACATTCAACATGGGTAAGGCATTGGATAATGTTTCGACTCTATCACAAACCTTTAATTAAATATGTATTGGGGTTTTTATTAAATTCAATTAATCGTTGTCAATAATTATTACATTTAATAAAATTGGAATGAAGCAGCAGAGGCATTTTTAATACTAGCTCGGCAAAAAGTATCTACAGCACCTGAGGGAAAGTACTGTGGACTTCACAAACAACGCCGACAATCAGAGAGACCAATTTCACCGGCAGTTGTCGATGACATTCCGGCCTGCTGAAATGCCTCTTCACGTCCCCTTTGAAGGACCCAATATCATAGGAAGGTGGGAACACGTTGGCTGGAGACCAACCAACATCTGCACGGTACGGTAAGGATAAGAATTTGCGAACTTCTTCTTGGCATATAAAGCATAACATTCCACCAAATGTTACGCTATTTATAACTAACCTTCAAAAGGACTGCTGTTCTGAAATTAGTTAGTATTAAGTTGGTACTCGTGAGGAGTGAGTTGAAATAAACTCATTTACCAGTGCGTGGTATCAATCCTAACATTCGAACCGTAACACAGCATCATAAGCACTGCTGCTTAGCGGCAGATATACTTGTGACGTTGGCGCTTCCGCAATCTCTTATTCTATTACACAACTTAAAAAATGGTGCACACACCTTTAAAAACACGCGAGAGGACTTTACTTTTTAAGAACGATTAGGTATCTTGAAATATATACAGTATGCAAAGATAACTTATTACTACATTGCATATAATATTACTCCTGTAAACAAGTCGAGTATATGCATATGAACAGGCGTTCGGTATGAAATGCGCGAATATATTGCGTGGAGGGGTAACATAACAACTTAATTTTTTGTTAACACAAGATTTTTCTTTCCTCGTAATTTACGTAGCGCGGGCTATATTATATGAATATCGAATATTAAGTAGTAAACTCAAAAAAAAAATCGAGGTAATTTCTAAACCAATAATGATTTCCAAAACTTACGATTTTGCATATAGACGAATATTCATATGTCGATTTCCCGGTAGCAAAACCGTCATAAAAACTGAAATTTAGTTTAATTCAAAACAAACAGAGATTTTTTATTGGCATGTCTGGCTTTCTCTTTCTAGGTCGAGCACGCAACGCCCAAGGCTATTCAATTAAAACACCTCATTCACGCCTGTCATAATCATAGAAAGTCGTCTACATAATTTATTGATGAAGCAATTTAACGGTAAATAAATCTGCTACCGTGTTACTCTTATGATACACTTTAAAACTATTAATGCATGTTACAGTGAATAAATAACATTTATTGAAAACCTATGATTTTAATCATATTTATATTCCATATCAACATGAGACTGAAATCAACTCTGAGTGTATATTTCGCTTGGAGACCTTTTTTTTTTTTTTTATAAGCTCAATTTCCAGTAAGTCACACATTATTATGGTGCTCTATATTAAATTTTGAAATTAACGCTTTTTTCGTAGAATCAAATTCACAAAGGACAAAATTTTAAAAGCAAATTATTTTTTTTTAATGAACCATTGTTTGAACACAAGTTGTGTACTTTGTACACACGTAAAAAGTTATAAGTTTTTGGCGTCACAGAACAAAAATAACTCCAAAACATTTATCCCGCGCGCCAAAAACACGATGAAGTCAACCATCAAAGATAATAATGTGAATTAATTCTAAATACTTTTTTAAATTCATTGTGTAAAATAATTTAACTGTGTATTAATTGGATTAAAATAATGTTTATTTATACACTGAAAATTTATTTGAACAATTAAAAACAAAAAAATACTCTACAGTCATAAGGAAAGATTTTTAAATTTTTAAATTAATTGTAGTCTGAATTATTTCAGAGCATGTCCGTGACGCGAAATCACGATATTTTACCCATCAAAAAAGTCAAACACGCATATGATACAGTCGAATAAATAATACGTCACGAACATGTCGAGGTCATCGGTGACGCGAACCCATAAGTTATTCCCCTACCAAATATCTATCAACGAGGCTAATGAAGTTGTCACTTCAAAAATAGTTCTATGGGTAACCATTGAAAAGAGATGATCTTCCGCCCAGACTACTGCTGTGTCTGGCGGGCAGCTGCCCAACGGATTTTTTTTTTTGTATAATATACTCAATTGTTCGGTTAATTTTGATATCGCGATGTTGGATGCGTCGTATGTGGCTCGATAGATGTCTCTATGTACGATGCGTCAGTTATGGCGAGGATAGATGTCGCTATATTGATGTCGCTACAGTTATAATAAACTTCATCGTGTAGCATTTCCGTCACATATTGGAGACGCAGCTCTCAATTTTAACCTCTAATAAAAGCGTCAAAAGAAACAAAACTTAAAATTACAAAAGTAATAACAATGAATATTTTTCCTGGCCTAGACTTCTCTGGTAACAAATGAAAGTCACGTGCCGTTTTGTTATGGCATCTCCGTTCCGTCGGGCTATTATATTTATTATCCACGATACACATTCGAGTTATTGTAATCACGTACGTATTGAGTCTCCGGAGCTGAATGTATCTATTTTTGAAGAGTCACTTGTGTGAACATGGGTACTCTAACCTTGGACTGTGGACATATGTATATAAAATAACAACAAAAAACGATTTCCTAACAATATAGCTATTAGGAAAGCTATTTAAAAACGTATTTCAGGAATTAAAATCTCATTCAATAATAAATTCTCGTTTTTGCCGCGATGTTATTTTTTACATAAAAACAAAACGACTAATTTGTTAAATGTCTCGACCTACATATCTGCACCGGAAAAATATTATCAACAATTTTTTTTATTTTATTATCTGTTTATTGTCTTAATAATATATGTATTTGCTAACGTTGTCAGTGAAGGATTATGATTTTAATACCGGATGTTAGATACGTTTTTATTGTACTCTACGCGTTGGCATATCTATCTTAAAATAATGGACAAATGAGTGAAGTTGCATTTTTAAACGACTTCCAAAATAGACGCGAGGTTACTCAATTCGAATGTATTTTTTTTTGTGGATGTTCAGGTATAATTTCTTTTTGTTTATGAACCGATTCGGATGATTCTTTTTTGTTTATTATAATTTCATTGACATTGGACCTTCAACTTTGAAGATACACCAGGGAAGTCTTCAAAATCATTGAAATTGTTATTCTTTTCGTCTTGGCTTAATTGCATTATTACCAAATGCACTTCAAATAACTATATTTATTGTTAGTACTAGCTCTTTCCCTGCAGCTTCGTTCGCGTCATAGTTGAGTTATGTCCCATTATATGTTTTTACGTCCCATTCTAACTGAATAGCTAAATACTAATTTTCATAGAGCTATCTTTAAAAAAAGACGAATTTTCAGAAAACCCCATATCCCCTTTATCACCACATCTATCTCACCACATACGACGCATCCTACATCGCGATATTAAAATTAACCCAACAATTGAAATAGATACAAAAACCCGACAACAACCGTAGGGCAGTAGCCCGCCAGACATAACACCCGTCTGGTCGGAGGATCCTCCCTTTGTCCCATAGGTTTAACTTTAATATATACGAGAAATTTAGAGCATTCAAATTTCTAGCTTCAAGCTTCGAAATTTTGTACGCAAAAATGATGAGGAACAGAAATAATTATAATCATAACTTTTGAAGTTTACCTTGCAAAAACAAAATTAAAAAATACTTTATTCAATTTAGACCCTGAGTAGGCAAATATTTATGAACGTCAAAACGCCATCACCGGTTCGAAAAACATCCCAGTCATTGAGAAGAGCCGGTATGAAACTCAATCTGGTTTATCAATATGTAATATCTTTTATTAGTATTTGTTTTTTACTTTTGTTATAAGAAATGATGTCTTCGTATTAACTTGTACGGAAAAGGCGTCAATAGACGGAAGTTCGAATCCCTAAGAGTCCTAGCTTCGTTAAAGGAAAACATCGTTATGAAACCATAGTTTGATTTTGGTCCATTTTTTAATGTCAACCTGGCTAGCTACCGTTCAACTTTCGCCAAGCACCTATAGGTATGTGTTCCGGCATCTTCACTAGAGAGCCAGCTCCCGCCACTAGGCTTAGCGTGTTACCATCTCCGGCCACGTCGTCACTTACCGTCAGATAAGGAAGAGAGGAACTCACTTCCGAAAATCACTATCATTCAAGTTAATGATCCACTCTATAAAATCCTTTCAAAAGTAAAAGCCGCTTTACTGCAGTCTTTCAACTTTTCGGTAAATCGGTACTGTGATTTGGAACCTTTAATTATTTTTATTTGTTCATTTTTTTTTTTCAACTCTACAAAATAAATCCCATCGCTTAACAAACCCTTAAAAAAACTACCTGGCGATATCGCTTGGATCAGAGATCGTGCCCATGCCGGGGAGGTGTTTCTATTTATGGTTGAATTTTTTCATTATAATTTAACATTTTGGCTCATAATAACTTATAATGTCCTCATATATTCAAATGGAATATGAAATTAATTTTAGTGTTCGCATTATCATTACTTTTAACTGTTTTGTTTTTCATAAATATATATGTCGTTATAATGCTGTTATTTATATACTTTTAAATTGAAAAAGATCTGCCAATTAAAGACAGGCAATAAATTATGGTAATAATTATAATTATGTAAATGTATGGTTATTTAGAATAAAAAAATTAAATGAACAATAACTTAACGTATAAAATGTTACGGGTTATTATTTCATAACTGAATTAATTTATGTATATTTATTAATTATTAATTTAATTAATTAATAATTAATTATTTAATAACGGCCCCCACTAGATGCAAAGACGACCTAATAAAGGTCGCTGGGAGCCGTTGGGTGCAGGCCACACAAGATCGGTCGCTCTGGAGATCTATGGGGGAGGTTTATGTTCAGCAGTGGACGTCCTGCGGCTGAAATGATGATTATTATGATGATGAACTGAATTAAAAAGTGTGAATATAGCGCATGTTGCCTATGTAATTAATTAGTTTGCCATCAAGCAAAAACTTAAAAGATAAAAGTCAGTACCGAAATTAGTTTGCAATGGAGATATCAAAAAGATTTTTTTTATTAAGGAGTCGTTGACGACTGTAGCACGGTTAATACTAGTACTGTCATCAGCACAATAATTATTAATATATAATTAATGTCATTACATTATTAGTCATTGTTATAAGATCGCCGTTAATGCGACTGCCCTTATGGTCTGTGAGACGCGGGAGAGAAACAAGACTGACGAATATGCTAGTTTAAGTAGTTTATTCTGTTGATTGCCGTCCATCGGCGGCAACAGACGTTTGACGTGGGTGCTTTCTCAGTCTTATTTTTGTGACTGCTACACTGCTTGCTGTATAAAAAAGGTGACCCAGCGGACATAGAAAACTATCGCCCGATAAGTCTCATGCCATGTCTCTACAAACTATTTGCCTCTTGCCTACTTGAAAGAATATCCTCTGACATCGACATACACCAACCGATCGAGCAATCTGGATTCAGAAGTGGTTTCAGCACAGTGGATCACATTCAAATAGTTGACCAGATGATAGAGAAATATTCAGAATTTCGCAGACCATTATATGTAGCGTTTATTGACTACAAAAAGCATTTGATTCTGTATCACACGACAGCATCTGGGAAGCATTGAAAACACAAAATGTAAATGAAAAACACATAAATATCTTGAGAAACATCTATACTAATTGTTCAAGTAGAGTCAGGTTAGATAGAATTGGCACAAAAATCAGAATAAACTGATGCGTGAGACAGGGTGACCCGTTATCTCCAAAACTTTTCATAGCCATTCTGCAACTTATAATGAAAAATTTACCATGGTCCAAGCAAGGCATCAATATAGATGAGAATTTCCTAAGCCACCTCAGGTTCGCCGACGACATCATTTTGTTCTCGGAGAATTCACAACAATTAAATATCATGATAAATGATCTACATCATGCCAGTATAAAAGTTGGATTGGAAATGAACCTGGACAAAACAAAAGTTATGACCAACCACCACAAGATACCTATTTTGGTAAATAACATTCCTCTCGAGTTCGTACAAAATTACGTATATCTAGGCAAACTGATCTCTTTTAGCAAAGGAAGAAATATAGAAGAAGTAGATAGAAGAATAGCTATCACTTGGAAGAATTACTGGGCTCATAAGGAAATATTCAAATCGCAGCTCCCATTGCCAACTAAAAAAATAGTTATGGATTCAGAAATATTACCATGTCTCACCTACAGTTGTCAAACTTGGACACTCGATCTCAAAACTAGAAATAGAATCCAGACTACACAAAGAAGAATGGAGAGAAGTTGCCTAAGTATTAAATTAAAAGACAGGATTAGGAATGTGGATATTCGCAAGAAAACAAAGGTTACTGACGCCTTAACATTTTCGCTACAGAGAAAATGGAAGTGGGCAGGTCACGTGGCGAGATATGATGACAATAGATGGACTTTAAGATCTGTAGAATGGACTGGGCCATGTGGTAATAGATCGAGAGGCCGGCCTTGTGTCAGATGGGCAGATGAGATAGTGGCGACGGCAGGTTGAAGATGGCTAGATACAGCAACAGACAGAGAAAAGTGGAAGACCTTGGAGGAGGCTTTTACCCGAAGGGGGTCCACACAAACTACATAATCATATGCACAATATTTGAAATGTAATAATTTGCGTTAGTTTTTAAATTGTCATATTTTTATAGTTTCTAATTAGTTTTTAGTCATATTATTTGTGTGGAATTAAATAAAGCTTTATTATTATTATTACACATGAGATTATTCTACCACGTTGGAATTACCGGCGTTGCGTTAAAAAAAAACTATACAGTCAACCAAAAGTAATGCTTTGATGTGTACTCAGCAAATTGTACTTTGAATCTATATCGAATATTAAACTCAAAGAAGCTTTACTTTAACCTCATGTAAATATTACACATACTATTTTTGTTCCTTATAGTAGTTTTAGTTCACCATTTTAATAAAGACAACACTATAGTGTATATTAATTATTTTTATTATCATTAGATGTCTTTCACATTTACAATAATATATCTTAAGATATAATATAATATAATCTCAATACCCTGTATACCCCGTACACACCCGTCGTCCCGCGTCCCGCAAGCTATCAGGTGGGTCGCACTTAAATGGGCGAATTATAGTTATTAAATAAATATTCTGTTCTAATGTTTTCTATTACGATAAGTGTTACCTTCATAAGTAGAAGCGTTTATAATTACCATACATAGAACATTGCAGATTGGTGAAATAGCGCGCATATTGTTTATACAACAACAACCATTAGGTAAATAAAATATTTTATTTAATAATACGATTTCAAATTAAAATCAGAACACATGGAACATGCCATCATGACATGTTACTGTTGTATCCAATCTCTGTTACGACATTTTTAACAGAAATAAACTGTATTACGAAATAAAAACTAGTCCGTGACATTCTTTAATTAAAATACATATTCCGAATAAATTAATCATTCTATTGAACTGGTAGAACTTACATACATATATTTAGTACATCGAATCTTGAAAGGATCTCCAGTAAACCAGTAGATATAATAAATACCGGTATAATTATCTATACTTATATAAATCTGTAGTTCTTTTTGTGCAAGATTTTTTTTGTTTTCTTCAAATATCTTAATAGACGTATACTATAAAGGACACTTGATCACGAACATGACTTTAAAAATTTGTCTGTTTCTATTTCCTAATTTAATTCAAAAACAGTTTGGCCGATTTTTATGAAATTTTGAACACGAGAAGCGTAATAATAATATGTAATAAACTAAATTATTGAGTAATTTTAGTCTATAGATAAAAATCATAAAACAATACAAACCTGGAAAAAGTTATTGTTTATTTATTTAATTTTCCCTTTGGAAAATTAATATTATTTTTCTGTGCGTCCCGTGATTTGAAGCCGCGCCGATTAAAAAACATGACGTCACCATTCAGGAAATATGAGGTTAGATTTTGCGTAAGTTGTCACATTTGCCATTGTTATCATACAAAAATGATATATAAAATGAATTCTGACGTCACGGGTCCATAATGCGGCCTTTTTGAGACGTATTATTTGTTTAACTGCCTCGTTAGCCTAGTGGTCGTAAGCGAGACTGCTATGAGCGAGGTCATGGGTTCGAATCCCAGGCCGAGCAAAGTGTTATTGGGTTTTTCCTATGAAATTCTCAGTAGCAGCTCGGTGTTTGGTTTCGTGCCCGACTAATGGCAATAGGCTCGCCTCCTATTACATCGGACCTAAAAACATATTCGGCGATCTGTGGGTGTACAAATGTACACCCTGCCTAACCCTTCGGGGAATACAGGCGTGATGGTATGTTATTATTTGTTTAAATTAAAAAATATATTGAAATCACATGAAAAAATAACTTATTCATAGATACCTTTGAATCTTTTCAATATATAAAGTGTTTAAAACAATTTTTCAAAGGTTGTCAACTCCCGAATTGATGAGTTATAATTGTCAGTAATATGAGTAAAAAAAATTACGAGACAAAAATAATTACAGACCTAGGTAATAAACGCATGCGCAGCCGCGAGGTATCGCTTGTAATTAATATACACACGAATTGAAATTTATCTTGTCACGAATTCATTTCTCGGTACTCGTACGAAAGCCGACACGACCCCGAATCAAATAAGGAAGCGGATAAGGATGACCTCCCGGAGACTGTGGAGACTGGTCGTCAGTCGCCCCGTATTCTTAGAGTGATAATGGCGCTGCTAGTGGCTTTATCTGAAAAACGGTTTCATAAAGTTCCAATCTTATCTGTTACAACTATCCAAGTATATTTGATAGTTTGTTTCCGTAGAGGACTAGATAAGAGCTTTAATAACGACGCGATGCAGGATTTGTTTATATACCAATTAAGATAAAAGTGGATATTATTTGAATCCAAACAAGAATATTAACATATTTTTTTAAATTACCTGGTAAAAATTTCTCAATTTTGTTAGCTTAGAAACTTGATTTTTTATGGCAATATGAGGTTATAGATCCCTAGTGTTCGATAATAATTTCAACTTTATACCTCAAGCCGATTTCGAGAAAAATCACTTTGACTTTCGACCAGATAGACAGACGGACAATAAAGTTATCTTATAAGGGTACCGGATAAGGGCAATATTTCATTTTACACGCTCTCTGACCCAGTTCTCGAAATGTGATTTTTAGATTAAGGACAGTGAAAAAACAACCTTCTTCGATAAATATGTGTTTAATAAATTAATGTGTTTGTCCGATGTAGCATGGACGAACACAAATTTTAAAAAGTTTAATGTAATTATATACCTACTATTGATTATTGAACAATAGCTACTGCCCGCTCGCTTCGCTGGACGATAAAAAGTATTCTGTCTGATTCCACGATGTAATCGACTTCTTTGGAAAATTTCATTAGAATTCATCCAGCCGCCGTTTGAGCCTCATTGATTGACTGCGAAACATTCAAACGAACGTACTTTCACGTTTATAATATACTGGTCGTATTCTTATGGGCTTTACTATGTTTAAACTCCATATTTCTCCTTATGAAATGATGAATTTTCAAATACGATTTTATTAGTGCGCAGCTAAGCTAGAAAAATACCCATGTGCAAAATTAAATGTTTGTAGATCCACGGGTTTCAGCGTTACATTGTCTTTCAGTCAGTCTTAAGAATGTTATAAAATCGGTATTAGAATAATATTTGGATCAGCGTAAGTAGCGGTCAAATCATTCGTTTAGAAAGGATTAATACGCAAAATAAACCATTAGTTTAATATTAATATTGGTACTACATAATCTGAAAAATACTAAGGCCGGTTATATTTTAACTTACGTAATGTTCATATATATATGTATATCTAAAATAATATATCTAATAGAAAAGAGCTATTACTTAAATTCACTATGTAATTCCCTTGTGTATCCTCGAAATTGAAGGTCTAATCCCAATGAAATGGAACCACCCTTAGGTATCCCCTATCAAACAAAAAAAAAAATCATCCGAATCGGTTCAACAATAAACCTATGGCTGAAAATCGTTAAAAAGACAAAAAAATATACCTACATTCGAATTTAGTTGTATTCGTCTTTTTTTGAAGTCAGTTAAAAAAACAGAAAATTTGTAATTACAGATTTTTTTAAATAAACTAACAACCCTCATTTTGTGTCTAAAAACGCCTATCTATGTAAACTTCGAATGCAAATCATTACTTAAATAAATACAAAATTTCATGCAAATAGAGTCGTTACCGAGAAACCAATATAATATGTACCTTTATAAAAATCGCTCATTTAATAGTATTAGATTATCTTTTAGCATATCCTCATAAAAGTGGATCAGAAGGTCACGGTCACTTTGCTAAATTAAATCATGCATGTAGACGGTACGATACACGGCGCATGCCAAAACGTTTTATTTGAGTTATTCGATTATTCTACGTCGCAATTAATAACTCATGTAAACAAAAAGCCGCGCGGCGTACTATTTGCCAATATTTTGTGTGCGAAAGTTTGATAACATTGGCAAACAAGTAGAAATTTATGCGCAAGCAATATTTACACGTTCTTGAAAGGTGTGCGGTATTAATAACAAATAATAAGATAGGCCTGTAAGTGCCTACATCTAGGCAAAAGGGAAGACTACATACAACAAGAGCATTTTTCAAGCGTTCCGGTTTCCTCACGATATTTTCCTTACTACTAAACTACCAAAGCTATTGTAATATCGAAAGTTTAATTGTCAAAACTTATTAATGCTTCATAATACAATAATCACGCACTATGATAAATATAATTTTAAGACGAGACACGATCGGTATCACGACGAAAAGCGGGGACAGAATCAATCGCACCGTGAGAGCAGCCGAACAACTTTCATACCGCTCTCGTATCGAATCGTGTGGGACCGATGCCGCGGTGTGCCTGCGTACGAGTCTCCATGGTCCAAGTCTTAAGCTTAAGGCGTGACTTATTTATTACAAGCTTCACTCCCTCCCGCCACACACGTCAGTCGCCTGTCGACTAGTTTAAAGACAAAACTGCTTATTGTGGGTGTTCCCTAAAAGATAGACATAATACGCTATCGCTGAATTTAATGTAGGTCTTTTTATGATCTACAGTTATGTAGTACATTAATTTCATATAATAATATGTCATATGGCGTTACGGCTCACTCAGGCTAAGCCATGTAAGCGTCTCAAAATAATCGTTTTTCCGAATTAAATTTTGTTTGTGCGGAAATCTAAATATTAAAAATGGTGCTTAAGTTACTCTATATCATTAGCTATCTGCCAGTAAAAGTGCCGTCAAAATCGGTCCACCCGTTTCGAAAATTACCCGAAACAAACAGACAACACAGACAATTTTTTTAAATTAGTATTTTGTTATGTGTCGTATATACTTTCATATAATTATGCATCTAGTAAAAAAACTTTATTTTGACATTACAAACAGACACTTCAATTTTATTAATTGCATAGTTTAAAAGACGCAGCTAGTAGACCTGTTTTGTCTGATCTGTGATCTTGACGCTAAAATATATCTATCTATATTTAATATAATAAAGCGGAAATGTTTTTTTGTTGGTTTGTTTTTTTATGTTTATTATTTATGTTTGTTTGTTTAAAAAAGGTATTTTCTGGAACAACCAGTCGGATTGGAAAAAATATTTTTGTATATGATAGTCAGACTCACGAGGAATAGTGTAGGCTATTAAGCTACAAGTATATATTAAATGAATGTACTACATAATTGCAGATCTTAAAAAGAACTAAATACAAGACAATTTTTAACAAAACAGAAAACCGCTTCAATGATTCTGAAGAGTTCCCTGGTTTATCTTTGAAGTTGAAGGTCCAATGCCAATGAAATTAAAATGGGACCATCCTTGAATATCCCCGATATTCAATATCTATTGCACGATTTAATTCCGTCCAATCCGCTCCACCATAGGATAACTAGACGCCGTGAGGGATTCCACGCTTATGTCATGGAAATTCCCCTGGTTCATTATGCGAACGGCAATGGAGTGGAATTCACTCCCGTCGTCCGTTTTCCCATCCACCTATAACTTGGGAGTCTACAAGCGAAGAGTGAATAGGCATTTAATAGGTAAGCGCAATAAATCGTTGGCCTCATCTTTACTCGCCATCAGGTAAGATCGAGGCCAAGCGCACCCCTGTATGGCATTAAAAAAAAATCATCAATATCTGTTTATAAAGAAGTTCCATAAAAAACATCCATAAAAAATAAAAATCAAATTGATTAATAACGGCCGTAGACGTTTTTGAAGTCAGTTTTAAAAGTAAGCGAGAGCATATGTATAACTTCCAAAGATAAGTCACAATAAGAATTTTTGTATATAAAATAACCGGGAGCCAGGGTAGCACGATTCGCGCGTGTGCCCGATCGACCGCATTCTGTAGCCCACGCGAGCGTTGCCACGGGTTTAGCTTGTCACTTGACTTTCTCGGTTCACGTTGGAGCTGATTCCAAACACGTGAGCATCACGTTCACCACCCGACCGTTGTTGGTAGTCACTACTATTCGTAGAACGAACCTCCTTGCAAACACGTGAAGTAGAGCTATTATGTCTTGCCCGTGTAAAAGAAAAACAACAAATGGTTAATTAAATCAATAATCGCCAATTGCTTATAGTATACATAACGGCTAAAAGAACACCGGGAAACGCGCAACACTATATCGGCTTTCTCTCGCGACAGCTTTATCGGTTCGAGTCTATAGAAAACTACCTAGGGAAAATTATGAAGTCACACCCGTGTTCAGTTGCGAGCACGACAACCAACTGGATCGACACGTGACAAATGAAACTCCATAACTAACATACTAAACAATTGTCGGCTAATTGCTATATCACACGGTTGGGAAATTACTTTGCAACGTTAAACAAAAAACCCTAATATACTTTATTCAACATAGGTTCTCGAAGGCATTTATAAATGTCAAAGTGTTAAGAGAGTTAAATAACATCATAAGATTTGAGACACGCGGGTCAACCTCACCTTTTTTGTAGTAGAACGGCAAATTGACGGTACTGTCCCTGATGGTAAGCATTGTACAATCCTAAGACAACGGTGACCATCGACAGATCGTAATCCATCGACTGTCGCCGCTATCATGCTGGTCTGCATTCATTTAACTGGATATGACAGGCTGATCCGGAAACGCGACACTCAAAAGCGAGTCACTATGACGGACTTTTCACTATATATACATAGTGATCGCAACCCAGTCGGGCAAAACAGCCCTAGCATCCCGCTATCGCCATTTCCTGGTTCGTTACTCAGCAGGGTGCTCTGCATGCAGGTGATTGGCTTGAGCGTCTCAGCTTTAAAGATAATATTCGACCGACACTCCTTACAGCCCGACTGGGTTTCGACCACCATACATATGATGAAAAACTCATGCGTGTCACATTTCAGGATCAGCCGATGCATATCCAGTTTATATTTACGCAGATCGGCATGATAGCGGCAACTGGCGATGTATTGTTCATCTCTCGGTGTTCGCTACTGTTTTTGGATTGTACTGTACATGCCATCAGGAACAGTACCGTTAATGTGGTAAAATATGGTGGTGGTACCGTTAAATAAATGTGATTAAAAAGAAAACTAAAAAACACGCTATTATCACTAACAAAAAATGATCAAACATCTCCTGGCGCCATCACCAGACCCTCGTTACCAAGCCTAATCCATTGTACTCGTCAAAACAAATCATATGAACCTAAACTCGAGGGGTTTGCTAGTAGACACTGAAGAGTTCCACTATCAACCTCCTGGTTCCATCATTAGATTAGCTCCAAAATACCAAATTATAGTTTTGTTATCCGAACTACATATACATACTAAGTTTCATTAAGATACGACAATCAGAAGTAGATTAAAATTGACTTGAGTTTGATTTGAAGATTTGATTACATTGTTTGTTAGTTACAAGTGAAGTTAATAAAAGCGTGTAAAAAACTGCCCCCAACGGTTCCAATAACATGTCTGTGAAAACTCATAATGATGTTTACTACAATTATACTTTAATAAGAAACAACTCGAAAATTGGAAGAAGATCATATTTTGTCAATATTCGTCGGTCCAATTGATTTCACCAGTGGTCGTTATCAAAGGCCTAATGAATATAGAAGAACCAGTGCAGTACGAACGTAGTTAGCAGTACTCGCGCTTTTGTGTTCCAGTCTGAATGGCGCGGATAGAAATACTCACTGGTACACGAAGCGTATCAACAACATTCTCAAGGGAATTGCAGTCTTACTTCAGAATTTTTAAAATTCTGATAGGTTAAAGATGATCTGGGGGTTGCTTCAACTAAATGGCCTCTTAACACCAAAGTAGAATTGCATGTTAGTTTACTAAATTAATTGCATAAAAATTTACATTACACGAAAACAGAAATTCAATATACTCTTTAAGAATAGAATCATACAATTGAAAGAAGTTGATCATGAATCGAATAATAAATATAATTGCATCCAGAACAGTATTGAAGGATAGAAGCAAGTTGAATGCACGGTAAACGATATTGTTGATTAGAAAGTACGCTTGTTTTAGTAAAAAAAAAAAATTTTTAAGTTTAAAATGTGCATTGCTGCAGTAACTATACTTATTTATTACGTATGTTACATTTAGCTTCCGTAGATAAAACCATTTTTAATACTTAAGAATAATGCTTTATTAATTAAAAACACCAACAATTTAGATTTTCCAATAAAGCAAGATTAACGCATTTCACGATTAAACACAAAAGATAATAATCCAAAGGAAAGCGATCGTAAACTTAATAAATCACAATCACAGTGGATGATATTAAAATAAGTCAAACACAATGGACAGGTACCTATAATAGAAGCAAGTAATCCAGTGTAATCCGTCCCTACAATAGGGAAAAATGATTTGTTATTAAAACCGAGCATGCATCAACGATAGATCTCGCGACGTGGAGCCCTGAATACTTCATTAGATGACTATACGCAATCGGTAATAAACGAAGCAGAGGTGCAATAATAACGCGACCACAATAAATTTGCACATCATGCCAAGATTACCAGGTACCTGAAACCATTTTATAATTCTGCACCATTGCTATACTCCGTTTTTTAATCCTGTAGAGTAAACTGACAATAACTAAAATCAAACTTGAAAAAAATATTGCCACAATAATTTTACTAATGATGTCCTCGTAAAATTTAATATATCGAATTGAGGTTTTTTCACGACTTAGCTTAGTTAATTTTTAGTACTAGAAAACTGTAATTTGGTATGTGTATACACATTAATCACGCCGACAAAGTGGTAAAATAAAATCTTGAAAAAAAAATTGCTTAGTTTTTTCTCGTATATCCCATCATGTGGACTATCGTTGGATAGGTCCTTAAAAACATTGGGGGGGAGAAACCATTTTTCGATTCAGGGATCGGTTTGCGAAATATTAAACTTGTAAATGCTAAGTTTAACATCTTATACGGTTTTATGATTAGTTCTTAATTTTTTTGATCCAATTAACTAGCAACACATGCAATGTGATTTAACTCTACAGAATTGAAAAACGGACTTTAATTGTGTAGCCAAGTTAAAGTACCTGCGTAATAACCAAGAAATATTTCAACATTCAGAACTGCTATCTATACCTACCATTAAACTATCAAGTAGAAACTACTAATTGTTATCATAGATGATATCAGCATCCGTAACGCACACAAAATCTATGTGTAATTCTATGAAAACGATGGTATCTGAAATGATAAGTGCTGCCGATAGAAGAGTTTTCGATCTAAACGATTGCGCGGCATTAAAAAGTAGTTCTTGTTTTTTAATCATATGAGATCTTAAATAAAACGTCAGCAATTGATTTTATCGAAAATTTTAAATTGAAATTATTAATAAATACGAGAACATAACAAATAGGTCTATAGTACAGTACTTGATCTGCTGGATTAAAAGTATTAAAAAATATATGATATTTTAAAAGTTACTGGATATAGCGCCCACTAAAAATAAAGATTAAGCCTACGACATCGAGCTTCTAAATTTTGCGTCATGTCAACAGATTGTGCGTACGAAAGCTCATGGAAGCCAAATTTTTTAACATCCGCTACGTTATAAATCACTAACTACTAAACATTAATCGCGTCGAGACACGCGATTAAATGGCGTCACAAATCGCGAACCCGTAATACCAAAAAGTATATTCTTATAAACGTACGCGATGATTTGTACGATTGTCCTTCGTTCGTCGACCTGACACCCTCAAATAACTTATTATAAGCTGTTTTAAATTAGAATATTCATTTGACCGGTTCACCTTTCAAACGAAAACAAAAATGTCTCTTTCACTGTGAACAAATGAAGATCGCTTGTTTTTTTATCCTTTCTCTAAATAAGGTACAAAGAACACCTTGGAGAATAACTAATAAGTACATATTGTTTTTCTTTTTGTCGGAAAAGTTTAATAACAGGACAATGGCAATTTATGTTCGTCGTTAGCCGAAACGACAATAAATAAATGTAATAGCAATATAATTCACATAGATAATGGTTCTAAATAAAATATATATTTATGAATTCAGTAATAGACTTTTAAATATGCAAATTTTAAATAGGCGTACAGTAAAATTGTTAATAATAATGCCTTTACTTTATTATCGATTAACGCTAAAATCTTAAGCAACTTCTATTTGATTCGTCAAAGAATATCCTTACATTAAAATTAGTAGTTAATCCTTGTAGGTACATCGAGCGTTTTCTTAACATCGGTATCCAGATATCTTTAGTATATAAATAAATTATATACATTGGCCCGCAGCTTTGCCCTAACATATAGCATAGTATTAAAAATTCTGCAAAAAGGTTAAGAAGAAACAATTCAGATAGATATTTCATATTCTATTGCTTTATCTATATTTTAGATAATTTTTGTTCTAACGTAAAAGTTCTAATATATTTTAGTACATGTTCACGCTAATACCTGGAACGATAAGTCTTCACATTAAAATAATCTCATACCGAGCGACAGAGCAAAGCGATAGCGTGTAAGGAACCGTCGAGCGAAAACCGCATAAAACTTCCGGACGAATGTGTCTCACAAGTCTAGCTTTTTTACTCCATCTTGTCAAGTCTACAAGAAAAATAACCTTGCCGGAATACTTACCAAATGAGAGATTGAAACTTAATAAAAAATATGATTTTATTAACAAAAACGCTGTATTGTTTGTTACAACAATATACATTTAATTAAGTGACTATATTAATAAATTACTTGCTTTTTGCTTGTTAATTTTTGTTTTGGTATACAAGTTTAAGATTGTACCTACATAAAAATTTAAAAGTTAATATTTGGACTGATCTCGTTTAATTTACTTAACCACAAAAACTCTACTTCACATAAATAAAAAACAAAACGAATTAATTAAAATACAACTCTAGACAACGGTAAGTAACAAAAAAAAATATGCACAAGAAAATAACTATAAATAATGTGGATTATTCCCGAATAATAAATGTAGCTAAATCGATGACATCGCAAAAAATGTCCCGACTACGGTGTGGAAAATATATTTTCACTTGACCTTGTAAAATTAAACAATATAAATTTGCTACGCAGAGATGTTTCTCCAATTCAGAATTCATAATTTCAATACTATATTTTATGTTCGTGTGGGTTTCTTACACAGCATTCGCTTTGTTTAGTTTTTCTTTTTTAATGTAAATACGTGGCTATCTGACGTTGAGGTTAACGCTCCTTAAATAATTATACGCTTCGTTTATTATTTTTTTATTTCAATCCTCTTGTCACTGCATACAAACATAAACTACTGCTTTGCCTTAAACAGATCTTTTATAATCGAAAACGTAAAATTGACACAGGTGTTCACCATAGCAATACCGGGGCTGACACTCAAAATTCAAGCGCTCACCTCGGGTCTACGAATAAATTAATGTCAATACTAAAAAAACATACGCCGTGTCTATCAAGAGAGCATACAGTTGTCAGGGAATGAGTCCTCATTATAATTCAATGTTGTAGTACCATAAAATTCAAAGCCGAGACACCTCTTAAAATGCTATTAAAATTGTACACGGAATATTTATCGACCATGCTTCATGTCCAGGAAGAAACGTTGTAAGAAAAAGTTAACGATACGTCTTCCACGGTCGTTACGCATTTACATTGTCTGCACAGTATATTTACTCACACCGTGGGTGACATACAAGTAAGCGATTTCAATAGACCAGCGCGCGGCAAGGTCGCAACGCCACGTGCGTACACGTTCTTATTCTGTTGAGCTGGTTGAGCACACAGTTCATATACACACCATGAGTTTATTCATGATAAATACAATGTATTTACTTTGTGAGCAATATATTATGCGCTACTTCATTGTTTATTATTTAAAATAGAAATATCGATGTCATCTTTGGTTGACGAAGGCGATAATATGTGGAAACTCATCGTAAATATTAATCGGAAATTTCTTTAGCAACTTCCGCCTGCAACAGATTAACAGCAGAAACAAGTGTCATCGATTGTTTTGAGTTGTTTCGCGTCTAATCTACAACATATATTTTTAATTTATAGATAATAATCGTATTCTTTTAGCTATATAAACATACTTATATTATTATTATTATTTAAAATTAAGTTATTTAAGAATTATTATTTAATTACTATTATTATTTGGTACTTTCGTTCATTATTATTATCATTATCTTCCTAATTATACGTTTTTATGTTGTAAGAAGGCGAAAACTGCTCTTGATCTGTTGCAGGAGGAAGTAGCTAAGAAATTTCGGATTAATTATTTATCGATATCATCTAAAAATACCGAACACTGTAGGTAAAAAAATTTATAACAATACGTTTTAAAGTGTACTAAGTACATAATAGTGACCTCATATTTCCGTAGTGTCGAGTGTGTGGACACATCCTCCAGAGCAAGATCGGCTTTATAACCTATATAAGATATCTCATGAACGTTGAGGCTGAAACATTCACTGTAGTCGAAATTGGTCTCAGGTTCATCATCATCAAGTAAGGCGTATTAGAACCTAGAGCAATGATTAACCGTTTAAATAATAATCGTCGTTATGGATATAGCTACAATTTATTTAATGAGTTAATTCTCCAAATTAATTTCACATATACTTATTTTGGAAAGTAACGCTATAGCTGAATATCGGAGGTAAACTTCCATAATCTGCAGAAACACTACAAGAGAGGATGATACCACCATAGATGATATACCATATTCCACCAGATATAAATTAGTTTGAGCAAAAATCTTTGTGCGTTAAATTTCCTAAAATGTATCAGAAATCAAAGAAAACGTGGGAAACCAGTAAGATAATAAACGATCACACATGTCGACAAAAACAATGTCCTGTCTTTTACTATTGCTGTACCCGCAATAATGTCCATTATTACAAGCGCGATGGCCGCACTGCATGTACAAAGTGTCGCAACAATAAAACACCGATAACTTTTGCCGGGTACACAGCAATAATACGTAGCCTAGAAACATCGAGCTCAATGTGTGTTGTTACGTAAAATTATAACACGAAGTCTGGTAGCCTTGCAAGATTTACTGTTTCCTCTGAACATGTGCTTTAAATTCACGTTTGGTAAACAAACAGAAAACGTATATGGTATACGGGAAGTACCCGAGTTTTTTGTACGAAGCGATTTGTGATAAAACTGACAGTTCAAGTTGTTTCTTTTTATTGAGAAGAAAATCCATAATTATGCCAGCTTCACGTGAATAGGATTTAAAAAACGCCATCACGTAAACTGCCATCAGAATTAAATCTATACATATAAAATGCTTTGTCCTGAATGACTGACGGATCAACGCACAGCCTAAACCGCTGATCGTAGAGACCTGATACTTGGAAGGTGTGTTCTTTGTATGACGTAGGCATCCGATAAGAAAGGATTTTCCGAAATTCTACCCATAAGGGGGTGAAAAAGGGGGGGCAAAGTTTGTATGGGACAACGTGATTCCCTGGTCCAATCTAGTTAAAAAACAAATTTTGCACAAATCTTTTTTAGCAGAATTGATGGAAGACGTGTTTCATATTTTATTGAAATCCATCCCATATCGGGGTTAAAAAGGAGTAGAAAGTTATTATGGCGGTGATTTGCTTCGAAGTTGATATCAATACTCCTTAGTGCTTTTGATTTAAATAATATTTTATTTTGACACATGTTTCAAAACTCAATCAGATTTTATTCAAAAAAGGTTGAACACACTTAAAAACACTCATTACGAACAAAAGCAAATACTCTTTAAATTTGGAATGTCTCGAAAATCATCGTACTATATTAGTATCTCTCATTTGAAGGTTTCTAAGCTTAAAGAGGTTATGCACTTTTAGGACACGGCCTCATAGGGACGTAGAGTTCGAAATTTGAAATGGTAAGGACTAGAACATTTTGGTTATAAATGATACGAATCATTCCATATTTAAAAAAAAAAAACATGTAAAATCTATATGTCAATACAATGTTCTACAAAAATATTGGTCATTAATATATGTAACAAAAGTCAGCGATAGCATAAATCTATCTCTTATACATGAGCCACAATAATGTACTTTGCAAAGTTTTTTTGTTGAAGATTTAAAATTAATTTATGAGCATTATTTTTAAGCATGGCATATTACGAACCATACGAACAAAAAGTTACTTCGTCATAAAGACAATTTATAGTGAAGACAAACTTCGTCTTTTACAGCATGTTATTTGGACGCATAGTTTGAGAGATAATATAAAATTAAAATAATTCAACACTCGCTCGGGTCTATGTCTATAGTAGTAGTGGCGCGAACGAGCCGCGCGACGCCGCGCTGTGACCATATGACCGACCGATAAAAATATTGTCTTAATTGAAGTATTATAAATCTTCAATTAGTGATTTCTTCTAAATTATATGCGGGTGAAACCGCGGGGCACAGCTATTAATATTATATAGCGCGAAATAACATAAGGTTTATGAATTAACATAACACCCAACAAACAAACAAAAAACCGTCGATTGTTTCAAAATTGAAACTATTGTCAAAACCTGATAGTGCTAACACCCTTTCGGTATGCAACTTGACTGTTGGTTACTTTAAATATCATGCGTGAAAACAACTGGGCCGACGTAACCCTGAGAATTATTGGCAAAGAAAAAAAAACTAAATGATTCTAAATCAATTATGATGTAAAAACTTGAAACCGTTCCTTGTAAGTATTTCTGGCGAGTTCCAAGTTGGTTTCTTTATCTTGCAATTCTTATTTAGAAACCATTTTTACTCATTTTTAAACGACTTTCTCCTTTAAAAAAGGTGGTATAATATCTTTAATTACCCTTGATTTTCTATTATGAAATGAATATTGCTGAAGTTATGATTTTTACGAACCTAGCGGACCCTCTTCGAAAGTATTTATTTATTAATGAAAATTAATTCATAGTATTATCATATTACTAATCACAGATTTTTAGCCATTAATTAATGCCATTTCTAATTTAAAACATGCTTTTGTCGAAAATATTCACTAAAAAAAATCATTGAAACTTGATTGATTATGCGACTATGAACAAAAGATCGTTTGGCAATTCCGCTAATATTGTATACAAATATCAAGAAAAATGACTTTAAATCATTTCGAAATAGTATAAGCTATTATAATGGAAACGCCGCGCCGGAGAGGCATACGTAGGTTGAAAACATTGATGTGTTGACAGAAAACGGAAAATTTATGGAAATAGTAAGTATAGTGCTGTAAGAAAAGTGAATAATATGCGCGTTAATATTTGCACAAGTTCATAAATACGAACATTAAAAAATAGCAAAGTAAACATTTGTCGTGACATTGACCAAGCCAGTGTCCTTGTTAGGGGAACAAACTGTACATAAAGAGTGTTCTGCATACGCTTTTGTGTCGAACAAACACAGCCCAAGTCACGGACTGTTAGCGAAGAGACATCGGCACTGTAATCATTTGCAATTATCAATTTACCGGTGGTTTCATTTTAAGCCCATTCATACGCAGAGGCATCATTGATATAACAACTTTCGAACGAGTTGAACAATCCGTGATATCATAGAGGACTTTGACTTTTGTAGAACTAGTTAACTATATGGGGGTTGAAAATAAAATTATTACATATTTTTAATAGCGCGTTTTTAAAACAGACTAAAATGTATAATTGAATTTTAAAATAAATAAAAAGGTGGAGTGCATGAAACAGATAATAATTTATTGATCCATGAATATTTCAACCAAGTTAATCTATCAATTATATGCCATTACAAATGATATGTAATATTATGTAATTTTTTCAACGAGAGCTACTTTCTACACTCCTTAGTTAATGCATGCATCCCACGTTTTACATTATTTCATATTTAAATTATTTTAAACCTTTCGTCTTTTTTATTACATGCTGTTTAGTCTTGTGACTGTATAATTTTTTAAACAATTTTAAACATCTCGATGAGATTATGACAGGGTCACGTGATGAGTTACTCTAAAATAAATTATTACTGAACATATAATCAAACTGACGGACAAATAAAAAACCAATTAATATTGCATTTTTATCCAGTCTTAAATAAAGTTTCAAGAATATATTTCTCATCGTGAAGTTAGGTTAAAATCGATTGCAAATACGTGCTAATAGTAGACAATACTGTCAATGTAAGTCAATACATTAATATAGCCTAGGCAAATGTATCTTCTAAGAGAAAGGCATGCGTTTTATCGCTACGCTAGGCTAAATGGATTTCAGTCGATTTAAATTACAAAAATCTGTAGTCCGAGCATTCTCATTGGTAAGGCTAGGTTGTAACTACGACATTAAAGCACTAGCCGAGCGAGCGAATCGAGCAGGCCCCGGCAGCGGCCTACGATTATCAGAGACAAGTTAGCTTTTGAAAATTCATATTTTTAGGTAAGCGTTTTGCTATTGTTTGGTGATTAAGAACCAATCAATATTAATTATGTCATTCAACGTGTATTTATTTGGTAACAGTTAAAATCATACCCATTATAGATCCATTAAAACAAGTTTAGAGAAATGTTTTAACGCTTGCAATTTGTACCAAATATCCGTTGCGAACAAGAGTACAATGGTATATGCGTAACGAATCCACAGCTGTTCGGGCACAATAGAAAGTCTTGTTTAGATATTACGCAAGCTCTTTGGATATGTTTACAAAACAAGTTTTCTGAAATTTCTAGTGCCACTAATAGATCATTTGGTTTGGAAATCACGTGAAGCTTTCTTATGGCAATTTAGTCCGAAAAGCAGAAGTTTTTACCATTATAAGTAAAAAAAACCTGTTTACAATGTTAATCCAAGAGCAAAAAAAACTTTCTCCTAATTTCTTTAATTTGCTACAACGGAACTAAGCAATTTAATATAAATTTGTAATTATCTTCCGATATGGAACATTGGATTGTTATGGATAAACAAAGCGTACATATTTCTAATATAGTGTTTACGATAATAAATGAAATGAAAAATAAAACAAACATATTACATCAGGACACAGTATTTATTGTAAAAAAATAATGTGCAGGCGTGTAACTCATGTGTCACGACTTACACAAACAAGTATTTAAAACTATTTTTTTATGTATAAAATGCATTTCACGCTGTAAGTTAAACATAGCCTATTTTTTAATATTATACTGAGGTATCGTTGAGTTTTACAACCACGTCTGGCGCCGCACCCCGTATAAATCCCGACGCAAACAGGCCCCAGCGCTACGAACATTTCTCCTTTACAATCACAATCGGAGAACCAACTTTAATTCTCGTTTCCATCGTAAAGACAATATAAATTCGAAAGGTTATCGTCAACACAATTTGAACCATATCGACGTAATAAAGAAGCTATTGCCCCCTTCCTTTTAGTTAAAAAGTATAACATTAAATGAAGGAGGCCAAACTTCGAGTGCTAATATTATAATCAAGTCAATACGAACTACACTCTCGGTCAGAATTGTAAAAATTAAAAAAAAAAACTGAATTTTAGATAAAGCGATACAGTAACTTATCGTATACGCCGGACCCGTCGCAAAAAAAAAAAAAAGAAAGAACCAATTTATCATGTCGTCCCACGCGCCAACCAATATAAGCAAACTCAACATAAAAAAAAAGAAACTATAAACCATAGAAACAACCCGTGGAGTATAAAACCCAACGATGGAGACTTACGTACAACTGTACTGTCCACAAATAACTTAGTTATAATATTCACATTATCTACATCATGGAACTTTATCTGGTGTAACGAGCGCGCTTGGACCCTTAGCTAAAACATAATTTAAAGAAATCCGAAAAGGCGCAACCAAATAATAATCTGTCGTATATCAATTCATTTTATGATATACTTTTTAGTGGAATTCTAAGATTTGAGAACCATTAGTTAAATTCTTACTCAAATCTGAAATCTTTAAAACATTGTAGAAAAATAAACTTTTAACGCCAAAATATAAACAGCTTACATTACCTACCTATATCTTTTAGAATATTATTTTAACAGGCTTCTGTTAAAATCAGGTAATGTAGGTGTGGCGTGTTGTTGTACCAGACTGATCTCCACATAATTATCAAATTAACATTTTAGATACCAAACAATGATGCAAAATATTTTATTTTAGTAACGATTTCTATTTGATGGTACTATAATGATATTAAATATTACCATTTGTAACAAAGTTAAAAACGTGTTGCGAAAAATATAATGCAATTTTAGAATTAGATCATACTATACTTTTAACCGTATTTATTTGAAAAATCTTGGCTTATTTGTTTAAAATATGACATGGTTAATAAAAATGACAACAATGACATTTCAATTCTTGACTGGTGTGCTAAATAGCTTTGTAAATATAATATAGTTCGAGAGAGCCAAGAAATGGACTGAAAAAAGTCATTAACGCTATGAACCAAAGCGCGCGCGCACGAGGCGCCACCCGGAACAGCGCACGCGGTGAAAACCGCAGGAAACCGCAATAGTAAGCACTCCGCCACAGGCCACAGCCACGAGAACCGTGTCAGTAGTGTGAAACGCTAATTGCATGCCGCGAGTTATTGCGGCTCTGCACATAGCTACATCCATTTGTCTTTTCAATGAAGTTGATTAATATATGCAACAATGATTCCATTCACCTTGCGAATACTGCGGTTTAAATTTCAAAAAACCTTAAGTGGTCGTACGTTGCGTTGTTATATTCGAATAATCTACACTTGTACAGGTTGTACGATGTTTAAGTTTAGCTGTTGAAATGAATTCATTAACAAAGAAACAGTTTACATGGTTCCAGATAAAGTTCCCATCAGTTTCCTACGCTATTGTTAACAATAAATTAATTATAGAATCTACAGGAAACCGATTCGGAGATCTCAATTTTTATCGGGCGCGTTGAGACGCTCCGTGTACGCCTCGCAATGACAATTTGAGTCCAGCTCAAATGGCGAGCGGAAAGCTCAGTGGACTGCTCGAGGGCACAATCATTTCACTCAATTACGAGTAATTCAGGCAGTAATTAAGGCTAAATCACAAATGTTGCGCGTAGGCTTGCCGGTAGCGAAAGCTGACGAACACCCCACATCGGAAAATTCCTCACACTTTTTCCCATCCATTTTAACACTAGATTCAATTTTATTATAGACAATCGCACTGTTCACTTTATTATAGCTCGTTATAGTACATTTGTTCACAGCACTTTCACTTTTCTCGTCGAAAAAGGAGCGTCGGTCGGAGTTTACTTCCGGGGGCGAGGTCGAAAACAATTTAATTTCTAAGTCGCGATGCCCATTCATCGACGTTACGATCTCTGAAGATATTTCTAGAGATAAAGGAGAACGAGGTTCCGGTGAACTGGCCCTTCTCGTTGGTGGGAATAAGGAATACAAATTAGGTGCAGAATATGTTTCGCTATTATTTGGCTCTCTCCGCTCTGGAACACGAGATGACGGGTCGCTCCAGCTTCTTCTTAGAGTAGTATCCGCACCTCGCCTTCCTAGTGGTCCAACAACTTTCATAGAATCCTCCAATTTAGTGGGAGCGAAATCACCACTAGAATTCTCATCAAGCAAATCCGCAATCGAGTCGGCATCCCATATCTGACCCACAGGATCACACAGTCGACACTGACATGAACTGACGGCAGACTCTACAGGCGATGCAGCCTCTGCTAAGCCGTAACGGCTAGCTTCTAAAGCCTCCCCTAATGCCGTCACTCGGTATGTTTCCGGCACTGAATCCGAATACTCTAATCCTTTAACATTCAAACGATACGGCAATGACACTTTCACGACAATAAGATTCGTCGTAAACACCGTGCGACGCTCCGATGCTTGAAACCGCACAATGGTCAATACCACCGAGATCTAAAGCAGCAGATGTTAAGTCATGCGGTACAATATTGTTGGGTTTTCTATCCTTTTTGCGTCGTTTTCGTGGTTTTATTATCCTGGGTAACATAGTTTCAGAGTTCGTCGAGCCGGAACTTTCATCGCTCGCGACACTGACCGCATCCGTGTTATTGTTACGTCCGGATCGCACGGAGCGAGTTTGCTGCTGTTGATTGCGCGGCCTATTTCCTTCAGTCGGTTCACACCTGTCCCTAGAAAAGTTTTCCGTGTTGCTTTGAGGCCGATGTTGACGTTGCTCCGGTGCACAGTTATATTTTCGACGATCTTGTCTGTTCTGAATTATAAGTGGAGCACCTTGTGCATGCAACGCCAATTTAGAAACGGGGTTATTCCGGGGTTGTGGTGGTGCACGTCCCGCCATGGATATTAGAGGGGCGCCCAGCCAAGCATTTGGGTGCGGTACTCCGTAAGGCGGATAATAAGGCGGCGGGAAACCCGGAGCGGTGTTAGCATACTGAGGGCGACCGGGTTCGCGGCGCCCGAGAGCGACGCGCTCGCCCGGACTCATAACGTTTGAAGAGCCGTTTAACCCATATTCAAAATAATTCGATTCACTGTCACGGTAAAAGTTCGGCAGAGGACGAGATGTCGTAATCGTACACTAACATCGGAGGCGCGTCGGGAACCAATCCGCGTACATTCGCCGCGGCAGTCGGCTGAAGACTGAAGTGAATGAGCGCGAAGCGAGCCGACTGGTACCGCGAGAGCCGGGTGGGAGTGCCGCGACGCACCGCGCGCCACGCGACTCTCGCTCACGAGTGCCGGCAAGCGCGGCGCGGCGTCATTGCATCGGAAAACTTTACAACCAACCCTAATATCACTTTACAATTAAACTAAACGAAATTTACTTTCCTTAAAGAGGTAAAAAAACTGTTTTCATACCTATATCCGATACCAACAAAAGGTTCGTTTTTATATATTAAGTTAGCTTTGAATCCTAAATTAACATAGCATAAACACAAGCAACAAAATGTAATTGTAACGACACAAAGAAGAATAGTAATGTTGTTTACTTACCTATAACTTATACGTTTAATTGCTTTAAAAGCGTTTCATAAGACTTACCTGTAAACAAAATAATTAATATTAGCATTTAATTATTTTTTTTATATGTAATAAACAACAAAACAAACAATAATTTGAAAAACTAGAAAGATTTTCTGATGATAATAATAATAACTAAGTTCTTCCGGCCTCCGAAAGTTACAATGAAAATAATATAAATAAATGCGGAAACGTAAAATGATCCCTTAAATGTCTTCAATAAATTTTAAAGCCATTCCAACAAGAAAAGATATAAAAAGTTTTATGACGTTGTAAATTGTAAACAAAACTACATAAGTACGTTTGAGTGTTGAATAAACACTCTGCTGAGAAATCACAGTGGATCCCTCGATATAATATGCATAAAAACGTTTAAGCTAAATAAATATAGATTACACAATGACTATAAAAAAGAGGATGGGTGTTAATAGTTGGGTGATAAAATTTTGACACAACAGGTTCTCGACAATTTTACTATAAGCTCCAAGTGAATAACATTTTTCTACAATTCATACCATGGCGTAACTGAGACGACATGCTTATAAAATAATATAATATTAATAATGTAATTTGATTAATCACAATTAATTTAACAAATGATCATTTTATTGTTGAACTCAGAAGTCTTCAATAAATATTTTTTTTAAATTTTACATATATTTAGCTGATGAGGCAGACGTTGTGCTCTTTCCGTTAGTTAATAGCTCGACCCCAGCGTCACCTATCGGATCCTAACATAAGTTTTAAATGATGAACCATCGTCTCTATAAAATAAAATTATTTTATGTAAATATGAAGTCAATAGGTGAAGTCGTTCAGAAGTTATAGAACACTAACAGACGCACACCAAAAATATGTAGCTAGCTGAGCCTGCGGCTCCGCTCGCGTGGGCTACAGAATGAAGATGATGAAGAATTAATAATTAATATTAAGCAATAAATTTTAAGGACCAAGTACCTATCTAAGGAGTAAAACGAAAAAAAAAAGACCAAAATCTATGCAATAGTTTTTGTGTGATGCGCGCACAACGGAAAACCTCTATCATTTTATTTATTTAAAAGATTTATAAGATGTGATATAATATTTCACGTTTGTTTTTGTTTCAGTTAATTATCCTAATTCAAATATCGAATAAGTTTATTATGCATAAAAATATCACACTTAAAGTAATATAATATTCATAATTAAACTTTTTTATTTCCATCGAAATATAATACAATCTTCTTTGACTCGTAGCGTATGAACCGACCTCCGTTTGCACCCACGGGCACGGGTGAAAGTGAATCCGATGAGTCAGAAGCCTCTCTCTCGATAAATGTCAACATTGTTAATATATCGTGCGGTTATTATATTATTTTTTCGTTTATCATACACCTATGTATACGTGTACGTCTATTACAGTCAACGTTTTAGCATATTCATAATGTAACACACATCAACTTTCGTTCGATGAAAGCGGACGGACACACGCGGCCCGGGTCCGATGCGTTAATGCGAAATGACTAAATTATTATTTTTATGTATCTTATGTACTATTATACTACACTTATAATGAGAAAGCCGGAAGTTTTATCGTTTCTATATTAATTATGGACTTATAAAAATGGATTTGCATTAAGTGTCGACATATATTACTCTATTTATATATACACTACTATAATGTATATTTTTATACCGGTCAATAGTTTATATCTACCAAACTATGTTTTGATATTTTCCATTAATATAATTAATCTTTCTATATAAAAAAAATGACTGAAGTCTGCCGTTGTGTACGCATCAAGCAAAAGCTACTGACTAGATTTCGAGGTTTTTTTTGTTTTACTCCTTAGATAGGTACTTGATCTTTATCTTTAAAAAATATCACGATATCTTCATTCTATGAAAGGTTATTAAAGTTTTAAAAAACTACGGATTTTATAAGCACTACGCGTTCTGCGATAAGTTATCTTGCTTCGACAAGTGGGTATTATAATATTTGTGTAGATTAGCGCGAACGAGTCGCGAGCGCTTGCAAGTTAATATTAAGAATCAGGAACTTACTAAAATTACCCAGATATAGAGTTGTTATTAGAAGTCCAGCAAAAAATATGAAAAATATACAAAGAAAAACACATAGGCATAGCCTAAGCCGGTCTAAAATTGGTTCAGTTTTTAAGGAGGAAACAGGGGAATGCGAAATTATGATTTGTATAGTTGTCTCTCTCGCGCTCTTTTTGGAAAGCAATAGATTGATGTTAAAACCTATTCTTCAAATATCCCCTACCTTCAATTATACCCTAAATATCTGGCAGCCGTGTAACAGGAACAGACCTAAAACAGTGCAATTTCCTACGTTACTATGTACCTACCTATATGTAATTATAATTAAAACGCGTGTATCGTGTCTCAAAGGAATAATTGAAAATACAATCGCCTATAATATATACAAGAATTTGCATGTACGTACTAATTAAGACAAAGTATTGTGCACCTACTGTACGATAAATGGATACCTATTATCTCTTCTGTTCTATAAGTACACGTAATCTACATAATATTTATTATCTTACATAGCTAATCATTTTGTAACAATATAAATTATCTGAGCTCACTGACCCAGGAAAACAATTTTTTTTTGTTAATAAGCTTAAACAATGAATATATTTTTTACAACGCACATTAGCCAAGCAACAAACTTTCCCCATTCAACAGTTCCGATACATTAATACGGCCCCCTTGCGATAGCAGTAATCGTTAAATATCGATATCAAAATAATAAATCAAAATAAATTATTATTATGTACCAAACACAATCTGAATTTGCAATCTCGAAGCCGATATTTAGGGTGTAAGGGGTGTCAATTTATATCTTCAGCACTGAGACACCCAAGCCAACCTCACCTGCACGTGGTGCACCCTTCTGAGCAACGAACGAGGAAAAGTCTATTGCGGGCCACCATGCATGTGGTGAAAGGTCCATCATTGTGGTTCACTTTTGCGTGTAGCGTTTTGAGGTCAGCCTGTGCATATCGAGTTTAATTAATGCAGACCGACATGACAGCGGGGACCGTCGACGGATTACGATCTCTTGGTGGTCACTGTTGCGTTATGATTGTACTGAACTTACCATCAGGGACGGTACGCTCAATTTGCCATGCTACTATTAAAAAAAAAAAAAAATTCTGCTATCGCTTTCCTCTTGCGCAATTAAAGGGCAGGTTCCTGTGACTTAGGCACTTTATTAATGAGAAAAATCGATTATCATCAAAACTTTATTTTTCGTTTTCAAATTAAAACCAGTTGTCATCACTAAATTCGTTATATAGATGCTGAGAGCCTCAAACTAAAAGCTAAAAAATTATAGCACCGATTTTAAAACTAAAACTCGAAACGGTCCAACAACAGAGTTTAATAAAGGTACATCTGCACCACTAAAACGAAACACGAATGACGAATGAGCGAAAAACAATGGAATAATTTAAATAAAAGGAATAAATTAGGGTATAAAAGAAGTCAAGGTCAATAAATACAGAGGCGGACACTTGAGAACATAATGAATAGATTACCACTTAACCGTACAATTTAACACGGTAGAGAGAGTCAGGTCAGACGAATTACTCGGAAGTATTTTTCGATCTACTTTGAGGGTCCTACTCTAATGTTGTAAACTTTTTGCACTCTTAATTATTTCGTATATTATTCTATACTACCTGTGCCTGTGGCTTCGCTCACGTGGACTACAGAATGCCCGCGCGAATCTTGCCCCCCGCTCCCGGCTATTTTAAAGACAAAAATGCTTATTGTGGGTGTTCCTTAGAAGATAGACGTATGTATGTATTACTCTCCCTGACTTTTTGTAGGTTTTTTAATGTTTACAATCATATAGTACATTAGTTTGCTATATCTCTTATGGTTTACTCAGCGTAAGCCATTTAAGCGCCCGAATTGATTCACCATGACCAGTTTTTTTTTATTTTTGCGGAACGCTAATTCTTTTTCTAATTTAAAAGTAGCTTAAGTTACTCCCTATAACATCAGCTTTCTATCAGTGTAAGTCCCGTCAAAATCGGTCCAACCGTTTCGGAGATTACCGGAACAAAGACAGACAGACAAAAATTAAAAAAATTGGTGTTTAGTTATATGTATCGTGTATACTTTCATATGTATTTAATAAAAAAACTGTTATTTTGACATTACAAACAGATACATCAATTTTATTAATTGTATGTATAGATTAATTTTCCTTATTTAAATTTCTCACATATATTTTTTTTATAGGAATAATTTTACTAGTGGGCCTTGAACAGAATGTAAACAATCTAACAGCTGTCATGTTACTTAAAACAGATTGTTAATAGATGGCGTCTTGTATAAGTTTTCATTAGCAACAACAAATTTCCTAATGAAAAGGTTTCAATCATTTTTATTAAGCATTTTTTTTATCTATTGTCAATGGCGCGGAACATAATATTTAAAATGATGTTTGCGTCATTACTTTTGATGAAGATTTAACGGAGATATGGCGTTGCCAGGGAAAACACTATTGAGAAATAAATAAAATTAAACGCTGTTCGTTGGTAATGGTAACAATTTAGAACGGCTGGACCGATTTGGCTATTTTTTATTTTTAAATGTTCGTAATAGTCCGAATTAGGTTTTTTTATGTTAAGAAATATTTTATGAACACATGATACCCATGTAAACTATATAATCATTATATAAGTGTAATAGAATGGATACAATAAAAAGTTTCGTATGAGAAATTGTATCATTTTTTAATTATCCTAAAAATGCATTCTTTATCATTCGAGTACATTATAAAATACAAAATACGGTCTCGCTTTAGCCACCATTTCCAGTCTGGACGACAATCCTTAACAAAAAAGTCAAAAGTACGCAAATGCGTCACCCGTCACCCCACTTCACTGGATGAGGGGTGGAAATTAAAATACAAACAGCTCGCTTTCCTTGTTAAAGGGTGACCTCATGAAAGGGGTGTAAATTGAAAAGTAAAATGTTATTTTTATGTACAGTTTACAACCATATAGGTATCTATAGTATTACAGTGATTTATTTATTTCTACATATGTTGATTAATAGTAGCACGAATAATATAAAAACGCAAATAAATCGATTATAATTTTTATCACAGAAGATTATGCAATTAACGAAGTCGATGTTGTTATTGTTTGTTATCACTTTTTTTTTGCAATAGCACAGCAAAATTACAGCACTATATAATACTTGATGGTGAACATAATACAATCCAAAACAACGGTGACCATCGAGAAATCAGCAATCCATCGCCGGTCGTCGCTGCCTCTCAGCAGATAGATACAAATTGGCTGATACCGAAACGCGATAAATCAAAAGAGGGTTTCTGTATATGGTTAATCATTATGTGCATGGTGGTCACGCCACACTCGGGTACAGACACCCACCCTACCATCTCGCTTGGAAACTAGATATACACAGGTTGACAAATGTGTCCAACTGTGCCCAGTGTCTACAATATGTGACTTCACGTGGTTCACGTGGTCTACCACGTGAGAGCAAAATGTAAGTATTTCCTACAATGCTACAATTTCCTTATACTGTTCAGGGAGCAATTATTTTATATTTATTTACATATATGTAATTGGTTTCTCAGAAACGATTTAAATGAAATTTTGTATTCAGGGAAAATGATTTCCTTTGTAAGTTTAGCTGGACACCCCGAGAATTGCTGGGCTGCCCTGATATTAATGTATTATACTAAAAATTGGTCAATAACAACTGGCCTATAACTACAACGGTTATCTCAGTTCGAAGCATTTTAATTCAACAACTATACATTTGCGTCTAACGAACGCAATGGTGTGTAACCAGATGTTCGTTAATACTAAACACATACTCTCATATAAGATAAATACTATTATTTAAAAAGAGAAGAAGCATTCAATAATTTAAACACAGTATACTGTTTGAAATTAAAATGATAAATGTCGCTACGAAAGAATAATAATAATAAGTGGCGCCATTAAACTATACGAAATTACGACAATAGGCTAAGCAGCACAATAAACCCGTCAATAGATTATCGCCAGTTAACGTCGCACTAATGGATGTAATAAAACTACTTATATTTATTTCTTTACGAGCATTTGATATAAAGGAAACCAGTTTTATACAGACTTACAATTTGCAGTACGGGATAAATATAACTACACTGTTAAAAATTTCATCGGTTATTTTACAAAGCACGTTTTGGAAAGTAATATGCAAAACATTTTAGCCAAAATTAAAATGGCATATTGTAATAATACAAAACTTTGTTTGTAAAGAGAAGAGGAAACTGACTAACAGTTTCGTAAAATTACAACACTTTTTTGTAAGGGAACTGACATCTCTCTTGTAACAATTCAAGTTATTTTTAAGAAACACTAGAAATAAAATACGTAATACAAATTCTTCGACAGCAACAGGAGTGAAAACGCTGTAACACGGCTACTAATTTATATTTGCAGACCATCCTAATTCAATTAGAGCTATATGTATATACATAACATGTACCTACATACAACGCTGTGGTTATTTATAAGAAGTAATACTAAAACGTATTCGTCTAATGTTATTAGCACATTATCGTTTTGCTCTTGTTAACAACTCTCCTATAAATTGAAATTTCTGCTAGATATACAGCATGAATTTATGAGATGGGACAGTATTCTCACTATAAACTCACAAAATTCGCACTCTAATTATAATAGAACATTATTTTAGTAAACATAAATAAGTAAGTACCAATATCTCTTCACTTTAAGTATACACCTATCACAAAAAGAATAAACGAAAATGAAGAAGTTTCGTGAATACGTTCGGACAGATATTAGTCTTTAAACAGCCAAATCATCACTAGAGAAAGCGCAGATTTGTCGACCCCCGTCATAGTCGCGTGTCAAGACAAAATCAATTCAACATCCACAACTCTCGCTTTCATATAGTTAGTTGCGTTAACCGCCACTCTTTACCCACTGTGTGTTACCGCAATTAACACTGTTACAAAAATATAGATACAGTTGTAAAGGACGTTTATTAAGATGTTCACAAATTGGTTAAATTTAATCACGGGATTTACATAAAGTATCGGAAACATTTCTTGATTGTGACAAAGACAAGTGCCTAGAGCTAAAACCGAACTTCCTTAATACTATACTATACCATTACCTACCATTATAATATGAAATCAGTTTTACTAAGTATGTATTTTTTCGTACAAACCAACCGACCTAACAAACGCATTGAAATCATACTCAACCACCTTAATTAATACTTAAAACTCTCCTCAACTAATGCAGATCCCATTTTAAAACTTCTAGTGTTTTATAAATGTACTTAGAGCTATATTTCGAAATAAAAATGTATACTTCTGGCTTTGTATATAAAAAAAAATCCGAGTTTCAATTTCGACTGTTCTTTAGAAACCCATAACTTAACAAATAAACCTCATAGAAAAAAGAAATTGTGTGTCTTCACTCATAACTCCTAGAAGTATAATTAGGCCGAATATGAACGTATTTCATGACCTAATTTTTTTTTCGTTGTCCCCTTCGCGTGAAACGTCCCTCCCTATATAGATAAGTACGGGAATCGCGAACAACGTAATAATGGTAGATTACACGGGTGCGTTATCTACTGCGGCGCGGTGGAGAGTTGGTCGAATAAATTTAACACGGCTGAAACCGCAGGGCACAGCTAGTTAAATAATAAAAATAACATTGTTCTTATAAGATAAGCTCTCACAAACATTTTCATGAAATAACTTCATTTAGCAAATAAATAATATGCACACCGAACAGCGAGTGAATAAGATTTGCTTTTCTCATTTGCGTGTCGATTTCTCGAATGTTTAATAGTTGATTGAACTTTCTACATCAACTTAATCGCAACGATATTATACCTACATCAAGTCAATGTCATTGATCGTGTGATATTTACTTATCGAGTTAACACATTAGAATGAAACATGATATGGAACGAGAACGCAGATATCGATTCTACACTTGTTAACAGGTGCATAACTACAGCCAGTTTACTTCTTCCGCCGTGTCTCATTTCCCATATCATTTGGTTTCGGCCCTGTTAGTCTTAATGAGCCATTCTTGGCATAGTTGTATAATTTTCTAAACTAATCCTCGTAATGTCCCTCCTAATTGTTCCCAACCAGGTTATTGGTGGTCTACCTCGGCTTCTTTTAGGATATATTATGCAGATCTTGTCATATGGTCTACAACACGACGCATAACATGGCTATACCAGCTCAATACAATTTTCGGCAATTATGTCAGGAATCTTTGCAACTTTAAAAGTTTCCCGAATTCCCTCATTCCTGACTTTATCTTTAAGAGTAACTCCGCCGGCCCACCTGAGACAGTTTACTCTAAACTTATTAATTAAATTAATAATTATTAATCAAATATATACATTTATAAACCTGTCTACATCTACGCAAGAAAAATCAGCAGATGCATAGGAAAGGAAAGGAAGAAGCAACAATTTATTGCTGGTACGACTTTTGATTTTAGAAGTCGTAATTTTGATCTCCGTACAGGATAAGTTTTTCTGTGATAAGCATAATCGACAATTTTGTATCTAACGTATCAACTGTTTGGTTTATCCATCCGTTCAGCGAAATGCCGCCTGCTGTTGGACATAGGCTTCCCCAAAGATCGCCACAACGATCGGTCCTGCCTTGCATGCATCCAGCTAGTTCCCGCAACCTTTACCAGGTCGTCGGTCCACCTTATGGCGAATATGCCCACTTCTTTCGATACGTGGCTGCCACTCGAGAACTCTACGGCCCCATCGATCATACATTCTACGAGCAATGTGGCCCGCCTACTGCTACTTAAATCTAGAAATTCTGAGAACTATGAAAGTGACTTTAGTTCTTCTGCGGACCTCCTCATTTCTATTTGGTTACCAAAGTACATAGTATCCCAAGTTTTGAATCAAATTGTTGGTTAATGTGCGAGATTACCAAATCATATGAAAGAATATATCCACTTCCATCTTTCACAAATTATGAACACTACAAAAACGATTGAAGATTTAATATGTTACAACACGATGAAAATGTTCTGGGTTAAATTTAAATATTTCTACTTTTAAAACTAAATGTAAATAAAATAATAATTATTTTTAAATCAAATCATTTGCATTAATTAAGTAAGTATTATAATAATTTACATTTTAAATATTAGACCTTTTATCATTTCTGTTGCTTTAAGTAACTCCGGATCGGTCGTTAGATTAATACTAATTATTTTTTATATACTAGCTCGACAAAATTACATATAATAAATAGTACCTAGTGAAAGTATGGTACAGTCAAGAAACAAATTCCATCAACAGTCGTCGCCATCATGCCGGCCGGCCCGAAGAATCACTTCATTACACCTAGTTTGGTTGTTAGTCGGGAGCCAATTTCACAATTAAGAAAGTATTATTTATTGGTATGAATATAGTTGTATTTACACATGAAGACTAACATCCGCTAGAATATCCGTGTATACAAGAAATAGCTCTTCAGTGAACATAATTGGTCGGATTTACTTATTTTTGCGATTTAACAATTTCAGAAATGAGAATCATGAAATCTAACGAACACTTGCCATCATGTAGCAACTCAGTAATTGCGTGCCGTCCTAGGAAAATTGCGCGAATGATATGCAGTTCCATGAATCAACATCCAGAGTACATTTGTAATTCGTAAGTTCGCAACTTTATTTTGTAACTATTTAATTTAAAAGTGTAGTAAATACCACTTCATAGACATTAGGAATATATTCTTTTTCTGTTATAATAAATAGTAGGTTGGTAGTTGATCACTTGCTACGTAAATATTTTACTAATTATAGGAAGCTACATTATCACAAGTGCTATTAATAGGCTACTTTTATTCTTATTAAATGTTATAATGTACCTAATTACCGTGATCGAAGTAGCGGGGGGTTGTTATTACATTATGTAAATGTTAATATTGCTGTCCACACGTCTCAATAGAATGAATGAATTAATGAATTTACAACGAATAAAGAGTCATAAACAAAGAAGTTATGCCTGAAAATCCATAAAAAAATACATACAATCGAATAAAGGACCTCCGTTGAGAAACAGAAAATTGTCTGATGGCTCCCAAAATGAGTCACTGATACTTTGTTCTACAAGTATATTTGAACTTTTACTATCTTGACGCTCATTAAGGAATGGACAAACAATCTTAAGAAGAAATTGTCACGTCAGTTTATCATAATATTTGTTTGAATCGATAACAAGACGACAGCTCAGTGTTTATAACAATCGAACAATTTAAGAGCAATAAGAAATATTATAAAAATTGTAAACTTAAGTGTGTACATGCAATTTAATATTTTAGACAAAATACTAGCTGGACCGGAAGTTGTTTTGCCTTTCCAGTAATTACTGGTTTGACTATAACGCCACCTACACATACTTTGCTTGAATATAGTTATGAACCATTGTATCGATAAAACAAAAACATGTATTATATAAATATGAGCTCAATCTATCATGTCAAGAACTTTATATATAAGATAAAGCATAACGATACGACATTATGTGCTAATAACTTAACCAAATAATGAAGTCAACTCAGAAAAGGAAAACACATTATCTGCCATTACATTTGAAAGTCACCGAAGTCGTTATTTGCGAAATAGTTATCACCGCTTACCTTCACTTTTAGTTTCCTTGTGCTTTCGATTTTTACTTCAGGAAATCTGTTTATCTTAATGTTTGTGAAACATAAACGGTTAAATATGTATTATTTACAATTTTTATTTGGTACCTACTTGTTTTGCTCGGGACTTTGTTCTCGTTGTTTTTAAATGAAACAACTCTCGCGCCACCTATTATGAATTGATTGTACTGTTACAGAAACTGCGGATGTGCGCACAACCACTCTCCAAAATTTCGTCGCAATCGGATGAATGTTATAGGAACGCATAGGGAGACAAAGAAACAATATACGGTATATGAAAGTGAATTTGAATTTAAAACTCCATAATTCATTGAAATGTAATAATTATTAAAGTAATAAAGAATGTGCGATATACAATAAATATAAATATATTAAAACTATTTATCAATTTCATCAATAATAAAGGTATCTACTTCGTAAAAAATATACGTCTTGTTATTATAAAGTTTTCATTTGAGTTCGAATGTAGCAGTGAGAATTATATTTGCATAAAGTGTTTTTTTTAATATGCTATTTAAGTGAATGGCAGTTTCCGGTGAACGTTCTCATAATTGCATAATAGCCCAGTCATATTAGGTAAAAAAAGGGGTCAACCTCGGAAAGAAAGATAATAAGCTGCAAATTGGTATGAACCTTTGTTTTGTCATTCTAAATGTTGTCTCAAAAGTCACAATCGTTATCGTGTCCGCGTCTCAAGATATTCAAGGTCAAAGGTCACAAAAATCGGTTTTTCGCGAATATCTGGCTTCCTATCGGTTAAATGAGATTTGCATTTATTATAAAAGTTGTAGGCTATAAAATTCCCTACAACTTTTGTTTAAACTTTTTTTTCATACAACCAACCGTTTTGAAGGTAGAGCGCGAAGAGTGCACATCGTACAGTCATATACGGCCTAATGCAAGGTCAAGCGTGAGTTATGGTTATCAGTACGTTATAAAGTCAATTATTTACTTGGAAATTATAATTATTAAACAATGCCTATTATTTATGTACTAACTATTGCTGGATGCTTGAAAATGAAATCCTGGAGCCCATACGAACGTTATTACCTCCAGCACCAGCCGAACTACTAAACGTAATATTTTGCAATTGCAAAAATGGTTGTGGTTCCCGCTGTGGATGCAGAAAATCAGGGCTACAATGTTCTTTAGCTTGCGGCCAGTGCAACGGACAAGCTTGCCTCAACGCTTCACTGTATCCAAGTAATCCCGATGAAGAAAATACATATGATTCCGATATTCTGGAAGGTTTGGAGATGAACATGACAGATAATGAGGATGATGACAATGAATCGAACATTTTTGAGCGACAAGAAGAAGAAGACGACGAAGAAGAAGAAGATAATTAGCTTCCATTTCCAATTTCATTACAATTAAAATCAACAAAGATACTTTTGATATTTGAACTCACATTTTGACAAATGTATATTATGCCGTATTTAATAATAAATAAAAATATGTGTAAAATATATACTCTTACTATCATTTTAACTTAAAATAAAACTAAAATATATAATCCAGAATTAATAATATTTTATACTTAAATAGTTAAATATGAATAATTATATATAAATAATCAAGTTACTTACTTTAATTAAATATAAATAATTAATAGTTAGTACATAAATAATAGGCATTGTTTAATAATTATAATTTCCAAGTAAATAATTGACTTTATAACGTACTGATAACCATAACTCACGCTTGACCTTGCATTAGGCCGTATATGACTGTACGATGTGCACTCTTCGCGCTCTACCTTCAAAACGGTTGGTTGTATGAAAAAAAAGTATAAACAAAAGTTGTAGGGAATTTTATAGCCTACAACTTTTATAATAAATGCAAATCTCATTTAACCGATAGGAAGCCAGATATTCGCGAAAAACCGATTTTTGTGACCTTTGACCTTGAATATCTTGAGACGCGGACACGATAACGATTGTGACTTTTGAGACAACATTTAGAATGACAAAACAAAGGTTCATACCAATTTGCAGCTTATTATCTTTCATTCCGAGGTGAAAGCCCTAATATGACTGGGCTATAACAATATTGGCGCCGGCGCATATGTCGCTAAAAGCACGGTCTTAACAAAACTTTTAAAAAGTATTTTACTCTTGTTATAATATTATAATTAGTTGAGAAAAAATATTTTCTACATATTATTTATTTGTCAATGAAGCACATTATAACCAGAAGCATGTTAATAAGTTAGATAAAAAACAACATTTTAACAACGTAAGTATGATAGTTATATAACTCTCTTAATTATATCTCAAGGAGAATAATTATTATATAAAACATTTGGGTAAAAAGCAAAATCACCGGTAAAAAAGACCTAAACTATAATTTAAAAAATCATTGGGGCTTGCCGTGCAAACCCTTTCTCAAGTAGTTTTTTATTACTATTTAAGAACTTGAAAATTCAACCCCTAAGAAGGTGAAAAGGGGGATAAAAGATGAAATTTTGAAGATGGGTCTATTAAAATTTATTGGTATTCAGCAATTCAGTTACAAAGGGATAAAACTATGACGCGAACGAAGCCGCGGGAAATATGCTAGTCAATACATAAACGCCCCATAACTATGCATAGCCCGTATTTTTTGACTTCCCTTCATAATCATCCCCGTAACTGTATTTTCCTTTTTATTTATAAAACTAGATGTGCACGCGACTTCGTTCTACTCCCGTTCCCGGTTATATGCTTAGTATGGGTGATACTTAGGAGATAGACATATGCACTCGCTGGATTTTTTGTAGTTTATTTTAATAACTAAAATTATGTAGTACATTCATTTGATTTATTTCTTATGGTTTACTCAGCGTAAGCCATTTAAGCGCCCGAATTGATTCAACATTAACATTTTTTTTAATTTGCGCGGAACCCTAATTATTTTTCTAAAATAAAAGTAGCCTAAGTTACTCCTTATAACATCAGCTGTCTACCAATGAAAGTCCCGTTAAAATAGGTTCAACCGTTTCGGAGATTACCCGGAACACACACCCAGACAAAGAAAATTTAAATTGCTGTTTGGTTATATGTGTCGTATATACTTTCATATGCATTTAGTAAAAAACCGTTATTTTGACATTATAAACTGTATAAGTGTATATATATGTAAATACAGATTATGCACATAAGATAAAAAAAATGTAGTAGCTAATTGTATTTTAAAAATACTCTCATTATTTCTCTGTTGTCCCCACAGAGATCTAGTTGCCACATTCTTCGCCCTAGAGATCATGCATGGGAACTCGTCAGCTTTTTTTTTTTTATTTTCTTGCTCGACATAATTACGGCACTATGCCTGATGGTAAGCACAGTACAATCCAAAATCGACGGCGGTAGTCTCTGTCATGCCGGCCTGCAAGCCTCCCTGCAGCTGGATATAAACTGCCTAATCCCGAAACTCGACAAACGGAAGGATCACTGTGAAGTGTTTATCGCCGTGTCCATATTGGTCGGGACTCAATCGGGTACAGAACTCTACCACCTCACAAATCAGTTATAATAAAAACATCTTTTAAAAAGCTTTGTTTTGTTTGTCTTTAATATCCTGTTGTATGTGATCTAGGAAAAATTTTCATATTTAAAATGTCATAGTTCATGGCGACTCGAGGGCCTTAAAATACTTTACCTACATAAGTTTGCAAATTACTCTGTAATCTCAACGATTTTTAACTCGATCACCCACATTTTATCTGGTACGAATCACCGACGTAAAAAAGATTACTGACGTAGTTAGTATTGGAAAAAAAAGACAATCCAATTAATTTAAAGAAAAAATCGATAACAATACATTCACTAAGTACAGCAATTGTGTTCGTAATAAAATTCTAGTTCCTGGTATTCGGTATATTGAAAGACTTTTTGTTATATTTTGCGTACAAATTAATTAAAGATTTATGTAAAAAAGTAAATACAGTAATTGTGTTACAGATTGCTATAGTTTAAGACTAAATAGTGTCATATAATTTGTAGGTGCGGCCGTTGAATAGTATTCAACATTTTCACCTTTACATAATCAATAGCTTTGCCCCGTGTTAACTTTTATTCGATCCACTGTCCACCGCCCTACGCACGCACTCGTGTAGCCAACCTACCGCTGTTCTCACTTTCTGTACTTGCCTGTAGCTTACCATTTTGCTTCACGTTCATGTCTTGCGTCCCGCTCCTTAGAGTCGTAGCGTGAAGTTATATAGCATACAACATTCCTCAATAAATAGGCTATAAAATGCAAAAAGAATTCTTCAAATAGGTGGCAGTGATTCCACATACTTAAACACAAAGTTACAAAAATTACACTCTTCCTTTAACGATTACAATATAGATCTTAAAAATATCTTCTCGATGGGATATAGTTTTTAGATTACAATACAATATATACATATATTTTAAATCTCACAACTGAAACTAGTTTTATCCAAATACTTTCCAAAACTAGTTGCTAGGCGCATTTTTTTTTTAAGTTTACATAAACTTGTTTATTACATCACTATTACATGGATGGTAAAGTCAATTTATTTCAAATTACGTGTCCGTATTGTTTGCTTTTAACGCAATGTAGTCGCTCCATATTTTTTGTATACCGACCGGCAAAAAACCAATAATGAAAAACAACAAAAATGCATCACTCTATCAGTGTGCTATGCGATTTTTATTGGCTCCGCACAAAGCTACACTTTCACTAACAAGTTAAGCGTTTACGTTACGGTTTCTAAGTCTCTAATAGCGTTATTGACAAAACCTCGGGTTTTGCGTTTCGAACCGGATCGAACTACGAGTTCTCGATTGTGAAACGATTCGAACGCGCACGTTTTATAAGCGTAATACGATTGACTGACGCTTTCACCGCGAATATTTAATGGACATTTAAAACAATCCTTTCTAATTTTTATTAATAATAATAAAAACTTTAAATATTCAATAGCTTTTTCTAAGTATTATTGACCTTTAATTTTAGGGTTCAATCAGCCTAATTGTTTACACAGATTTTATCTATATGTTCATATTTTAAAACTCGAATAATTGTTTTTATTTTGTTTTGTTTGAACACGCTAATCTCTGGAACTACCTGTTAGATTCCAAAAAATATTATTGGTTTTTATGGCCTGCTTATTGAAGCAGGTCATAGGTCATAGGCTATATAATACCTTAATATTAGATCTTAAGAAACGAGCTGTAACCATGAACCAGAAACACTGACAAGCTGTAGGCAAGTACGGGATGTTTGTGAGAACAAATTTCGGGTGCGTTGGCGGAGGTGCGGCGCAGGCGGCGCGACGCGCTACAGAATTGGTTGAATAAATTAATTTACCAGAAGTAAAACCGTGGGGCACAGCTTTTTATGTATTAGGTATTATTAGATTTATCTTTATATTTATATTTTATAATTAATCTATACAATTAATGAAATTGAAATATTTGTTTGTAATGTCAAAATAACAGTTTTTTACTAAACGCATATTGAAAGTATATACGATACCTATAACAAAAAGCCTATTTTTAACTTTTTTGTCTGTCTGTATGTTCCGGGTAATCTCCGAAACGTTTGGACCGATTTTGACGAAACTTTCACTGGTAGATAGCTGAATTTATAGGAAGTAACTTAGGCTAACAAATAACAAAAACTGGTAATCGTGAATCAATTCGGGTGCTTAAATGGCTTATGCTGAGTAAACCATAAGAGATATAGTAAATTAATGTACTACATAATTATAGGCATTAAAAAGACCTACAAAAAAGTCCGGGAGAGTATATATCTATCTTCAAAGGAACACCCACAATAAGCATTTTTGTCTTTAAAATAGCCGGGAGCGGGGGAGCAAAATTCGCGAGGGCATTCTATAGTACACGTGAGCGAAGCCACGGGCACAGCTAGTATTAGATATATTTAGTCGCGTTGTTCCCGGCTTAGAATATGACCCCGCCGCCTTTCTTCATGGAAGGCAACTAAGGGACTTCTTTTGATTACTAACTTATGCCAAACATAGCAGGCAGGTCAGGCAACAAGTCAGGCAGGCGGCCGGTCGTAAAACTTAAGCCAAATCTATTACAGCATGGAAATGAACAGTATAATACATGAAGATGTGATGTGCCGACCCCATCTAGTGTGAGATAAGAGCAAGAAGAAGAAGAAGAAAACCGTGGGGCACAGCTAGTTTAAAATAAGTAACAAGAAAATTATATAGCGAACGAACGGGCGTCAGCACTTTCCAAGGTTCTGACAATACAGCATGGAAGGCACTCTGATCCCTCATATTATAGCGTTATAAAACTGAAATGCCTTCGATTGCGTTAGGGGCCATCCATAAATAACGTATCACGAATTTCATGATTTTTTGACCCCTCCCCCGTTCTTGTCACAGCTGGTCACATTTGTGAGACCCCCCCCCCCCAGTGTGATGTCACATATTTTGCAATTTTATAATTAGATATTTATGAAATTAAAATAGCAGTGTTCGGAAATTATTTTAATTTCCATTCAAATTATTTTTCAATGAAATCAACATCAAATGAAACAAAGGTATAAAAATTAACAAAACATAAAAAAATCACTTTAATGAAAGATAAAAACTTAATCCATAACTAACATAACTTATTTTTCTCCGAACTATAAAGGTAATAAGTTTCAAATAATCGAGTTGTAAAAGTTGTTAAATAAAACATTGCTATGTTCGAGATACATAAGTCCAATTAAATTTTTTCTCTGATTATTTTGACTAGAGGGTTGAGATTTAGTACACCGGAGGTTTTGGGGCTTGAATGGAAGGGAACACATTCTTTCGAGTTTGGGAGGTTTTCGACTTCAAGAAGTTGTAATGTACTTAGATATAAAATATTATATTTTGAAAAAATGTGATGTTACAAAATTTGGGACCCCTCCCCTCCCCTTGTCACACTATGTCACACTTCGTAGACCCCCTAAAATCCCCTAAACGTGTGACGTAATTTATGGATGGCCGCTTATATTAGTGCTAGGATATAATTAGATAAAGTAATATATGGGCATAACAAAGTGGTTATAGAATTAATACAAAGTTATGCGCTTTCGCAGCACGAGCGAACGTTTACATGTCGTAAACCACCAGCAAAGGAGTCGGGTGACCAACACAGGGGAATATCACGGCATACCTTCATTTTCAATTTATCCATAAATCGCGGGATCTTTGTATTAAATAATATTTCGTGCTTAGTAATATTATATATATTTTATGCAATATTTATGGGGAATTTGTTAATCGACATTTCATTTTAACTGCATACTTCCACAAGAACCTTATTTATTACAGCTATGTAGACGCATGTTCAATCTATCAATACTATCATACTGGTTTATAATTTATAATTTAACTAGCTCTGTACCACGATTTCAATGATGTTAAATTTATGCGACCAACTTGTTCTTCTCATTTCCCATACTTGCCTACAGCTTGTCAGATTGCTTTACTTTGATGGTTATTGTTGCACTCCTAAGAGTCGTGGCGTGATGTTATATAGCCTTCTACAATAGGTAATTCTAGAGATTAGCGCGTACAAAGAAAGAATGTCTTGAGCTTTAAAGTACTATACGTAAAGATATCGCATTATACCAATCATTTTTAACAAAAAATAAAATTGAACTACAATGACTTTGAGATGTTCCGTCGTGTATCTTCAAAGCCTAAGGTCCAATGCCAATGAAATAAAAAGGAAACCAACGAAAAAATAAGTAGCTAAATGGGTTTATTAATAAAGAAACTGAACACCCATTAAAAATCATTCAAACTAAGAACCTCCTCCATTTTAGAAGATGGTTTAAAAATAACGTTCCCAGAAGTGATGACATTTTAAGAAAATATTATATAAATAAACAAGACAATAGGTATTCCCTCGGTTTTCATACAATAAATCGGTTCAGCGAATTGTACCCAGATTCACAAATGTAACAGAACGAAGGGAAAGTACTCAGGTACACGACGCCTTTCAGACTTCAACCCCGATCGCGTGAAGGTCTAGTCGTCCTTGCATTTTACCCTTGGAAAACTTGTACGTAATGTTGCGCCAAACTTATTCAGCTATACGTCTACCAATAACCAAGTTATCATAGTGTTAAAAGTTGGGTGGAAGGGACGAAATAAGGGTACATCCGCGACCTCCAGACTGCGCCCCGTCAGAACAAGGGCGTCACAGTGCCCTTGCACTGCGCCCAACGTCCGCCCTTCGTCTAGGTACTAACACATTGCGTGCACGGCTGATTTTATAATGCCACGATTGTCTTTCAACAATACAGAACTAGTTTTACTTAACAACTTCTACTTTGAAAATTTGAATTTCTAAATGAATACCTGACCGATATTAATATCTGTATAACCTATATAGCATCGAGATTCTCAAGGGTGTTTTTGTGGCATACCTCCCATAATCCTCAATCAAAATTAATGATTCAAACATAAATACATGTATATTTTATCAAAAACTAATTGTGAACTACATGTAACACAACATAAACATGAAATTATACTAATTACGGGTAATAAAAAAAGTAAATTAGGTAATTTTTAATTTAACTTGGCGTTCTCGTTCCTTCTGAGAAATTCACGAAATTAAAACACTTAAATATTGTCGGTTACTTTCTGTTTACCTACTATTATTTGTGCGTGCTTTGCTGGAATAATTTACCTGATTATATAGTATTCTACATTCATTAAAGGGACCAGGATGAAGATAACATGATGTGCGGTCCCGTGCGTCCTGACAATTTATAGTATAAAATTATTTTATGGTATGCTGTTTAATAAATCTATTTGTGAGGTAGAGCACAGAGAAATCTCTTTCGATATTCCTCTCCATTTGGGGCAACACAACCGGTAAACTCCGCCCTACAGAAGATCGTAACCAAATAACCCTGTGTTGTGTTCCTGCGGTGAGTAAGGTTACCAGAGCTCCTTAGGAAAGACGGGTTCAAGATCATCAACGTCGCCTCTGGTGTTACAAGCGTGTATAGACTACGGTAATCGGTTACCATACCATACTAGACGTCCTAAACTGCGCTTCAAGGACAGTGTAAGGCGTGATACGCTTGCTTTCAATATGGAACCGAAATGTTGGGAAAAATAGACCGATTATCGCTAAATTTAGCGGAAGAGAATTGCGTATAGCGTTGCAGTCCGCGATAGCAAACGGTTCGACCTCTCCCACAGGCGCGAGCTACGTGCGCTGTGATTCCCCGGAACGTTCCAAGAGCACTGTTTGTTTGTGTACGATGTGGAGGTAACTGTCGCTTTCGTATCAGACTTAATTGTCACGAGCGTAAGTGCTGCATTCCATCAACTTAAAATCAATGTACGTTTTTTAAATAATCTTTTCAGAATTTGAAGGTCGATGATGATGTATGTCTGTCTATCTCAGTCAGACTATTAATCAGACCTGGATGAGGTTAGCTCATGTGTTCATTCGCCTCCTTCTCCTGCCGTTACAGGACGGCAGAGGAGTAAACCTCGGTAAAATCATCGGCTAGCGTGGTGCGTTCATTCGCTTACCGCCATATGCCAAACATTATGGCAGGGACAGAGAGAACCTCTATAAAAAACCCAACGACGGGTGGACAGGTGGTGGTTCATCTGCCTCCTTCTCCTGCCAGGCCGAACCAGGGAGATGTCGTGTCTTCATTGCACTGGTTTGCGACGGGGAGACAGTTCGTCACCGGCTGTCTCCGTCAGTTCCGGCCTTGCCGAATGCCAGCACAGTGCCCGCGTAGTATGCGGCACGGTGCACCGTGGAGTTTTTTAGTGAGTAGGTGCCCCATGGAGTACCCATGACGGGTTTTCCCTCCACGTTAACAAAAAAAAAAAAAAAAAAGGACCGCGATGAGTGGCGTATAAGAGAGGCCTATACTCAGCAGTGAGGGATTACTGTGAGGATTACGTACTGAAATTGATAATAATATAATATATAAGTCTATTCAAAAAAACAATCAAATTTTGTGTAAAGTTTTAAACGGTTCTCTAATCCATATCTATATTAATATAACAAGACAATTAAAAAAAAAAGAAAACCCACTTCAATTATTTTAAAGAGTTCCCAGGTATTGCTTCGAATTTAAAGTCCAATGACAATGAAATTAACATGGGACCACCATTGAGGTATCCCCTATCAAACAAAAAAGAATCATCGAAATAGATTCATAAAAAAGAAGTTCTGGCTGAAAATCCTTTAAAAAAATACATTCGAATTGAGTAGCCTCCGTCTTTATTTGAAGTCTGTTAATAAATGCGAAAGTAACTGTTTGATACGTTTTAACGCCTGAACCGCTCAACCAAGTTAGATAAATTTTGGTACAGAGATAGATTGAACTCTGGGAAAGGACATAGGCTACCTAATATCGCAAAAATAAAACTTGAAGCGGTAAAATAGGGTATGAAAGTTTGTATGGGGAATCCAGCATTTCTCAAATTAGCGATATAAAAATATTTATTGCTTTTGGTAAGAAATGTAGTGTTCCGCGTTTCTGAAAAATTATCCCTCAAGGCAGTACAAAGGGGGATGATTTCAGATATTATATTACCTTTGTATCTATAGTAAGTATATACTAAACCGTTGACAGATTTTAGATATTTGTCGGAGCGATATGCTGGTTATTATTAATATTATAAATGTGAAAGTTTGTATGCTTGGTACTCAGTCACACAAAAACAGCTTGTCCAGCTGTTGTGTGCTAAAGCCGGTCCGATTTAGTTGAAATATGGCACACGGATAGTTTATAACCTGGACACATAATATATTTTATCTCGGTAAATAGCAAAATCAGAAGTCCACGCAGACGAATTTGAGGGCAGAAGCTAGTTAAGAATAATCGTAACTTTATAGTAATTGGATTATTTTTGGTAAAATTTGTTGTAGATAGAGACACACTTAATTTACCTGTATACAATCAGAGAAGTAAACAGAAAATGGTAATAAAATTATTTCTTATTTCTAATCTGTAACGAGGTTTCACACCTAAAACTACAGGGATAAATAATTATGGTACGTATTATTTACAAAGTTTACAAAATTTAAATTTATAAAAATTACATTAAAATATAAATATTTTGTAAACGATTTGTACGTTTTTAAAACACGCTAGTTAGTAAGTATTCAATTACGTTGTTTTTATCCATTTAATTTAAATAAGTGAATTGCTCTGTATTAGATTTATTTCATGAAAAAAAAAATGATAAAGAAAGATAGAAAAAACTCAATTACTCAATACAAAAAACTAAAGGCCACGATAATTATTAAACACTCTTTTGAATACTGAAAATGTACGAAAAATCCTTTTTATCCTCAAAAGCTCTGGGGACATACGAAATAACTTCAATTAAATTAAAAGCTTCCGAAATTGCCACGCAGTGGAGACTGTTAGAACTTTTTAATTAAAATGTATTTCTGTGTCCGCCCGATGGCCGTCTCGCCTTGCTTATAATACTACGTGATGACGTTGCTAATGTTGTCATCTGCTGCGTATGATCGTCAAAAAGCGATAAAGTTTCGCCAAAGCTTAGTTCACTCACGGTTTCATTAACGTAAGACTAACGAGCCGGGCCGGCGATCGACATTTATTTCGTACGTGTATGGATTTTAAACGGTATATATGGCACGTGACCTTCAATATTGACCATAGAATATGAATTATATTTAAATAAATTAAAAAAAAAAACACCTGCCGTATTTTGGGTGTGCCGTTGGCGATTTATTTTACGACGCTGGTTCCATAAATATAAGGTATGAGGGTTCGAGAAAAACTTCTTTGTAATTAAGTATTACAATATTGTTACTGGGGCCGTCATGAATTGAAAACAATTCACAATCACGACGAAACCAAAAATAGCTTAAGTACATAAAGGGCTTTCATAATTCATACAACTCACAGTATTGAAATCACATGAATATTGTGGATATTAATTGAAACATTGTTATTTTTAAACAAATCTGTATAAATCAAAGATAAATTTTGTTTATTTGTCTGACCGCGCTAATCTCAAACTACTAGTTATATATGAAAAATGCTTTTTTTGCATTTTATAGCCTATGCATTGAGGAAGGTTATAATAATAGGCTATCTAACATCACACTACGGCCCTTAGGAGCGGAACATTTACCATACAAAGTGTGGAGTCAGAATGTAAGCTAAGCGAGAACGAAATAATAGTTCGAGCAGCTATGTGGCGTGGCCCAGGGTATAGGGCCAGGGTAGGTCGGGTTGGCCGAAAGACGAGAACCGAACATTAACCAAGAAAGGTCAAAATATTAATGCCTAAACTAAAAATATTCTTTACGCCGGACTGAGTTTTCTATCAGTAAATTAAAATAAAATAAAAATATTTTAATAAGAAGCTTTTTTGTCAATATTAGAATATCTTTAAAGGCTTGTAGGGCGTATGAAAATTAATTATGTTAAATTCTCCTTTCTCAATATTTTTATTTTCGCAAGTAGCCTTTAAAATTATTGAAATAATTAATAAAAGCTTGTTTTTAAAAGTGTTTTATTAATGCTTTTTTTCGTATTCCTCATTGCGAATCCCTTCATTTGATATCCATATCATGGAGGTCATCATTATAATAATTATGTAGAATGACGTCACCTAGCTAACCATGCATTGTCATCCAAAATAAACGTGTATGCAAAACTTTAGCTCAATCAGTTGGGGATAACTGTCTTAAAATTTAGTTGCAGGATTAGACCCGTACTAACAAAGCAAGTGTTAAAAGAGCTAGCAAAAATTAAGCGTTTGTTAAACCGCGTGGTTCAGCTACTTATATATTACACAAAGTAAATGAATACAATACACTCAAATTGATACGTACAATTACTATCAAATTACAAACACCGGAATACGCAATGAAAACCATTTCAACTAACAAATGAAATATTATCGAACATAACAAATCAACACGTTTCATACAAAACACACGTAACCGGCAACGTTCCGTCATCGGGTTATCCTCAACAATACAAGATAACATTTCGCAATGGCACCGGTCCAGTGTTGCGCAAACCGACGTGACGTCACCGGCCTCGGTTCCGGCTTCACTTTCGCGAAACACTTTCACCGCTGCGCTCGACCGCTGGCCCATGTCGACGTGCTCCGCTATTGTCATTCGCATCGCGGTTACCGACAGCCAGGCCGTGTGTCGATATGTTTATTTATTAAGCACATTACACGATCTACTCAAACAATTGGATCATTATCAACATAAAGTCAGAAACGAAAAAATTACACTATACTAAGACGAAAATCATTAACTCTTTTAACCTGGGTGACAAGAGACCTTTGGTAAAATCGAAGTCATCAACATAATGATGATATAAATTATACAAGTAGGTGCTTGGAAGTCAAAAACGACCCGAAACTATGACATTCTCTCAAAACCGTAATTTCTATTTCTCAATATTGCCCAATGAAAATAGATCGTTTTATATAAACTTTATAGGTTCATAAAAAGTCTTTCTCTCATAACGAAGTTGCCGGAACGCACCTATAGGTTGCTTTGCGACACATTTTCAACTTTAGAGTGAAAGCTAACCCAGGAGGCGGGAATTAGAAAATGTCCTGCCGTTATGCTAATGGTTTCTTCATGATGTTTCCGTAAGAACATTCATTCCTCGAGAGCATTGGATTTGATCATACGTAGATTGACACATGTCAGACAGTTCAGTGAACCGTCATACAAAGATTATAAATGAAACAAAAATAAATAAAATTCATCATGCTATGTAAAGAAAAAAAATTGAAACCACTTAACAAAATATGACACATACAGATCGCAAAGATTTGTACTCGTCAAGTGAACTAAAAGAATAAAGCTATTTTTGTGCATTTCGAATACGAAATAATAGAAAGTTTGGACATAAACAAGTTATTTGCCGCATATTTTAAACAAAATCAACAATGTTTTATTCAATATAGGCCCTAAGAAAGCCCTCATGCCTTCGACTAACATCCCCCAGTCATCGAACAGAACCGGAGAGAAACTCGATCGGGTTTATCAACATTTTGGATAAATTGTTTGGATTTATTATCATTACCAGTGGAAGAACAGAGAGGGAATCAATTTCAGAGATCACTGTCATTCAAGTAAAGATCGACAACAAAACTTACTTAACATTATTCATAAATTTATTATCCGGTAAATCGGTAATCAGCTTTGGAAGTTTATTGTAAAACCTAATACAATTACGCAAAAAAACTTTTATTTGTCTCACTAAGTTTAAAAGATGGAATATAATTAAGGAAGTCCCGTAAAAACTGTTTACTGGGTAAGGGTAGTCCCATTTTTATATCATTTGCGCAATCATTTGCAAGCTACACCAAAATCATTGAAGTCGGTTTTCTTTCTTGTTAAAAATGGTTTTGTTTAGAAACGGGTTAAACCGCGAAATGTGCTGGATTGAAAAATGTACTCGTGATTTCGTAATAGAATCAGATTATTAATAAATATAATTAACAGGACATAAAAGTACGGATCAGATAATAACAGTCCGCTGACTGCTTCTTTTTAACTTAATATGAAATCAAGTTGTTAGCACAGCTTTGTTTCATTACTTAGAGGATAAAAGCGAACTAAAGCTGTCAAAATCTTCGCACGTAGATTTACTTATATATTATTTGCTTATGTTAACTTATGTTATACTAGCTGTGCCCCTCGGTTTCACCCGAGTTTTTATCCAACAAATACCGCGCCGCCAATGCGACGGACCCGTGTAGTCTATCATAATTGTTATCACTTCCCGCAAGTACAAATTATTTTAATTTTTCATTTTCTCCTAAACTATGTGTCCTAATTAGATACTATAAAAGGAAAAATTTAAATTGTCTTTATGTTGAAATAACTTTGTTCGTAAGGATTAATATGATAAGCCTTAAAATAAAGCTCAAAATCAATTTTTAATCTTCAAGTTAAAAACTCGCAAAATACCTTATTGTGGCTTATGCTATTAAGAAATAGGCATATGTTATCGGAGACTTTTTTTAGATTTACTAAAGAACAATATTTTTGTAGAATATTATATTTACGTATCACTAACCATTACGCCAGCGCATGCGGATAAAGCAGTTCGGGAACACTTTCACTTCGACTTACTTAAACAAAAAGCAATATTTAAGGCTAGCTGAGAGGTTTAGCTTAGTTCCAGATAGCCTATACTATTCTTCGTGCATCTGGCTATCATATACAAAAAGAATTATTCGAATCCAACTGCTACCAGTTGTCCAGAGATTACCATGTTTAAACAAACAAACAAAAAAACTCGTCCGCTTTACTAAATTATTAATAGTATAGATATACACGGACTGACCTCGGAACACGACAAACCAAAAGAAAATTATAGAGGGTTTTTTTCTTTCTCACTGACTCTACTGTTAGCCTAAGGGGCCCTAAAGAAATAGAGCCACTGATGGCTTTGACAGCTTCACCAGGCTTGGGGGCGAACGCTTAAGGCATTCAGCCGCGAAAGCGTGAGCAACATGCGCACAAAGGTGCCAAAGTGGCCGGACGTCGGCTTGGGCTATTACCACGATTGTGAAGAGGTCGCGAACTGACTAATTCCCTATCTGTAGAAAATTCGAGCTAAACTAACGCATACATATAACACGCCCTGCCTCCTGGGAGAAAGGAATGAACATGTGTATATGTATTTAGTATTCTGGAAACATAATCCAAAGTAACTATCGTAAAAAAAGAAAAAAAAGGTCCCTTACAGAATCTATGTACTTATGTGGTGTCCTTTTTGTTTTCTATAATAGGGATTTTTATATTGTTAACACAAATCTGAAAAGTGAGTAAAAGAAGGTCGATTTTTTGGAAAAATCGACCTTTTAGACCTCGATTTATTGTGAATCGATACATCAGAGTTTAATTCAAATCGATCTTTTTCGGAATGAATTGCCTAGCAGCGATGCAGCACTCGACTTGCTTGCGTGATTATGCAACCTAGGGTGACCACTTATTAATATGATTTATTAAATAGATGTAAGGTCAACTCATATTGGAAAGTTCCAAATTCTCTGAAACTGTACATTTTTTAACTTTATGTAAACTTTCAATAATCATCATTTTACAAACCAGTTTCAAAGTTTCAGTCAATAGAACTAAAGAGCTATTTTATAGCATTTTTATCGAACAAATGTTCGACGTGATTTTATAAATTGATATAACTTTTTTATTTATGAACTTATTGAAGTAAAACCAACACTAAATGTAAAGTGAACCTTACCAAAATATATTAGTTGAAACTGTATCCAAATCAGTTAAGCCGTTTCTGAGATTAGCGCGCACAAACGTTGGCAAACAGACAAACACAAAAATTCTAACAATCATTGTTTTGGGTTCTGCTGCGTTGATAAAGGCCCCCAATAACAGTTTTCTCATATATATTCTATGTACAGACATCGATCAGCTACGCTTTTATTATATGTATAGATTGTCAACTTGCTGTGCCCGCGGCTCCGCACACGTTTACTACAGAATTATTGTATATGTAGATATTGTGACATATTATATAAGAGCAAAGTATTTAAGGAGTAAAACAAAAAAAATGATTAAAATCTATGAAGTAGTTTTTGCGTTAATCGCGCACAACGGCAATTTTTTTTTTTTTTTAGTACTGACTACACTGTTAGCCTTAAGGGCCCTATCCAAAAACAGAGCCGCTGCGGCTTTTACAGCTTCACCGGACTTAGGGCACAACGGCAAACCTCTTTAATTTTATTTATACAGATAGGTAAGCATGATCTATACTTTTTTCTTCCAAATTTTCTCCATCCATTTTTCCGAAGACCTAGTAAAGGGGTTCTCAGTTTCTAATAATCAACTAATCTACTTGATTATTATGATTAGCTTTTTTATAGTACTGTTTTAAATGTAAGTGATGATGGCATTGTACTCGCTGGTAAGAACATTACAATCCAAAAACAAACGGCCCGGCGACCATACTTCGCCGGTCGTCGTCGTCATGCCGGCCTGCAAGCATCTTGATATGCTGGCTGATCCCGAAATACAATCATTCAAAAGAAAGCTACTCTGGTTTATCACTATATGTATGGTGGTCTCGGCAAATATCACGTTTTTTTTTTTTCGCAAGGGACTAATATTGAGGGAAAACTGTTTCTATACTAAAATATGGCTAAATCCTATATATAATAATTACAATAATACAATTAATAGAATTGAAGTGTCTGTTTGTAATGTCAAAATAACCGTTTTTTACTAAATGCATATGAAAGTATAAGCGATATATATAAAAAAACACCCATTTTTTTAATTTTTGTCTGTCTGTTTGTTCCGGGTAATCTCCGAAACGGTTGGACCGATTTTGACAGCACTTTCACTGATAGATGGCTGATGTTATAAGGAGTAATTTAAGCTACTTTTATTTTAGAAAAGAATTAAGGTTCTGCACAAATGAAAAAAAAACTAGTCATGGTGAATCGATTCGGGCGCATAAATAGCTTATGCTGAGTAAACCATAACATATATAGCAAATTAATGTAGTACAAAGTTATAGGTATTAAAAAGACCTACAAAAAAGTCCAGGACAGTATACATCTATCTTCCAAGGAACACCCACAATAAGCATTTTTGTCTTTAAAATAGCCGGGAGCGGGGGAGCAAGATTCGCGCGGGCATTCTGTAGTCCACGTGAGCGAAGCCACGAGCACAGCTAGTTTTTAAATAAATCCAATGTAATCAAGCACCGATTAACGTATTTACACTAAAAAACGAATTTTGGAAAAATCACACGTGAGATTAGGGGGGAGGGATCGAGCTAAATCCCACGAAATCTCAACAAAGGGAGAAGGGGCTCGAAATATCGCAAAAACCACCTCACGTAATTAATGGATGTCCCATGTATGTAACGAATAGACATGTGGCGCAATATACAAACTTGTAGTCGGGTCAATCATCGTAAAACATATCTCTCAACCAAATCAAGTTGTTTAATATTAACACGATAAACGCAATAAATACTCTCTCATTCCACAACATCGGACTGATGAATTCGACATGTCTAAAACCATTCAAAGTCGCGTTTGCATCGATATTGCATACGATTTACTGACAGAAGCGAGGTAATTGATGTCTTGACATAAACAACGACAGACGATGCATTGCAACTTGTCAAACGTACGTGGCTGACATTTAGATGAAATCTATACAATTAATAAAATTGAAGTGTCTGTTTGTAATGTCGAAATAACAGCTTTTTACTAAATGCATATGAAAATACATACGATACCTATAAAACAAAACCAATTTTTTAAATTTTTGTGTCTGTTTGTTCCGGGTAATCTCCGAAACGGTTAGACCGATTTTGACGGGACTTTCACTGATAGATAGCTGATGTTACAGGTTTAGGCTACTTTTATTTTAGAAAAAGAATTAGGGTTCCCGAACAAATAAAAAAAACTGGTCATGATGAATCAATTCGGGCACTTAAATGGCTTACGCTGAGTAAATTATAATAGATATAGAAATTTAATCTACCTACATAATTGTAATAAAAGAGCTAAAAAAAGTCAGGGAAAGTATACGTCTATCTTTTAAGGAACATCCACAATAATCATTTTTGTCTTTAAAATAGCCGGGACCGGGGGAGCAAGGGCATTCTGTAATCCACGTGAGCGAAGCCATGAACACAGCTAGCGTATCATATAAACGTATAGTCTTTAAAATATAATATAGTCTCCGAAATACACAGAGATATATGTATCCAATGCATTTGTATTCATAAGTTCGTTGAGAAGGGTTCCATCCAACCAAATCTTTCATTGAATTTATGCGAATTGAAACAAACCCTGTTAAACTAAAGGTCACCTTTTTTATTAAGATTTTTATGTAAAAATACCATCCAAATTGCCGACATATTCCGGTAGATTTATGAAAAAAAAATCTTTTCATATTAACTTTTTCCTGGCGATTAAAAAAAGAAAGAAAGAAAAAAGCATTTATTCGACAATAACACCACACAACCCACACATTTTTAATATAAAACAAAACAAACAAATTGACACAATAAATGAAGTTTTGCAAGGGTCGAATAGGTTCCTGCCTCAGCATAATGCTGCAGGTCTACAAGCGCAAGCACTGCAGCGCTGATATTCACAGGGCCTGTAGGCGTGTACAACCTCACGGACGAATTAACACAACAATTTTAATTATTTAAACTAAACAATCGTAACTTCATAAAAATAAACAACAAATATGCTATAATAAATAAACTCCTAACTGTATACTGCACATTGTTTTAATAGGTATATTTATCTTAATACTCTTATTTACCTTGTATTTCCTGTATTATTTTCGTGTATACTATGTCTGTTATTTTTTTAATATCCTACTATCTACGCAAAATCGCCACTCACCATTTTTCTTAGGTGTGATGAGAACTGGAAATAGCCAAGAACAATCACATTTCTCTATTACATTCCACTGTAACGTTTTATCAACTTCATCAATTAAAGCCCTTTGTTTAATTGGTGTAGTATCTCCAGGTATCAATCCTATGATAAACTAGATCTGTGAGACCTAATTTACCTTTGTTCTCAAATGAAATATTTTTAAATTTTTCAATAATATTATTAGCAATTAATTTTTCCGATTCAGAAAGATAGTTATAATCTAAAACTTTCTTCTCCTTTATACCTTGAATTAAATATTTATTATTTTTACATAAATTATCCAGAATGACTTTTGGAAGTTAATTAAATTTTTTCCAAAAGCCAATACCTAAAATCAATGAAGGATGAATATCTAGAAATACATAAGCTTTCACTAATTGTATTTAATTATTAAAACCTATAGGTAAATCAAAGTACCCTATAGATTTACAACTTTGATTATTTGCCGTAGATACTGTGATTCGAGCCTGACTTCAATAAAGAAAATCCTAACTTTAATATTTGTAAATAAGAGTCATTGCCTAAAACAGTTATTGAACTACCACTACTACTGCACAACAATATAGACCTTTTATTAATATATCGATTAATAACATATACTAGTAGTAGTATATAACATATACTATACTGCTTTTTTGAATTAGAACCTTTATTATTACATCTAGGACGATTTGTTGCTTTAAAAATGTTCATACCACATCGATAACAGATTATTATTTTTGGTCCTTTACAGTTTCCTAAATTATGGCCATTACATATACATCTAGGACAGTAGTCAGCGTGTCTAGATATAATACAATCATATCCCATACGTACACTTCGAGATAGATTGCCCACCACTTGAGAATAAAATATTTAGATACCTACTGAGCCAACATAATTGAATTGCATAGTAAATTTGTTCTTGCAACAATAACAAATATTTTTTCAATTTAGCTTTGAAGTTGAAACGAATCGTCGCGACGGGGTAATATTTCGAATAGGCGGTGGTATGTTGCTCCAGCACTTAGTGGTTGCATATGTAAAAGAACCACGAAAAGCTACAGTTTTATGACGTGGTATAGCAAATACGTGCGAGCAGTATCTATTTTCATGGTGGGGTCACATAAACTTATTTTAAAGGTAACTTGGACTTTTAGTAGACATTATATCAAAGAGCATGCTAGCCAAATATAGTCCTCCTCGCTTCCATTTATAACAGTTTAGATTTACTTATAAATGGTGTGATGTGCGAACGTGGTGGGACCTTATAACAAAAACGCACACAGGCATTCACAGGCATACGGGCCGGAAACAACATCACGATAATTTAGCTTGGAAAGGACAATAGATTCACAGAACTGTAGTCCGAGGTCCTCACTTAAATATGGTCTGATTTTGTACAGCATCTTAAGACGATAGAAACAGTTTCTTACACAGTTATTAATATGTTTTACGAACCTCAATGAACTGCCAAAAATTAGCACAAGGCTTCTGGCATCATGAACAAGTTGCACGGGTTCATTGTTAACTACAATGTACAATTACGAACACAACGAACAGATCGGTCGAGCCGTTCTCAAGTGATGATCTCTCTCATACATGCAGCAATTGATTTTTATTTGTATAGATTTTGAAATTATACATTAACTTCAATTACAGTAATATTTTAATAATGCATGTGGCTTACCCCAAATTATTAAAAATAGCCACGACAATTTACCTAACAATGCCACATCGGTGCAAGCCGAAGGTATACTGTAAAAGAAAAGCCGAGTAAGGAAAAAACATACTTTTAACATGCCACGCTACTTGACGCAAGAGATAAGGAACTCTAATTATTGTCAATATTTGGGAAATCGAGATGTGCTCGATGTCTAAAAAAAACCTATCTAGGCAAACTTGGAATGTAAAACATTATCTCAATACAAAATTTAATTTGGAGCTGCTTTCAATAAAACAATTACATATACTATTTATTTATACACATTATTATGTATTTAATATTACTACATTAATTACATTTTAATCAATTTGCACAGAATTCGTCCTCTACTGAAACGCGATATCTCGACGCCCTCCAAACAATCCTTTAAACCTTGATAACTTTGAACTCTGTTTGTTTATCACTCATTTATACCTACCATAGTATCATATATTTTGTTTGCTCCAATAATGTTCATTTAGTTTAAAGGATGACCTACTTTCTTATACGTTAGATAGTGGATTGGATATGAATGGTCCATACCTTTTGCGATAAACGGTACCAATTCATTTAAGATACACCCCCGAAGACGTTTTAAATCTTTTTGGTTTTATTTAGTGGCAATGTGTTTATCATCAATTCTGCGAATGACATTTTTTTCTAGTTATTCTTGTTGTGCGTGTGTGTGTGTGCGAGAGTGTGTACAACACGTGAAATTCCGTAAAAAAAAAAAAGTTATATAAAGCCAAATAACCAAATAATTACATCTTTCCCAAAAGGCAAATGTGCCACAGAACTAGAGTCAAGACTTCAATTCCATAAACAATTTATGTCAAGTGGACAGATTGATAGACTGGGGTTGGGTTTGAGAAAGAAAAAGGATGACCGAGACACGTTCTATTTTAGAACGGGTATCTAAAGCAGCATTAACAGGCCAAATCTGGCTTGGCAGGGAGGGTATCGCGGGCAGTCAAGGTGAGCGCTGATGTGCATCATAAGGGGGCCCCTTAAACCTACACCTGGGTCGCAAGTAGGGTTGCCACCCGTACTTTATAATAAAGTATTGTACGTTATTTCTAGTAATTGTACTCTATACTTTATGAGAATAATAAAGTATGCGAAAATACTTTATTTCGCATAATTTGATTTCTCTGGGATTCAAAAAAGTTTGGTCGTAAGCTTTTTGATTATAAGGGAATGTTATCGATTGGTAACGAATTAACAGGTAGCCAGCACCACTTGAACGCTCGTTTTTGCACCCAACTTTACCCCAAATCTCAATATTATGAAAGTCATAGTCAAAACTTCTTGTTTGTTTGTTTCGCGTGAAGCGGTTTGAGTGCAATAAGAATACGATTTATCGGTTTTGTAGATTTATGTTAAAGTAAATTACGGACAAGGACAACTTCAGTGAACAAAGTATTCTATGTACACCTACAAAACATAATTTTGATAATGAGACGGATCAAAACCTCTCTGAATCTGATAAAAAAGAACTTGAAAACTATAAAGATGCTGTGCAATTGTTTAGGAGTGATGATAATTTGATAACGCTTGCTAAAAACAATAAAAAAATAAGTTGTTAAAGATAATAATAAAGAAAAATAAATTGCACTTTATTTTGACAGTATTTTTTTTTTTCTTACCTATATTAACCAATGTACTTTAATTTGAAGAAAAAAAGGTGGCAACCCTAGTCGCAAATCCCGAGGACTGCTCGTGATCCCTCTGTCTGGCACACTATGGACCCGGCACCCGCACGGTGAATCCATGGAATGCTAAGATGTTTGTCTCTTATAATAAATATACGATTAAAATAAAAACCACCAAATGACAAATTTAGAACCCAACAAAAGCTCTTATTCTTTTTTCCCTCCAAAAATTGATGAGATAGTAAAAGTCCTTTATTCTAATATACATGCATGCTGGTATGTACAACATACGTAGTTGATTTTTACATGTTTTTGTTTTATAATGGCACGGCGAATTAACTGTACTGTTCCTGATGGTAAGAACAGTACAATCTAACACAACGGTGACGACTGAGAGATCGTAATCCATCGACGGTCGCCGCTATCATGCGGCCAACATTGATTTAACTACAATTAAATTTATCTTAATTACATCATATCTTGCTTAATTATGAGATGTCTTAGCCCAATTGCTCAATGTTATTTCTGTATTATTTGTCAAACTAATTATGATAAGAAGTAAGTTCAACGTTTTCAAGTTACGTTTGTAGGCACAATGGTGACAAAAATGTTAATAAATTGTAGTAGGAAAATTTTAAGGAAACTGAAATTTTACTTGTTTTGTGCTATTTTTATCAGTTCTCTTGTACGCAATAACATAATAAACACCTATTGGGTTTCAATCATCAGATAACTATTTGAAGAATAATTTAGACATTTTGTCAGATAACGTATGGAAAACCTGTCAAAATTCAAAAATGATTCATTAAATCAGATCTCGTGGTGCATGCCCTACTATTGAGACGACAGGTCGCTGGTTCGATCCTCGCCCATGACTGACTTTTGTATGATGAGCATAATTGCCCGTTGTGTGTCTGGGTATTAAATATCTATATATGTATGTATATAAGCTGTTTAGTTATCAAAATACAAGCTTTGCTTAGTTTTAAATTAAATGGCCGTGTGTGAAATTGTGTCCCCATATAAATTTAATTGAATGAAAATTCCAACTGAAATGAAGACTAAAGTACTTATTGTTTCTTTTAGTTTCAAAATAAAAAATTTACGTGACTTAATCAAGTTCCCGCTCCACATTGACGATTAAATAAAAAAGAAATATGCATGTTTAGCAAGAAAAATAATAAAATTAAGACGCATTAAGGATATTTCTAAAAAAAATTTAAATGTTAAACATAAGAAAAATAATTAAAAAATAATAATTTACAGCTCATTAATTAACGATCATGAACTTTAAAAAATAATCCAGTCCAGTTTGCTAATAAAATTTCATTTCGACCAGTAACCATGATGGTTTCGGGCGACATCTATAAATGTGTTTTGATATTAATTTTGTAACATTCTACACCCATATATTAACAGATGGCGTTACTAATATGATTTATGCTTTTGATGCAAAATACGAATTAATTTTGAACTTAGAAAATTAATCTACAATGTTCTGTAGTAGGAAGTCTACAAATAATAATTGTAATAATAAAAAAAAAACAATTGGATAAATGATAATATTTAACGAACTTGTCCCATTCTTTTTTTGAAATTAACAGATTATTCATTATCGCAAAAAAAAAAATTAGTGCAGTGTATTGCTACCAATAAAACTAAATAGAACCAAGATTCTGTCGTTCAGGAAAGATCGTGCTTGCGTTTATCAAGCTTTAAATTGTCTGGTCAAAAGATATCCATCCACGCATGACCGAACTTCTTACTGGCCTGAATTTTTTCCTATATTATACACTAGCTGTGCCCCACGGTTTCACCCGTGCAATGTAGCCCACCGTTGCTTCTCACTTCCCGTACTTGCCTACTACAAGCTTGCCATATTGTTTGACGTTCATGGTTACTGTTTCACTTCGTAGTATCGTAGCGTGAAGTTATTTAGCCTATAACCTTCCTCAATATATATGCTATAAAAAAAATTCAAAAGTGACTCGTAACGTTCCAGAGTATAGCGCGTACACACACACAAATGACATTATTAATTATGTTAGACTTATTTCTCGACAATGCTTTCTTTCTTGTAAATTTTGAAAGTAAGAATCCATCTTTTCCATGTAAAATGTATTCTTGATAATTTCATAACCCCAAAAATAAATGTAATCCGAAGTATCTTAATAATCATCGCAAAAGAATACATTTGAGGGACATAAACACTGACATTCACACGTGATATGCAAAAGGCCCAAATAATATTTCTTTCGGCGACATTTGATTAACAAGACAATTTTTAACAAAAAAGGAAACAAACTTCAGTGATTTTGAAGAGTTCCCCTGAGTATCTTCCAAATTGATAGACAAATGCCGATGAAATTAAAATAGGATCTCCAATGAGGTATCGCCTATCCAACAAAAACAAGAATCATCCAAATCGGTTCATAAACAAAGAAGCTATGGCTGAACAATCCATTAAAAAAACATTCGAATTGAGTAACTAATCAACTAGGAGTAAACGAATACACATAGCGCTTCGACTAGAAATAATTTATATAAAACCGCAGGTAGCAGACTTTTAAACTGATAACGTTATCGGTCACGACCGTATGAGCGTCACTTAAATATAATTAATCATCAATTAATTGTAGACGACCTCTACTGTCATTTGCGATTAGTCCCTTTCGGTTTTTTTTTCCTTTTGTTTATTACTGTAATAAGTAACAAACTGGCATGCAGTGGACTGCATCAAGTGAACTGACTTTATCTTTAAATTTATACGTATCCAGTCGTTGGCACCACTCGCTGATAGGCCTCGTTTAAGCACGTTTCGTGGGTGGCGGCCAACACTGGACTGGCAAGAAAAAGTATTTACACAAAACCCCGTACCATGCCAGCGACTGGATACGTATAAATCAGCTTTAGGAACTGTGTTAACATCTTGTGTGACATTGCGTGTTGCCTTTAGATGTAGCGGTGGTGCCTCCGCAGTTAAAGCTTGTATGTACTGATTCTTCCGCTTTTACACGATTTCGATCATTAAACTGAGAATAATCAATCTTATAACAAAAGCTTAGGGAAATTCGAACTAGCATTCAAAATATCATTCTCGGAGACTTGCAAAAAGACTACATAATGTATATCGTTGAGTAACACTTGCATGCAAGCAACAAAACAAATACATAAAAATATTTTTGTGAAATATAAATACTTGAAAAAAAAATCTACCCATAATTCGACATAAAGACAAAGTGTTTTTTACAAATAAAATCTATATACAAAATAATCTTCAGATAGTTCCAACATACACCGTTTCAAAATGTGAAGCTTGACCAATATACTTACTGACTTAAAATCAAAGTTGTATTATAGAACAATCAAAGCCTACAAAAGATATTTTGCTAAAAACACAAGACCTGAATAAAATCAGTCAAAATCAAAAAATACTTTATTTTATTTAGGCCCCAAGGAGACACTTATGAATGTCAAAACACTACTACCGGTTCGAAAAACATCCCAGTCATCGAGAAGAACCGGCAAGAAACTCGATCTAGATTATCTGTTTTTATCAACTGTACAAAGAACATTTATATTTAATAATCATTTAATTAATATTTCGTGGATGCACATCACTATAATTCACATAATGATCGACCCTGTAATAACCCTTTGACATGGTCCTTGAACTCATTGTCTGGAAAATCAGTTAGTGTGCTTCGTGATCTTATTATAGAACCTAATATTATTACCTAGAAAACTTTTTAGTCTTATTAAAGCTAAAACACGGTAAGACTAATTTATGTCTATTTATACTATTAAAACTGTGATGGTCTTTGACAAGATCTAGCTTGTCAGTTTTTACGAATATAAATAAAACTGTCAAGAATGTATTGGGAAGGCAAAGTTAAGACATTGCATTCCTGGAATTTGTTCATTATTCATTCGCGAGGTCTTATGTTGTATATTGCTCAAATTCCGTAGCACACGCAGTTTTATTAAGAAAAATAAGAGCCGTTCATAAAATACGTCCGCACTTATAGAGGGATGTAGTTTCGCTTACTGTGACAAAGGGGGGTCTAAAGAAACGTGACGTTCGCAACTCGTCCAAACATGTCTGCAAATTTTTATCTCGGTATTTTTTTTTCATATTTGTTACATTAGAAAGTCATTCATATCATATTTGTAAATTTATAAATATTTTTACGTATATATTTCCATCATATCCATCCATCCAACAGGCTTAATACTTGTTACATTTAATTTAAAAAAAATTGTTATTTGTTTTTCGACATCAGCACTAAGCGTTGCGATCCGTCACAATTAAAGTTTTATTATTGCAAATAATAACTATGTATTTAAAAATATCGAAATTTTTGCACTATTAATTGCCATATATCATGTAATGGGGGCTCTGTCATTCGTGACGCAATATTGATTGGTCGCAGAAAATTTGACACAGTGTGACGAACGAGTGTAAGCAGTCTAAACAGGTAAAATTTTACGTGACGTAATTTATGAACGATAGGACAAACAATTTACCTTGTAAGTTGTCGAGCATGTACGTGAGCAGCTTGGCAGTGCCGTTTGAGTCGTTGTATATTGAGAGCATCTCCTTATTGAGGGGGTTGCCTTGCAGCCCGAGGAGTTGCAAGTGGAACAGTCTACCGAGCTCGTAGGGCAAGGCACGAAGGTAATTGTTGTGCAAGTGTAGTTCTCTGTAACAATCATTAATAATTTAGAATATCGCTTAGTTCGCGCAAATTAGGGTAAGATGGTAAAATGGTTACAGTCGCCTATGAAAAACTGGAACATCAATGATTATATTGTTACGTACTCTAAGTAAACATTTCGCCGCCGGACTTGCAGCAAAAAAAAACAACTGCTCCGTCACGCCGGCAACTCTCACAAGTTTAATGACGATCGGGGCTGCCTGCCTATTTCTGCTGTAAATACCGGCAGCATACCCACGCGGTAAAAGTGCAGTACATATATAGGTTAGCCTTTAGAGGGTATCTTAAGTATTTAAAGCCCCAGGTTCAAACCCTAGTGAGAATCGAAATTTGTCGATAGTTTTCCTTTTCCGTGATATGGAATTATTTTTGAAGTTATCGTGGCTCAGTGGTAGCGCCGGTCGACGTGATTTCGAATCCCTACAATGAGTTTGGGCTTCAATTGCGATGCTAAGTTGGGATTCAGTATTTATTTTATTTTATAAGACACAAATACAGGTAAGAGATAAAAAAATAACAATAATAACTTAACTCTAAATATCTATTTAAATTTAACACTCTACGACATATGTGCACAGCTTTCATTGTTAACAAGTACTGATTATATCTAAATGGACTGTGAAAATCTATGAATTAATAAGAAAATAGATTATATTGAGTTTTTAAATTTAGATTATATAAAAATATGTCGTCTTGTAAATTAAGTTCCTTATAACGCCTACATATTCTATAAATGGGCCCGTAGTGACTTCACGAGGTAATGTATTGACTTCGTCTCAAGCGCGCATATGGCAGGGATTTGTCAAGTCCGGTGAATCTGTAAAAGCCGTCAGAGGTTCCAGGGCCCCTAAGGCTAACAGTATAGTCAGTTCTAAAAAAATGGCAGGTATTAGCAAGCCGACAGTAGTGCGGAGCGGACGTATACTGGTGAGATGGCGAAGGGGTATTATAGGGTGGCTGATTACGTGAATGATGGTGATGTCTGGATGTGATTTCCTCACTGTACATCTACTGAAAATGATAATAATTGTATCTAATTAAATACTGTAAACCCAATTAAAAACAAAGATAATAAGATGTTGATAAAACCGATCGAGTTTCTTGTCGGTTCTTCTCAATGGCTGGGATGTTTTCCGAACCGGTGGTAGTGTTTTGACATTCAAAAGAGCCTTCTTAAGGTCTAAATTGAATAAAAGATATTTTGATTTTGATACTTTGGCTGTTTCCGAAACGTAACAAACTAATTCTATTTCTAAGAACCTTTGTCTCGCTAGTGTTAATACTTCGTAAAAATGATGGTAATAAAAATTCTTTTTTTTTTTGGTAAGTGTTTGTTATATATCTATTATCGCAAAATAATTTCACATGAGTAATCAAAGTATAAGTAAATAAAAAACAAAAATACAAAAGTATTTTGTTACTAAACACCGTATTAATCAAATGATAACGACGATAATACAGTGTTGTTATTACGAATATCATGAATATTGTAATTTAAATAATAATAGATTCGTGAGACTTCATACCAAGGTCATTGAACTCGAACCAGTTATGATAAGTACGCGAATTGATTCGAATGTATTTTTGTAAACACGCCTAATAACGAGAAGCCGGCCTTATTTGCTATTTCGAGCCTCTTATGGTTTCAAATTTAGATTTAAATTAGAATCAGCGACTTGTTGTTTTTGTAACTATTCAAATACACAAACTTATAATACTAAAACGATTTAGGTTTAAAAACGAATCTAATAAGAAATAAAATAAAGTATGTACATCTATACGAGTAATGAAATTGAAGTGTCTATTTGTAAGGTCACAGCTACACATGTTGTGCTTTTTACTAAATGCATGTAAGTACTTAAAACAAAAAAGATATTATTAACATTTTTGTGTCTGTTCCGGGTAATCTCCGAAACGGTTAGACCGATTTTGACGGGATTTTCATTGGCAGATATCTGATGTTATACGGAGCAACTAAAGCTACTCTTATTTTAAAAAAAACAAGGGTTCCGCTCAAAAATAACTTATAATTTTGAATCAATTCAGGTGCTTAAATGTTTTACGCTGAGTAAACCAGAAGAGATATACCAAATTAATGTACGACATAATTGTAGATATTAAAAAGACCTACAAACAAGTAAACAATCAATCAGCAAGGTCTATATTCGAAAGATCATTTTTGACCATAAAATGACCGGTAGATGGGGCAGCATACTTCGAGAGTATTCCCGATCGACGGTATTCTGTAGCCCACGTGAGCGCAGCCGCGGGCACAGCTAGTTTATAATAAAAAAGTTCATGTATTTGACCCCATATTATGTAATTTGGTGTCATTCTATGTGAACTAGTTTGGATATTGTGTATACGTGAAGTGGATCATAAATAAATAAAAACATTAATTTTGAATTGCAAAAACTTCCTAAACCGTTCTAACAAATCCACCGTCTTATTAGAGCCAACTCAGAAAATTAGAAAGGACTATGAACCAATACCTTATAAAAATTAACACTGGTAAAATGCTCCCGCGGCACCAAAACAAGAAGAAGAATTACAGAATACCCAAGATATAATATAAAATTTTTAAAATATATCTACAATATTGAGAAAGATCGTAAAAATTTTGATCAAAAATGTAAAAAAAAGTTTTTATAAAAATATATATGTATAGACATATTGTGACCAGATTTATACACCAACCTTCCTACATTCGTTCATAGATATAAAAAAACATCCATATAGAACATGAAAAGTTCCTATGTAAATAATCGTAATTTTAACTTAACTAATAAACTCCTATAAATCTAATCTCTTAATTATCGTCTATATGACCTGTATACAAAGGCAATATTTGATATATCGTACTTTTTATCAAGCAACTCGAAGCTATATAAAAATTAAACAATACTCGGAATCGTATCAACACAATTGAAAATTACTAAACAACTGCTAAAGTTACGGCTTTAGCAACTTCTATGTTTAATTTTACCAAACTTATCGGCACCATTAACATCTCTAAAGAATGTTTACGGTGTGTTATTTATGCAAGAGAATGAAGATATAATAACTTACGCACAATAAAAAATACTTTGTTTCTATTCATTAAAAAATAAAAGTAAACATTTATGGCTGACGACAGCATTGCCATTGCTGTAAAATAGTCTAAACTCACCACATTTTTTTTTTTAGTAAAAATATATTAAGCATAGTGTAATGATCATTTTAATGCGAGTTTAAAGTAGTAGTTAATTCAGTGAAGTATGTACTGTCTGGTAATAAATTTCAATTTAAAAAAATCGTTTGATACAGGCCATACTGTGTTGTATTACTGATGAGAAAAACAACGAGGCCGAGGTCGTTCGAACGTCCTCGGATATAAACAGTAAGTGCCCTTGTGATTGCAAAATTTAAAATAAAAGAACATACAATTTTAAAAAGTAGTATATAGAGGGTTTTTAAGCAAGAACTTTTTTTTATTCTTAAATTTTTTGAGGCTTTTATGCAATTCGCATATGTCAGCCTCATTGTAATATAACCGTAACATACTTTCATAGTAATATATATAATATTATAAATTTAATAATAAGAAGCAATTGATATAAATAGACTAGCTGCCTCATTAGTGGATGTTATTTTTTAAAACAAAATAAAGCAAAGAATTGAGACTAAAAGATTCAAATTTTTATAGTATTAGATCATTTTATAGTATTTATATCAGAAATATTATGATATCGGACAAATATCCACCACGACCATGCTTACAGGTGTTGATTCTTTCATTAAAATTTTCAATCACTTTTTCGCAAAATGGCTGGTTTATTTCGTTAATCACGTCACGGATTTTAAGTTTTAAGGATGCAATCAATTCGATTGGCTCCGTATAGACTGTCTTTAACATCGCCCCATAAAAAATAATCCAGTAGTGTTATATCTAACGATCGGGCTAACCACTTAACAGGTGAATTTCATAAAATTATGCGATCGGAAAATTTGATTTGCAATAAATTCAATGTTTCGGTGGCTGTGTGACTTGTGGCACCATCCTGTTGAAATGACATGTCAGTGATATCCATATCATCAATAATAGGCCAAAATTTATTCATTAACATCTCTCTGTAGCTTTTCCGCATTTCCAGTCCAATTTTCGAAAATATACGGCTCAATCACGTTTCCACATCACACATAGCGCACCATACAGTGACACGTTGAGCATGCAAAGGTTTCTCAACAATCGCTCTTTGATTTTCTAAAGCACAAATGCGATAATTTTGCTTGTTGACGTATCCAGACAAATGAAAATGGCTTTATCTAAAAAAATATTTTTTCTGAAAAACAATCGGGTTGTTCTTGAATGAATTCAGCGAATCTAAGGTGCTGTAAATGGTCGGCCAACTTCTATTATTGCATCAGTTGCACAAAATTCACTATGTGTTCGTTGTGGAAATTCGCAACTGTTGAGAACGCCGAGAAATGGACAAATACGGATCTTCTTCAATACTGTGCCTCAGGGCTGCGATGTTTTCACTTGAACGAACCGATCGAACACGCGTTGGTGTTGGCACAATATGTACCAAATTCTTAATAGCGGTTTCAAAAGTACGATATGTTGACCGAAAACATCACGAATTTTACGAAATTGCATTGCGGCAATACTTCGCACATAAAAACTTAAAAATACAGCTCAGAAAAATAAACTGTATGATGGTACGATAATTGAATATGTATTGACAAACATAACATCATGTAACCCCTCCTACGTAGCCAGCCAGACAAGATTTAGTAGTTACTTAACCATGGATTGCATAACAATAATTGACAACACGAAGCAATTGTTTGCTAATATTATGAACAAAAATTGCATTGCCAATTTTGGGTGATTAATTTGCAATGAGAAATAAAGTATAGGAGTCAATGAAGGAAATAAATTGGTTGATTGCATAAATAACACACTGTCGAGGAAAGTTGATAATAATATCAAGAAATGCAAAAACTATTATTAGGTATAAGGGAGAAGACGAAACTCTGAAGCCAGATTGCTAGCATAAAAGAGTGAATTAACAAAGGTAAGATTATCAGTTTGTTGTCAATTAAATCAGTGTCTGTATGAATCATAAGTTACCTGAGTTGTATAAGGTCTCCGAGCTCGGTTGGCAGCGATCGTAACTTATTGTTTGACACGTCCAGTGTGTGAAGATTGACTAACTGATTGATGTCGGACGGGATGCGCTGTAGTGAGTTGTCGTTCAAATACAGCGCAGTGAGGTGTGTCAGTTGAAACAGCTGCGGCGCCAAGGCGCGCACACCTCCTGTTACCTGAAAGGGATACACAAGAATTGACAAATTTAGAAACTATAAACAGACACAGATATTAGCAAACGGCTCATTAAGACCTACATCTGGAACATAGCCTTGTATGGCTGTGAAACACGGACGTGAATCAAAGGGGCAGAGAAAGGTTGACTGCGTTTGACATGTGGTGTTGGATGAGGATGGAAAACATCAGTTGGACATAACGAATTACAAATGAGGAAGTGTAAAGACTGGTCGACGAGGAAAGACAGTTATTGAGAAACATAAATAACAGAAGAGGAAAGATGATTGGACATTTGATAAGGCACAAGTTCTTCAAAACAATTTTGGAAGGAAATATTGACGGAAACCGAGGAAGAGGATGATCTAGACGAAGCTTTTTCAAAAAAGTGAAGATAAAGTGGGAGTCGTGTCATATCAAGAGGTCTAAAGAAAGGCAGAGGATAGGGAACAGTGGCAACTGCTCCATCGACAAGAGCTGAGATCTTAAATTAAAAAAGAAGAAACAGATTCCGTTTTATAATTGCGGCGATTATAAAGCAGGCGTAACACCCGCCATAGTAGCAAGTTTAGGCGTTCTAGTAATCAAGCAGGGAGTTGGATCTGTACCTAAATGGATCGCGACCACCGTCCATATGTGGAAAACCCGTGTTAGTGACTCTCTGGTTTTCGGGATCAGTGTATATACAGCGGCTGTTATGCTAGAATGACAACGACGACCGGCGATTAATTACCGATCCCTCGATGATCGGAATTTTTTTTCTGATTGTAATGTCACTGTCACTTTGCCACATAAATTATTACGTTATAATAAAAACAACATGTAACTCTTCATACGCAATTAATATAAATATAGCTTTTAAAACGTGATTTTATTCTTATTCAAACCTACTCTGGAGATACGAATTAACATTTGAAATATTAATTAAATAATATGGCCCCACTCTATCAAGTTGCTAATTGTATGATCGTAACTTTTGATTAGTTATTTATTTGTACTAAAAAATAAAGTGGTTGATATAACGTTGTTCTGCCCTTTCCAGTAGTTAATGGTTCGACCATAGCGCCACCTATCGGATCCTAACATAACTATGAAACATCGTCTCGATAAACCAAATAAATCTATACTATATCTATATTAATATAATAAAACGGAAAAGTTTTTTGTTCATTTGTTTGTTTAAACATGATAATCTCTGGAACTACCAGTAGGATTTGATAAATTATTTTCGATTTTTTAAATGATAGCCAGATTCCCGAGGAATAGTATGCTATTTAACATATTATGCCACAATCCTCAGCTAGCCTTAGATTAACTTTTGTTAAGCAAGTGGGAAGTAAAAGCACTCACGAACTGCTGTATCTATGTGCACTGGCGTGTTGGTTATTGATACGTAAACACAATATTTATTGTCCTTGGAATATCAAAAAAAAAGTCCGCGGTTGCATATGCCTATCTCTTATACATAAGCCATAATAAGCTATTTTGTGACAAACATTTGTTGATGATTAAAAAGTTATTTATGAGCCTAATTTTTTTAAGGCACGACGCCATATTAATTTACGAACAAAAGTTACTTCATCATAAAGACAATTTAATGAGGATAAACTTTGCCCTGTATAGCATGATATTTGGCCGCATAGTTTATAAGACAATGGAAAATTAAAATAATTTAACACGGCTCGGTGGAACAGGGTGCGGTACATACCAAAAGAAAATGTTACTAAAAAATTGTCTATAGTGAAGTACTTATTACGAATCATTAGTCAGGGATTTATTTTAAATTATACACGGGTGAAATAATGCTATAAAATACAAAAATAATTTTTAAATCTGGCTGGTAGTTCCAGATATAATCGCGTTCAAACAAACAATCTCTTTATAATTTTAGTATATAGATATATGTACTTCAGCTATTTGGTTACTCAGTGGTAGGTAGCTATGCTTAGGGGTCGTCTATTATTTACGTGAGGCATTTAGGGGCGATTGAGTCGAAAAATCGCCAAAATCACCTCACGTAATTAATGGACGCCCCATTTAGCTTGGTATCAAATGGCCATAAGTGAGATGGCCCTCTCAGAATATTAGATATTAATGTAGTTAATAAAAGGAAATATAAGATTTTAGAACATTCATATCAGATTCTAAAAAGACATCTGTTTCCACAAGAAAATAACTTTTGGATATGAATCTGTATGTGATAACCTTTCCGTGTAAGATGAAGAATTATTAATTGTTATGTATGTAAATAAAATGAGTCAGGTTTGCCGTTGTGCGCGTATCTCGCATAAATTACTGGATAGTTTTTTTTTTTTTTTTGTTATACCCCATAGTTTATATACATGATCCTTATAAAAAAATCCTGGTATCTACATTCAAGAAAAAGTTGAAAAGTTTTAAGAAACTATTATTTTTATAAGCATTATTCGTTCGTCCAACATCCACGTGAGCGAAGCCGCGGGCACAGCTAGTTATGTGAATGAGTTAAATCAGTCAAGTTGTACAGAAGTTAGGTACACGATCACTAACAGAGGCACACAAATATAGATAAATAAATAATATATGATGTAAATGTGGATTTTATACCTCAAGAGTGGTCCATCCGCCTCGTCGTCCGGACGCGCGTTCCGCTTCCGACATAATATGATAAGTGCGCCCGCTCGCGCCCTCATGCTTGTCTTTATTGCGAGACATTCTGTCACCTGTAATAAGTTTCAGTAAGTTAACATCATGTATAAATGATGGCTCTGTGGTACAATTAGCGTGCACGAACACCGCGTCCATCGGCATGAGTTTGAATCCCTGCAATGAGCCTGAGCTTTAGTGACCAAACGGTAACAAGGTTATATGTCATTTTCAGCGTTCACTCAGCGTAAACCATTTAAGCGTCCCACGTGAATATTTTTTCCGAATTGATTCACCATTATAGTCACAGCTGATTTCGTATGTTACTTTATCTATCAAAATATATCATATAACCTGGCCAGATAGCATAACCTTGAATTAATAAATTTAGCCGGTTATGGAAGTAAAATATGCCCCAGCGATTTTTTTTTAAATCTATTTGGCCAAATGATCTGTAAATGAAAAAGTGAACTTTTTGCGACTTTTCTACTAAATATTTTTCAACAATTTTCTTTTCGCATATAGCCATCGAAAAGTGACGTAAAATAATATTAGGTCTCTTTACCTATGAAATTGCCGTTTTGTATGAAAAAAATTAAACGAATTTTTTTCATGTATTTTTTATTTGTATTAATCGAAGTAATCACCCACGCAATCAATGCATCTTTGCCAGCGCAGTGGCAGTTTATTGATGCCCTTCTTAAAGAAATCAGCTGGACGGGAGGCAACAAATTCTTCAAAGGCATTTTGTACTGCCTCTCGGGTATTGAATTTTTTTCCCGCCAAGGAGTTATCCAAATTCTGGAAAAAGTAGTAGTCTGTAGGCGCAAGGTCTGTTGAGTAGGGCGGATAACGGAGAACTTCCAACCCCATTTCTTGCAATTTGGAGACCGTCTGCTGTGTAGTATGAGGTCGCGCGTTGTCGTGCAGGAGCAGCGGAGACGAGCGATTGACCAATGCCGGTTGGAGATGTGCCAGCTTCTCCATCATTGTGTTCAGTTCTTCACAGTACACATCTGCAGTAATGCTCACCCCGTTTGGTAATAAGCTGTGATGAATCACACCGGCGCTAGACCACCAAACAGTGACCATCACTTTTCTAGGGGTAAGTTTTAGTTTAGGGCATTGTTTAGGTGCTAAACCAGGATCCAACCAACTTGCTGAGCGCTTGCGGTTATCAAACAGAATCCATTTTTCATCGCAGGTAACAATGCGGTTAAAATTCCTTCATTTGTGTGTCTGTTGAGCAGTGCAAGGCACGTCTCGACACGTACTTCGCGCTGGCGATCATTGAGTTCTTGGGGCACCCATTTGTCAATCTTTTTTACCTTGCCAATTTGACGCAAATGGACCAATATTGTTTTGACGCCAACGTCAAAAGCTGCTGCTAATTCAGCCGTAGATTGTGTATCATCAGCTTCCACAATCGCCTTTAATTCGTCATTGTCGACCAAAGTCTTCGGACGACCGCGAGGTTCATTTTTCAGGTCGAAATTCCCAGAACGGAAGCGAGCAAACCAATAACAGGTGGTGCGTTGGTCTGTAGTGTTAGCTCCGTAAACGTCGTTATGTTGCGTGCCGCTTGTGCCGCGTTGCTGCCACGACGGTACTCATATTCCATAACTACACGAATTTTTAACGTATCCATAATGAAAAAAAAGATTGAAATGCGATAAAATGTAACAACTAATCAATAAACAAATGACTACTTTTGGAAAAAGAATTCCATGTTTTTATAATAAAATTAATTTTAAATTACAATTCTTAGCCAAACAAAAATTATTTTGATTTGTAATGGCCCCAGTACTGCATAACGACAATTTCATAGGTAAAGACTTATTATTTTTTGTTTTAGTTTTTTTCATCACACTTTTTTTTAATAGAAAAAATCTGTTTTCTCTCCTATGTTCATGTTTGTTTCGGGTGTCACACACGATTTTTTCATATACTTGTCCTACTGTTCTTCTTTACACAGTATAATTTTCAACTTGATCGTTGATCCTAAATTATGTCGTAAATATTTGAGTAAAAAAAAAAAGAAATTTTCAGAATAAATATTTTGTCAATGAGAGACAAATAGGCTTCCAGCCCGTGGCGAAATCACATGCATAGACTATAAAGATTTATGCAGTTTACCACGTTCGTCTGTGTCCGCCTGCTTATCTCAGAGATTCTTAGTGCTAGAAAGGTGTGTTACGGGTATGGGTAGTATACATATTAATCACGCCGAACAAGAGGTAAAAAAAAGAAATGGGTATTTCCCCTACATGTAAAATGGGGATAAATCTTTTTCTCGTCTATCCCATGGTGTTGTTGGATAGGTCGTTCAATATATTGCGTGTGTTTGAAAACCATTTTTCGAGGAATACGTTTGCGAAATATTACGCTTTATAGTGCTGATTTTATTTAGAGTCAAGTGCCCCCCCCCCCCCCCTACCAGCTAAAAAATCACGGCAGTAAGTATATATAATGAAGTTAAAAAGAAAACTATCACAGTTAAGTATGCTTCACTTCAGAAGTAATTTTTCATAAATTCCGTTGAAAACAATTATTTAAAGCCGCCTCCTAAATCTGCATGTTGTGACGGGCAACTACTGAACCCTGCACTGCACGTGGCCCAACACGCACTTGACTTTATAATAATTGAATTTATATATCTGAACCTAGCAATATTCCTCATACACACTTTGCCCCGCCTTTTTTCATAACTTTTGGCCATAAATTTTGAAAAAATCCTAAACTAAGTGTTTCATAAATTGATTCGATGAGTATTATGAATGCCAAGTTTTTAACAAAAGTAATGCGAGAAATAGTATTTTCCATACAAACTTTGCCATGCCCTTTTCTCAAGTCCCTTCTTAAGACATTCGCTTCCATTACATTTTTCACAGATCATAATATGCCTGCCCGCCATACTTTTCACTAGTGAGCCCACGACGTGCTGTATTAGTGTACAACATATAAAATACACCAACGATAAATGTTCTTGTACATTAAAATTTACTGCTGTTTTTGCCGACAATAATCATTATAACAGCGTTTTATTGCAAACCTGATTTTGTTAGTTATCTAATTATCCCTCTACGTCAGCGATATACACACATCGACATCGTCTAGGGATATTGCGAATTTTCTCAGTTTACTCAAAGTTGCATCTAAGTTGAAAAACTTGATGTTTTACAGCAGTACGAGGTCATAGATATTAATATTCAATATTAGTTTCAACTGTATAATGTATGTAGACTTGCATTTCACACGGGATTGATTATAAATAAATATATTATTTTCGGATTTAAATATTCCTTAAAGTTTTGAACATTAATATCTACTGTATACCTCATGGAAAAAGGCTTTGGCACACAGAGATACGGCCAATAAAGTGATCTTATAAGATATTTGGATTCCGTATTTTGTTTCTTTTTATGTACGGAACACTAAAAATGAATTTCTGTATAATTGAATTATACATACAAATCTAAGTTCGTGTTATTTTGTTACAAAGTTATCATATGATATCTTATACAGAATAATATAAATACGTTTCCTATTTAGATAAATTATATGTTGTTTATTACTTTGTAACTGACTTCTTGATATTATTATTACGGAATATTAACAGTGAATAATTAATTAACTTGATAACTACGATATGAGGGCAGTAATATAGTTGTAGCAGTTAAATAATCTATATAATATTAATACGTGAAGAGAAATCTTCGGACTCCGTTTTAAGACCATTGCGCGCACGGGGGACTATCAGATTTGGCATGGTTAAAGTTAATATGGAAAAGGAATAAAGAAATCTAAAATTGATATATAATATGTGTTACTAATACATTTAAATTAAACAATACTGCAAATAATACAACAAGTGCCATTGAACTTAGACCATCCAAAACATTTACATTGACACTCAGTGAAATGTGATATAGCAGTTGATATCATATTTATTTCATTGTTTACTTTCGTAGTGCAAATAAAAAAACATGTAATAGTTGGGCAACCGCTGGTGTGTATAAATGGAGATGAGGAATATATACTCTGGAGTTTATATGTTTATAACAATTCCGTCACACAATAATTATTGTTCGTAACTTTAACCATTTTCCCCCGTTTTTGCAACATTTTTCATTAATGCTCCGCTCCTATTGATCGTAGCGTGAGCCTATAGCATAAATGGACTGTCCAAGACTAAAATAATTTTTCCATTCGAACCAGTGGTTAGTGAGATTAGCGCGTTCAACTAAACAAACAAACAAACTCTTCAGCTTTATAATATTAGTATAAATATGGAATTTACGTTGCACACTTCAGTAGTTAAGCGTAATATGAAATCAAAAACAAAAATAATGAAATCGAAAAAATTGAAAATAGAAAAATATTATTCAATTTAGGCGCGGCACTGGTTGGGAAAACATATGTTATCGAGAAGAGTAGACAAGAAACTCGATCGGGTTTATGAACATTTTTTGCATGTTTTTTACACTATATGTATTGTTTACAGTTATTATCATTTTAGAGGATATACAGAGAAGGAATCACTTCCAGATATCGGCAACCACGTAATGATCCACCCTAGAATACCCTTTCAGTTATAAAAATGTACAATAATAAGCCATTATTCTTTGTAAATAGATATATAATCTTTACAATATTAATTCCCACACATAACATATAATTATAAATTAAAATAAATGTCTGTTCGAGAATTCTTCTGTTGTGCAACTCCCAACTACAACAAGCAGATTGTATTCAGAATCTGGACTGTCATAGCAACAATACCCGCGGATTCTTGAACAATGATTTTTATCGATGTAACTGGGTCAATTTCTAATCCATTCATGTCAGACGTTTTACAGTTGTGAAGCGAATAACGTTCGGGAGGTTCGTTTTTATTCATGAATTCTGACATTCGTGACCTACCTACGAGAATTTATAAGGCGAGTAAGGTACCTAATTGTGTTATTTATTTAGACGATTTAAAATAAATCAGTTAGCTACAATATTTTTCAGAAAAGGACAATGATCTCTGCCAACAATGAACATTTAAAAAACTGCGCTAAGATATTGTTCATACACCGCGACGTCCTTTGTCTTTTCAAATTGAATTTTTAAAACAATTATTATTTTTAATTCTATCTATCTATACATAATATAAAGTAAAGTCGCTTCCCGCTGTCTGTTCCTATGTGCGCTTAGATCTTTTAAACTTCGCAAAAAAATTTAATGAGGTTTTCACTACCATTTAGAGATTTTTACGAAAGGTTTATTTAAATATTGTACATTCCAATTAAGTTTTTGTATAGTAAAAGAAAATTCAATTATTTGTAATTAAGTCATAAAATGAATATTTTCGGGCGCTTACATGACTTACGATGGCTAAACCTTATGAGATACATCAAAATAATGTTCTAAAGAATTATAGTTCATCAAAAAGCCTAGAGAAAAGTCTACGATGGCAAGGTTGACCCACAGTAACCATTTTTATCTTCAATATAATAATTAAAAATATACGTTACTTGCGAAGCTATTTTCTCCAATTCAGTATTAATTTTTATCCAGATAAGTTTGTTTACATTTAATGTAGGTTAAAACTGTCATTTACAGTTTTCCATCCACAGTTCGCCGGGCATGTTGTAGCTCTCACTAGCTGTGCCCGTGGCTTCGGTCACGTGGACTACAGAATGCTCGCGCGAATCTTGCTCCCCCACTCCCGGTTATTTTAAAGACAAAAATGCTTATCGTGGGTGTTTCTTAGAAGATAGATGTATACTCTCACGGACTTTTTTGTAGGTCTTTTAAACGCCTACAAACATGTAGTACATTAATTTGCTATATCTCTTATGGTTTACTCAGCATAAGCCATTTAAGCTCCCGAATTTATTCACCATGACCAGTTTGTTTTTATTTGTCCTAAACCCTAATTCTTTTTCTAAAATAAAAGTAGCCTAAGTTACTCCCTATAACATCAGCTATCTATCAGTGAATGTCCCGCCAAAATCGGTCCAACCTTTTCAGAGATTACCCGGAACAAACAGACACTTCAATTTTATTAATTGTATAGATATATCAAAACTATAAATGATTTGTTAACTTTGAATCCTCCATCAATACAGGAAGTTGGTGCTACAATCTTTTATGTTTTTGTTCCCTAAAAATATACTTACACCACAATAATTGAGATATTCAAACATTTTATTTAAATTGTTAAATGCTCATGCATTTACAAGCTATTTAGTTAATCAAGGTGTTTGGCTACAATTACAAAGGTTAGAAGTTTGATTCATGAGACTGTTGATTTTCTAGGCCATTTCAACAAGGTTCGGACTTGGCAGCTGTGTAAGTATTCAGCATGGTATACACATTAACTTCTATTTTAGAATAATAAATACAAATAAAACACAAAATAAATATGCCTACTGATATAAAGGAATCTGGTAAGTCACACAAGAATGGAAATAAATAAAAGAGTAATATCAATAAGTGGTATGTATATAGCAATACAGCTTTACCGTCGCATAATAATATCAGATTTTAGTGTTTTTTATATTAGTTATAAAAGTGTAATTTTATATTTAGTAAAATTAAAATAAGTAATAATTGAATTATATTTAACTGAGATTAAGCTGGCATATTTAAATGTATAGCAAATTTTTTGCTTAATGAAAACATAAGTTTTTCAGTTGTGACCTAAATTAAGTGAGAGAAATAATTACATTACATGAAAAATAAAAATAGTTATACAAGTTTATTCCTACATGATATCTTAAATTACACAAATTAACTATTTTTTAATCTATAATATGGTCTTGTATGTCTACTTTAAAAGCACTTCAACTTATAGATGGTCTGTCCAAAAAGTTTTTTAAAATGGATTATCTGCAATAAGAATATGACAAATTTGTAAATACAGTACACAACTGATATGTACTACAGTAATAATATATTTATAGTAACGTCAACTGTTATTTATACTAATACAATACATATTTTATACATATCTATGTAAACAGGTTGATAATTGCTTTCATACATATGGGCGCGTTCTGTTCTCATGAAATGTAAATGTTAAGATAAAATGTACCTTTACAACACCACAGGAGGTCATTAGGTGTGATAAATTAACTTTGTACAATAGATTCTCTTCCTCCGAAACGCTGTGAAAACACTTGTCCATAACCTCCGTTATAATAGAGGTAAACCTAAAGAATAACGTTAAAACATATGAATGACGATATCGCAAGAACCAAACGGTACCTATTTTGATAAAAAAATAATGATTTAATTCATTATTTTGGGTAATAAATTAAAAATGCGTAGCATCTTTGTATACAGCTGACATCAAAGACGAATCAAGACACAGTTGGGACTCCAGCGCCAAGCCGTTGTCAAGGTAAACCGATAATAATTTAATGAAATGAATATATAGTAAAATCACAAATACCTTCATCTACTCCTTAAAACCTTTTACTTCAATAAGGATTATAGTAACGGGAAATAATACACTGTAAACACACAATAGCACAATCTTGACATTCACCACATCAAACGTCCATTTACCGACTGCAGCGACAATCGACAGTAGTGGCAAATTCTAGAACTTGCATATATGTTGTGGCAAGCACAGATTATATTATTACAATTATTCTTTTTAAATTACTTCACACAACTTTGAATTTACCTACCAATAATAGATAAAATTGTTCTCAAATAAATATACAATTTAAATTAAGTATCTCAATAAAATTCTTTTGTGTTATGACTGTCATATTTGTGTTGCCAAAGGTAAAATGTCAAATCTTATAGAGGGAACAACCAAAAGAGATTGGGTTATTTCTTAATCTTCCATTACGAACTTAATTAACGACATAAAAATATGAGAAGCAAAAGAACAAGGGCTATGGAGTTTTTGTCTCTATCAGCGCTTTAACTACTGTGTTTGTTGCTAAAATCGTGGTGACACAGTGGTCATAGTAGTTGAGGTTTAGAGTGTTTTGCCGTATTTTTGAAGTGATAACTTCTTAAGGGAGGGTCAACCACTTCGTAACCTAAAGCGTTACGGCGCCAATCTGTCTGGCTTCCCTTTCTATAACGCATACGGCAGCAGTAAGCAGGCTCCTCCTCTCTCACTTTAATCCACAACCAACTATTTTTTTAAATTTAAGTTATCACTTCTGTCGAGCGTCCTGACACGCACACGTTTTTTTTTTCTTATTGTTTATTGACATTAAACAGTAATTTTTACGTGTGTAGAATTGAAAATTTTTAGGAAACTGAGTACAGTGATTACACTATCGCTATCCCACACCCAGTTAAACGATCGGTCTATCTTTAGCTCCTTCTCTATCTACATACCATAATCTATCTATCTATAGATTCTATACATAGTATAAAATGAAGTCGTTCGTTTCCCGTGTCTGATTAAAGGGGCTATTTCCCAGCACGATCTACCGTACCCGATTTTCGGTAAGAGGGGGGGGCTTGGCCACGAAATCGAGCCAATAGTGACGCTTGATCCTGTTGCCAAAGGCCCCACGCCTTTATCCCCGGAGATCGGGTACGATAGATCGTACCGTAAAATAAGCCCTTTAGGTGTTTTTTTTCCTATTTTTGGGAAAAATAATGTCGCTGGGAATTTTGGGGAAACGAAAACAATGAGGAAAATTTTGGTACCAATGAAATTTGGAGAAGTAATTTATCTGCATAGCTGTACTATTAACTACTACTACTATACTAATATCATCACTGACATTTTAGTTCAAACACATACATACTCGTTTTTGAACCAATTTACTGGATTATTCTATACTTGGGGCAGTTCGACATAGATTCGAAATATTTAACCTTGCGTTGCGTTTCTGCGGTAAGAAGGAATTCCAGAGATCCTTGGTGAATATGGGTTCATAGTTGGTAACGCACTAATGATACCTACAATGCTGTTACAAGCGACCATAGGCTATCGGAGCCGATTACCATCAGGTGAGCCATACACTTGTTTGCTACCTTGGTTGTATAAAAAGTTTTGTCAGTTGCAAAAGCTAGTAGTTTATAAATAAAGAATAGGTACGATTTTTCTATGTAATTTAATGATTAAGTATGTAATTTTAATACGATAATGTTAGAAATGAAAGATTAGTAGAACCATTTTACAATTACTATTATCAAATCACTGGCTTTACAAAAACATCTTAATATCGAAACGAATACAGAAATAGGCAGAGCTTACGCACGATATAAATTTCTAAAAGATAATGCACGACACTATAATACTGGCTTAAATATTATGCTTGAGCGACGAGGCGCCACAAAGTGGACGGAAATCCGAGCCAAAAAAAAAATCATAGGATTTTAGAAAAATGAAATGTATTATTTGATAGTTTTAAGTAAACAGTTTTGACAAAACGACCATATTATTTAGCAATTTCAAGCTTTATTTTTACTTTATCACCATATAATATGGACTTGTAAATTTCAAATATATGAAAATGGACTTTCTTTTCTTCATAACTGTTTTTGTGTTTTGAGTTGTAAAGCTAAAACTTATAGGTATCGTTACCGAGGTGGTAACGAAGCCTTAGGATCTTCGACCTTGACCCCGGGCATCCCCGTTGAAAAGATATTTGTTGATGAAAATTTCATACTTTGACGACATTGTATTGAGGTGAAATCATCAATGTGTAGGTTTATTTGTGACATTAACCTCCTAAGGACTATCCTATTTCCATTTCTTTATTTTCTCGATAACAGTTCTAATTTGATAGTTGTAGTGTTGTTACCAAATAAGTAATGATATCGATCGCTTAAATTTATTATATTTTGAACAAAGACAAATACAACAAAAACATTAAAATATATTTTTTCAAGGTGGGAACACTCAATGGCCCACCGCCATTTTGTGTTTGTTTTAATCAGTCACTCGCAACAAGACGGTCGTGCTAGTCACTACATTTCTGTTCGCTGAGTTTTTTCACATTATCCATACGTTACGTTGTGTGTTTTTTTGTTTCTCCGTGTTGATTGCTGCCCAGCAGTCAAATATCAAAATGCCGAAAGGATCTGTTTTGAAAAGGCAGGCGAGAGAACTGGTGACCAAGGTTCGTAATTACTTTGAAGCAGAGTATCAAAATAGTGGCCCTCTTTTACCACTGTCGCAAGCGCGAGAGCGTGTTGCGGCCGCATTAGGAATTAGTGGACCTACTGTTTCAAAAATTACTACCGAAGCTTACCGTAGTACAAGCGGCATGCAGGTAAATAAGCTTCGTACGCCGAAGAAAAATCGCCAACCACGCCATGTCGTATCATTGCCAGTACAATGCTATAGAACTAATATGGGTACAAATCAAAGCACACGCCGCTGGAAACAATGCCCATCCCCCTTTAACGGCAAACAAGATGTTAGATTTATTAAAAAATGCATGTGCGGAATTAACTGCCGAAAACTGGGAAAAAATTGTGAGAAGAACCCAAAACATTATAGCGTCGGATTGGGAAATTCATGTGACGATTCATCAGATTTTGATTAAAATAAATAAATAAAGATTACCTGTCATTATAAATAATTATTTCGTTTCATTGTCGAGTACCTACCTATACCTACTTATTTTACAACAGCTTCGAAAATTTTGAAGAAGTTGGCATTATCAATCAAGAATTAATACATATAACATCTTGTAATGAAATATAATATTAGTTAATAAATTTGTACAAAAGTATCCGGCAGTAGTTTAGTTTCTTACATTTTGTAAAAGATATCGGGTCTGTTATCGTGTTATGTTTAACGATATAGCTCCATCCCTATCAGTTTCCCGACTCTGGTATAACCTTGAACGTGGAGGAGTTTTTGGCGGGATCTTGAAGTGACATGTTGTAGTTTTTATTTTTAATTCATTAACTTAGGTTTTTAACCCTATGTTATGTAATATTGGTGGCGTTTTGTGTGATACCGTTTGGTTTTTGTGCATAAGTGAAGTGGATTATAAATATAAGCTAAAAGAATTCATTCTGAGATCTCACAAAAACTTCCTAGAACGTTCTAACAAGAGAGCCTCCAGCTTGTTAGGAGACTGAATCGTCATAACTGTCATAAGTAACACATGACATTTTAATTCACTCGGTAATGGCAGTAATGGTTGTTACGAATAAAAGGCTGATTAAAATAACGAAATTCTTTTTATAATATGCATCATTATTTACATACTTAACCACTCAAGCACCGCACTTTTTGAAAAACTTCACTCAGTTCCAAACAGCCGTAAGCGCCAGTAAAAAATGTATGGGAATGTAGCCCTTACGATACACAGTATATCACTCATATTAGCCTGTTTTTTTTTTTTTGGCGGTAAAAAATTCAGTGGCACTAACCTTAAACGCCTTTAGGATAAAAATAGCTACGTTGTTGTTGCATTTATGTCTGGACGTTGCTATTTTTTTTTTAATTTTTTTTTTTAAATCTTTTTTACAAATTATATTACAGAAACTATATTTTTACATAAAATTAGTATGTTATGATTACTTTTTCCATTTCTAAGAAGTATTATTATTATTTTGTAGGACCAAAGAAAATATTTCCTGTATTATTTAGATATTATATTACTAAAGCAGTGTTATGGTTTTGTTTTTGTGTTTTTCTAGTAAAGTTTAGTGTATGTGTATCTAAGTATTACATTTCAAACAATGTTTCTTTTTTATCTATTTATATTCTCAAATATTAGACTAGTGCACTGTGTAGTCTTTAGAATTTTTCTAATTTCTGGCGAAAGTACACTAGAGTAAAAAAAGAATTAGGTAAATATGTTGAATTGTTCTAGAAATGAGGAGAGTAAGATTTTCTCGTTGCACAATGTGCTATAATTATTTGATGCCGGATTCGAGACATCTGCAAGTACGTTAGTTAGCGTGTTGTTTGTATGAATGAATTTGAGAAGAATCAGAAACCCAAAAGCACACTGAAACTCCTGTACACTATATTCATATATGCACTGTAGCAAAGAAGAACGGTCTGAGTGGTCGCTATATATAATGTAACTAGCTGTACCCCACGGTTCCACCAGTGTTAATTTTATATGACAAACCTCACCAACAGACACCCGTTTGTATAGCCAATTTTTTATACTTTGTGTAAAACTATCAACATTTGACCAATATTGTAACCACATGTCGTAACCTCCATAAGAAAAAGTTTCTGCCTCGTCTCCAGCTGCCCTGCCGTGAAGATTAAACTGTTTTTTATTTTGAAGCCGATTCGAAAGGAAGACTTGAAGTCTACTATAGGGACCTAAAAACATACTCGGCAAATTGTGGGTGTACAATTAGTACACCTCTGCCTAACCCTTCGGGGAATACAGGCGTGATGGTATGTTATGTTTATAAATTAATCTTTCAAATTATAATATAACCTATATTACTCGCTGATACTGTAGCTTTAGGTCCAATAGATTTGAGTTTATCCATTACAAACAAAAAATCAAATCTTTCCTCTTTATAATATTGGTATAAGTAATGAAGAATAAGGATCGGATTGGATTACGACCGAACGACCTTTTTTTTTAGCAAATTGGTTTATATGTTCTTGTAAAGAGCTTTACGACTGAGCGATTCTTTTTTAGCTTCCCATCGTACATTTATAATAAGCACATATCTCAATTCAGTCATCATTCATAATCGCCTACCTCTAACAGATATTATTACTACGACAAAAAAAGAGTTTTGCCACAAACATAATATGAAGTAGATAAGTATTATTTTTTCTATATGTCGCATGTAAACTAAACACCTGTGCTATCAAGTGGCGTCAAGTGCAGCGACGGCGCGTCGCGCGGCGTTGAGTTATGCGACGACGCGATATTTTTTCTCTTGCTCTAACATAAGCAGGGTTGCCAGATGGCGAATTTTTTACCAAATATCTCTTACTTACAACACATAATCTCGTAAAATTATGAATTTTAAAAATGTATTTTGTACTTGCTATTAGTTTATCATGATTAATATTATGGTTATGTTTATTAGTATTTTGTTAATGTCAGGGCTATTAAAATCATTTATATTTTTATTGTACAGTTTTTTTAACTGTTTTTTAGTTATCAATTTGGAACACATTTCCTTATGGTTCGAAATTTATATATTTTTTTCGATCTTTTCTTAGCTTATAAAATGAGTGACCGGATAGATTTTGAGAAAGTACGATTTTTATAAGAAAGCAAAGCAAAGCCGCGGGCACAGCTAGTCTGTAATAAGACAATTTCTAATATCTGTTTTTATTAAATGGATTTTGCTGAAAATATGCACGCGCACTTTTTCTAATTATGCCTGTCTTGAAACCAAATGTAGTCAACTTTTGGAGTTGTAGACCCGATGAAAACGAAACAGATTTGTTTCTCTAATTTTTGATTTATTTAGCATGCGATTTGAGATTTCAGCAACCAGAGAGCTTGATGAATATAATGCGCACTTTGCTTTCTTGGTAATTTTAAAATCTGGCTACTCCTTTAGTAAAATTATTAGGGTTAAATTAGGGTATTATTGTGAATAATTAGAGTAAAATTCTGAAACGTACTAGAACTTCTACTACCATTGCATAAAAATACATTTTTACACCTGTTTCAGTTAGTGCAAAAGAAATAAGAAAACAATATTTCATCATTAGTGCATTATGGATAATCATAAAAAATCATCTTAGCGGGGATTCTCCAGTCAACGAATAAAGATACATTTGATGATGAGGCAATGAATCTAGTCATGTGCATGAACATAATATATAGTTTTATAATTAGTATTTTTGATTTGTATATGGGACGCTGGCAGACACTATTGTTGAAATCTCGTAAAAAAGCGTACGAGTTTTTTTTTTGCTCGTTTACAGAACTGCAAAATATCCTAAAAGTACGAGATTTCTCGTACGTCTGGCAACGCATGTTATGATTCATCCGTGTGCAAAAGCACCCCCACCTATTTTTTTACAGCGTTCTTTGTTTTCAATCTTCCCATTACGTAATAGGCAATGACGAAACGTAAAAGTTGTATTATAGGTTATAAAATTATGTGTAGAACATAAAAATAGTGTTATTGTATTTTAGCTATGTGTATCAAGATTTATAATATTACCAGGTATTGATTTTATTTGCATATCATTTTTTTTTAAATATTTGTTATTTGAAAAGCTATGTATGTAAACTACATAAAACCTTTTTTGTGTACCTTTTGACTTTTATTTCATTTGATTCTAATATTACATTTAAAATGTGGTAAAACTTGAGAAATAGTCTCTAATATACTAATTATAATAAATCAGTATATTACAAATACAAAAGTTCAAGTTTTTAGCAGTACGTATATTTAGTCGAAGTAGGTATAGTATAACCTATAATTATAAAATTGTTTTTTTTTTTTTTTTTTTTTTTTCGAATTAACTAGACTCTTAGGTTTTTGGGTCTTGGAGCCAATAGAGGCTTTCAAAGCTTCACCAGGCTTGAGTAATATTGTAGGATGAACAATAAATAGTTTTATTTAAGCGCCATCTCTTAGAATGAATGAGTACGAGTACCTTACTATACCTCTAATAACTTCGTAATTGATTACTAATAACTGATTATCCGTCTCCACACAGATGGCGCTATGAATGAAGTTTATACTGAATCTTTTATTTTTGTTTTATTTGGATTTAATTATTGTATTTATTTAGAAATGATATAAAATACATTTCATAAATTATCATACATTTTTACTTCATGTCATTTATTTTTGAAATGCCTTTATATACTTCAGTATTCATACGGGAAATATGTACACATTATAGGCAGGTATATATAAAACACTATAGGGCGAGCATCCTCCGCGGACGCTTCGTCGTACATAACATAACATAACGCCTGTATTTCCCGAAGGGTTAGGCAGAGGTGTACTAATGTACACCCACAATTCGCCGAGTATGTTTTTTAGGTCCCATGTAATAGGGGGCGAGCCTATTGCCATTAATCGGGCACGAAACCAAACTCCGAGCTGCTACTAAGATTATCATAGGAAAAACCCTATAACACTTTGCTCGACCTGGGATTCGAACCCAGGGTCTCGCTCATAGCAGTCGCGCTTACGACCACTAGGCTAACGAGGCAGTTATTACCTAAAGGTTATAGTCACACGATATGTATATAATTCATTATTATGTATAATACAGCATGTCCTTGAACGTACTATCGGGCTGAAATGCCGCGGGTGCAGCGCCGCGTCAAGTTTTCTTATTGCGTGCGGTACTTTATACATTTGTAGGTATATTATACATTTGTGGGTCGTGTTTTTATATTTAATAATAATTTCGTATATTAAATATTAATAGTTTTATTTCTACGTTATAATATAATATATTTTAACATATAAAAAATATTTTATTGTACCGCAATGACGAATTTTTTTTATTTTTTTTTTTATTTTTTATTTATATATTATTATATGGTGTACCTGTGCCTATAAAATCTTTACAAAAAAAAAAACCGATTGAGTCAATCTACTCAAAGGAGACGCCTAAGGAGAGTGCATAAGGTTAGATTTTCTATGTTTTTGGAGTTTCCAATTTTCATTTTTTTTCCAAAATGAAGTAGACTTACTTATCAAGGTGCTTGAGTGGTTAATATAGAACACAAAACTTCAAAATCTGACAAACTAAAACTTTTTCTTCTGTTTTAACATAATAATTAAAGAAGGTTGGTTATAGCATTCCTCCCATCCTTTTATTGAAGCTCCTCAATAAGACGTCTTGGGGCTCTGGTAGTTCTCATACTTCGTCGTGGTATTCTAGTATCTGTGTTGATTCCAGAAATATCTGTCGTATCATTGTTTATAGTAATTTGTACAGGTGATGATACTACATCAGGTGTACGCGATGCTTGCAGTGCTTCTTGTGTTTCACGATTTCCATCCGGTGTATGGAGAAGTATGTTATTCATATAATTTGGTGTGTTTTCATCAATTCGTGGTCTTATCTGATCTGCATGTCTACGCTTGAGACTCCCGTCTGGTGTTTGTATAACATAAGAGTATTTGTGTGTTTTCTTTGATACAACAGCTGGCTTCCAAATTGATTCTTCTTTTGTTCGTACATAGATATTATCACCAGTCGAATAGTTCGGTTGTCTTCATAGTTGTTGATTTTCTGACAGTATGTTTGCCTGAACTTGTTTATGCTGTAACATTCTCTTAGTACTCGGACGTGCATTATCCAATACACAATTTAACTGCCTTCCAAACATCATGTACTTCATTGTCGTGTTATGCGGTGTGTTTCTGTATGTAAACAGAAAATCTCGTAGTCGTTCTATTGTATTACTATGTTGTCTACTATCAGACATACGCGTTTTGAAAGTGCGTACTAAACGCTCAGCTAGACCGTTGGTACGTGGATGGTAAGGTGATGTAGTGATGTGTAATATTCCTTTCTTCTTGCAGTAAATGTTAAATAGTTCCGATGTAAATTGTGGGCCATTGTCAGATACTAACTATTATTTCAGGTAAACCAAATGTTGTGAATATATCGTCAAGTTCATCACATAGTTTATGTGTCGTGGTTCTATTCATTGGTCTTACTTCTATCCTTTTTGATAGAGCGTTACAAAGAACCAACCAATATTTGCCCTGGAAAGGGCCCGCAAAATCAATATGTATTCTTTGCCAAACGTTATCAGGTATAGACCAAGAAAATATCGGTAGTTCCGGATTATTCGGTCTATTTTCTTGGCATGCGTTGCATGATTTAACATAATTGTCAATATCTTCCTCGATCGATGGCCACCAAACGTAGAATCGCACAAGTGCTCTCATGGCAGATATGCCTGGATGTCCTCTGTGAAGGTACTAGAGTGTTACTTTCTTTAGCGAGGATGGTATGATTATTCTTCCTTGCCACATTAAAATTTTATTTTTTACAGAGAGTTCGTTACGTTTTTTGAGGTATGGTTTTAGTTGGTCATCATCAAAATTGTAAGGACTCCAATTTGTCTTAACACACTGGATTACTTTCTTGAGTGTTTCATCTTGTTTGGTGTGTTTCTTAATGTTCTCTTCGTTTATAGCTATGTCTTCGAACTGTATCTCATGAATGTTTTGTACGATTCTGTTGATTGTACGTTCTGCTTTTAATGGATGCTCATCAGGATTCGGCATTCTGGACAGAGAGTCTGCGAGTATGTTATTTTCTCCTTTAGTATATAAAATATCGTAATTGTAACTGCCGATCAGCAAAGCCCATCTGACTAGTCTGTTGTTTACTATTTTTGGCAGATTTCGATTTGTTCCCAGTATATGAATGAGTGGTTTATGATCTGTTATTAAAGTGAATTTAGAACCGCGTAAATATTGGTCAAATTTTTTAATGCCGAAGAATATTGCTAATGCTTCCCGATCAATTACGGAATATTTACACTCTGCTTCTTTTAATTTCCTTGAAGCAAATGCAATTGCGCGTTCTGTATTGTTATGTTTATGAAACAAGAGAGCTCCTACTCCTTTTTTCGAGGCATCGTAAGCTAAATATAGTGGTTGTTTTTCATCATATGCGATGAGAGGTTTCGATTTGACTATACATTTTTTGTTTCGTCAAATATAACTTTTTCATATTCAGTCCATTTCCATTTCTGTGTCTGTCCTGTAAGTGCATGTAGATCTGCACAAATGCTGTGGAGATGAGGTATGAATCTTTCGTAAAAATTTACTAATCCCAAAAATGATCTCAACTCTTTGGTATTTGAAGGAGGCGGTGCTTTGAGAATGGCTTCAATTTTGTTCTTCGTTGGTTTGATTCCATGTTTGCTAATGTTATGACCAAGGTATTCAATTTCATTCTGAAGAAAAAAACATTTGTTAAGATTTACTTTCATTCCAGCTTCCTTGATTCTATTTAATACTTCTGATAGTGTCCTGATGTGCTCCTCATCATTTTTTCCGGTTATAGCAATGTCATCGAAATAGATAGCTGTGATTGCTATGTTATTTAGTAATCTTTCTAAATATTGTTGAAAAATGGAAGGTGCTGTTGTTATTCCGAATGGCATTCGGTTATATTGGAAATATCCCCTGTGTGTTGATATAGTTAAATATTTTTTTGATTCAGGTGCTATTTTAAACTGTAAGTATGCATCTTTTAAATCTATTTTAGAGTATTTCTCCCCATTCGCGAGACGTTGTCTGATATGATCAAAATGTGGTACTGGGTACGTATGTGTTATTAAGCACGGATTAAGTGTTGTGCGATAGTCTCCACATATTCGTACTTTTCCATTAGGTTTCATAATGTTGACAGTTGGAGTTGCCCATTCAATTGGAGTTTTGTTTGGATCGACCTGTTCGATGATTCCTTCTTTTGTAAGACGCTCTAATTCGATTTCCACGTTTTTTCTCATACTAAACTTGATCGGTCTTGATGGTACATGTTTTGGTTTCGTTCCTGATTTCACATAAATGTTTACTTCATAGTTTTTGACCTCTCCCAGCTTATTATTAAAAAGTTCATTGTTGTTATCAATTATTTGCTTCAGTGATATTGACTGAGTTTTTATGGAATAAACAGAACTTGGAAACTTCATATAGAACATTTCACTCCATTGTAATCCAAATAGCATAGGTTCTGCATTTTTTATTACAACAACTGGTAAAATCTTTTGTTTTCCCTGTACTTCAACTGTTACGTCGGTAAATCCTTTGGGTTTCAGTTTGTAATTGCCATAAGCTGTTAATTTTGGCCCTTCCAATAGTTTAGGTGAACCAATTCTCTTCCAAAATGACGTACTAATAATTGAATAAATTGAGCCTGGATCCCAATCTAAAGTGCATTTGATACCATTGATTTTTGTATCGATCAGTTTGCACCTCGTATTGTTTGTATTAATTTTGTGTACATTAGATTCACTATCGCTCTCTTCTGAAACTATGCTTCTTGTCTGTTGTTTGTTTAATTCTAAATTTGTTATAATGTTGTGTACATTGCGTCTATTTGCCAAATATGCTCTTCCTGTCTTTATGCAACAACTTTCGAAATGTCCTATTATCTGGCATGCTTTACATTTGTGTTCATTTACTGCACAATGTTGCATATCCTCATTATTTTGTCTCTCATTCTTTCCACACCTCAAACAATGTTTTTTTGTAAGTTGCCGTTTACGATTATCAAATCTATTAACTTGTTCTTTACGCTGAATCCGTTGTACCATTGTCTGTGTAGTGTCAATAACATTATCATTTTCAGCCAGTTCTCTTGATAAAGCTATATTAAATACTTGAACGAAAGTAACGTTTATTAATTTATCATCAATAGTTCTCTCTTAAAGATCTGGCCATCTCTGTTTCAAATCAATTTCGAGCATATTGTGGTTTAAGCCGGTTGCAAATCGATCACGTAATCGACGATCCAGGAATTCACCTTCATAACCACAGACTATACTTAATTCCTTTAATTTGTTAGCGTAAGTTTCCATTGATTCATTTTCTTTCCTCGTGCAATTCCAAAATTCTACTAATGCTTTAAATTTTGTTGTTTTCTTGTGGTAGAAGCTCAATAGTTTTGCTTTCACTTCTTCATACGTTTTATGTTCAAATGTGTTTGTAAAGGATGCCTTAATTTGATGAAAAATTTCCGATGGTAAACATGTAACTAATAAATCTTTTTTAATCATTTGGTATTGACTTTGTGGCGCCTCATTCGCCACTATTTTTGTACTGGCTGTTTCTTATTGTTAATATTAAAAAGTACATAAGTGATGACATATCAGAGAGACAGATGAAAATCAGACGGTTGGTTTCACGACACGTTTTGTACTAAAAACTTGTGTTATAATATTATAAAGTACATGTGCTAAAGCCCTACTGACTAGCGTTATTATTGAACACGCCAAACTGGTGGCCACCGACGTTTGTGACTGATGCTCGAATACAATAACAACATAATTATTTATTCAAAATAATATATATTGTCGAACTGTCACAATCGCAACTAATCGTCAAGGGCTGGCCATGACAACAGCGGCCAAATTTGCGGACGATAGGACCTGGCATCGCTGTGGTATATCATAGTGCAGTGTAAGTGCATTGGTGCGTGTTTCCATTATTCTGAGAGTGCATACCAACAATCTATAACCTTATTTTTAATCTCCTAAATAATTCTGTGTACTACCAATTAATATGTTTTTATAAATAATATTAAACGTCCGTCTTATCAAAAAAATATTTTGTCATGACTGTATAATGGTTTCCATGTCAACAATAACACCAATAACTATAATTTTAAGGGAGTGCGTTTTCATTTGTATACGACAATTTTGGAATTATTATTTTTAAATTAATATTTTAATAGGTCGTTCAATTTTAAATTAAATACTGTATTTTGTATTTAACATTGTTACAAATAGAATAAGACATAATAGCTTAATTTTTGTGTCCAATATTAATTATTTTTTTTCTCTTTCTTTTATATTTTTTTTTTCTGTAAAGCGGTTGAGGTGTCACATTCTCCACCACGAGAAACTTTTTATATTTTTGGTCATTTTGGTTTAATCACGGGATATGGCTGATGAGAAGTTTAAAGTGGAAATTGATAAGCTGAAAGAGGAGAATGCTATTTTACAAGCGCGCCTTTCCAGGGATAATGAATCTCAAATTTTTAAAATTTCAGCGAAAATACCTCCATTTTGGCCTCATCGACCTGAGTATTGGTTTGCTGTAGCGGAGGCTCAATTCGATATAGCAGGTATAACCACTGATTCCACTAAATTTAACTATATAGTCGCTCATCTTGATGAAAAATATGCTCAAGAAATTGAAGATGTTGTGATTAATCCTCCACCTACTGGACAACGGTACAGTAAGCTTAAGCATGAGTTGATTAAACGATTATCGGTATCTGAGGAGACACGTATGCGTAAATTATTAGATGGTGAAGAAATTGGTGACCGAAAACCTTCACAGTTTTGGAGACATCTCCGTTCTCTGACAGGATCATCACCTTTAGATGAAAACTTTCTTCGTCAGTTATGGCTGCGCCGTCTCCCACAACATGTTCAGGCTATTTTGGCATCACATGCTGATCTGCCAATTGACAAGATGACCGATATAGCAGATAAAATTTTAGAAACATATAATTATAATGTAATGGCTTGTTCAGCTCCGACATCGTCCAGCTCTTCTTTCAATGAAACAATGGAACGAAGACTTGATGAGCTTAATCAACAAGTTGCTAATCTCTCAACTCGCTTGCGTAGTCGTTCTCGTAGCCGATCTATAGAAAAACAGCGGTTGCGTAGGGCTAACTCTGTGCAGAATAACATTTGTTGGTATCACCAAAAATTCAACACTAAAGCAACTAAGTGTACCAAACCATGCAATTGGATTCCTCCGGAAAATCCGGATCAACAATTAGTAGAGGCGGCAACTGATTGTTTATCTCCCGGCCGCCGTTTATTTGTTACTGATCGGGTTTCCAAGCGGCAGTATTTAATTGACACTGGCTCAGACTTATGTTGTTTTCCTAAAAAATATATAAGAAATCATGTGCAACCAGATGATTACCATCTTGGCGCTGCCAATGGTAGTTCAATTAAAACTTATGGTTGCATTCAACTTCATTTAGATCTAGGTTTAAGAAGGATTTTTGATTGGAATTTTGTCATCGCAGATGTTAGTACAGCTATAATAGGCTCTGATTTTCTTAGTTTTTATAACTTATTACCAGATTGCCGACACAAGTGTCTAATTGACGGCCTTACCAAGTTGTCTGTCTGTGCTTCAATTGCACAATCCCAACAAGATAGTGTAAAAGCTGTGTTTTCTGGTAGTTCAAGTTTTGCTAATATTTTAGCAGAGTTTCCAGAGATAACTCGACCTCCTGGTGTGCCCAGGATTGTGAAGCACAACACGGTGCATTTTATAAAAACCACTGACGGACCCCCGGTTTCATGCCGGCTCCGTCGGTTGGCTCCTCAGAAACTCCATGCAGCCAAGCAGGAGTTTGAAGCCATGGTGCGTTGCGGAACACCCCGACCATCTAAAAGTTCTTGGTCATCTCCGTTACATATGACCACCAAAAAAGATAACACCTGGCGTCCATGCGGCGATTATCGCGCTTTGAACGCCAGAACAGTACCTGACCGATACCCTGTTCGTCACATTCATGACTTTGCTAATAGTCTCGCTGGTGCTACCGTGTTTAGTACGTGTGATCTGGTAAAAGCATACCATCAGATTCCAGTTTTTGATGAGGATATTTTGAAGACCGCCATTGTTACTCCGTTTGGCCTCTTCGAATTTCCTTTCATGACCTTTGGTCTTCGCAATGCTGGCCAAACGTTCCAGCGCTTTATCGATGAGGTCACACGGGGTCTCGATTTTTGTTTTCCATACATAGATGATGTACTCGTTTTTTCTCCAGACGAAGCCAGTCACGCAAGACATTTACGCACCCTTTTTAAGCGTTTTCAAGAATATGGTGTTGTTCTCAATCCGTCTAAGTGTATTCTTGGTGTTAGCGAAGTAAAATTTCTAGGTTACCTGATCAATGCTGAAGGTACAAGTCCTCCTAAGGATCGTGTCCAAAATCTCCTAGATTTCCCTCCACCTGAAACCGTGCAAGGGATGAGAAAGTTTTTGGGAATGATAAATTTTTATCGCCGTTTCATACCCAAAGCTGCACAGTTTCAAGCGCCATTGATTGAAGTTCTTGTTTCCACGCACAGCACGGGTGCTAAACCATACCCCTGGACACTTAAGCTGCGGGAACAGTTTGAAGCCTGTAAGAGGAGCCTTAGTGATGCCACGCTTCTTCAACACTCAATATACGGTGCTGAACTAGGCCTTTTTACCGACGCCTCTAGCGTTCACATTGGTTCTTGTTTGCAGCAGCGAAGTAAGGGAGAATGGGTCCCGCTTGCTTTCTTCAGTAAGAAGCTTACCCCAAAACAGTCTCAATGGCCGGCCTATTACAGGGAACTTTTAGCGGTGTACGAAAGTGTACAACACTTTCGACATATTTTGGAGATTCAGCATTGTACAATTTTTACTGATCATAAGCCACTGTTGTATGCTTTTGTACAACGGAGAGATAAATTACCTCCATCCCAACTGAACCAATTGTCTTTTATAAGCCAGTTTACTACTGATATACAACATATCAGAGGAGAAGACAATGTCGTAGCCGACGCTATGTCACGAATCAGTGCCATTACTCTTGAGCAAGAGTACGAAACCCTTGCCAAGTTGCAGGAATCTGACGAACAGCTAGCAGAACTTATAAGATCTGGTTCGTCTAGTTTGAAGCTAATCACGATTGCAGTTCCTGGCACTAGTATTTCCTTAATATGTGATACTACTACTGACAAACCACGTCCATATGTCCCTCCTAAGTTACGTCGTGTTATTTTTAATAAGTTACACAGTCTTAGCCATCCTGGTCCGAATGCTACTTTACATATAGTTGCGGAACGTTACGTTTGGCCTTCAATAAATAAAGATTGCCGTCAGTGGTCTCGTACGTGTGAGGCTTGCCAGAAGAGTAAAGTTTCAAGACACAATTATGCTCCACTTGGAACTTTTGACACACCATCTGGTCGTTTTCTTCACGTCCATATTGATATAATAGGACCCTTGCCTGTCTGTGACGACTACCGCTATTGTCTCACAGCCATTGATAGAGTCACCAGATGGCCAGAAGTTTGGCCGATGCGCACTACTACCGCCGAGGAAGTAGCGGATACTTTCACGAGAGAATGGATACCACGATTTGGTGTTCCCTCTATTATTACAACCGACCGCGGTACACAATTTGAATCCGACCTTTTTCGAAGACTTATGTGCAGTTTCGCCACTAAAAGAAATAGAACTACAGCTTACCACCCAGCAGCGAACGGAATGATTGAACGCATCCATCGTCAGCTTAAAGCATCATTAATGTGTCATGAGAGTTCTTGGACAAAAGCTCTTCCATTTGTACTTTTGGGAATGCGTTCAGCTTTTAAAGAAGATATTAAAGCTACTTGTGCAGAAATGCTTTATGGAGAAACTCTTCGGCTTCCTGGTGAGTTGTTAGCTGATTTTCCTGGACTGGGTACTTCTGGAGAAGTGTTTGATTTTGTTGTGAAACTACGTCAACATATGTCGAAAATTCGACCAGTACCAGCGTCACGTCATACGAAGACCGGTTCTTTTATTTTCAAAGATTTAAATACGTGTTCTCATGTGTTCTTGCGGGATGACGCAGTCCGGCGTCCTTTGCAGCCTCCCTATTCTGGTCCATACCAGGTCATTCAGAGGGCAAGTGATGGAAAGACCCTAACTATTGACTACAAAGGGAAACATGTGGTTGTAAGCGTAAACCGCGTGAAACCGGCTTTCATTGAGGCATCAGATTCAAGTTCTGATTCTACAACACCGAGGATACCTCAGTTGTCGCCAACGTCTTACCTGCAACCTACAACTATCACACCGACTGTGGCTGTACCTACGTCTCCTCTGCAATCAACTGCTGTCCCACTGCCTGTCGCTGTACCTACATGTCCACCTCAGCCATATACAACACGATCAGGCAGACGAGTTAAATTCAAAATTTTTGATGATTAACGCAATGCTCTCCTTAGGGGGGTGATGTGGCGCCTCATTCGCCACTATTTTTGTACTGGCTGTTTCTTATTGTTAATATTAAAAAGTACATAAGTGATGACATATCAGAGAGACAGATGAAAATCAGACGGTTGGTTTCACGACACGTTTTGTACTAATAACTTGTATTATAATATTATAAAGTACATGTGCTAAAGCCCTACTGACTAGCGTTATTATTGAACACGCCAAAACTTCCATAAATATTGCATTTTTGTTCAAAATATTCTATAAAATTGTCAACTTTTGTCGTTTTCGGGTTAAATTTGTCATGTGAAAAATTATTAATTCTCTTACTTATTTCATTCACGTCTTCTTTTGAAGTTGAACCCGTTGGTGTTGCTATATGTTGGGTTCTTGTAATAATACGTAGTAAGTCAGTAATTTGTTTTTGTTGTGTCATATGTAGCTCCATAAATTCTTTGAACTGTTGTTTATTCATCGTTGATGTTGTGCTATTGCAGGTTTTTTTTTATCCTCGTCGCCACTTTGTTACGAATAAAAGGCTGATTAAAATAACGAAATTCTTTTTATAATATGCATCATTATTTACATACTTATTAAAGAACACAAAACTTCAAAATCTGACATACTAAAACTTTTTCTTCTGTTTTAACATAATAATTAAAGAAGGTTGGTTATAGCAATGGTCTTCATTAAAGAGGACCGGTTGCCAAGTTAGGAAGAAGAAGAAGAAGAAGAAGAACCTTGTACGTGTGTAAACGTCTTATTTTGATAAAATAATGCATACATAATGTAAAAAAGACGCTCGTTCAAGTTTTCACAGGAGCTGTTATCGAGAAAATAAAGAAATGGAAATGCTATAGACAACAAAATTCAAAATTCCCTTTTATGTGCAACTGCTAAATTTTTTAACTCAAATATTTTCATTATTATTATTTATCATTTTGAACTATGAAAAAGTATTCAATGTTCATTCATTTTTTATTTTTGGCTTTGAGATATCCTTTCGTTTCACGTATAATATTTTTAATTATTTACGAACTATGTTCGATTTTTTTTTCTTTTTTATGTACCGTAATTGATCCGCCAGGCCTCAGGAGGATAATGCTACAGCTATCGATAAAACAAAGGGTGATGTAAAATTATGTTTACCACTGATTTCCTGTACCGTTTCGTTTTCATTACCTTTTAAATATAAGATTCAGTATTCGTTTTAAAACTTCAGTATACATATTTTTCTATATTAAAAGTCGTACATTACCTATAAATTTGCACTATATACTTAAATAATCACCAATTATCATTACCTGGTTCTATTCTTGATTGTTTTTGTTTCATATTTGTAGCAAATGTGTAGGTTTGTTCTAATTAGAATAATTAGTTTGTTTGTTTTGTTGTTATTGAAGTTGATGTTTGTCTTAAAAGATTAAACAGTTATTTCTGAAGCTAGATTAGGATTTAAGTGAAAGCAGTTTAAATATCATAAGATCTTATATTCATTTTAACTTATCGATTTCATTAGTAGATTGTAGTAGATGATGTAAATTCCAAATATATAAAAATGTTTTTTTTTTTTACTTTATAACTATCAGTTGTAAATTTGAAACTTTAACATATTATTTTCACCAAACTGATAATAAAGCCATATCTTATCTTTTGAAAGTCTCCGTTGAAAATATATAAACTAAAAAAAATATGCATACTTTTAATATTTTATAACAAAATTTTAAAAATGAATTGTAATTTAATAATTGTAAAATATTGTAAATATATAGAAATAATTTAAGAAATAATTAAATTCTAGACCAGATAAAGAAAATATAGAATATAGGAAATTTGTGTGACTCTGAGTGACTGTATATATATATATATAGTTGCGATGACACATTACTCACAGTCACACAGATTTCCTATAACTACAAACTCTATGTTTTCTTTATCTGGTCTAGAATTTACCACTAACAATTTAGCTTCATCTGATAGTGGTTTATGGTAAAGTTGACTTTGATTGCGTGCTTCAGAAGTCTCTTCAGAAAATTTGCCAATTGCAATAATTGGGTCAAGTGGTGGTACAAATTGAGAATCATTAAATACCTCCAATTCTTTTTATTAGTAGCTCATAACTTAAGTAACAAAGGTACGTGTAGCGCTCATCCATTAACCAAGTCAGGGGCGGGACTAACTCTTTAGAATATAATCTACACGAACAAGGCTTTCATTCGGTAGCGTCTTAACTGTCTTAAATTACAAAATTTTTTCACTCAACCACACCACGTTTCGTTTATAAAAACTCGAGTCAAAATTAGAGACAAAATACGCAGTCACTATGCAGCGACTTTCACCTCTCCATGCAGTCTTTTCAGCAGTTGGTCCACCCATAGACAAGTATGCCGTCCCTGGCATCACTGAAGCTATGTCGCTAAACAAACCCGAAGATTTCACACAACGCGACGATAAGGCAGGCACCATGAGGTCACGGTTTAGGTCTTCTGTTGCCACCAAATGGTGTTGTGACTCAGCACTTGCATACGATAGTTCCTCAAGTACCTGTAATCAGTATTTCGTCCATTTGATTAGTAAGATGTAAAATCAGCCATCACGTCTCTATCTCGGTTTAGCCGGTTTATCTGCCCGATTGTACAAAATTTTACTAATTAATCTATGTGGCGTTATACACTAGTCGGATATGGCGAAAGCGATAAACGAAAGGCCTCCGAATCACACTTCTGATGTTAGAAATGAAAGATTAGTAAGTAGAACTATTTTACAATAATTATTATCAAATCACTGACTTTGCAAAAACATCTAAATATCGAAACGAATACAGAAATGGGCAGAGCCTCCGCACCATACAAATTTCTAAAAGATAATGCACGACATTTTTCGTCAAATCATCCCACCCAGCTCGGTTGAGGTGGTGAAGAAACTGCACCAGGGCTGGAATCCTCTTCAGTGGGTTTCATCGCGTCCATTGACGGATGGACAGTTTTCTAGTGTTGCTAAGCATCGTTTAGGAGGACCTCTATCCGTTTAAGGCAGGCGTCCTTGACCTCCGTGCCACCTGGCATGTTGACGGCAAAGTCCTGCAGGATGCGGATGTTCCACACCAGCGAGTCCTCACCGTTCTGTCCTGCCGTGGTGGGAGTAAAGCAAGATGCTGTTCCCGTGGGTTTGGTTTTTGTTCGCGGCTTTTTGGTAGGAATAGTGCCGCGTTGCGTCGCGTCGATGGCCGTTGCCATAACGCTTGATTCCGCGGCCTCCTGAACTATTGTCTTGTGAGGGATTTGGTCCCTGGTTGAACTTGATGCTGCTTCTTGGGTGTCCGGAGTACCACCCGACCAGATCACGGTGCTGGCGCGATGGTTGTGTGCCTCCGGTCTGTATACCGGGCACTACAGCTGGTCGTTGGCGGGATGCGGGCCACCACAGTTAGCGCAAGTGGCTGGTTGGTCCCTTGGGCGGTCGCACAGGTAGGCGAAGTGCGCCTCCCCGTAGCGAGCGCAGGTAATCGGACGGTGGCAGTTGTGGGAGGAGTGCCGGAACTGCTGACAGCGATGACAATGGGCAAGACCTTTCTTCCCTCTCCAACATTCAATCTTCACTCCTGGCATACACAATAGCTCATTTCTCTCGCTCGCTATTTCCTCTTGCTTGCCTAGTTCGGTGAGATACCGGACGATGATCCGATATTCCTCGGCGTCAGCTGGCATAAAGCGCACTCCCTGTCCATAGGGGCGCGCGTGTGGTCTATGCCCGAGTTTGGTTGCGATTGCTCGGAAGTGGTGCGGCCAATTTGGCAGTCTCTCGCTACCACAGGCGGGTATCTCTTCTCATTCGTCGTGGGAGGCGCAGTGGGTGGCGCGTCCACTCCTGCGCCAGCTTTCTTAGCTTTGACGGGTCGGTAGACGGGTGGCGGGGGGGCATTGCTACCGCCGCCGCGTAGTCCATCGACTGGACTGTCGTCATGGGCGTTGGCTTGAGAGGTGGCTCGGGCGTGGATCCAGCCTCTGTGGTTGTGGGCGCTTCGGCCGGCAGCTTCGGCTTTTTCACAGTTTGCCGCGGCGGGGGTAAGGTTTTGCTCGGCAGTGGCGGGTCTGATTCCGATTCGGACTCAGACCTCTTTCTTTTTTGAGCCCTTTCTATGGGGCACAGGCTTGTAAGTGCTTCGTGGATGTCAGGCGGGTCGAGTATGCCAGAAAAAGCTAGCAATAATGCATCTTTGTCTTTGATGTCGGGCTTCTTGCCTTCAATATCTGTCTCTTGGATGCATAAATACATCGCCATCCATCGCAGCAATTCACCAGAAATGAACTCAGTACCGAGCAACTGAGCGAAAGCGAGTATATTGCTCTCGTACGTCTCTTCCGGGGGTGCTTTCCCTGCGAGGGGCAATGCACTCGACGTACCGCGCATCGAAGGGACCTGCGGAGAGGCGGGGGAGGCAGCTGTCTCTTGCAAGCGCGTGCGGCTTGCTGTGGGTCCTTGTGGCCTTGCTGGGATCTTCATAGTGGCTGTTACAGGGTCCTGGTGGGTGCTGGTGGTCGTGGTGTGGCCCTTGGAAGGGCCATTTAACTTTTTCACGCCAGGTTTAGGCACAATGGCGAGGAAAAGTGGTGTTCCTTGGGGCGCGCAAACGGCGCAGGCCAACTACGCGTCGGATGAGGGCGCAATTATCGCACGAAATAAAATCTTTATCAACTTTAAAAACCTTTATAAATACATAATTAATCACTATAAAAGATATTTGTAACATTTTTATATCGATAATTTAAAATTCAAATAAAAATTGTAAAAAAGTACCATGGTGGACTACTTACTGAATTAAATAATATGAAAAACTCGTTTTAACAACAAAAAATAAAATAGAATTAGATGCGCAGCCCCTAAAAGACGTCGTTATGTAATAAAAGACTTTATTGAAGAAAAAAACAAATATGAAATAGCTATCAAAGAAGCCCAAACAACTAGTTGGAATTTTTTTTGTACCGAACAAGAAAAATAATCCATGTGGGACAGTATATACAGAATTATAAGACACACATCTCCTTTTCATCACGATAAACTTTTTATTCAATCTAATCACAACATTATCACCATAATAATCTACTAAATTACTATCTTCTACTTTCTTCCCAAATGATTCCATAGAAAACGACTCATCAATACATAAATCACTAAGAAAAACAGCCAATACATTTAATATTAAAAGATTCGATGACTTTTCTGATCCGCCATTCACCTCAACAGAACTCTTTAACATACTAAAAACATTCAATCACAAAAAAGTCTCTGGCCTAGATGTATCACCGCAGACATTTGTATCGCTTCAATCAACACAAAACTATAAAATTTTCCTAAATATAAATAATAAATGTTTTGAATTATCTTACTTCCCAAATGAATGGAAAATAGCACGTATACTTACTATTAGAAAACCAAATAGAAATGATTATTCAACCCCAAGATCATACAGACCTATTGGTCTATTCAATATCTTTGGCAAAATTTTGGAAAAGATGTTCATCAATATACTTAAATGGCACATATTACCTAAATTAAATACACAACAATTTGGATTTAAGTCCCAAAAATCAACTGAAGACTCTCTATTTAAACTTATCAACAAAATTAAAAACAATATTAAAGACAAAAAAATCAACATCTTAATATCACTAGACATCGAAGGTGTATTTAATAATGCTTGGAGGCCTTCACTCATAAATGAACTAATTAGACATAAATGCCCCATCGACTTAAGAAAACTAATCAATAATTACCTGAATAATAGACTAATCATCCTTAATTATGCCAACATTAAACTTAAAAAATACACGAATAAAAGCTGCATCCAAGGCTCCGTCAGTGGTCTCATATTTTGGAATATCATCATCAACCCTTTAATTGAAAGTTTAACAAAGCAAGGAATATACGTACAAGCCTTTGCTGATGACATAGTTATACTATTTTCTGGTCACAACATAAAAAATATTGAAACACAAACAAACAACACTTTAAAATTTATACATGATTGGGGGGTAATTAACAAAGTAAAATTCGCCCCAAACAAAACCAATGTCATAATAATTACAAAAAAAAAAGAAATATAATCCTCCTCTGTTACACATCAATAATTCCATAATAAATATAGTAGATTAAATAAAACTTCTTGGTAGGTATTATGATAGATAAAAATTAAAATTCAATAGCCATATAGAATACATCTGCAAACATATACAATATTATCGCAAAATCAGCAAAAATATCATGGGGGCTTAATTCAAATATAATAAAACAATTTATATTTCAGTAATTGAACCGATAATTCTTTACGCAGCTAGTGTTTGGCAACCACATTCGGAAAAATCATGCCACAAAAAATTCTAAATTCAGTTCAAAGAGGCTTCGCACAGAAAATTTGTAAATCATGTAGAACATTTTCCTTAAGTTCAGCACTTATCCTCACAAATTTACTCCCTCTCAATCTACGCATAAAAGAAGCCTCCCTTTTATACAAATCAAAATAAGGTACTACCCCATCTTTTCTCCCTAATCTAAAAATTGAAAAACAAATAAATTTTTCCTCACCCCTCACAAGAATTCGATTTTAATTATGACTCTATAAACCTCGAAAATCAAAACTCTATAAAAAATAACAACATAAATATTACTAACACAATATACACTGACGCAAGTAAAATAAAATACAAAATAAGTGCTGCTACTTCAATAAGGAACAACAATCAAGAAATAGAATATTATCAGTATCATTTATCTCACTTCTGTACTGTTTATCAAGGTGAACTATTCGCAATACAAAAAGCAACAATAGCAAATAAATACCAAAATTGTATAATTCTCTCCGACTCTGAATCATCCTTATAAACTATAACTATAAATTCTTCACCCAATTGCTTGTGCCATTACAAAATCATTAATAAATTCATACAAATCTGGAAAACAAATCAAATTCTTTTGGATAAAATCACACATTGGAATTAAAGGAAATGAAAGGGCAGATTATCTAGCAAAAAATGTAGCATTAATTTAATAACGATCAAATAATTTGTGACTTCATCCTATGTCCCATATCATTTATAAAGAACAAAATTATAAATAACACAATATATAATTGGAACAATAGTACATTATGGTACAAGTGTGTAATGTTGGTGATTACCGCTGAGGCGCCATTGAGACCCGAGCCGTTAGGTGAGGGTCTTAAGAGAGCCGAGAACGGTAATCACCAATACACACGTGTATCATACGACGTTTTTCAACACACTTGTGAAGAAAATAATAATAAAAAATCATTTTATTTAGTATATAAAAAGTTTATTTAGAGAAACAATTAGTAAATGTGCAGTTAGTAAAATTATGATTAACTGTTTTTGATGGCATGGCGGTTTTATCAGCTAGATTATTTATTGAAATACTTTCATGTTCTATTGTTATTTGAGATGGTTCATTATTCGTGTAGGTAGGTGAAATCCAATCATTGGATGTACTTGGCGTTTCGCCAGTAGGATGTGCCTCAGAATCAAGTCTAATTCTTTTTGTGATTTTTGCTCTATAACTCACTTGTGAATAATAGCAATGAAAAAGTCACAGTTTGATTACAGGTGTCATTATGTGCCTAATTGCGGTGATATTAGAGCCACTTTCTGAGCAAGTGTGTTGAAATAAAATCATTTTGTTCTATTGATCATTATCTTTTTTGTATCGAAACTTTTTTAAGAACAAAGCAACTCGACCAATAAAATAAAAAAAACTCTATAACTCACTTGTGAATAATAGCAATGAAAAAGTAACAGTTTGATTACAGATGTCTTTATGTGCCTAATTGCGGTGATATTAGAGCCACTTTATGAGCAAGTGTGTTGAAAAAGATATATAATTAATACAACAGCCAAAATCACTAAATTATTCTTTCCAAATGTAATAAAAACCCATGAGACATTATTAAAAATAGATTAACACTCTCAATTTTACAAATGTTTACATGACATGGTGCTTTCCTAGACTACATAATTAGATTCAAAATTAAACGAAATAATACCTGCCCATGTAACAATACTACACCACAAAATGTAACTCACGTATATTTGACTGCCCCATATTCGCTAACAAAAGATTAGATCTAGAAATACAAACTGAAAACAATCTGATAAAAATTATATCTATAAATTAATTTCTAAGAAAAAATATATAAACTACTTCCTCAACTATTTTACATATATTATTGACAAATTAAAAATTATGAACAAATAAACAATAAAAAAGATATCAAACTTGACTTTATCCTATCATGTTTTTCTATTATTTTCTATACACAATGTATACCTAATATAATAGATATTAACTTTTATTCTTATTAATTATTATTCTTAGTTATTTAAAATACTTGTTATTAAATAAAAATAAAATCAATGAACAATTGTCACTTAGAATAATTAATATTTCTTAAACATAATTTTCATTATGTTTACTTTAAATTTTTATAACATCCTTATTTATAAATATGATAATAATTGTAATAATTATAACTTTAATGTTAGCTTACTAATTATTTATAATTAATACATAATTTTCCTACTTTAGGTAATATAATTAAGATAATTATTGCATAATGTTATACTAACTATTCAAATAAAGTCTAGAGGTCAAAACTACAATTAAAAAAAATCTAAATTAAGTTTTCTTGCTTCTAACAATATATATTATTTAATTTATGAAAAACTTATTAAAAAGCATTTACCTAAGTATGTCAAATTTTTTGATACTTCCTACCGTTTTTTAGACCTGACCATACTGTTAGCCATAAAGGCTCTGAAGCTTCAGGCAGCCTTTACAGCTTCACTGGGATTGGCCGACCAATACCTCGCTGGGGCCGGGTTGGCGGGAGGGGAGTGGGGCATCTGCCCTCCCTAACCTTACTTGGTTACGTCCATTCAGTATTAAAATGTATTTTATATAGTATTCAACTACAACGGTTGATTCAGTTAACTCCTTCAAAAAAAAAAAAAAAAAAAAACCAGAAAATTAGTGCGTTGTTCTTACGATTGTACGATACAGCAGGTGTTTGAAAATGGTTGAATTTAGTAGGGAATTAGTGAATGGGAACCCTTTAGTATATTTGAATTGTAATCATATTTTACACCCCTGGGCAGACAGTTGCATTCGTGCTAGTTCCACAATGGCAGTTTCATGCTTAAGGGGTGGTATGATATTTTTTACACCCCTCCATGCGCTCTCCTGCGTAAGTAAAATTATATTTACTATACATATATATTTTTTATATACTATATTTACTACTAAACACACAATTAGATTAGTAGAAAACATAATTTTAATATGTATGTGAATTAATGTTGTAGGTACAATAGTCGACAGTTTAAAGGGGAATGCCCACAATGAAAAAGAATTTACATTTACTGAAAAAAAAGCTTGTAATTTAATTTAATTTTTGATAATGTTCGTTTATCTTTAAAAGTTGGAAATATTTAGGGTAAAAAAAAGATAACTAACTAAATAAATAAAAACTGTATTATTATAAAAAAAAGCCAACTTTTTTCTAAACCAACTTCTTAGCCAATTCATTAGGAAAATTGTACATTATTATGTCCATATATTTTTACACGTGTTCACCTAAGGCTAAAATTTCTATGAACAGTGGGCATTCCCCTTTATTATCTACTAGCTGGTACCCGCGACTCCGTCTGCGTATTATTGGATATACACAGACTGATCTCGGAACACGACAAACTAAATAAATCGCCGTTTTTGCGTGATTGAGTAACAAAGAGAAACTTTCCATTTATTATATTTGTAGGATAACACTGGTTAAACTATGACTTTACAGGGATAAAAAGTACCCTATGTGTTATTCCAGGTCTATCAGACTATCTGTGTGCCAAATTTCATTGAGATCTGTTTAGCCGTTTTTGCGTGATTGAGTAACAAACAGAAACTTTCCATTTATTATATTTGTGGGATAACACTGGTTAAACTATGACTTTACAGGGATAAAAAGTACCCTATGTGTTATTCCAGGTCTATCAGACTGTGTGCCAAATTTCATTGAGATCTGTTTAGCCGTTTTAGCGTGATTGAGTAACAAACATCCAAACATACACACTTTCACATTTATTATATTAGTAGGATTTCTGTTTGTAGTAACCGTTGTTGTATTATATTGCCAAAGTATACGTTTCTACCTGGAAGCTTGTCAAAAACTAAACCATCCATCAGCAGTTGTGCAGTAGACAAACTTGCATTGTGGATGCGCTCAGCACTTTTCCCAGAGACAAGATTTATAATTTCATTTTTTTTTTGCGTCACTTGGGTTGATGGTAAGCACAATGGTAAATAATGGTAAAAACTAACAGTTCGTTTAATTATCCGATGACATAACACAACAGCAAAATGGTGGTAATTTTGCTAGCACTTATTATTTTAATCCACTCCACTAAGCCAAACCATATTACGTAAAATATGTAAGAAATATAAAACCACAGGATTAATATCAAAGAAACAGTGTCACGTCTTTACACATTTATTCCTTGTAGGTAGTTAAACTTGGGGAAATCGTCGTAGCGTTTTTAAAAATACAAAATTTATTAAATCGCGAATTGAATTTTAATTCGATTGACTTCTTAGGCGACTAATTACAGACTAACTTTCTTAAACTCTAACACTCTATTCCCATAACATATCACCCGATACCCTGCGTATGGGCGACCGGCGACATATCGTCAGCATAACAATTCTTCATGTTACATAGCTAAGAACACAGGGCGACCGGATGACGGTGCCGTCATAACTAGGTACAATACTGTTTTTAACAATTCCTTGTACAAGCCTGTTTTTAACATTTGAATCCTTTTGTATTACAATTTCTGTTTAGCAAAACTATGCACAGATGATGATTGATAACGGAAGTTCTATAAATATTTTGATAAGTTTTGAATGAAGCCAACAAATAGAATAGAATATTTTTATATTTAGCAGCTTATTATAACATATTAACAATTATGTTGACGATAGAAACAATACTAGGTATTACTACGAAGCTACGTAAGGGACTAATTATATCTGTATGCGAGTGTGTGAATGCGTGCTGCGTGCGTGCGTGCGTGTGTGTGTATGCGTTCTGCGCGCGTGCGGGAGTTCGTGTATGCGTGCTGCACGCGTGCGAGAGTTCATTTATGCGTGCTGCGCGAGTGCTTGAGTGGGTGTGGGTGCGTCACAGTAATTATGTTGTCACATACAAGGCATACGTGGGCTACAGCTTTTTTATGTATACTTGACATAAAAATGATGTGATTAGTGATCTCAAAGTTATGTCATATTCTGTGATATTACTATAACACCATAGTGATGTTATATAACATATTAATGTGATATCATAGTAATTCTTTTTATGTTATGTTCATCTGATGTACCTAGCTTTCATATCATACTGTTAAGTAAAATCAGAGTAATTTTAGGCATAATAACATAACGCACAAATCATAGCTTCACATAATTGACCAGTCACATTTTTACGTGTCGTTGACATAGTGTTAAAATCAGAATTATGCATTAAAAATAAGTTATATTATTATGCATATCAGATAAAACTTCTTATATTTACATAACTGGGAAGTCAGTTTTTTACGTACGGTTGATATATTAATAAAATCAAATAATTTCATGTTTGCTTTTTTATATTGAAACAAGATGGTACTGCCACGATTTTGTTTGTTTTTATTTAACCAATTATTAACTCCTGTAAGTAACACGGCTAACACGAATATTAATTTAATCAACTTTCGAAATACCTCCAATGTTGACTGGAAGATACTTTCACACTAGAATTACTATAGAGTAATTCTAATATGCAAGTGCGAATCTTATTCATAGTTACTTCAGCAGTAACTTGATTTTTTAATCAAAATATTGTCATGGTTGTCATTTCCCACACCATTAATATATTAAACAGATGTCAAATGTACGTCACAGGTATATCATAAGATAACATAAACATTTATTTTATATCGCAATTTTATGTTTGTTAAATCAGCATATTACACAAAAAATTGTGAAATAAAAGGTCGTTTCTAACTCAGTATTGAGTCATTTTTACATAACGCATGATATTGCTCGATGTTATTCAGATGTCACACTGATATAAATGTTTTCATTGGGTATGGATAACAAATATTGTCTCCAATATTACTTGCAAAATATATAACTTATTTACAAATAATGCAAGTTTATGAATGAAAAAAATACTACTATACTAAATATATCAGAATAAGATCAGCTCCAAAAAACTCCTTTATTTTCTTTGAATCTCAATTGTAAATGTATGTAATGTAATGACAATCTTAATATTAGATATTCATTTATTGAAATGTATTTCCTTTGCTTTGTATTCAAATCAACTCACATGTCACAAGTCACTTTATTTTACTACTATAGGTAATTATATTAGGTCTTTACCTATGAAATTGCCGTTTTGTATGAAAAAATTTAAACTAATTTTTTTCATGTATTTTTTATTTGTATTAATCGAAGTAATCACCCATGCAATCAATGCATCTTTGCCAGCCCAGTGGCAGTTTATTGATGCCCTTCTTAAAGAAATCCGCTGGACGGGAGGCAACAAATTCTTCAAAGGCATTTTGTATTGCCTCTCGGGTATTGAATTTTATTCCCGCCAAGGAGTTATCCAAATTCTGGAAAAAGTAGTAGTCTGTAGGCGCAAGGTCTGGTGAGTAGGGCGGATAACGGAGAACTTCCAACCCCATTTCTTGCAACTTGGAGACCGACTGTTGTGTAGTATGAGGTCGCGCGTTGTCGTGCAGGAGCAGCGGAGACGAGCGATTGACCAATGCTGGTTGGAGATGTGCCAGCTTCTCCATCATTGTGTTTAGTTCTTCACAGTACACATCTGCAGTAATGCTCACCCCGTTTGGTAATAAGCTGTGATGAATCACACCGGCGCTAGACCACCCAACAATGACCATCACTTTTCTAGGGGTAAGTTTTAGTTTAGGGCATTGTTTAGGTGCTGAACCAGGATCCAACCAACTTGCTGAGCGCTTGCGGTTATCAAACAGAATCCATTTTTCATCGCAGGTAACAATGCGGTTAAAATTCCTTGATTTGTGTGTCTGTTGAGCAGTGCAAGGCACGTCTCGACACGTACTTCGCGCTGGCGATCATTGAGTTCGTGGGGCACCCCATTTGTCAATCTTTTTTACCTTGCCAATTTGACGCAAATGGACCAATATTGTTTTGACGCTAACGTCGAAAGCTGCTGCTAATTCAGCCGTAGATTGTGTATCATCAGCTTCCACAATCGCCTTTAATTCGTCATTGTCGACCAAAGTGTTCGGACGACTGCGAGGTTCATTTTTCAGGTCGAAATTCCCAGAACGGAAGCGAGCAAACCAATAACAGGTGGTGCGTTGGTTTGGAGTGTTAGCTCCGTAAACGTCGTTGATGTTGCGTGCCGCTTGTGCCGCGTTGCTGCCACGACGGTACTCATATTCCATAATTACTCGAATTTTTAACGTATCCATGATGACAAAAAGATTGAAATGCGATGAAAATGTAACACTAATCAATAAACAAATGACTACTTTTGGAAAAAGAATTCCATGTTTTTAAAATAAAATTAATTTGAAATTAGAATTCTTAGCCAAACAAAAATTATTTTGATTTGAAATGGTCAGTATTGCAGAACGGCAATTTCATAGGTAAAGACCTATTATATAATAAATTGAACTTACATACGTTTTTCACTAATAATACATTTTAACATTACAATAATATAATTAAAAAAATTCTCAAGAACGATCGAAAATACAAATACAGCATGCCCTGATACCCAAACTAGGATATCATGTATATCGGGTAGTAATAATATACAGGATTTAATATTTAATTGGGTCAGTGAGGGAACTTTGAAACTATAAGAGGTAATTAGTAAAAATAAAGTCTTCAAATTTAACTACACTAGATTATTTCTTGTGTGGTTACGTTAAAACTAAAAGCTTACAAAACCAACCACGACATTTTTAGAGGTCTAAAAGCGGCTAAACATTGACACTGGCAAATACTTCTATGGTGCCAAAACAAGAAGAAGAAGATTTTGACAATAATTGTCATGTCAAAGTCTATTGTCATTTGACAATTTGTCAATAATTTCTATTTTATTTTCTACTATTATTAGAGAATGTAGCGTTTTTCACTATAATACAACTTTTTAAAGTTTAATTGTATAATTAAACTATCTTGGAGAATGTTTTAATGAGTAATTAATTCTTTATAACATTTTAATGAATATTGATACATACTTTATTGATATTGCTTTGCGTGACTGATCAATTATTGGATACGATAGTGGGACCAAATAAATTTGGTTTGAGAAAATATTAATTAAAATGGTTGAAGCCAGTAAATTTTGGTTTGAGGATACGTGCAGCAACGCGCAATGTTATGAACTTATACATCCATGGACACATAAATGCAAGGATGCAACTACGTCAATGTTGTTGAGTTGTATCAAGGGAAGCTATAAGTTTTACGCCATGGTTTACTTCGTGAGTACAGTTCAACTCTGTATATAATTGTTTTTAACCTAGTTAGAATTTATATATATAGAATGCATAATATGTACTGCATTTTTGACAATATAGTCAGTATTTATTTGTTATATATTATATTTTTTTTAAGAATCTTTGGTTATTAATTTTTGAATTTCTACATTTACAGTAAACAGCATTAATACTTTCAAGTGAATAAAGAAATACAGCAAAACTTTTTTGTTATTAGTATTTCATCTCTTTGCACTAATGCAATCTTAGGTGCATAATATGTAATATTATGATGGTAAATGAAGTTCTGAACAGATTTATGAGATATGTGATAGTGATGGCTGATGGCAACCTAAATCAAATAATAATATGATATTTGTCAAATTAGTATTGTAAATAATTAATTAGATTGTTGTGGTTTATTTCATATAATATCATGGCAAAGTAACAAATTTGTACATAGTAAAATCCAATAATAATGGCAACTGCTGAGATCAAATATTGTTTTTTTTTTTTTGGTAAGGTAGCTGTCATACTGGCCTGCATTAGTGCCACTTCATACCATGCATGAGGAACCCAGCATAGAAACTGTAAACATATTTACTTTATGTTAATTAATAATACAGTGTAAACTCTCTATAACATTATCCTTAATAACGATAAACTCCCTATAATGTTGAAGTGAGCCCAACTTGGTTGGTTTGCATTAAAACCCACATATTGAAACACTCTTTATAGTGATAGGCCATTCTCTATTATGAAGAAATGTGTTCATATTTTTAGACAGTAAATATTTATTATCAGTATTATTGTTTATGTTATGTTATCAGGTAACAAAAGACTTTGAAGCTCTGAAACATCAGAGGTCCATCTAGCTTTTGTTATCCTTAATTGCCTTGAACACATGCAGTATGATGCATTGTTTTCTCAGAAGTGATGGTCTTCAACCAAGCAGATTGGGTACCTATCGTATTATCAGTTGTAAACCTACTTTGAAACTGTTAACATGGCCAGTAAACGGAAAGCGATTAGTGTTGACGAAAAAGTTTGATAGAAGAAGATATGAATAGAATACATAAAATAATACAAAACAAGTACTGGCATAGCAAAAAACGTCAGACAAAGTTATCAGACTATATGTGTAAACAATAATTTATAAGCATTTATTATCTAAGACATACATATTAAAAATTCTTGTTAATTTGGTAGTTTTTTTGTTCACTCCATATAACAATAACTCTCTATAACGACAAAAAATGCTCAGTCCCTTGGGGTTTCGTTATAAAGAGTTTACACTGTATCTTAAAAGTTTTAACATTCACATAATCTGTTATCTCATATTATTCACCTAGTAGTACTTAAAATTATAATCGAGGAAATCAGGAGTCAAGCCTCAGCTTCGTTTATTTGAAAAAAAAATAATGTAATATATTCAAAAAAATTCTTCAAACTACATGATTACACATAGTCTTATCAATTGGTATTTGTTTTATCAGTTTGTATAATAACAGATAATTAATTGCCATGAATGCATTAGAAAAACTTCAATATGTAGTATATTAAATTTATTTTTTAAAATATCACACATTTAAACCCTATTTAATACAGTTCTTAGCTATAAAATATAATTAACTGTGTCAAGTGAACATGGGTGGTAAATATGTATAAAACCATATTTAACAACATGATTTGCTTAAATACATTGCAAAATATTTTATTACACTCAGGATTATGTATTTTTGAACTAAAATAACTTCAGTATTTCAAACTCTTTGATATGATTGTATGTATCTAATACTGTTAAGTGAGCAATTCTCATAATATATAATATATATAATAAATTGGGTTCTCAGAAACAACTCTAATGATTTGGATAAGATATTTTATGTAGATAATGTTTACCTAGTGGTGCTTTTTGTTTCAAGTCACCAATCTAAGCTTGGTCACTCAGATATTTACTTTAATAGGAGGTATAAAATCACATCATAGATCACATCATCACTTATGATCAGGCGAGATAGGGGTCAAACGCAAGAATATACATTAAAAAAAAAAACATTTCATTTATTTAACATTTTAAATTTCAGATCCAATTGATGATGAGAGGTAAGAAATTGGGTAGAAAAGAGATGCTGCAACAGTTCAAGTTATATTTGACATCTGGTATATTCGGGCTGACTGTTGGATGTTCATTTGTAACACTCAATTGTATTTTCAGGTACATATATTTCTTTTCAAAAACATGATTTCTATTCTTACTTGTATTCTTTACATTCAAGTGACTGTTTGAAATGACAAAATAACAGTTTTTTTACTAAATGCATACGATTTCCATTTAAATTATTTTTCAATTAAATCGACATCAAATCAAACAAAGGTATAAAAATTAACAAAACAAAAAAAAATTACTTTAATGAAAGATAAAAACTTAATCCTCTTCAGTCCATAGACTTCGAACCCATTCCTTTATATTATTTATAACTAGCATAGTAGTCACATCATTCTCATTTGGACAGTTAACATCAGAAACATTCATTGTTCAAAAGTCAATTATCGAATAAATGGAAACAAGGTAATCATGGCAAGGCGCAGTGTGGCGGTATTTATCAAAGGCAGTCGGCTCTTGTTTTTCAGAGTTGCTGGTTTGTTCTATAAAACTCCGTAAATTATTCAATGCGGTTCTTGCCTCTTTGATAGAAACCCATGTAGTATTGTTCGAGTATTCTATCTTATCTAAATTATACGAATTTACGAATCCCCCGTTTATTGCGCTGCGCTGCGACAAAAAACAGAACACGTGCAAAAACTTAGATTCCCACAGGTATTAAAATACAAATTACAGTCGTAAAGCAAAAGTAAAAACAATAAATTAACAATAGCATCTGAGCAACAATAAACAAGATGACTTGCTTCCCTAAAGTTCAAATGAAATCAAAAATAATAAAATTAAACACGACATCAAAAAGCAAACACATGTTAACTTGAGTCATAAATTCGTGCTAATTCTATTTATTGTATAATCCTAAATTTATTTCTAAGAAACAATGGTGTACTTACATTGTCGATAATATTCTTAAAGTCGGTAACTTATTTTTCTTCGAACTATAAAGGTAATAAGTTTCAAATAATCGAGTTATAAAAGTTGTTAAATAAAACATTGCTATGTTCGAGATACAGAAGTCCAATTTAATTTTTTCTCTGATTATTTTGACTAGAGGGTTGAGATTTAGTGCAACGGAGGTTTTGGGGCTTGAATGGAAGGGAACACATTCTTTCGAGTTTGGGAGGTTTTCGACTTAAAGAAGTTCTAATGTACTTGGTTATAAAATATTATATTTTGAAAAAATGTGATGTCAAAAAATTTGGGACCCCTATCCACCCCTTGTCACACAATGTCACACCTCGTCGACCCACTCCCTCCCCTAAACGTGTGACGTAATTTATGGATAGCCAATAAGTATTATATAGTACTAAAACTTAAATCCTTATTCACAGGAAGCTGTTTTTTAGTCAGTTCTCATATTACACTACAGTGCTGTTGCCATGCACTTTGAGTGGTTTGGCTGTCTATTTTGAACCTCCACATAGAAGAATATTGGTAGTAAACCTGTTTGTTAATTTGGTAAGTACTCGTTATAATACTAGGTAGTTATGTTAGTTGACTGAATATTAATTTTGGCATAATATTACCTGCAAATGTAGATAACTATTTTAACAAAGGCAGAATTGTATAGGTATTAAATGTTGTTTCAAGTTTAATTAATGTTTATTACTTTATACATATATTGGTGTACTTTGAAAAAAAAAAGAACAAATATTTACTAAGATTTTTGTAAAATATATATTATTCATAACTTAAGTATATAGATGGTTAGTTTTTACAACCATTAGTGTTATTACTTGAGTTATAAAAGTTATTTGTATTCAAATAAAAAACAATCTCTTTTGTGATTTAAAATGTCAGTAGATTTTACTTTTCAAAGCCTATGCGCTTTGGCCTTGCTTTAACAAGCTCCATACTAATGTAGAAATAATGTTTATAACATTACATCCTATAACATTGGCCTGAATAAAATATCAGCATGTACTTACTCCTTTCCTACAATACATCTGAAATATATTTGTATTCAATTGAAGTTCATTATTCAATATACGTTTGTATTATCATGAAAATAAAATTATTAAAAACCACTATGATTCCAATTTATTACAAATTACATGCATGCATTATTACATGCAGGTCATGCTATACATTGAATAAGACCTGTTTATATACAGGTAGGTATGATTGAAAAACCAGGGAATTTGGTGTATCTATCTAAAACATGACCTTTGCTTATTAATATGCAAGATATCATCATATTCTGACTGAAGAGTTACCCGTTTTTGTAATGCAATTTTTTTTTAAATATTTTGGTTGGACCTAAGATTATATACCCTTGATTTTGTCAGTGTAAAGTAACCTTGGGAGGTGGTTAACTATTTCGAATTTTTAGTTTGTTTTTTGTTGTATATGATATAGTCTGTGATTACTTGTTATGATGTAGGTACTTGAAAATAAATCAGTTGTATCTAAGAGATCACACGGGTGTAGTTTGATTTACATTATATAAACAACATTTTTAAATAAGCAAAATTATGATCCAAACCTTGGGAAATATAAATTTTCATTGAGTGATTTGTTTCGTTATGATTACAGTTTCAATTAACCTAACCAATACAGCATGTATGCAAGATTCAATACAATGTAAAGTAAAACCAAAATTATTTATAATTCATTTACTTTTACTCGAAATGGAGAAGAAACTTAAAAGATGAGTTAATTTTAAGAACATAAATAAACCAAATAAAGATAGTTCACAAACTAAATAAAAATATTAAAAATAAATTCAAATTTAAATTCATAATTATAAAAATGGTTTATAGTTATACAATAAAAACAAATATTAAATAGAGACTTGTCAGATTTAAAACGAAATACGATTTAAAAAACTTATTTTCTCAAAAACTATTTGTCTCCCTGGTGTGAAATTTTTAAGTGTTCTATCTACATCACTATGATAAAAATATGAAGTCAACTCCTTTAATGTTGAGCCAGCATTTTTATTACAGAACAACAATAAGAATAAGTTGCCTTCTAGATTTCTGATTTTGCTTGAGGTTATGATAGCACTATTAGGTTATATATATTGTACTTGATTAAAAATAAGTCTTTTAGAATCTCGTGGGAAAATACCTTTAACATTTTTGCTTATAAAGAAGCACAATAGAATGTTATTAATTAACCAACGGGCAACCAATTGCATGTTAGTGTATAACAACTTATCCATCTTACAATCTATTATCATTTTATCAATTATTTAAATCTAACCTTGGTTTTTTAGCGGATGTGAGGAACAGACGGGTGTTGTGTCTGGCGGGCTGCTGCCCAACGGTTGTTTTTTTTTTTTAGATTTGATTACACTGTTAGCCTTAGGGGCCCTGAAGCCGCTGCGGCTTTTACAGCTTCACTGGACATGGGGGCGAGCGCCAGAGTGCCAGAGAGGCCGAACCTCGGCTCGGGCGGTCGTCGCGCATGCGAATAGGTCGCGATCTAATAGAGTCCCTACTCCTACGATTCGAGCTAACTAATATATACTCATAGGCATGTTCCCTTCATCCAGGGAGGAAGGAAGGAACCATGTGTATGTGTATTTAGTAATCGGAAAGGTTTTTTTCAATAACTAGCGCATGGCTAACTAGCGCTAAAAAAGAAAAAAAAGGTCCCTTACAGAACCCATGTACCTGTATGGTGTGCACGTGTATATGTTCATACGTGTGTAATGTTGTATGTGGGTAGCTAAGTGTTGCACGTATAGTGTCACTTGTATCGCGCGGGCGGCTGCCTGACCCAAGGAACGGACCTAGGTTTGGGTTTCCGCTAGAGAGGTTGGACGTGGTGGGTGTGCCGGGAGCGAAGGGCGTGGGCGCTGGCACGCTCTGTTTAGAGGTACGGTGGAATAAAACGCGTTTGGTTTTTCGATTTGGTCGAACGGATCGGTGAAGATGTTACGCGGCAGGCATTGGGGACCGGTACATAGGTAGCTGCCGCTTTGATTAACGGGTTCGCGTGATTCGACGCGGTGTCGAAGTAAGAACGAGAAAGGTGTCTGGCGTAGGCATCTATCGAAGGAAGGTCCATATCTCTATGGAGATCTTCCATGTGAACATACCGAGGGGCCCCGGTAAGGCGGTAAAGAAACCTGTTCTGGATGGATTGTAACCGTTTCCAGTTATATCTTGACATATGTGCGAACGCAGCGCAACTATATGCCATTATCGGACGGATACACATCTTGTATAGCGTAAGCTTGTGCCCAACGTTTGTTGTCGGATTCTTGGGTTAATTTCAATATCGCGATGTAGGATGCGTCGTATGTGGCTCGATAGATGTCTCTATGTAGGATGCGTCAGTTATGGCGAGGATAGATGTCGCTATATCGATGTCGCTACAGTTTTAACTCAACTATTATAAATTATGCAGATTCTATAACACTAAGAAAAATTATTCAGGTATGACCACTGAATATTACAAGTTGAAAAGTAATTTTGTACTGTTTAAATTATCTTTCTCATTAGAATAAATAATATAATTATAATTTACTAATATGTATTAAAGTCTCATGGAGCGGTTGTAGTAAGCTCTACTATTGAGCCCAGAGGTTGACGGTTGATCCTTGCTCTTATCTGAATTTTGGGTGATGAGTAACATTTGTCGTTCATTGTCTGTGTATTAAATACTTGTATATGTATGTATAACAGCTGTTTAGTTACCATAATAAATATTTGCTTAGTTTAGAATTAAATGGCCGTGTGTGAATTTGGGTGTCTACACATAGACTATACCAATATTATAAAGAGGAAAGATTTCATTTTTTGTTTCTAATGGATAAACTCAAAAACTACTGGACCGATTTTAAAAATTCTTTAATCATAAAGCTACAGTATCAGCGAGTAACATAGGCTATGTTATAATTTGAAAAATTAATTTATTCCTCATAAAACTGTTGATAGTTTTACACAAGGTTAGGCGTTAGCGATGTTTGTCGTATAAAATTCACATGGGTGAAACCGTGGGGCACAGCTAGTTTTATATATATTATTATTATTAAATATCAGATATCTTAGGTGTTATATTCAGCCATTATGATTTTTACATGCTGCGATTTCTTGTAATTGAGAGGCACAAATATTTGTACTTACAACATGTGATCGGAACTTAAATGTTATCGTGTATACCTTGTTAGGAATCCTATTAAATGTTACTTAATACAATCTTCAAACTGCAAACAACGGACAAATTAAACCGGTCGGTTCAGAAACATGACATTTTGCAAAGAAGTTTCTTATATAACACTAGCTAGCTAAACCCGGCCACGCTGCGCTGTAGCTCAGTATAATAATTGCAAATACCAATTTTCACAGATCTATCTTTAAAAATGATGGATTTTTATACAAAATTTTATCCCTTTTTCGCCAGCTTAGAGGTTGAATTTCCGAAAATCCTTTCTTAGTACTAATCTACAGTATAAAAGAAGCCTGCATGCAAATTTTCACGGTCCTAACCCTCCAATAGTTTAAGCTGTGCGTTGATATGTCAGCCACAGTCAGTCATTTATCCTTTTTATTCTATACTAATATTATATAGCTGAAGAGTTTGTTTGTTTGGTTGAACACGTTGATCTCAGGAACTACTGGTTTGAATGGGAAAAATGTTTCAGTGTTGGATAGCCCATTCATCGAGGATTTATATTACATCACGCTATGATCAATAGGAGCGGAGCATCAATGAAAACTGTTGGAAAAACGGGCAAATTTTATTTCTTTTGAGAGCTTCCATTGCGTTTGCTGCGTAAATCGTTAAAGTTACGCAACAATCGTGTGTGATGAAATTGTTTCTCTTAAAAAGTTCGTGACAGCATATGGCTATCTTTTAAGGTTTACTCAATATAATCATTTTTATGGTATTACATTTGTTCTAAAATAATGAAAATATTTGCAAAGGTGTTTTTATATACATGGTATTAATCCTTATCGAAATAATGACGTTATTCATCACAAGTATTTAATTTTGAACAAAATTGCCCTTTACAATAATTGATTTAAATGAATACCTTAGCATATATCACAGTTTTAGAATAACTCGACAGCAAAATAATGATCAAGTACCGCGAGCAATGTGGGAGGCGGGCGGTACCTAATAATACAGTGCCTACGACCCACTCTCTAACCTTTTCTCTCTCTTACATGATGCAGAGGAAATTGCGCGGGTCAACTAATATATAACGCACTATCGGTAATACAATGGTACAATTGTTAAAAATAGGCAAAATGAATGAAGTATGCCTAAATTTTTTAAAACTTCATTTTATCTGGAGGAACAAAGACGCTTCTAATAAGTGTAATGCATATTCACGCAAAGAACATTTAATTCAGAGCAATATTAGCACAAAAAATTTCTGTCTATCATGAAAAATTACAAAAAGTGCAGTTATGCCCTTGTCTTACCGAAGGTGCGATGTAGGTGTAGATAAGTAGTTAAATACTAAAAAAGGATTTTTGGAAAATAAGCCATTAAGGGCCGATTCTTCAATACTCAGATAAAATGTGAGTTATCTACCAAATGAGTAAAGTTATCTGGCTCTCAATCAGTCTTTTTATCAGTCTCATAAGTAGTGGTCTATTTTTCAATCATTTTTTTTATTCCGAGTATAATTATCAGACCGATAATACGACTTTTAGCGACGCCTCCTTCAAGTAGGTCAAACAAATATATTGTAGGTATAAATAAACGTTACAGCTGGACAGACATTTCTATTTTTTCACAACCAAAATTCACTGTCATATTTTTTTCACGATTCAAGTTATGTTTGCTTACTGCCTAGTAATTGTGTAAATATGGAAACCAAGAAAGAAAGAAATGTGTGACAAATTTCCACCTTGAAGAATGATCGCAGCAAAATAACCATGTGTTAGGTTCCTGTGATTAGTAGAGTTTCCAGAGCTACTTGGGTTGGGGGGTTGGGGGGGGGGGGGGGGGTTAAAAGAGAGGTAGCTAGATTTAAAATTCTTAGATGTCGATAGGAAATGCTATCGGGTACACAGCTAGTAATTTTTTATAACATTGAAATGTCATGAAACTGTAGCTTTGGTCACGGTGAATCTGTAAAAGCCGTCTGAGGCTCCAGGGCCGTTATGGCTAACAGTACAGTCTGTCAGAAAAAGAATAAAAAACTGTAGCTTGATGTGACTTCATCTAGATATGATAGAATGGAAGTAGAAGATTGCCTAAAAGATAAACATCATACTTACTATATCACAAATCAAAGTCCCTCCGCCGCGTCTGTCTGTCTGTCTGAACGCAATAAATTCAAAAACTACTTTTCACACGGTTTTCATCAATGGCCGGAGTGATTCATGAGGAAGTTTTAAATTGCCTGAAAGATGTCGGAAAAATATCATGCCGATTGGTGGGAGCTTTACTGGCTTGCGCCGCGTAAACTACATATTACTCTGATACCCGTGCGAAGCCGGGGCGGGTTGCTAGTATGTGACAAAACTTTTATAGTGATTTCCGCTGTATTTATTTATAGTTTTACGCCAGTTCTTAGAATTCGATATTTTATGAGGTTTGTTTGTAGATAATCTACTAAGTACCTTTAACGGATTACCGCAAATACGATGTTTGTCTACAGATATGGATAACGATGTAGCATGATCTAGTTAATAATAATAATAATAATTTATTAGTGACCATAGTATTTGCAAACAATTTGAATCAAAATACAGTTTAATATGGGTTTTAGTAGACAATACATAGGCATTTATATTGGCATGCAATAAAATTTAAAAATAATAAATTGAAGTATCCGCCCTTACAAAGAGGTCCCAAAATCCCAATAAATAATAGAACGCCTATTAATAAAATTTCCATATAAAATTCTTCATGTCACAAGATGTAATTAAAAGCAAATACGTAATGAAGATATTTAAGAGTTGTTGTTTTAGTTAATGGAGACTAACAATAATTTAATACACAAGTCGTCATATTCGTCATTAATATTTATTTAAGTCAATAAATTATGCCAACGTTTTTAGTTAACTGCATTGACGTTAATATTAACTATATGAACAGTTGACAATTGGCAAAAATATGTAAATTTTGATTTGTGTTCAGTTTGACTGTATTATAAGTTTAATTTGTTATGTAACGTTTGCTACATAATTATATGTAAATTAAACATTATTAACTTAGAAATTGATAAATTAATTTACCACATTAAAAATATACAGCCTATCAAAATTTTGTGCCTGTATGATAAAGTATATTTATATCAACCTCTTCTTATTTTACTTTCAAATTTGCCACCACTGATGCTTGAAGACAGTTTATTAATTTGCAGGTGTTTGAATATTGGTTAAGAACGTTAGAAATGAAGGGCTTGCTTCGACGTTCTCCGGGTAAAGAGACTCTTATTTTCATGTTGGGTAGCGCTGTCCTCTTCTATTTAATGAGGAAAGAACGCGATAACGATAAACGCACACCCTTGTTCTGGTAAGTGCTTATAAATTTATTTCAATGGAAATAACAAACTGGTATTCAGTTGTTATTGTAGATAATTACTTAAAGCAAGTCTAAATAAAGGGTTTGTTTGGTTAGTTTTAGGTTAGTCATTGATAAATCGCTACTCCTGAAAAATGATTTTGGTTTTTGATGCTGGATGGAAGGAAAAGATAATCCGCGAGTTGACTGTATGTTTCAAAATTAAAGTAAATGTATTCAGTAATATTGGTCTATAGATACTCGGATTAGATTAAATCACTTTATTTTGCTGAGTTAATGAAAAAAAGAAATTCATATGTATTATTTTTAACATTTAAATATTTTTCCAAAAGTTGTCAACTCCCGGATTGTATCCGACCACCATACGCTGTATCACACGTCATAGTGGCACGCTTAGACATGTCGTGTTTCGGGATCAGTCGGTGGTATAATATATTCAGTAATCAAGCAGGGTGGTCGGGTATTTGTATTCGACAGGGTCCCAGCCATCATGCTTATGGCCCGTGACTTTCTTTTGGTTTGTCGCATTTCAGGAACCAGGCAATGCATATTCAGTAAGTAGGCCTGTGTAACTTATGAATGGATTTGGCTCGCCTGTTGTGAGAATGAGCAGATCATATAATGGTTATAATAATATTTTGGAGAACTTAAACATCTTTGCACAAATACTACCTACTTTTAGAAACATTAAAATTATTTCATTCAACAAAACAAAGAATTGACATTCATGGTCACCTTTCTTAAACTTTTATACTATTTTTATGAACTTGTTTACAAAATTAAGTATCATTTTATTGTCCATACTGTTTTAATTTTATTTTACTTATTAATATTTCTAATAATATTGTATAGAGTGATGCTTGATTTTAATTAATTTTTTTTGTATGCATGTAGTGAGCGCCTGTAATTTGTTCGCATATCAATATCAGATTTTAAAATCAAATTTCAATGTATAATATGCGCACTGTTGCCGCTGTCTTTAATGATACATAAATTAAATTTAAATAAATATGCTCGCCGCAGATGATACAAATGAAGTCCGTCACCTCTGCAGATCTTTTTCGTTCAGCAGTTCACCACTCACTACAGATCGAATGATAGATTGGCCCTTCCTTCAGACTCTTTCAACTCACTTAGTAAGTGACTACGGCACGGCGGTGATCGATACTGAGTTGATTCGTTGATCTCAGTCGTGCACTATCAGGCTATATCGCTTTCTCTCTCATCTTTATTTCCACATTTTGGTTTAGATGTTGGTATTTATTGTAACAGAGCATAAATAAATGTGACTATTACAACGTATATTGTAAAAACAGCCTTAGAAGCATCGTTTTAAAGTTCATACCCATAATTTAATTTCATTGTTTTGATCTGTTCACTTGTTCTTTATTACTTGAATTTATTTGTTTAGGAAAAGTTACTGTACTTCGGGAAATACTATAATAAATAATAAAAACTTTCATTAGTAGTAAGTGCTAAAGTAATGTAGCGCAATCCTCTAAATTGAAAAGGATTATAGGAAATAGAATTTTGCTCTCTGACAAAAAGTCAAACCATTTTGAGTGAAATACTCAATCCTCCTCAGTCATATGTCATATATACTCAATTCATAATGGATGCCGGTCCATTCAAACTTATCTTGGTTATCATGAGTGTGCACATATTTACTGAATGTAGGTGAAGGAGTTCACTTCACTGAATGAGTTCCGATGAACTGCTTCATTAAGGCGAATGAATTTACCCAAGCCTAATATTCAGCTACCGAGTGGTTTACAGGCCGGAATGACTGTGTAGGCCAGTGGTGGGTCTACCACCTTTCATATTTATAATCTTTATATTATGAAGACTCTCATTACCATTATTTAATTTCTTACTGTAGGTTTTTCACTCCACCACGCGTGTCAAAAGAGGAATATGATCCGGTGACAGGTTACGAAGGTCGGAGTCCAGCGTGCCCTCATAGAGGTACCTGCATGAGTTATATTCTTAAGGTAAACATAAACAAGAGTTATTTCAAAATCAAAGGATCATTTCTGCCTATCTTAAAATACGGTATGAATTTCTACTCGGCTTACCAATTATTGGCGGCCGGTTTGTCTATACATTCAATATTCTCAAAGAAGTTATATCTCAATAACACTCCATAGTGATATAATAATTTATTTCGGTATATCGTATTTTGGGATCGACTAATGTAATATACATCTAGCTGGTGGCTTTCCTCATGGTAACTTTCTTTATAGACGTCACAGCCACTGTTGACAGATCTTCATCTTCATCGTTTTTCCTGCATGTTGCTTTATTTACTATCATGTGAAGGAATGTCACTGTGACGAATCGTGACAAAAAGTAAAAAAATATGTAATTGTATGTTTTTTTGTAATTAACGTGTATTTTTTGTAATTAATGACTAATTTGGTTATAATTTTATTTATTTCAGGGCACAGCGCAGCTGTTCGGCGTCGGATGTGCAATGACAATGCTGCGGGCAGTAATTCCAAAAATATTAACTCCCGCTAAAGCGGTGAAATCTTTAAGGATGTCGCATCTGAAACTGGGTTTTTTTTTCGGCGGATATATAGGAATTTATAGGGTAAATATTAATGTAATTTTAGAAACCCATTTTATTGGTCACAGTACAGATTATTTATTATTAGCGTATTCATTAAACACACGGCCTGTCGACATATGAAATGTAATACGTATTACTACGTAATTGGCATTGTTAATGCAAAATGTTTATGCAAAATTAAGCAAATATGCAAATAAATAAATAGTCCACATTTCCTTAAACATGTTTTTATTTCAGCTAATAGTGTGTTTGCTCTGTCGGGCTAACGGCAAGGACAGTGCGCTATACGCATTACCGGCGGGTTTCCTCGCGGGAGCAGCTTTCAGAGCAGCGCCTTCCACACCCATAGCATTGGCTCCGGTCACATCTTCACTACAGGTACTGCTTGTAATAATTCATCAGTTATAATAATTATTTACCTTACAGGATAATTAGCATGCTAATGTGACATTTTTTTCAAAGTCACTCACGAGGACTGTTCAACTCTTCTCTAAAAGACCTTTGTTCACCAACCAACATTTTTATCACTGCTATTTCACATATGATTAGTGTAAATCTACTATATGTTAAGAGAAAGTTACGTGTGAGGTCTGTTCGTCTGATTGAGCTTTTTCAAGTACTCCTCCTACCAAATAAAAACAATGCCTTTCATGCTCGAAATGCTATCTCCGAGAAACTTTTCTAAAGCTCCTTAAAATAAGTATTACATTTTCATATGCCCAATTATTTTTCATACCATATCAAGCATAGTAGTGTAGCAATATACTTTTCAACCCATGTCAAAAGTAGCAATGATAAAAATTTATTCACAATTATCAATTGTAATTTTCTTCGTACTATATGAAAAATAGCCGTGACACAAGTAGTAATTCTCATATTATGATAAATTATTTTTCACTTCATATGACAAATAACAGTGATTCGTAAAATGTTCCATGGTTAATATTTTTAAAATAAATATGTGGACACAATTTCACATACGGCCATTTAATTCCAAACTAAGCAAAGTTTGTATTGTACTAACTAAATAGCTGATATACATAAATATATAGATATATATCACCCAGACACACAACTGACAACTTTATTATGCTCATCACAAAAGTCGAATCACGTGCGGGGATCGAACCCGCGACCTTCCGGCTCAACAGTAGGGGCTTGATATCACTGCGCCACGAGGCCCTATGATTTTTAATGAATTTGATAAAAACAGTCGACAACGAAAAAAATTTTATCGCGTGTTGTAAAACTTGCGTACCTTAGTAATTTGACGAGCTAAAAAAAGGTCATTTGCGGAAACATTCCTTGTTTTCAGGAAAATACCCTGAATTATGTATTGCAAATCAACATTCGAATGTTTTATCACTGTAATCGATTGTTCTATAGCATTAGGGAGTATCGATTAATTGAGTGTCAATCGATGTTTTGCCAACACTAGAAATTGCCAATACTGCGTAAGCTCCCATGGTGATTAAGCCATTTGCTTTCCTCGGTAAGTTACCTTTACACAGCAGGGGGAAAACTTAAAGGCTGGCGTGCTAAACCAGCTTGGATTGACCAAACGATAAGCTATATAGAATAGAAAAACAATAATAATAGTAATGATTATGTAGATTCTAGTATCGTGGGCGTATCAAAGGAACATGATACCAGCGCACTGGCCGCTTGTGGAGTTGCTGTACTGTCTCTGCCAAGGTCTGCTGTTCCACGCGCGGGTTATGCACGAGGACGTCTGCCCGCGGTACATCATCAATCTCATGCGTACCGTTACTAGTTCAAAGTGAGTTTAAATTAACTGTTTCGCGTTTGATAGCGTGCATGCTAACTGACGTCACGATCCTGCACGCGGTAACTACAATTCCAATGATAGTTTTTATTTTTCACAGTACAATCATAACACAACGGCGACTACCGAGAGATCGTAATCCGTCGACGGTCGCCGCTGACATGCCGGTTTGCATTAATTTAACTGGATATGCACAAGCTGATCCCGAAACGCGACTCATAAAACGAGTCACTATGACTGACTTTTCACTACATGTATGGTGGTTACGCCCCAGTCGGGCAAAACAGCCGTATCAACCTGCTATCACCATTTACACGTTCGTTACTCAGCAGGGTGCACCGCGTGCAGGTGAGGTTGGCTACGACGTCTCAGCTTTGAAGATCTAATTCTACGCCTCTTCAAGATAGGGATATTCAATATGTATCGATATTTCGGATCTATTGCATGTTGCAGTTCAAATAAGAAAAACCGAAGAAATATTAATATAGTAATATCCTGAATATAAGAGAAACAGTAGTAAAGAAATTCACATTTTTTTGCTCTGCATTGCTTGCGCTGGTCAAAGTATTACTGTTATGATATCGAAATATAAATTAGAGATAATTTGTTTTTTTTTAATTGTATCATTGTAATGGGTAAAGGGAAGACACTATGCCTGGTAGTAAGCACAGTGTAATTCAAAAACAACGACCACCGAGAGATCCCTAATCCATCACCGGTTGTCGCTGTCAAAGCTGAGTTATACGTATCTAGTTAAGCACTTTTTCGTATCAGACCAGCGCTAGCGTAAATACTAATATAGACAGAAGTATTTAATATTTAAGATCTAAGTCGCTTTATTTCGTTTTTTTTTAATAGAAGCACGGCAAATTGACGGTACTGTCCCTGATGGTAAACACAGTACAATCCAAACACAACGGCGACCACCGACAGATCGTAACCCAACGACGGTTGCCGCTGTAATACCGGCCTGCATAAATATCTCTTCTTCATTTTACGCTTGAACGACCCGATATCGTATGAAAAAGGGAACACATTGACCGAGAGATGGTTAGGTAGTTTCACGCTAAACAATGAATTTACAACAATTATTGCTTTATTATTTTCAGAGCCGACGAAATCCAAAGCGCCTTCATAGAAAAAATGTTGACAACAGCTTCCACTCAGATTTAGTACGAGACGGCACAAATTAGACATATACTATGATAAATACCGTGATATGTTGTTTATTTGTAATTATTTTAAGTAAAAATCTGTGATTAAGTTATTTTTACGTATACTTTATCGTGGTTACAGGGTTACGTTGATACGGGGCTTTATTGTTAATTTCAGAAGAGGTCACTTGAGGATTACACTCTAGTAAACGACTTTGGAATGGTAAAATGTTTTAATCAGAAGGAAAATTGTCATTATAAATTTGAATGATTATCGACCCGGGTAGATTATCGATGCTATCATATTATCAGTGCGGATATATTATCGACGCGAGTAGCTACATTTTTTGCTATTTGCGATTTGTTAAAATTTTACCTCCCCACTGTCGATGAAAAGGTAATAATTTATCAATCGAACCTTTGTAATGTTTACTATTGTTTAGGGTTAAGTTTGTACTTATTGACTTTATTTGTATGGTCAAGTCTATTTTAATTCAAATATTTGATTGATATACTGAGTTGAAAAATGCATGGACTCTGGTGTATGCATATAGCAAACGTGGCACGTGACACGATCATCCAAAAACTTTTATACTTTAAACTTTTTAAAACTTTCGACATCGGTAGCGGTATCGCCGATTATTTACTACAATAATCGGTATCGTATCGGTAAAATTATGATCGTTACATCCTAATAATAACCATAGTTAATTTAATAGGTGAGTAACAGTAACAGTATTCTGTATATCGATACCGTATCGTATATTCTACAAAAGGTCCTTGTTTTTTCTATTGCTGTTTAAGATTCAAAAAGACTATACTATAACGAAGTCGTACATAATTTACCACTAATTCATTAATGGGTTATTAATTCTATTATTACGCAATGCTGAATAACTTTGAATAGGTATTTTGTAAGATGACTCGACATATACAATTTGCTAAGATTGTAATTTGTCTCTGCTCTCCTGTGGTTTGACGATGGCTCAGTGATAGCGTGTCAACGTTTGAAATGGGATAAAATGATGCATAACTCAGTTTTACTAAAGTAATTTATATTCACATTATTATTTAACATTCATTTTATTGTTCTTATGACTTGTATTGTAACAACAATAAGTAGTGTTGATAAAACATCAGTTTTTAGCAAATCCGATAGTAATTGGTTATTTTTGAAATTGATAATAATCGATTAATCGATATGTCAATCCTTCAAGCGTTGACAGCGAAAAATGTCATCGCGTGTTACTAAGGTTGCCTACTTACTTTCCTTGTAATCATAAAAATACCCCGTACAATGTATTGGAAATAGACTATCGATAGTTTTATTTCAACAATCCAATACTTTTACTGACACTACTGATAAGATATAATAAACATGCGAAAATATTATTTTTTATGTATGAAATATGACGTTTAATTTTTTTGTATCAAACTGCACCACTTTCCCCTTTAATAAACATAGTCATGATAACAGTCGTTAACGCAGAGGTGTACAAGATACCCTATACAAAATACTTTATATAATAGTATCTGAAATACGTATCTTTGAAATATTTTTTAAAGATAAAATACTTTCTTAAGAAAATTACATTTTATTGAATTTACGTGAATTATTTACGAATAGATCGCGTTGAAATGTGACAAATATTATATTTTTGAGATTCTAATTGCGACTTAAGTAAAACCAGTTCTTTAAACATTTTATCGTACATTTTTCTTCGATGAGGCCTCGTAATCATACTCCCAAAAGAGAACAGTCGCTCCACAGTGGCAGAACTTGGTAAACAAGTGATATATTTCAATTATTTTTCTTTATTGTAGGATAAGCATTTAATCTCCTTTAAGTTGGTATCTATATTTATTCAGGTATTGCAGTGTTTTTTAGTCAGCGATGCTGCCAGTAGACCCTGTGTTTTCGCCACTTGTAATAGAGGAATCGGTATCCTCTAGAAACATGTATTAAGATTCTTCTTTTAACTTTTTTGTAATATCACCTTCAATATTGTCTAAAGTCTCCGATTTTTGTTTTTCAAATCGATTAATATTTCGTTTTTCAGTCAGGATAAGTTCTTCTAAATATTCTACACATTTGCTGCACAGGCTCAAACTGCAATAACTTTTTAAAACGTCTATTTAGGTTTTCTTCAATGACATCTAGTAGAGAGATGTAGTATTTTAGTTTTTCCATTCTAAGACATTTGATGATATGTTATAACCTTATTAACTCAGGTAACAGACAACTATAGTAAGTGACTTTTCCCTCTTGCAGGCTTTGAATAGCTTCTACTATAAGTATTTTAGATACAAGATGCAAATACGTATTTTGTATCTTGTATCTTTATTTCAGATACACTTGTATCTTAAATAAGACATTCTCTGCGTTAACGTATGTATAAAATTTCTTTAATTTTTTACAGTAATTACGTTACCGTGTATTGATTGTTCCACGAATTACTCACCATCGGGCAATATAAATTAATGTTTCTTAATTTATTATTCCAAATAATAAATATTACCTAGTTACCCGATTTATTGGAAAAATAAAATATTTTATTACACATAGTTCTATAGTTATTTTTATTGTAATTAATTTGATTACGTTTACGGGTTTTTTTAAATATTGGGTATAAATTTATTGGCTATTTATTTACTATGATTATATGAAGCAACTTTTTTAAAAACCGATTACCGAGATATTGAATTTATCGATAAAATCACGTTCATTCATCGTACAAACTATAATAATATAATAGTGTATTGACACTAGAAATATTTACTTTCATAATGGATGAGCATTTATAACATGTAATTGTATTCGGAACGATTTAATAGGTGTCATTTGATATTTTTCGAAACAAAGGGTAGGGTTGTGACAAAAAATAATTGTTTTCGATTTTAATCGATTGTAGAAAATTTTATGTATCGACATAATCGATTACGTCGTAAACACTGTTACTATAACATGCGCCACCAAAGAATTAGCAACGATTTTTAATAAATAGACTGGACTAGTTTCATTATTGTAAAGCGTTGTCAATATTAGTTAAACGATTCAAAAATGGTTATACGGCGTCCCAACTATATAGCAACAGCGGTAGAGACATAACATTGAATTCGCGGCCGAGTGCCCTCTGCGCTCGCCCCCAAGTCCGGTGAAGCTGTAAAAGCCGCAGCGGCTTTAGGGCCCCTAAGGCTAACAGTGTAGTCAGATCAAAAAAAAAAAAAATTGTACGATCGGCACATCAAAATATTAATCCTCAAATAATTATTTGTAAGGTTCTAATTGTCTAAAATACATATAATGAAATAATTATAGTTTTATTTAATACTCATAGGAATATTAGTAATTTCGTCGTTTATGCGTGTGTAAAAGTGATAAGTTATCACTTATATCAAAACGTCAAAAGCGACTTTTTAAATAGTCTCAACTACAAAAATTCTTAATTCAGTTGGTTTCCATATAAACCCGTAATTATATATAGCATATAATGTAATGTGGTATTTCCAAAAACATGTGAATTGTATCCGATTATATTCGATTTTTTTAAGAAACGAATACAAATGTAGATCTCATTCGATTGTGTTAGTACACGCAAGGTTTACGTACATTATTTCGCGGAAACAAGTTGACAAATGTATATTGATACATATATAACATGGCTATAAATTGTGTTACGCTAAATATTATAATTTTTTATTTTCCTTCACTACTTATTTGAAAGGATTTTTATAAATAATGTATATCAGCTGACCTTTGTACACCAGCGATCTGTAAACTTGACCTCTATTATTAGATTGACGTTGATTTGTATAAATAATTTTTTAACCAATAAAATGGGTATATTTGCAATGTGAGGGGGAGTTATTTCGTAGAACCAATTGTTTTACTGCACAATAAGATTAATACACAATCCGTAGCAATTGACATGCTATATTTTTGTAATAAATGATTTTTATAACATAAATTTACTTTTATTTCAATTGTATTGTAATTATTCTAAACGGGGGCTGTGTAGGCTTATGCAGTCTTGTGTTACTGCGATCAATGAGATGTATATTTTAATTACTGTAAGTCGTGGTGTTATGTATCGCAATTTGAATTCATATTGAACGCAGCCGCTTGTTTAGTTTTGACCTCTTTGACGATATGATAATAAATAATTTCTGGAAAGTCGCATACATTAAGGGTGGCTTTAACCAAATCCTTAAATCATATTGAAATCGTTAAATCAGATTTAAGATTGACAGAAACTTGCACTTCTTTTTAACAGCTGAGCGATTAATAAAGCATTAGAATGATTAGAATAGATAATTTATTACACAGATTTCAATTCTTTCAAATTTATGCTGACTACCAATTGGTTGTTCATTTTACTCTTTATCAAAGACCTTGCTTTATTTTACATAAATATGGCAATATAATAAAGGAAAAGTAGCTGACCCGTGCGAATATGTGTACAATAAAGAATTTAAAGGAGTTAATAGATGGCGCCTCGTACATGTTGTAATTGTACAAGTTCGTGCACGACCGTCCTGTTTCTGATTGACGTTGGCGGGGGCGAGGAACTACAAGCGATAACGCGGGAGGGTAATGTAGCGTGGAAGGGGAACGTGTGCAATTGTGTGACGTAGGCGCGCAATGACAGTATACTAAACAGTACTACGTCTTTATACAAACGGCCGAAACGAAATCTAGGTAAACTTCATAAATAAATGAATATTATATGTATTACCCACTTCCTAGAATTTAAATTGTTTTTGATTTACTAAAATTAACTTTAAAAATAGTACTGTACTCCTTACTAAGTCACAATCACTTTTTAATCTAAAAATAAAACGCAAGTAAAAATAATTTAAATTAAAACGTAATGCAGTAATATATTTTGGTGAAAAGACAATAATGATAATTTGTTATAATATTATGAAATACTTAAAAAGCCCGAGATACACAGTCAGAGGGCAGCCCTAATGCGTGTTTGTCTATCGAGCGGCTGTAGGTAATTATTTCAAGAAAACTGTCAAGACAACATACTGTTTACTTTACTGTACTATAGTGACGTAATGTCATGCTACCTAGTCCCGACCAACGTCTCTCACATAGAACGGTCGCCCACAGACTTTTGTACGACTATTTGTCAATTTTACTTCAATAGCGAGAACCATAAGCTTTAAAATGATGTATGAATAAAATTAACTTCGATGAAGAATTAAAAATAGGTAATATGGCATTGCTACAAAAAACCCCTTTGAGAAATAGTCTATAGAGATATTTTGATAAATTACCACTTTATTCATTGTTCCAGGGATGTAGCGAAACAAAAGTCCTTAGTAGGTATACTGTCAATTGAATAATACCTACCAATGTCATGTTATGATACTCTAAAGATACTTTATACAAATATATGGATTCGTTGTTAGTCAACTTCTTCGACCCTCGGCCCTCCCGAATTAGAACGTCCAAAGCTTGTTCCTTCACCTCCGAAGCCTCCACCAGCGCCGTGTAACTTCATCATAGAAGATTGGCAGACTCGTTGGGCGTCCTTTAAGCGCTCTGACAGTTCTGCTTGTGAGGCTTCCGGGTTCGATTCTAGCCAGCGCAGATGTGTGGTGCATTCTGTTATGACAGTATCACGCTCGCTATCTGATAACCTCGTGCCCGCATTTTCTGCTGCCTTTTCAAAGAAAAGAAATACATTGTTAAATAAAATTATATTGCGTCAAAATTTCTTGGTACATTAATTTTCAATAATTACATAAGTACTTATTTTAAAATTAATTAAAGGTTTAGCATTTGGTCACAATCTCACCTGATGTCAAATGACGATGTAGCTGAACATGGTATGTTACCATGTTGCTAAGCCTAGTGGGGAAAAAGCTCTCGAGTCTCAAGTGCAGTTGCTGGAACACACCTATAGGTGCTTGGCGATATATTTTCAACTTGAGGTTTCAGGTTGGTAACTAGCCAGGCGGATATAAGAAAATGTCCTACCATCATGCTATCTATGGTTTCATCTTCGCTCATTGATTGATTGACGACGCGGTTTTGTCTAGGCTATCATTGAGCCATCATTGCTTCAAGTATAAATACGATTACTATTTTCAGAATTGATTGTAGAACAAGGTAAATTTTTGTCAAAATTATAAAATGAATCACTTTTAAATTTTCAACAAATCTTTGTCATAGTATAGCTTATTGTGGCTTATTATAAGAGATAGGCATATGTTATCGTTAATTTTTTTTTAGATATACTAAGGAACAATATTATTGTAGAACATTGTATTTACGTCTCATTAATCATTACGCCAGCGCACGTGGATAAGGAGTTTGCGAGAGCAGGCTAGGTGAGACTTGTAGCCTAACATTAGGTAGCCTAACATTAGGTAGCCTATAACATTCCTCGTGAGTTTGGCTAGCATATACAAAAAGTACTTATTTTTCGAATCCGACTGGTAGTTCCAGATATTAGCGTGTTTAAACAAACAAACAAAAAGCTTGTTATATTAGTTTAATATTATAGATCACCGTTTTGCATCCAAACAAATATCCTTCTAGTTGATTTCTTGCTTCGACCCTTTTCCTAACGGCATCGTCTTCAGACTTAAATTTTTCAGCGTCACTGAGCATTTTCTCAATGTCTTTCTTACTCAAACGTCCTTTGTCGTTTGAGATTGTTATGTGCTCGGACCGTCCGGTGCTCTTGTCTTGTGCACTTACATTTAGAATACCGTTAGCATCGACGTCGAATGTCACCTACAACGAGTTACAATACATGATTCATTTCAACAAATGAATACAAAAGTTGTTTAAATAGAGGACAAATAAACCTCTATTTGTGGGACTCCTCTTGGAACTGGAGGTAGACCAGAGAGATTAAAATTGCCCAGTAGATTGTTGTCTCGTGTCATAGCTCTTTCGCCTTCGTATATCTGAAATTCGAGAACGACTATATTTTAATATAACAAGATATGATAAGATATTTAAATAGGTTGCCAACAGAGTCAACATCCACACGTTATCAACCAAATAATGTGTACAGTACAATATTTTTGTTAAATGTGACTCTAATTGTAGTCAACGACGGCATGCACTTAAATGCTATTAGGTACATTGTATATTTCTTATAATTAATATATTCAAACAGCTATAGAAAATAAAACGAATAATAAGTAAAAACAAACATTGTTTACGAAAATTATTGGCAAGAAAAAAAAAATGTATATGGAAAACAATAATTTTGTTTATGCCCCACGAACAAGAATATGATTTCAATATTATTATCAATCAGTATCGAAGAACATATCAACCTTATTTGTATTGTTTGTCATACAATAGTTAAGTATTATTAAGTTAAAAACAATAGAACTAAATACCCACTTGAATTGTTACAGCAGGCTGATTATCTGCGTACGTTGTAAATATCTGCTTCTGAGCAGTCGGTATACGTGTATTTCTTTCAACAATTTTTGTCATGACTCCCCCAGCAGTTTCTATTCCAAGAGATAATGGAGTAACATCAACTAGAAGAACGTCTTGAATACGACTGTCTTTAGAACCGGTTAGGATTGCCGCTTGGACAGCTGCTCCATACGCGACCGCTTCGTCTGGATTGATGGAAAGGTTTAGAGTTTTCCCACCGAAGAATTCCTAGAATATCATAGGATTAAGTTTAATTAATGACCATAGTATATTGCTGATAATGTCAGATAGTACACTTGAATACGTACTTGTAAAAGTCTTTGAATTTTGGGTATACGTGTAGAACCTCCGACCATAACTACGTCATGAATTTCTCTCGTATTCAATCCAGCATCTTTTAAAGCTCTTTCTACCGGACCAAGAGTTTGTCTGAATAAGTCTGAACACAATTCTTCAAAGCGTGCTCTTGTAATTTTTGTATAAAAATCTATACCTTCATGTAGTGCATCTACTTCTAAGCTTGCTTCGGTGCTAGATGAAAGGGTTCTTTTAGCTCTTTCACAAGCAGTACGCAGTCTTCTTAATGATTTTGGATTTTCTGTTAAGTTTTTTTTAAACTTTCGTTCAAATTCCTGACTAAAGTGATCAACCATTCTACTGTCGAAATCTTCGCCACCAAGATGAGTGTCACCTGCGGTTGATCTAACTTCAAATAAAGAACCTTCAGCTATTTGAAGAACTGAAACATCAAACGTACCGCCACCGAGGTCAAAGATCAATACGTTCTTATCACCTTTTAAATTTTTATCCAGGCCGTAAGCTAGTGCAGCTGCGGTTGGCTCATTAATGATTCTTAAAACATTTAAAGCGGCAATCACCCCAGCATCTTTTGTTGCTTGACGCTGTGAGTCATTAAAATAGGCTGGCACAGTTATGACGGCATCTTTCACTGTCCCTCCAAGGTAAGTCTCAGCAGTCTCTTTCATTTTGGTCAAAATCATTGACGAGATTTCTTCGGGAGAAAATCTTTTCTTCTCCCCTTTGTATTCGACTATTATTTTTGGATTGCCACTATCAGAGATTACTTGAAAAGGCCAATGTTTTATGTCCTGTTGAAGTTTTGGATCATTAAACTTCCGACCAATTAAACGTTTTGCGTCAAACACTGTATTTCGAGGATTCATTGCGACCTGAAATTGATATTATTCACGAATAATAAAAAGGTACCTAAGCTTTCTAAATATGAGTGTATTACTCGTAATTAGCGTGGTCACATTTTATCCTCACTCAGTATGCAACCTAACGTTTTAGATAATTATTCTTATTTTTTAATTATATTTATATCTATACATTATTATTTAATATCTTTAGAATTTTATTATTTACATAATTTACTAAGCTTACTTCTTGTCTATTAACATTTGTATTATATACAAAATACATCAAAACATTTAGGTATATCTCCATGCTCTACAAATGTATTTCCTGTTGTATGTCTGTAGTTATATCTAATAATACTGTTGTCTGTCACTCACGCATGAACGGTTTTATTTCAATACACATATCGACATTCTATTGTAGTTAAAGTAGGCCACGATAACGGTTCAACACAAAATAAAATATAAATCTTATAAAGATATTAAATGATCCTTAGTACATTACTAATTATTTCGTTATATAATTATTACATTTTACAGTTTTATAAAGTTTCGTATAAACTTTTTGTTTCAATGTATTTTATCAAGGACATATTAGTACAGAGAATATATTAAAATACTATTTGTTGTAAAATGTAAACCAAATAAATGTGCAAATAAGCTATTTGGCGCTATGACAGTGGCGAAGTGGAAGTAGCCCTGCTATTAAGCCGAGAGGCCGCGGGTTCTATGACTGATTTTGTGTGTTGAGCTTAATAATTGTCAGTTGTGTGTTTGGGTGTTAAATATCTATATGAAATTGAGTCCCCATGTTTATTTATTTTCTGATCCAACTTCATCAGAAGTAGTAGGTAACTCTATCCAATGGCTAGCAAAAAAATCGTTTTCTTTGGCCATAACAGAAAAGGTAAATATGTGGGGTGTGTAAGTTTTTTTCGTATTTTCTCTACATTTACCCACTTCTTTTATTACACACAATAAATTCTGCAAATGTTTTATAGTAACATGGCAAATTTACGGTAGGTACTGTCCCTGATCATAAGCACAGTACAATCGAAACTCTATGGCAACCACCGAGAGATCGTCGACGGCCGTCGCTGTCACACCGGCCTGCAAGCCTCTCCGTAACTGCATATACATTGGCTGATCTTGAAACGCGACAAATCAAAAAAGTCACTGTGTATGGATTATCACTACATGCATGGTGTTCGCGTCCCAGTCGGGTACACATTTCTGTACTCTATGTCCCTATTTCTCATATCTCTAATAACTGTGCGGCGGCGAGCTAGTTGTGCAGACACCATTTCTCCGCTCCGCTAACTCGCTCTGCATTAGTGGATTGGCAGCCAAATAGTTATGACCCGGAGCGGACCGCTTTTACCGCCCCACATTGGTTAGTCTATCACTAATTGATCCCGGTTAGGATTGTAATCCTGTCTGAAGTTTGGTTTTAGATGAATACATCATCATCTCAGCCGAAAGACGTCCGTTACTAGACAAAGGCATCTGGACATAGTAACGGAGACAGCGTGATTAGACACACCACAAGGTGGACCGATGATCTGGTGAAGGTTGCGGGAACCCGCTGAATGCTAACAGCGCTGGAGCGGTAATTGTGGTGATTATTGGGGAAGGGATATGTCCAGATGGATACGAGCTGCAGTAATTACTTATATTACTAAGACTTTATTGCCTTAAGCTACTTCGGTTACACAAAGTATAGTTACCTGGTTTTTAGCAGCATCTCCGATTAGTCTTTCGGTGTCGGTGAAACTAACATAAGATGGGGTGGTCCTATTCCCTTGATCGTTGGCGATTATCTCCACCTTACCATGTTGGAATACGCCGACACAGGAGTAAGTGGTTCCCAGATCTATACCTACTGCTGGAGCCATCGTAGTTTTCTAAATACTACAATGATATGTACAACTATTTATATATTATGTAAAATTTTTGCAGATTTTTTATGAGGTAGCAAAAGATATATGCCTATCTTTATTTCGTAAACATGAAACTTGTTACAAGATATTAGTAAAACTTTTTTTTGACGGCTGCGAAAAAGGAGGGTTATTTTTTTTGAGCGTATTTATGTATAATGTATGTCTATTTCTTTGACACGCTCTGTAACATAAAAGGATTGATGGATTTTAGCATACGAGGTGTCGTTAGATTCTTCTTAATCGTGGAAGTGAAATAGGCTATGTACCTAATATTTAAGTACTACGTCTGGGAATCAAATAAAAAGCAAAAAAATATTTTTTTTACTAGTGTTTTTGTTGCAGTCGGGTTTTTTGTTTCCTTTTAAATAATTTATTTATAAAATATACTTACAGCTGATAGGTATAGATATAAAAATACGTCGTACCTACTTATCTTTAAATTTATTTGAACTAAAACACAAATCTATAAAATAAATAATCTCCATAGCGATCTTTTCCATGTCAGATTGTTTATTCTAATGAATTTATTTAAATATTATGTAAACACAATAAAAATAATTCTATACAATCCCAAAATAAGAAGGTGCGTCTCGTCTTTGACTAATTAATAGGAAGGTACCTATTATCTACTACACTTCATATTATTCTAAAAGGATTACTGAATTTATAAAAATCAATTTTTTTTAGACACATTGTTTAAAATAGTAAAGTAATTAGTTATAAAAATTGTGATGAAATTCAAAAATCAATTTTATAAATAAGAGAAATTTTAAAATTGCAGTGAAACAAATCTTACATGAATGTTGGAGTAACTGTCTCCTGCCGCTGATTTGTTTGAAAAGCCGCAGTAGTGTGGCAGAGTGCGGCATCGCATGACAATTATGTATATTGTATAATAAAAAAAATGTCTTTCTGTATGCTAATTTCGTTGTTCCTACTGTTTTCCCTGAGTTAGGACTGTAGATATTGATTTCCATATTTAAGGAAAGAAAGTACTAAAAATTACAATGTATGTAATTAAATTAATATTTTAAAATAAACATTTTGATTTCTCTTATTGCAAAATTTTTATATATGATATCAATCTAATTAAATATCGTGATAAATTTAGATCATGAAAGTAAATTTTATGGCGTTCTTAATGTCAAACTAATACTGTTTTTATATACTACTACGGTGGTAAACAAGCTTGCAGTCCGCCTATATGGTAAGCAGTCATCGCAGCTTATGAACAATTTCAGCACTAGTAGAATCACATGCGCGTTGCCGACCCTTTAAAAACTTATTCCGATCCCCTTTGAAGAACCCTATATTGTAGTCCCCTGGAAAACCCTCAGCAGAGTTAATTCCATATTGGGAGTGTTTTTGGGAGGAAACTTCTCTGTTACGGACTGTCCGCGACCATTTTCGCCTCCAAAGTGTGAGGATGAACTGCCTGCCAATGGCGAGCAATGCGATGGTGGAAACTGTGGAAAGACTGGAAAGTGGCCGCAGATGTCATATCGAACAATTCTCGGAATTCAACCCACTTAACCTATAAACGGTGAAATTGTCCAAAAAAGTTGTAGGACCATTTAATATATATTTAACAGCTTGTAAATAATTGCAAGAGTACCTAAATTGAAATAATACTAAATTGAAAATACAGCGATATACGAGTTATGTTTAAATCTGAGAACGTAATGCAACAATGATCATCGATTTCCAATACGCAGTTTTATAGACTTGGGTAGTAGTACCTACATATTTTTATTTAGCACACTGAGCACATCTTCTCGTGTATATATAGCATACCTATGTGACTGTAATCTTTCTTGCATTTTGTGACAAAGTTTAACAGTAGAACGGTGTTTTTAATAAGTTTGTAGATTATCGGTAAAAGTATCGTCTAGTTTGTAGAAAATTTATTCTTCAAACTAGTCTAATATTATTATAGATATGTATTTTGCAATAGCATTGGTTAAAAAGTTGAATATTATTATTAGAATGCCAAACAATTAACTGAATCGAAGATAGGTGCGGGCTGAACTTTTTTCTTTTTGTATTCCTCTATGTAGAACTGTAAAAATCTATAGTATTAATTAGGATAATAATAATAATAGTTGGTTGAGACGTTTATATACGTGTCAGTCTTTCGATTTTGTTTAGGCTTAAGGGCTTCACTAGCTAATAGTTGGCCGGCAGTCTTTCGTCTGATTAGTCGGCCTTCCGTCCAAGGTCAGTATAATCCACTCATTAAGCGGCTGCCGGAAGGCGATAGTCGGCAGTTTAACACTACAGCAGATCGTCAGTTCATACAGTGCACCGGTAATTGCAAGTGTGTTTGATTTGGTCTTGAGGTTACGGACTGTCTGGCCGATACCAGCCGACTGAGACTCGGGGCCACATATTCGCAGAGTCCAAAAATATAAAAGAATCTGTGTGTGACCTATTACGATTAACTGCCAGGCTAATATCTACCGGCCAACGGTTGGCCAGTGGGGCCTTTAGAAGTGAATGAAATAGAAATAACTACAAAGTTATAATTATCTGGAGAAAGTGAAAGAGGCTTATAATAACAGTGATATCCCTTTAAGTAAATGACATGGTGAAATAGATTGATAGGTAATTGCTAAATTATAGTAATATATCTAAACAGTGACGTAATAAGTCTGTAGGAGGTCCGACGGCGTAAATAAATGCGGTGCCCAGCATTGTTACCAGAGGACATGAGATGACCGTCTCCCTCGCTTTCTTCCCAAAACTAACAGTTTAAAAATAAAAACATAAGAAAATAAAATGATATTCTTGAGCTTCAAAGACGTTCTTTTTAAACAACTCTTTGGTAACTGGGGCTTAAAATGGTCTAAACTTTGGCTCTAAGAGACCTCCAAATCTCTAAAGATCACGGTGCGTCGCCCACTCCACTCCCTTCCCAAGCCCGCTGTTTGAAAGTGTATACTAAATAATAAATCTTTTTTATAAAACTTTTAAACGTAACTTCAGCAACTGTCCAAAGTTTAGTTAAGTAACAAACAAGTTCCTTAAACTGCTTAATTAAAACTTATCCAACGCCCCGATTATGTCACAGGGTTTAAACGTTTGTAGATAAAAGATTCTTGCGAAAAGTTACGGATTGATCAAACATTTTGAAACACTTTTTATTTTCGTATTATAATCTGATAATAAAGTCTTAGATTAATGATTATTCTCCGCTGTTGGAGCGCATCGAAAACTAATTATTAATCTACGAATGTTCAAAATTTAATTTATGTAATTATAGTATATTAAACTATAAATAAGATCGACCTCTGGATATTTAAATCTGTTATTGTAATCAGTTTACAACTATATTAACAGCCGAAGTGTCAGCTATCCGTAAAAAAACGGACGAAGAAAATAAATTTATCGTCCGCCTAATTTTATTTTATTCATCAGACAAAAGTTAGGTTCAACTTTAGATCGTTGTTTAGTCTATTACGCACTTCAAATTAATTTATTATTTTGTGCCGTTTTGAGGTTAATGTGTATGAGCTATTTTTATTTTTTCGTTGTAGCGTTGCAGTAGCCGACGAGACCCAGAAAAAAGTAATTATATAATACAACTCCTAGACAGACATAGCTTCAAAATTTCATCGACAGAATACATAGTATTTTTTTTTAAATACCTAATGATATTATTACCTATGTAAATATTATCTATTATCGAACGAATAATTACATATTATTGCTCGAAGTTTTAGCCTGGTAGACCCGGTCTAGTCCTGAGCCGAGCTGGTCTGTGTAACCAGGCCGAAACCGTTTTCCCAAATCTGCGTGTACAAAACGCTATTTATAATAAATAATATTATGTAACGAATACAAACCTGAAATTTCTTTCGAATATATTCGCTATACACGTTCATTTTGTTCTATGTATTATTATTTTACATTTTTCTGAATTTTTTAATTAATCTTTGATTATTACAATGTATTTTTTGTAATGATTTGACTGACGTAAGCTTTAAAAATAGAAATCATCTACAAATCTTTGACTATTATGTCAGTATGTAGGTTCGTGATATAAACAGAAACTAACATTTGTACACGATTTCCACGTGAATAAAAATTTATATATTGTGAAGTAGTTGGGTATTTTTCACTTGACAGGCCTCGTGACCCTACTATTGAGTCGAGAGGCCGCGGGTTCGATCCCCGCAAATGACTAACATTTGTGTAATGAGTGTAATTGTCAATTTTATCCTGGGTGTTAATTTATTAATATAATATATGTGTATCAACTGTTTAGTTTGGAATTAAATGGCCGTGTGTGAAATTGTGTCCAAATATCCATAAAGTCAATTTGTGGGTGTATATAAAAAGTAAGGCATCTTTAACATCTCTGTCTGTTTATATTTGATTGTATTTATGGATTACGGTTCCAATTGGGACTGAAAATAAGACACAACGTTTGGTTATATTTCGATGGTCAATTTTTGGTATATAATTTTTAATTAATATACCCATTAATGTTCATAAATAATTTAATATATAGCATTCTATAATTATTAAGATATTTTAATGTCTTAGATATAGAGGAATGTATATAAAGGCAGACTTTAAATAAAGACAATTTATTTAGAGATGAATAAGAGAAAAATCAGCTACAATATGCAAATAGAAATATATAATATTTAATTCAGTAAAAAGGTAAAGGTAAAAGTAGGTACAGGGAGGTGAGGGTTCGAGGTAGTCCCTATATGAAGGAAGTGTGAAAACAAATAGTTTTGAGATTTTTTTTTCAGTTTTTAGGTTATGTCTATCTAGGAATTGTATATAAATTTTCAATGAATAATTATTTGTTTCTACACAATAATTGTTTAAAAAATAACAAAAAAAATTTATGAACTTTCATATCATTGTACTTTTGTATTTTTAAAGAAAATAATTACATCTTCGGAAGTTTTTACATGTGAATCAAAAGTGAACTTTACGTAAACTTCTTAAAAGTGACATGATTTACAATAAATGCGATATTAAAAATACAATTTTTTTAAAACTATATTTTATTTCTGCAGTGTGAAAATTTATATTTAGCCTAATTATAGAGTGATCTAACTGTAAAAAAATTTAGAGTCTGAACTCGAAGATAACGATTCTAAAGCTGACCCCAAAGTTATATTTATGATCAGCTAAATGATGATTGGGGATTAGAATAACAACCAACTCTAATGGAAGTTCTCTCTTCTTCTATCGTTTCCCTTTCTTTTTCTTCTTATTAAAGTCTGGAGGGTGAAATCCTCTAGCTTGCAGTAGCTCCTGAACATTGTGACAAGCGTAGTAAACATTGTCCATTGCTGCATCTGTCAGCATATCTACGTTACATCTGCTTTTTGATTTACCTTTCTTCGATCGCGTAGCACCTTTCTTTGATTTTTTCTTGTCACCTTAAAAACCATTGCTTGAGATTTTTTTTTTTAAATTGATATTAATTCATACTCTACCATATAAGGCACATTGTGTTATATTATATGTAATAATTCCTAAACTACAATAGTTAATAATTACAGTAACGAAGATAAACGTTTGGGTTTTGGCTTCAGCAGTTTTATCCATAAGTATGTATGAGTTGCGCTTTTCCTGCGGCTTCCTTCGCGTCATAGTTATGTCCTATATTAAAAATCAGTTTTCATAGATATACTTTCAAAAATGACAGATTTTGATACAAGTTTTCATTACCGTTTTCACCACCTTAGGTGCCGAATTTCCAAAAATCCTTCTTTAGTGTTCACCTACAGTGTAAAAAGAATTCGCATGCAAATTTTTATGGTCCTAGTCCAAGTAGTTTCGGCTGTGCGTTTATATGTCAGTCAGTCAGTTAATCCTTTTATACTTTTATATACATAGACTAACTGTACCAGCGGCTTCGCTCACGTGGACTACAGAGTGCCATCGATCGGGCAAGTGCGCGAATTTTGCTCTCCCAGTTTCGGCTATTTTAAAGACAAAAATGCTTATTGTGGGTTTTTTATTGCATCTTTTTGATGTCTATAATTATGTAGTACATCAATTTGTTATATATCTTGTGGTTTACTCAGTGTAAGTCATTTAAGCGCCCGAATTGATTCACTATGACCAGGAATTTTTTATTTGTGCGGAACCCTAATTCTTTTTCCAAAATAAAAGTAGTCTAAGTTACTCCCTATAACATCAGATATCTACCAGTGAAAGTCTCGATAAAATCGGTCCAACCGTTTCGGAGATTACCCGGAACAAACAGACAGACAGAAGGACTGACAGACAAACAAAAATTTAAAAAATGAGTTTTTATCATAATACGTACTTTCATATGCATTTAGTAAAAGTTATTATTTTGACATTACACGAGACGCTTTAATTTTATTAGTTGTATAGATTACATAGGTATCATTTTCTTAAATTTATTATTACTTTTATAGTTAGAACTTTAGGTTCCTAGTTTTCGCAATTAAATTAATTCGTGAATATAAAGATAAAATATAATAAAAAAATTAATAATGCAATTAACAATAAACGCAAAATCTTACCTTCTTCTTTGTCTTTCTTTTCTTTTTTCTTTCCTTTACCTTTACCACCCATGATTCAATTACGAAATCTCCATTGATAAGCTTAGTTACTCAAGTTATTGTTACCGTGGTAACTTACGGTGGAATCTATTGATTAAACGCTTGAAAGTTGTATGCGACGTATTTCTAGGTATATATTACTGAAGTTTATATTAATATTATTATGAAAGTTATTAATATTTGGAATTGCATCACATTTTCATATTATGTTTTGTACAAAGTTAATCTTAATGCCATAATTTTGTTCTGACTTGACTAGATTCTTAGGTATTATATAAAATTGTTTTAATACACCGTTTTGAAATAGATAAAAAGTTGTTTGTGACGGGGAAGACTTAACAGACTTGTTATTATTGTAAGCTATTGTCCTGTGAGGTTAGTAATATTTTTGGTTATCTGAGATATCTGATATATATGAGAAAGCTTGAGTAAATATTCTCAATCACTAACTTAGGTAACCTACAGAGTTACGTATTTGAAACCTATTTGGCGTAGCCGCGTACGTCTATACTATAGCTAAACCCTACAATTTACAGGTCATAATACTAGCTGTTTATGTTTAACTAACGACTTTTTAATAAATTAATTAACATCCTCGAACGTTAAGTATTTAACAGTGTAAAGGGAGTTTTTTTAGTTTATTAAAACGGAGAAGATTCGAGAGATAATCAAATTTATTACTTAACAAATTATAGCGAAGATCTAAAATTTTTATTACTAACATAACTATGCTAAATGTTCTATTTGCCCTCTAGAATTGTAGGTTGTACTTAGATTCCACCGTTGACCTATTCCCAGGAATTGTTATAGGCTCAAATAAGTTTCGTTAACTTCCTCGCCTACCCTTGCTTGATGTATTAATGACAAAAATTTTTTTGCTTTTTATTTGAATTCCAGATGCCGTAGTAAAATATTATATAGCCTATGTCACTCTCATAATTACGGCGAATTTAACGAGACCTCGTATGCTAAAATCCACCAAACCGTTTAGGCTACATAGCGTCCCAAAGAAATAGACATACATACATACGATCAAATACATAACTCCTATTTCGCAATCGGGTAAAATATGCACATATTTTATTAAAAACAATTGATTTATTTAATATTATATAAAGGTTCTCTTAGGACGTGTTCAACTTCAGCTCGGTGCAGGGTCGATGCGCCCACAGCCGGCGTCGCTGCTTCCGCCCTACCCGCGTACAATAACTAAAAACAAACAAGATGATTCCATTACAATAACAGTAACTGTGTATCTTTTAGCTAAGAAATTACAGTATTATATGAGTCTGTTTATACTTTATACCCATCGGCTTCCATATTATTTCATGGATGATATTATGTAATTTTATATTATAAGCATAGATAAATAAAAACCAGTTACCCTTCTGCCACAAAGATTCTCGAACCGTGGTTTAATGAAACTCCAAGCCCCCATATTTCTGTGTTCTTCTTGACTCCATATGAATTCTGTAATTTTATACAATGTGTATAAATAATTATTGTAAAACATAATAAAATACTTTTGCTTATTTTTAGAAACACAAAAAGTGTATTTTATAAATTCGCATGATTCACATTATACGTACTAACTAATAAAAATCATGAGATATTTATCAAGAAAACACATAATGGCTACATAATATCGTTTTCTAATAAGATTAGACCGGGAAAAGGGACGGATTAAAGTTAATTTTCCATTCAAACTCACGATGTCACTTGGTTGCGGAAAAAAGTGATTTAAAACGCTTTCTTTGAAAAGAGTTTTGAAAGTAAAAAAAAAATACATTGTAATTTTGTAAAGCATTTTTATGAACATCTCGTGAGGCGTCAGCAAATCGTTCCTTTATTTTTACATTATTATCAGAATAAAAAATTAGTTATGTAAAACTTAGCTTAAAAGGCTAGAAAATCTTTGGATATTCCTTCAAGACTACGTTACAACTTAGAAGGGAGGGTGAATGATGTGAACTTCTTAGTTTAACCATAGACTTATTTATGTATAACTGACAAACGTTGTCACTATATTTATCTGTCATGTTTAGATTTTAATACGTGCCATTTTAATGTTGAATAAAGCTAAAGTTCTCAGTTATATCGTATTTATTATGCATCAATTACGGTTCCAATTGGGACTGAAAATAAGACACAATTTTTGGTATATAATATTTAATTGATATACCCATTAATGTTCATAAATAATTTAATATATAACATTCTATAATTATTAAGATATTTTAATGTCTTAGATATAGAGGAATGTATATAAAGGCAGACTTTAAATAAAGACAATTTATTTAGAGATAAATAAGAGAAAAATCAGCTACAATATGCAAATAGAAATATATAATATTTAATTCAGTAAAAAGGTAAAGGTAAAAGTAGGTAAAGGGAGGTGAGGGTTCGAGGTAGTCCCTATATGAAGGAAGTGTGAAAACAAATAGTTTTGAGATTTTTTTTTTCAGTTTTTAGGTTATGTCTATCTAGGAATTGTATATAAATTTTCAATGAATAATTATTTGTTTCTACACAATAATTGTTTAAAAAAATAACAAAAAAGTTTATGAACTTTCATATCATTGTACTTTTGTATTTTTAAAGAAAATAATTACATCTTCGGAAGTTTTTACCTGTTATTCAAAAGTGATCTTTACGTAAACTTCTTAAAAGTGACATGATTTACAATAAATGCGATTTTAAAAATACAATTTTTTTAAAACTATATTTTATTTCTGCAGTGTGAAAATTTATATTTAGCCTAATTATAGAGTGATCTAACTGTAAAAAAATTTGGAGTTTGAACTCGAAGATAACGGTTCTAAAGCTGAGCCCAAAGTTTTAATTATGATCAGCTAAATGATGATTGGGGATTAGAATAACGACCAACTCTAATGGAAGTTCTCTCTTCTTCTATCGTTTCCCTTTTTTTTTCTTATTATTAAAGTCTGGAGGGTGAAATCCTCTAGCTTGCAGTAGCTCCTGAACATTGTGACAAGCGTAGTAAATATTGTCCATTGCTGCATCTGTCAGCATATCTACGTTACATCTGCCTTTTGATTTACTTTTCTTCGATCGCGTAGCACCTTTCTTTGATTTTTTCTTGTCACCTTAAAAACCATTGGTTGAGAATTTTTTTTCAATTTATATTAATTCATACTCTACTATATAAGGCACATTGTGTTATATTATATGTAATAATTCCTAAACTACAATAGCTAATAATTACAGTAACGAAGATAAACGTTTGGGTTTTGGCTTCAGCAGTTCTATCCATAAGTATGTATGAGTAGCGCTTTTCCTGCGGCTTCCTTCGCGTCATAGTTATGTCCTATATTAAAAATCAGTTTTCATAGATATACTTTCAAAAATAACATATTTTGATACAAGTTTTCATAACCGTTTTCACCACCTTAGGGTTCTGAATTTCCAAAAATCCTTCCTTAGTGCTCACCTACAGTGTAAAAAGAATTCGCAAAAATCCTTCCTTAGTGCTCACCTACAGTGTACAAAGAATTCGCATGCAAATTTTTATGGTCCTAGTCCAAGTAGTTTCAGCTGTGCGTTTGTATGTCAGTCAGTCAGTTAATCCTTTTATACTTTTATATACATAGACTAACTGTACCAGCGGCTTCGCTCACGTGGACTACAGAGTGCCATCGATCGGGCACGTACGCGAATTTTGCTCTCCCAGTTTCGGCTATTTTAAAGACAAAATAGCTTATTGTGGGTTTTTTATTGCATCTTTTTGATGTCTATAATTATGTAGTACATCAATTTGTTATATATCTTGTGGTTTACTCAGTGTAAGCCATTTAAGCGCCCGAATTGATTCACTATGACCAGGAATTTTTTATTTGTGCGGAACTCTAATTCTTTTTCTAAAATAAAAGTAGTCTAAGTTACTCCCTATAACATCAGATATCTACCAGTGAAAGTCTCGATAAAATCGGTCAAACCATTTCGGAGATTACCCGGAACAAACAGACAGACAGAAGGACTGACAGACAAACAAAAATTTTAAAAATGAGTTTTTATCATAATATGTACTTTCATATGAATTTAGTAAAAGTTTATTATTTTGATATTACACAAGACACTTCAATTTTATTAATTGTATAGATTACATAGGTATCATTTTCTTAAATTTATTATTACTTTTATACTTAGAACTTTAGGTTCCTAGTTTTCGCAATTAAATTAATTCGTGAGTTTAGCCATATGGAATATAAAGATAAAATATAATTTAAAAAAATAAATAATGCAATTAACAATAAACGTGAAATCTTACCTTCTTCTTTGTCTTTCTTTTCTTTTTTCTTTCCTTTACCTTTACCACCCATGATTCAATTACGAAATCTCCATTGATAAGCTTAGTTACTCAAGTTATTGTTACCGTGGTAACTTACGGTGGAATCTATTGATTAAACGCTTGAAAGTTGTATGCGACGTATTTCTAGGTATATATTACTGAAGTTTATATTAATATTATTATGAAAGTTATTAATATTTGGAATTGCATCACATTTTCATATTATGTTTTGTACAAAGTTAATCTTAATGCCATAATTTTGTTCTGACTTGACTAGATTCTTAGGTATTATATAAAATTGTTTTAATACACCGTTTTAAAATAGATAAAAAGTTGTTTGTGACGGGGAAGACTTAACAGACTTGTTATTATTGTAAGCTATTGTCCTGTGAGGTTAGTAATATTTTTGGTTATCTGAGATATCTGATATATATGAGAAAGCTTGAGTAAATATTCTCAATCACTAACTTAGGTAACCTACAGAGTTACGTATTTGAAACCTATTTGGCGTAGCCGCGTACGTCTATACTATAGCTAAACCCTACAATTTACAGGTCATAATACTAGCTGTTTATGTTTAACTAACGACTTTTTAATAAATTAATTAACATCCTCGAACGTTAAGTATTTAACAGTGTAAAGGGAGTTTTTTTAGTTTATTAAAACGGAGAAGATTCGAGAGATAATCAAATTTATTACTTAACAAATTATAGCGAAGATCTAAAGTTTTTATTACTAACATAACTATGCTAAATGTTCTATTTGCCCTCTAGAATTGTAGGTTGTACTTAGATTCCACCGTTGACCTATTCCCAGGAATTGTTATAGGCTCAAATAAGTTTCGTTAACTTCCTCGCCTACCCTTGCTTGATGTATTGATGACAAAAATTTTTTTGCTTTTTATTTGAATTCCAGATGCCGTAGTAAAATATTATATAGCCTATGTCACTCTCATAATTACGGCGAATTTAACGAGACCTCGTATGCTAAAATCCACCAAACCGTTTAGGCTACATAGCGTCCCAAAGAAATAGACATACATACATACGATCAAATACATAACTCCTATTTCGCAATCGGGTAAAATATGCACATATTTTATTAAAAACAATTGATTTATTTAATATTATATAAAGGTTCTCTTAGGACGTGTTCAACTTCAGCTCGGTGCAGGGTCGATGCGCCCACAGCCGGCGTCGCTGCTTCCGCCCTACCCGCGTACAATAACTAAAAACAAACAAGATGATTCCATTACAATAACAGTAACTGTGTATCTTTTAGCTAAGAAATTACAGTATTATATGAGTATGTTTATACTTTATACCCATCGGCTTCCATATTATTTCATGGATGATATTATGTAATTTTATATTATAAGCATAGATAAATAAAAACCAGTTACCCTTCTGCCACAAAGATTCTCGAACCGTGGTTTAATGAAACTCCAAGCCCCCATATTTCTGTGTTCTTCTTGACTCCATATGAATTCTGTAATTTTATACAATGTGTATAAATAATTATTGTAAAACATAATAAAATACTTTTGCTTATTTTTAGAAACACAAAAAGTATATTTTATAAATTCGCATGATTCACATTATACGTACTAACTAATAAAAATCATGAGATATTTATCAAGAAAACACTTAATGGCTACATAATATCGTTTTCTAATAAGATTAGACCGGGAAAAGGGACGGATTAAAGTTAATTTTCCATTCAAACTCACGATGTCACTTGGTTGCGGAAAAAAGTGATTTAAGACGCTTTCTTTGAAAAGAGTTTTGAAAGTAAAAAAAAATACATTGTAATTTTGTAAAGCATTTTTATGAACATCTCGTGAGGCGTCAGCAAATCGTTCCTTTATTTTTACATTATTATCAGAATAAAAAATTAGTTATGTAAAACTTAGCTTAAAAGGCTAGAAAATCTTTGGATATTTGAGTGAAATATAATTTTTCCCACGACTTCTTAAAGAATTTGATACTTTATTTTCTGAAAAAAGTTAGCAACCATAACTTTATGTAACAATTTATCAATGTTGATCATCAAATAATATTTCAGCTCCAGCGTTTGTTTGTTTTTATGTGATCTAGCATAAGCTAATCTTAAATACGAGCTGAAAAATAATACCTAAGACAATTCTGGTTCATACCACAGTTTATTCTATGACTTCAGCTATTTAACATACAAAATGTCCAGTAAATAAATAGACACTTACTTCTAGCATTTGGATATTTCTCAAGTTCTTTTTGTAGTCCTTGAAGTGGGAAAGGGGCGAGAGACTCGACTCTTACGATCGCGACGTCATCGATCTTGGATTTCACTCGCTCCTTATTCAATTCGTAGTAATGCTTTCCACTTACAAATATAACTCTCTTCACTTTTAATGGATCGGCTATCTTATCACCTAAAAAGGAATAGTTTACTTAGTTTTATTAAATAACTCTTCCGCACTGTTTACGATAAATAAAGTGGTTATTGTTATTTGACGTATTTGTACGCGTCTCACTTAAAAACTTCACTATAACAGAATCGAGGAAGAGTTGAAGCTACATACACATCATTACACTTTTCCATAGGGGTTAAGCAGTAGTGACAACATTATTTCACGTGATCAAAATTGTGGGCTTCGGCTAGTTAATATAACTTAGGATCCAACCTTTTCTGCTAAATCGACTGGATTCAGGTACTCCGTTATAAGGGTGCTTTAAGAAAATTAAAATTTGTTACTGGGCAATAAATGTTACCAGTGGAAAATAACAAATATCTAACATTAAAATAAATTCCTTAGTTATTTCGGCTTCAGCAACATTCTATCAAGAAAAGGATTTGATATAAGTCGTTAGCAGCCACTCTCCGGTAGACGAGAAGCACTTAAGTAGACCAGGAAATAGTTTTCGTATTGATCTCCTTACTTATTTAACTCCAGAACCTATTTTAATCCCTTACTAACCTTTACTTAGTTTTAACCGACTTAAACAAAAGAGGTTACTCTATTCGAATGTATTTGTTTTTGAATGTTATACCATAACTTCTTTGTTCGGAGTTTTTGGCGGGATCTTGAAGTGACATGTTGTGGTTGTTATTTTTAATTCATTTACTTAGGGTTTTGACCCTATATTATGTAATATTGGTGGCGTTTTGCGTGATAAAGTTTGGTTTTGTGCATAAGTGAGGTGGATTATAAATATAAGCTGAAAGCATTCATTCCGAGATCCCACAAAAGTTTCCTAGAAAGTTCTAACAAGGGAGCCACCATCTTGTTAGGCTACTGAGTCGTCATAACACTTGACAATATAATTCACTCGACAATGGCAGTAATGGTCTTCATTAAAGAGGACCGGTTGCCAAGTTAGGAAGAGGAAGAAGAAGAAGAACTTCTTTGTTCATGAACCGATTTGGATGATTCCTTTTTTGTTGGATAGGGGATGCCTCAAAGGTGGTTCGAAGATACACAATGGAACTCTTCAAAGTTATTGAAGTCGGTTTTTTTTTGTTGTTAAAATTTGTCTTGTATTACTTATGATTTTAGCCAGCTGTTTGAATGTAATTAAAGAAGTGGGTAGGTCTAAAAATGGTTTACCTTCAAGAGTTGTTGATTATCCAACATTCATAGATTCTCAAGACAAGATTTATAGATGAATGAACATGGAGTCAATCGAGAAAAACTCATTGGCAGCGATTCGCTTGTTGAGGCAAAGCAGCAAAGCCTTGAATATCGGCGGAAAGTTGCCAGTTTATCAGTTTTTTACCGGATACATTTCGGCGAGTGTGCGTTGGAATTGCACAACCTAATTTCCCCATCCCCTTTCCACCATCGGACGACAAGAGACACGGCATCGATTTATGGTAGATATTCCACCAGTGCGCACAAAGCGTTTTCACATTTATAATGCTCACCGCTAAAGGGTGGAACACTTTCCCGGATTTCGTATTTCCCGATAATTATAATCTGGGTATCTTCAAGTCTCGAGTGAATACATATCTTCTAGGCAAGCGTGCTCCATCGTAGACCACATCTTCACTTACGATCAGGCGATATAGTGATCAAACGCAAGCCTATCCATAGTAAAAAAAAAACAAAGTAGGTACTAAACGAATACAATACCGATGACAGTGTGGAAGTAAGTGCGAGGTGCGAAGTCCGAGAGCGGTGATACAGCATCTGCTAACCTGAGTAAGACTTTTGGTGCGACTACTACTAAAGGTTTCCTGTAGTTACGTGCTACCTGGAAATACAAACAAATCGAATTTAGCCGTGAAATTATTTTTAAGTAATTTGTAGCGTTGGGAGTAAATTAGTTACTTACTCCAGTAAATTACGATATACTTTAATAACCGAAATTATTCAAAACTTTGAAGTGAAAATATTGGTTAGAAGATTCTTTTTTGTTATTCTAAGCATTTAGCCTAAATAACTAGCGATCGCTTAGTACACCGAAAGGGCGTTAGATCATTCCTGTCTAGTTTGATTATGTAACATGGAAAGCTCTAGACCGATATACTTGTTTAAAGCCAAGAAGAGGATGTATAAATACTATAAAAGAAAATTTAATTAAAGCAATAACAATCTCTAAATATTTATTTAGTAAGGGTACAACTATATTATGTAAATGTATGTAAACGATATTATGTAAATAGAGCCAACACAAACATCAGAAATACGTACAATCTATTAACTTCTAGCTAACCCTACGGTGATTATCTAAGAACTAGATGAATTAAACAAAGTTGTTCGGAGTTTCAGCAGATTCATGTTTGTTCCTGCTAACAAAATCGCTGTCAGGTTCTTAACTATTAGCTGAACCTTTAGCACTTATTTAAAAATTGTTCTAACACTTTAGAAGTTTGTACCTACTTGTATTTCACTAATACGGGAGTTGACAACTTTTGGAAAATTATTTTAAACACTTTATATGTTGAAAATAATACCCACGAATATTTCTTTATGTGTATAAAAAACACTCACAAAAATGCACCATTATGATCCCGTGACGTCACCATTCATTTTATATGTAATTTTGTATTATAAGGGTGAAAAATATGACAACTTATGCGAGAGTGTAACATTTTTATTTCTTGAATGGTGACGTCACATTTTCTATTCGGCGTTTCAAATCACGTGACTCACAGACAAAAAAGTATTGATTTTCCAAAGGGAAAATTAAATAAATAAATAATTTCTTTTCCAGATTTGTATTGTTTTAGGCTTTTTATCTATAGACCACTATTACTCAATTTACTTTAATTTTTAAACATGCAGTCAACTCGCGGATTGTTGCAGACAGTTGAATTATTTGCTCTGTTAGATATAACTGATAATTATAAATGTATGAAGATATTATGAAAAAAAAAAACAATAATTTCCTAGATAAACTAAATAACTAACTTCTCAACAGCTACCGCGTTAAATTTCCTACCATAAAGTTACTACAAAATAACTTTTATACCTACACCCTTTTAAATACATTAGAATGGGCACTGTTGCCTATTTGAATTAGTTTTTGTTGTCGGAAGCGAAGGGTTAGGCAGAGGTTTACAATGTACACCCACAGTTCGCCGTGTATGTTTTTTAGGTCCCATGTCATCCAATGTCCCAATAGGGGCGAGCCTATTGCCATTAATCGGGCACAAAGCTAAACTCCGAAATGCTACTGAAAATTTCATAGAAAAACCCAATAACACTTTGCTCGACTTGGGAATTGAACCCAAGACCTCAATCATAGCAGTCGCGCTTGCAACCAGTAGGTGTGCAAAGTCCTACTACGGTGTTACACCATTATACCTATATTTTTTGCAACACTGCAGATGTCGCTCTGGTGTATGCCGGACTGAAGAGAGGTTAGAAACACGTACGGGCACTCAAGCTGTTTGTACTAAGATCTCAGAAGGAACAATCTATAGCTGTTGGACCTCAATTAAAGATGTTGTTTTAGGTTAGAAAACAGTAATAATATATTTTAGCGGTTGTGTCCATTTAATATAAATATATGGGCGACCGAGCTTTGCTCGGAGTTTTACAAAAAAAAAACACCTATCTATCTAAATACAAAGTTTCATCCAAATCGTTCGAGCCGTTTCCGAGAAACCAATTACATAATTATGTATATATACAAGATTTGCTTACTTAATATAATAAGATATGGACTGCATACTTGTTTGATACTTCCTAATAATGAAAATAAATACAATTATGCATTCATCATATTTGATTTAAACATGAATTGTAATTTATCATTACATGACATTGTTATATATAATATTAAAAAAAAAAAATCGCGTGTGACTATCTTCACTACAATAAAACCAGAGACATACAAGCAACTTCATGATGTAGACTTTGTTTTAATGTGCGCATCGTAAAAATTCACTCGCAACATTATTTCATAAAATTTTTCCTTATCATTTGATTCAGGTTAAATTGACAGGGTTGTTAGGAAGATGGAGGAGACTTACCTGCCTTCTTAATAAATGGAAGTACTGTGCCGGTGTAGTGGGATTGGCGACATGGAGGCATATTGCTTCCGAGTCAGGAGTGATTTCTGAGCTGTCTGTGAGTTGTAGGAATCTCTCGATCCTGCAGGAAGAATGCTCAGAGGCAGCACCGTCGTAGCCGTGCGGTAGGAGCATAACTAGACCGTTACTGCGGACCCATTTTGCTGGAATAATTTTTTTTTAGAATCATATTTACTATACATTAATAGTTTAAATGCAATATTAATATGTTTGCTGATTTTTATTAAAAAGATTATACACTCTATAAATTTACCCATACAAATTTTACTAATAGGGAGCTACAGATCTCCATATGATTAAGACTACATTTTAGTGTTATTAAATTTAATATCTTAATATTAATACGTGAGAAGAAAATTTCGCACACCTTTTTAAGCGTATTGCGTACACGGAAGTCTGTGAGATTTGGCACGGTTAAAGTTTATATGCAGAAGGTGTGAAGAAAGTTAAAATTTATCTATAATATCTGTTACTAATATATTAAATTAAATAAATTAATACGGCGAATCCTAAGCCGACAAGTGCCATTGAACAATATGTATAATCTACTCTGTGCCGTGAACTTAGACTCCCCAAAATATTCACATTGTCACTCAATGAAAAGTGACAGCAAGTGATATAATATTTTTATTGTTTAGGCTTATACAACAAATGTGAAACAGAAAATAGTTTCTGATTAAAAATTCGCTTAGTCGAATTTCGGTCATTGGCCATCGCTAGTTCTAATTAACGCGTACAAACTCGTGGGTGGTTGCTAGAAACTTATAAATAAACTGAACGTGGATTAAAATAATCCAAATTTTGTAATACGATAATATTACAAAATTTTATATTTCTTATAAAAAATCATAATTGTCTACCTTGTGTAAGATAATAATACCTTCTCCAGAAGCAATGTACGTGTCCACTATGATTTGAGCTCCGTTATAAAAATCTCCAAATTGTGCTTCCCAAACTATCAAATTATCAGGGGAGTCGTACGCCATGCCGTACTCAAAGCCTAAGACAGCCTCTTCTGATAATATGGAGTTAGCTACCTGCAAAGATATTTTACTGTGATCACTCTTATAAAGTTTTTACAATTAGGTACTTAGGTAGTATTCGAAACGTGGACATACAGATATATTATGTCTTCTATTTCCTGGACTCGCCTAAGTCCTAAGTCACCAATGAGGAAATTCTACTTTATGTTAGCTTGCCACGCAAAATTTTGCAAACTATCAAGGTTACATATCTTGGAAATATGCTCAGGCATGATAGATATGAGCTCCTGTAACTAGTAATGATGGGAATAGGAAATCCAATCCTAGAAGAAAATCGTGGTTGCGAAACTTCCGACAATGGACAGGTATTACTAGTGTGGTGCTGCCGAACTCTTTTGTCTTGTCATGGACAATTCTAAAAATACGAAGCTAACTTGCAACCATCGCTAGTTGGAGATGCTTTCTAAGAAGAAGAATTTACTCATACAAATGAAATAAGTATATTAAAACAAATCACACATTTTGAATTAGGATTTTAACTTCATTAGTACAACTCCGCTCATAATATACGTGCGTGTGTGAAGATGACCGAAAGCATAAATACTTAACAAGTTAAAATGCAATTTACTACCAATACTTTTTATAGGAAACTATAAAATTTTTGTTCAATATTGTTCTATAACAACTACTGACAACGCTACGTTGGACGAATTATTTTCGTTTATATCTGGATATTTTGAAAACTTATATTTTTATGATTATAAATTAATTGGTACTAAACTATACCTACAATGGATTCGATTAGATTACAAGTTTCTAAATTATCATTAAACTGTATTATAGCGTACACTTCCGCCTGGTGGTAAACGGTCACCGTATCCTAGGGATACGTGCTTAACTAGAAGCATAACGAGCGCGTTGCCGACCTTTTCAAAACTTGTTCACACCCCTCAGAAAGAAACCCATACTGTAGTCCCCTGGGATTCTATATTCTACATCCGGAGCATTCTCGGGATGAAATTCGTCTAAAACCAGAGTATCAGTTTCATTTAGATGTGTCAATAAATTTTGAAAATTAAATTTAAATTACCTCTAAAAATCCTTTTTGGTCCTTGTGTATGTGGTTTAAGGGGATGTAGATTTCTTCAGTTACTTGATCAACTAACATGGCATGACGGTGTGAGAAAGTACCTCGACCGACATCTTCACCGCTCAGCCTTACGTTACGGCCTTCCATTAGAAGGGATCCTTCATAAGAAATAACTTGTTGATACTAAAGACTACAATTTATGCTCTAACTTTTAATTAATGGTGAATAATCTTGTCTGGACTCAGTGTATAGCTACAAAGTTTATTATGGTGCATAATAAAATAAGCAAGGTCTTTTTATATTAAAAATATTTTTATTGGAACCTTAAGAATCGATTTTCATAAAGGTCCCTGGTATAGAAATTTTATGAGGAGTGAAATTTATAAATGCGTTAACAAAAAGAGTTACGTTTTTGTAAGTAACGTACCTTGCGCACCTTTCACTTTGAAATCATGTATATGTATAAACAAGTCATCTTGCTTTTGGATAAGACATCAATTAATCAATCAATCAATCAATTAGTCAGTCACCTGTATACCTATTGTATATTTAAAGACAATCGTACTTAAGAAGTAAACTCCAGTCGTGCGTCGGAGTTGTGTCGCACTTTTTCTTCTTCTTTATTTACTGAAAGGGATTGGTAACGAAGCGACCATGCGATTCCTATTGGTAAACATACAAACGGTAAAATAAGTACATTACTTAATCTTTACTAGCTGTGCCCATGGTTTCACCGTGTTAAATTTATTTGTCCGATTCTTAACCGCACAGTTGCCAATTTACCCGTGAACATCTATATGTTCCCACTTTCCGTACTTGCCTACAGTTTGCCAGTTGCTTTACGTAAACGTTTAATGCTCTGCTCTTAAGTGTTCTAGTGTGAAATTATTAACATATAACTTTTCTCAATCAGTAGGCTACAAAATTCAAAAAGATTTTTTATAATCACACTGGTAAGTATTTTCTTAGATTGCACGTTTAACAAACAATATTTTGAGCTTTATAATAATTCAAACATCTGCTGACTAGCGGATACAGCATCCTGACTTCATCCGACAAAGATGAAACAAAAATACCGCTATACAACTAAAAGAAGTTTTCATTCATTTAAGGCAATACTTTCGCTTTGCTTTCTAAAAAAAAAATTGTCTTCATTGACCATCTATAAATAATGCTGCATATCAGTAAATAGTAGGTTATCCTTGCTAGAGTAGTGACAGACCATAGTGAAAACTTTAGGATTCTGATTTACACATTTTATTTTATTTAATACTAGTTGTGCCCTTGGCTTCTCTCACGTGAACTACAGAATGCCCACACGAATCTTGCTCCTCCGCTCCCGGTTATTTTAAAGACAAAAATGCTTATTATGGGTGTACCTTAGAAGATAGACGTATACTTTCCCAGACTTTTTTGTAGGTCTTTTTAAGGTCTACAATTGTTTAGTACATTAATTTGCTATATTTGTTATGGTTTACTCAAAGTAAGCCATTTAAGCGCCCGAATTGATTCCCGTGACCAGTTTTTTTTATTTGTGCGGAATCCTAATTATTTTTCTAAAATAAAAGTAGCCTAAGTTATTCCCTATAAATTCAGCTATCTACCAGTGAAAGGCCCGTTAAAATGGGTCCAACTGTTTTGGAGATTATCCGAAACAACAGACTGACAAAAAAGTTAAAAATGGGTGTTTTGTTATTGGTGTCGTATATATTTTCATATGCATTTAGTAAAAAGCTGTTATTTTGAAATTACAAACAGACACTTCAATTTTATTAATTGTATAGATTGTATCTACTAACTAACCAAATGCCAATGCTTCAGCCGTAGCCCAATCTAGCTCTTTGCCTTCAACCAATCTTGATAACCGATTTTTCACGTGAGTCTTCGCTAAATGTGGGTGTATATTCTAAAATTAAGACATAAATGGTTTATTGTAAGTATACATGATTAAGTTTTGCTAGACACAGCAAGCTTAATTTTGCACAAGTATTTTCTTTTTACCCGACTGCGAAAAAGGAGGGTTATGTTTTTCGTACGTATGGTATGTATGTATGTCTATTTCTTTAGCACGCTCTGTAGCCTAAACGGCAAAATGAAATTTAGCATAATATGTGTCGTTAGATTCGTCTTAATTGTGGGAGTGACACAGGCTACATATTATTTAGGTACGACGTACGACGAATAATTTAATGAAGTGTTTTTGTTGCAGTCGGGTTTTTTGTTTCCTTTTTAATAAATTATTATGGTTACTTTATCTATTAATACTACTAATAGTTACTATTAAAATATTATAAAAAATATGATAAGAAAGAATTACTTACACGTGGCAGATATGTGAAAGTTAAGATGGCTGTGTTGTGTAATAAGAATGGATAAGATCAGGAATGAGATTATCAGAGGAAGTATGACAATAGCACCAGTGACAGGAGTTAGGAATAATAGGTTAGCGTGGTATGGACATGTCATGAGGAAGAATGAAAGGCATATGACTAGAAGAATATTAAGTATGAAGGTGGATGGATATAGGAGTAGAGGTAGACCGTACAACGTACCGATGGATTGTATGAGGAAAACATAATGTGCCGATCATAAAGTGGTTTAAGGGTAAAAAGAAGAAGTTACTGGTTTTGTTACTAAAAGAATTCAATATGGATAGTTAATTTCGAGAATATAGTATATATATTAAATAAATACCTAATTAAGTGATTACAATTAAATAAACAATACCTGTACAGAATGTTAACAAGAAAAAATATCTAAAGTAAAAATTAAGTTTGATCACTTTACTATTGTTTTGTTACTGTATTAAAAAAAACTTAGTGAGTATTAAGTTTATACATTTTACAATCCTTACAAAAACATCTGGTGTTTTAACAGATGCATCTCCAATTAGTTTTAGAACGCCCGCATCTACTCCAGTGTCCCATATTTCGATGGCATTCGGGGCTGCTGCCATGGTTGACCATTGTTCTTGGTAATACGACACCTAGAATTACACATTTATTATAATATTAAGAAGTAGCCAACATATTGGTAATAATAAAGTTAGAGTCTGAAAAAAAAATCTTACAAAAATACAAAATGTATCAGTTGTAAGTTGAAACTAGCACTACGAAAAAAGTAATACAAAATTTATGTAGTTATTTGATTTTAGAAAATAATGTTGGTTACCGTCATATTCCAAGGACGCAATATGAGCAACCTTCAAGACACTCATAATTGTGCAACCAATTTATCAACGTCATGGATTAATCACTCATATACTAGAGGGAGGGAATATATTAATAACTGAATTCCGAAAACAGTTCGCTCTTCGAAATAGGTGTTACAGACTATTGTACTTATAAACTTTAATAGTTTATGATATAATTAATCTGAAGTCATATTAATCGGATAAATTTAAGTCTCTGTCACATACTGTTCATTTTACATGACATGAAAGAAATAATCGTGCTATTATACCTAATCTTCTATATAAATAAAATTATTGAGGTTTGCCGTTGTGCGTGCGTTACGCAAAAAATATAACTAACGCGTGCGGAGCCATGGGCAAACTAGTATAAAATTAGTTCAATTTTCTTTAAAGTGTTATGGGTTTGTAGACTTATCACTTTTAGTTACTGCATAAAAACAAACACGAAATAGACAACATTTTGGGGCAACAAGTAAAAAACTGCGTGATTTATTTAACAATCAATACTGCTTAAAAATAATTTAAACCGAATATATCTTTAGAATGCTCTGATCCCTTTCGCAAATAAATAATTTGTCGCGTGCGGCTTAATGTAAGATTCGATCGATCTATGGAGCTATCCATGAAGTTCAGCCATATGAGTGAACCATAGGACACGAACTGCTTTACCTATGAAACGATTTACTAATCACAGCATAGTAAGGAAGTTGGTTATTGCCATAATATTGGAGAATATGCCCTAGGAACTGAGTATCGGACGGATACACCACGGCATGACAAAAAAAAAAGATATCCAAACAAATAAAAATGAAATGCTGCTCGTTGATAAACGCATGCATTACCTACTTGAAAACGGCTGCATGGATTTAGACATTTTTTTCTTCTTTAAATGTAGTAATAGTCCGAATAAGGTTTTTAGGGAAAGAAAATTATAAAAAGCTTTTCTAGTTAGTTTTTTATAAAATCAAAACCATAACTGATTATTCGAACGATATTAAGATATGCGAAATTGTTTTTTTTTGTACGTTGTGGTAATTGTGGTCCTGGAAAAGTTTTCACGAAACAAAAAAATCGGAAAAGTGGCACTGTAATCAAGTTATTGACTATTCGAAAAGGCAGAACAACTTCTATCAATTCAGATAGTTTGAAATAAATATCGATTTTTTTTCTATAATTTACATTTAATAATACCGAAACGACTGTATATAATATCGTACCTCTGGTTTATACGATGCAGCGGTTTCATATTCGGCCTGTAGGTATTTCGTATACTCGGTATTAATTTTGTTTACATCATCTCTTGATAATATACCATCTGATACTAATTTATCAGTATATACATCTGGGATAGATCTGGAAATAATCAATTCAATAAATTATGGCTCTATATTTCAAAATTTGTTAAATTAAAGCACATACACACACACACAAGTACGAAACTTACTTTCTATTGTGTATAACTTTGTAAAGCAACGGGTTTGTGAACGTGGGGTCATCTACTTCATTGTGACCCCATCTCCTGAAGCAGTTGTAGTCAATAAACACGTCCTTGCGGAATTTACGTTGGTACTCGAACGCTATGTTTGTGGCCTTCACTACTAACTAGAAAATATTACATATTTTATGAAAATACTTTAATAATACACTTATTATGATAATTAAACTTAATCTCTATTGAAATCTCTAGTGAAATATATACTTATTACTGCGCTATAAATGGAAGAAAACCGTACTATGTAACTAATAGTACGGGAGCTACGGGACCTTTTTCATGAGTAGCAATATACATAGTAGGACATGATTTTGATAATAGTTTATATACTTAACACCTAATGATAAACCGAGTGTCAGACCGCGCGACCTCACTTATTTATGGTGAAGGAGGCTGACGAAGCAGTATACATGCCACAATCTTGAATTTTTTTGTCAACTTCGTAAGCCTCCTACGGGGCTCCCAAGGGTCTGACGGTCAGTTCCTTTAATAGCAGTATGAAAACTACTTATGTTACAAAAATTATGGTTTCTACTTCCACGTGCCAAAAATGCTCGTAGCTCTCGGACTATAATATAATAATATATCAAAATTTATCTATATCTTTATATCATAAAGCTATCTTTAAAACTACCAGTCATTTTTGATTTTTATTTTTGCATTATATAGCTTATTTATTGAAGAAGCTTATAGGCTATATAACTTCACGCTATGACACTACGGAGCGGAGTAGTATCCATGAACACACATGCACATGAGAACACGGATGCGTTGGCCGCGGCGCGGTGGAGTGTTGGTCAAATAGATTTACACGGGCGAAGCCTTGGAGCACAACTAATTTGGCATATGTGGTTAAGCACTTTCCGAGATTGCACTAAATTAGATGTTGCGATTGAGGGACAAATCACTGATCAAAAGTGAACGCAATTCAAATTGTGAAAAATCTTGAGAAAACTATATCAGTTATATCAGACAACTAGCTGTGCCCCACGGTTTCACCCTTGTTAATTTTTACCGAGAAACACCGCGCTGCCAACGCACCCATGTAGTCTATCTTATTTGTTCTTCCCCAAGTAAAAACTAGTTTAATTTTTCATTATCTCCTAAACTGTGTCCAAATAGCATAATACTATATAGAGCAAAATTTATGTAACTTCATAAAATTGTCTTTATGATAAAGTAATTTTTTTTTTGTAATGATTAATATACCATGTTTAAAAATAACGCTTGTAAATCACTTTATAATTTTCAACAAATCTTTGTCACAAAATACCTTATTGTGGCTTATTTAAAAGAGATAGGAATATGTTATCGCAAACATTTTTTTAGATATAGTAAGGAATAATATTATTGTAGAACGTTGTATTTCCGTATCATTAACAATTACGCCAGCGCACGTGGTTAAAGCAGTTCGAGAGGGCCTCGACTTCCGACATATGTAACAAAAATCAATATTCAAGGCTATTCTTCTATTCTAACATTCTTCGCGAGTCTGGCTACCATATACAAAAATATTTTTTTAAATCCGACTGGTTCCAATGATTAGTGTGTTTAAAAACAAACAAAAAAACTTTTCTGCTTTATTATTTTAGTATAGATATAAATATAAGTAATTATACTCAAACCTCAATTAATCTTCTTCAAAAAGGGCGACAATACGTTCTTTAAACTGACTAAAACATATTAGGTCTTTACCTATGAAATAGCCGTTTTGTATGAAAAAAATTAAACGAATTTTTTTCATGTATTTTTTATTTGTATTAATCGAAGTAATCACCCATGCAATCAATGCATCTTTGCCAGCGCAGTGGCAGTTTATTGATGCTCTTCTTAAAGAAATCAGCTGGACGGGAGGCAACAAATTCTTCAAAGGCATTTTGTACTGCCTCTCGGGTATTAAATTTTTTTCCCGCCAAGGAATTATCCAAATTCTGGAAAAAGTAGTAGTCTGTAGGCGCAAGGTCTGGTGAGTAGGGCGGATGATGTAGAACTTCCAAACCCAGTTCTTGCAACTTGGAGACCGTCCGCTGTGCAGTATGAGGTCGCGCGTTGTCGTGCAGGAGCAGCGGAGACGAGCGATTGACCAATGATTGTTGGAGATGTGCCAGCTTCTCCATAATTGTGTTCAGTTCTTCACAGTACACATCTGCAGTAATGCTCACCCCGTTTGGTAAGAAGCTGTGATGAATCACACCGGCGCTAGACCACCAAACATTGACCATCACTTTTCTAGGGATAAGTTTTCGTTTAGGGCATTGTTTAGGTGCTGAACCAGAATCCAACCAACTTGCTGAGCGCTTGCGATTATCAAACAGAATCCATTTTTCATCGCAGGTAACAATGCGGTTCAAAATTCCTTCATTTGTGTGTCTGTTGAGCAGTGCAAGGCACGTCTCGACGCGTACTTCGCGCTGGCGATCATTGAGTTCGTGGGGCACCCATTTGTCAAGCTTTTTTACCTTGCTAATTTGACGCAAATGGACCAATATTGTTTTGACGCTAACGTCGAAAGCTGCTGCTAATTCAGCCGTAGAATGTGTATCATCAGCTTCCACAATCGCCTTTAATTCGTCATTGTCGACCAAAGTGTTCGCACGACCGCGAGGTTCATTTTTCAGGTCGAAATTCCCAGAACGGAAGCGAGCAAACCAATAACAGGTGGTGCGTTGGTTTGTAGTGTTAGCTCCGCAAACGTCGTTGATGTTGCGTGCCGCTCGTGCCGCGTTGCTGCCACGACGGTAGGTACTCATATTCCATAATTACTCGAATTTTTAACGTAACCATGATGACAAAATAGAATGAAATGCGATGAAAATGTAAAACTAATCAATAAACAAATGAATACTTTTGGAAAAAGAATTCCATGTTTTTAAAATAAAATTAATTTGAAATTAGAATTCTTAGCCAAACAAAAATTATTTTGATTTGAAATGGCCAGTACTGCAGAACGGCAACTTCATAGATAAATACCTATTATATAACATATTTTATTAACATTTACCTCGGGATAATCACCATTCACATGTATCACTGGAACCGCTATTGCTTTAGCTAGATCTGTGACATACCGACAGGACCGTCCGCGTAGCGCTGGTAATGTGAAACCAACCTAAAACACATCATCATCACATGAAAAAAAGTTTCTTTACATGGTCACCTTTCTAAATTTGTGTGAGACACGGGCACATCTGTCTACAGCTTTGTAAAATATACAAAGGTACACTAGTTGAGTTTTTAAGCAACGACGGCTCAGTGGCAGCGTGTACGGACATCGCGTCGATCGAGGTGAGTTCGAATCCCTGCAATGAGCCTGAGGTGAAAGAAAAACATCGTGATGAAACCATAGCATGGCAATAGGTCTTTTTTAAGCCCACCTAACTAGCTAGCTCAAGCTAAAAATTTCTCGCCAAGCACCAACAAGTGTGTTCCGTCTGACGGATGCACTTGTGAGCTAGTCTTCCCACTAGGCTTAGCGTAATAACATCTTGAGGCACATTGTCACTTAACCTCTGAGGATATTGTGGCCAAACGCTAAAACCTATTACTAATAAAAAACAGTTTTTTCTCATGACTTAACATCATAGGAAAAGCAGAGCTCATAAACGTTTAATTGTATAGTAAACTTGTGGTATAAAAAAAAAAGTGTATATTCGAGAGATATTAGCGTTTCAAGGTAGACTGAGGGAAGGAGGGGTCAGGATGCCATACATCCAAGGCTAAAGGTTGTCATATTTAAAAATAAATAAATAAAGAAACTTCAACATTAAAGTTTAAAACATCACATCAAATTATATGATAATATACATTAATGTTTTTTTGGCGGGATTTTAAAGTGACATGTTTGTTTTTTAATCATTAACTTTATTTTTGACCTTATATTATGTAATAATAGTGGCATTTTGCGTGATATAATTTGGTTGTTGTGCATAAGTGAAGTGGATTATAAATATAAAAAAGCGGAAGGCATGCATTTTGAAATCTCACAAAAACTCCCTAGATCGTTTTAACAAGAGAGCCGCTATCTTGTTAGACGCTATTACTACCTATTACTACGAAGGCTTGAAATCATTGACGCTCGAAAATTTTACGAATGCTTAAAAACACTGACACTGGCAAGTACTTTTTGCGGCGCCAAAACAAGAAGAAGAAGAAGAATAAGAGTAAATAACAATTGCTGTATTAAAGCGAGTCTACAAGCAGCTTTTTGTATTTATTTAAGTAGTTAATTTACTATACTATATGAATTTCGCTAAAAATAGTTTAAAAAGCAATTCGCTTTACTTGATTATTCACAACCACGTGCAAAGAACCGCCGACGTCGAAATGTGGGGCTTGCGATAACATCAGCGTTTCTTGATTGACTCCTTGCCCTGTAAACGCGGCGTCGCCATGAATCTAAAATTATGAGTGAAATATTAATATCTTCATATTTATTTACTTTATAGCGGTCACCCAATGGTCGAAATTCGACCAGCGACTTTTTAATCATATACTATTTTCTGTTTGATATTTGCAGTATGAACCTAAACAATGAATATTATATCATTTGCTGTCACTTTTCATTGAGTGATAATGTCAATATTTTGGGAGTTCTAAGTTCAATGGACTTCCGCGCACGCAATACACTTAATAAGGAGAATATAATGCGAATGTTGTTTTGTCCAATATGCGATAAAAAAATAGTCGCGAGGTGTCGCGGGACATCCGACAGTATCGAAGTTTTTTTCGTTATGTGTATATTATGTTAGGACTAGATTTGATATGACAGATGCACTGATATATTTTCAGTACGAGTAATCGATGGATCGAGCCCCGCCCATTCGCGATTTTTTAATATTCCTAATTTTTCTATATAATATTTTTATTACAAAATTATTATAAATGACATTAATGCAGGTAGCCAGTAACAAATATTATAATATATAAATATTATAATATTAGTCTTTATATTATAATAAATATTAAATAAATAAATAAATTAGACAACACGGGGCTTAAATAAAATTCTGTAATTTTACCTGAACGTTTAACACTTTGTCCCCCATCCTGGAATATAAATTAGTAGAGTAGTCACCCTCTTTCAATTGTAATTGTTTAGACCTTGTTTTCCCCATCGATACTGGGTTCGCGGCCTGAAACACAATTATGTGATTGTCAAGGAGAAACATCTCAATTACCTAAATTAGGTAACATATTTAATGATAATTAATTATTGGTGTAACTTTTAACACGTTAAAAATGCAGAGAATATGTAACATTATAATTATAACAGCCTATGTACTGAAATATCTAAATACTAGAAATATAAATTCTAAATGGTATTAGTTTAATCTAATTCATCAATACCTCTGGTCCCGGGGATTGCATATAATATGCCAGTTTTACGTATATTTTTGTGACGTAAGGGAGCCAAGGGTTAAAATATTTCCTTCTCCTTCTTGACCTTATCCCACCTCAGTATTCACACTTTTTGTACAAATATCTGTCCTCAAACACGTTTCACTCCCGATTTCCTAGCTTTATTTACTCTTATATCAATTCACCATCATAATTAACTGAAGTTGTAAAACCATATCGCGGCCGGTTTGTTCTCTGCTTCTTACGGCATCGGGTCCTTCAAGTGTAACGTGAAGACATATCTATGCAGGCCAGCATCTGTGATCGCCATTCTTTGGATTGTATTGTACTTACTTATCACCAGGAACATTGTTGCTAATATGCAGAGTTACTAAAAACACCTTTCTAGTTTCTTTTCATCCATCTTCATGACTCACCACGCAAACTTTTGAAATATTTACTAATATCATTAAATTACAAATAATAAAAGCTTTATTTTCTTAATGTCTTTTATTGCTTATTTTATAGATCTTACCTCCAAATGGGAAGGGTTATTTAATAAAGAGAGTCGGACAGATTTATCGTTGACGGTTATGTCCACAGAAGCGCCTGTAACAAATTTTATATTATATTGTCTATAATAATTCTCTTAATATTGTATTGTATTGTTCTTATTTCATTATGTTAAAATGATAACACTTTCTTTGCGTTCAACAGGTTTTTCGGTCGGTAAAAACCTCTCAGCAGCTGGATTTACATTAGCTGATCTCGAAACGCGACAAACCAAAAGAGAGTTTATTATCATGTGCATGGTTGTCCAGTCAGGTACAGATACCTAACTTCAGCAGTCACGTTAGAAATTACCACTTGAATATAATGATACAACTTACTTAAATGCGTGGAGATGTCACATGCAGCTTTCGCTTCATCTGGAAATTCCGGCTTGCCGCTGAACTTGTGAAATATTTTTGCAGGCGGACACTTCAAGAGACCGCTTAGTACATTCAATTTGCCTCGATGTGCCATCCCTAAGATCACTTGTCCTACCCCCTCTAAAATTTGCAAAAGGAAATATTCGCCCAATAATAACATAGGATATTAAATTTATTTCAATCCGGAACCACTTTCGTAAAACTGTGTTATCTTGTAAATTCCCGTCCCAACTGCGAAAAAGGAGGGATATGTTTTTCGAGCGTATGTATGTGTGATTATTTCTTTGGCACGTTCTGTAGCCTAAACAGCTTGATGGATTTTAGCATACGAGATGTCTCTAGATTCTACTTAATTATGGAAGTAACATAGGCTCTATAATATTTAACTACGACGCCTGGGAATCAAATAGAAAACAAAAATAGAAAAATGTATATTTATAATAGTGTTTTTGATGCAGTCAGGATTTTTGCGTCCTTTTTAATAATTTTATAATGTAATTATCGCAAATGAAATCGCGGATGTTTACTAGTTAATTATAAGATGAAAACTCAAAATAATCCAAGTATTAAAAAAAAAGAACTAAATAAGAAGACAGCTGATACACTCTATATATTTGCATTAGTTTTAGTGATAAAAGCATATAAAACTCATGAAGAAATCTGTGGGATAAACTAGTGTTTTCCTTAAAATAATAATAATAAGTAGCGATGAGGAATTAATTTTCATTTTTTTTTTAATTAAAAGAAGAAATACCTGAAGTGGTCAGTCTAAATAATGTAGAGAAGAAAGTAAGTAAAGACTCGGCGCCTTCTCCGCAGTACCGTTTCACCGTCGGGTATTTTACTGAGAGGAATTTGTCCCATGCTTGTGAATGGAGAAGTTCTTTGGCGATCTCCGTCCGACGATCATTGTTGACGGAATCCATTCCTCCCTCCACCCTCTGGGCAAACCATTCTCTTTCTGCTTCTGTCTGAAATATTACTGTACTGGGTATATTTAAGCAGTTATTTAGTCTTTTAACAAATTTAGTTACATATTTTTATTTAATATAAATTTATAATATATAAATAATACAATATAATATAATAATAATAGCGCATGTAATATTTTAAATATTAAAGGAAGCGTGGTTGAGACCTATAAAATTGTACCATTACTTCTTAAAAGTTGTATTATGCATATTATGCTATCATATTTTGTTGTGGTAACTGTGATGGACTTTTTATGGTAACGGGTTTTCTACACTTTAGATATGTAACTTGCGTGGGACTTTTATTTAGAACAAGTTTTCAACTCTCTTTGTCCAGTTTTACATTTAACCCATAACTGTATTTCGCGTTTGTACAACATTATTTATTCCTTTTGTGTGCTAATTAAAATTACGTGCAACTGTAGCGCGTCAGGCTTAGGTACCTATTAGTAATTATTCATTGGTAATTTAGTGAAATTTCTATACCATATTAATTAAAATGTTTTATTTGCAAGTTAGTAGGGCTAGAAGAACGTATACCTTTTACATTGACGACGTTGGGTTCGAATTCAAGCAATTACAAATCTTTGATTTTTTGTTCCTAAGTATTTGTATCTGTTTTTATGTCTAAAACTCGTATAGCAAAGGATACATCTATTTTGAAACTATGCTCGTAATTTTCTTCAGTGTCCATTCCTATCTTCCCGCAGCACATATTTTCTTCTTTGTACACTGTTGACCACTATTTTGCTCCGGATTTTTTCAGGTTCGCTAAAACCCCACCAAATTGCTGTGTGGGATAATAAGTGTGCATAATATGTTACTATAAATAATATGTTACCTCTAAATATGAAAATTCGTAAGAAATGGCACCACAGTAAATCCTCTCCAATTCATCGACTAGATTCTTAATTGATTGTTTTCCATGATAACCGTAAAGTAGTCCTAAATCAACAACATCGCCTGCTGATAAACCATATCTGGTTATGTCTAGAACTTTTATGTTCCTGTAATAATTTTAAAAAGAATTAAATTTTATTACATTAAGAATCACTTTAATCTTAAATACCCTAAATGATTCTCGAGTATTCCTTACATTTAAAGACTGATACTATTCAATAACTAAAGCATTTTTCTGATATGCTTACATCTATCAAAGTATTTCAGCTGCTACAATTCAGAAGTAGGTACATTTCTAAGTTTAGCGTGCGAAAGTGAACCCTCATTTAAAGTCAATGTTTGTTATTATGGATGTGCTAATGTTTCAATATATAATAAGATTTGATTACGTATACAGCTGGGTGGTAGACACCAAATTAATACCACATTGGATCCTCACCTGTCATAGTGTCACGTTCTGGGATTACACGGTATATCTATACCTAGTAATCAAGCGGAGTGGTACTGCATCTGTACCCAACAGGGTCACGAAAACCGTGTACATAGTGAAAAGCCCATCACAGTGAGTTTTTTTTTTGTTTAACGCGGTTCGGGATCAGCCAGTATATGCAACTGTTGAGAAAGGTTTGATTGCGACGTGGAGCGAGGAGGCGGTGCTGGTCGGCTGCCGGGTTGATAAGTGAGTGACAACCTTAATGGTACGATAAGACCATAAGTTATAGTTTGGAAGCAACTTCTGAATTCTTATTGAAAAAAGCTGGTAATGTGTATTACCTGTTTTACTGATCTATGGTATTACCTGTTTATATGTCTATAGTCAACATTGTCGATAGTAGCCTTCAAGTGACCATGAGTCCGATACGCGGTCACCAGCTGTTGCGCGCGACAGTTCTCAAATCTCCTTGTTATTACTTGTTGAGGTATATCTGTAATATATTTATTATAGAATATTTTTATTCAGCTGCATTGAAGTTTACAGAAGTGCTACGCTGAACCTGTCGCTATGTGTCGAGCAATGCGACCAATCGGAACAACTTCTTTAAAATAAACCGTAATGTAATTTTAATGCGTAGTAATTTAACTCGGGATTTGAAATTCATTATATTTTTATTTATTTCATAACGTATGCATAAGAACGTTCCGCCATGTCAAATTTGAAGAGTGTAGGTCCTCAGGAAATGACTCTATAGCTTTTGATAACCGGTCCGTCAGTGGGATTTTAACAATTAAGTGCAGGCCGCGGCCCTGTCTCTATTTTGCGTTAACCTAGTTATTTGTTTTTTTTTTACAGCAATATGTAGCCATGTTTAGTGTATTATGATATTATTTTTAACTTTATATCTCAGGTCGTTTTCTAGAAAAAGGACAGATGGACAGACAGACAGATTGATAACCGAGTGATGTTATAAGGGTTCCGTTTTATTCATTTTAAGTACGGAACCATAAAAATTATGGTTAGACTTCCAATAAGAGTTTTTTGCCACACCATAAAAATGCGCTGTGGCATAGTGTCGCACCACAATACCTACTTTAGCATACGTTTTTTTCTTATTGGCAAATTATTGCACTGGCAAAAATTTTGTAACAAGTTACAACTTTTTTCGGTGCAGCGATTCACCGTCTTTTTGTAACATATTACAATAACTTTTGATACAGTGAGTTTATCTTAACTTTTGATACAGGCAGGCGAATAAACGGACAACGAGATTTGCGCCATCCACAGAGATGACAAACCTTTGTTGGTATGGTTCAATTTTTATTGAAAGTTTAAAGTTCGTATCAACGTCGGAAATGAAATAAAATTAGCAAACATTTTTATTTATTATAATTAGATACGTACGTCTGAGTAAAAATAGAAAAAAAAAATACTATTCTCGAAATCTCTGGAATGGTCTAGAATGTACTCGACACATCAAGTACCTATGTTGTCATACGTTTGAGGAAGCATAACATTTATTCACACATAAACTGCCTGTTGCAGAGGCGCTCCTTCAGCAGCCGTATCTTTCATCCGTTATGAATGTGGGAGGAGCCCCGGTGGGCCGGGGAGCAGCGTATCCAACCTGTGTTGCGTGTGTGCGAGTAAGTCTGGCATGTGCCAACCATATCAAAGTCTTTCCGACAATTATTTCTGATGTCGATCCATCTCGTCACCTAACATGTTCTAAGATATTGTATTTGTTTTTTTCCAAATATTAGGTAGGTATCTACAGTATGTTTGATTAGGTATTATTTCTTCTTCTTCTACTTGCTTTGACGCCGCAAAATCACTTGCCAGTGTCAACAATATGTTTAAACCTTCGTAGTATTTTCTTATTTTCAAAGTGGGTTCAACAAGCTGATGGCTTCCTTGTTAAAACTATCTAGGAACTTTTTGTGACCTCTCAAAATGCATGTTTCCAGTTTAAATTTATAATCCAATTCTATAACCAAACTAACTATATCACGTAAAATGCCACCAATATTACATAATATACGGTCAAAAAACCTAAGTTAATGAATAAAAATAAAAACTACAATATGAATGCTCGAGATCCCCCACAGTGGTTCTTAACTTTTCCAATCTTGTTACTCCTATGACCTATTAGGAAACTCATTTTACCGCCGCCCCACCTGAAAAAATCCGGAAAATATCCCATTTTACCCCCAACGCATAAAAATACAAACAGACTTTATTAATCACACTTAATTGTACTAAATTATTAGGCCCTTATCTATGAAATTACCGTTTTAAGAAAAAATCAAATATTTTTATAATTTTTTATGAAATAAATGACATATACCTATATTTAATTATTCGGAGTACTGCCTATTATTGTTGATGCACTTATGCAATTTTAATGAAGGTTCCGGGAGGACGGGAATCTATGGACCTTTAAAGGCATTTTCACCGCTTCATTGGATTTGTAATTTATCCCCTGTAAAAGTTTTATTACCCCGGCAGGATAGTGCTTTTACCCCGAGGAACCCAGGTGCTAGATGCTAGGATGCTTCTAATTACTATTCTTACTAGATTACCTCAGAAAGAGCAGTGTATTGTATTTAAGCTTTAGTATAGGTCGATGTTGTCAAACATGCTGTTTAGATGAATAAAAAAGGAAAACAATTTTTTTCATATGTTCAGGGTAAAACTCTATTTCCCCCAAATGTCTGGGGATTTTCAAGTTATTGTCCGGCGTCAATAATTTAGTCGATGGCAACCCTATGTTGGTAGGTGTAGGTGTTTGATTACCTGATATGATAGGAAAAGGTGATAATTATACTGTGTAGAATGTAAATAAGCAAAAAACACTAAATAGTTTAATATGCAACCACACGTAAAAGAGCTGATAAAAATATATGTATCTTGTTGTTGTTCAACTAAAAACAACTGAACGTACCGTCTTCATTCGCCTCCCGCGGTCGATGGCCGAACACTCCCGTACCGGAGTGGTACGCGGTTACTCTTTCACATAAACGGTAATCCTTTTTCAACAGCTGTCTCGCTCGCACTTTACAAAAACACAACATTTTGTCCGTTTGACCTTTAAAAAATAATCAAACCATATTCGAAAATGAATTCGGAATTTAAAACGGTGTCGCGTGTCAAGGTCTTCTGGCTAAATCGAATGTGCGCGAGAGTGACCGATCGATGCGACGGTACGAAGCGCACTGTCGCGGAAAAGGGATAGAAGAATCATCAATGATAAAACTTCGTTGTATATTACGTGTTTGTTGATAGACGTAACAATTAATGTTGTGTGATTGCGATAATTTTATGATAAATGCATCATTCACATTAAAATATATAATAGAGTAAATATATACTATTAATAATTAAATATACCTTATCAATATAACTAATTGTTTAAGGTACGCGTCACAATTTATTTATTTGGTTTTACGATGGAATTATTAACATCAAATTGTGATCGCATTGCTCGCTCATAACAAATTTAAAATAATTTGCCGTCGCAGAGAAAGCCTGGCAGATGTGAAAAATCTAAATTATTTTATATGGCAAATTTTCATTATAAGATGTTTTATTAATAAAGGAAATAAATATGGCATTATAAAAAAATGTATTAATAAAAATACATATACGTATACATGATATGTACACCGAGAGATCCCAAAACACGACAGACTAAAAGAAAATCACTGCGAAGGAGTTTGTTTTATTATTGTTTACTAGCTGGTAGCCGCGACTTCGTCTGCGTATTATTGGATATACAAAGACTGATCTCGGAACACGACAAATAAAAAAAATCGCCGTTATAGCCTGATTGAGTAACAAACATCCAAACATCTAAACATCCAAAAGTACTGCTCAAGTATATGTACCGATATAGGGTTGAGTGATATTACAAAAACAACGATGTTCTGGTGCTACCCTACATGAGAAAACCCTTATTTTCTATTTTTTGGGTCCTACTTTTAGAGTTTACATTTGTTTGTGTTTCTGTTTAAAATTTTCTTACCTACGGGCCCTCGAACTTCAATTACAACGGAAAAAATTAGGAAACATCGATGATCCTTTGTTTTAGAGAAGCTAACATCAATATAAAAAAAAAAAAAACGATCTTTTAAAACTCGACCACGATGTTCGATGATAGCGATGAATATGGAAAATCCCTACTGTCCAATATATTCAGAATTTTTAAATCAATATTTTCATTAATTGCTATTTTGTAATTATACAGAACCTGCTTATCTATCTGTACATGTAATTTTATTTCCAAATTACGTAACGAACATTTATTACAAAGGACACTAAGATGACGTTGAAACCATTTTGTCTGCATGTCTGCTTGACCGATTTTTAAAGGTATTGTGTGTTAGGAAATAAAATTATACATATTATCTACAATAATAGGCTATAAGAATTGTCAATAATATAATTTAGAAAGCGTAATAAAAAAAAAACAATAAGATTTTTATTATTTTATAACTCAATTTAATGAAATTTCGAACATTGGACTTACTTATATGCCATTCCATAATAAAATTGATATGCCATAAAAACTTGTAGAAATCGTAAAATATGAGTAAAAGTACCTACTGCGTAATAAACTGCGTAAGGATTTTGACCTGGAGGGGAGGGGGGGGGGAGAAGGTAAATTAAAGCTAATGTCATTAAAAAAAAATATACTAGCTTAATTTTATACTACACTTAGCTATTTACTCTCCCTATCAGAGTTCAGAACATTTCGAGATATTTGGTTTGCAATGTGTGTGTATTCCGCGATGCTTTCTGTTAACTACCAATTTGTCGACTACTCGATTTTTTTGTCGTTGATTCTTAACTTTTCTAGATATGTCTTTAATGTTCGAGAATATTGATTTTTTATACAGATCATAACAGTATTCATAACAGCGATTATCTTTAGTCAATGTTGATCTTTTTTTATTTAATCATTCTGCAAAGTAGCAAGCATAAACAATGATAACAGTCTGATATCGTATTGTTCTGTTTATTTATCTTATCGTAACATGGTAACAGAGTATGTGTTTTAGTTATCTTACAAGGGGGGCTATGAATAAATTATTTAACAGCGACATGCTATCGAATGTATAGGAAAACTGTTAACACAAACCAATAAAATTATTTGAAGGTGAAAATAATACTGTGAATAAATACTTATTTATTATTACACAGTTAAAATTTAGTTTTAATTATTCAAATATGCGATAAAATAGCACCATTGTCGTTCAATAAATATTATTTATGTAATCTTGATTTTACTACAAGTATGAATGTTAAGAATTTTTTTCAGCACCTATATAACTTAAAAGCCGTTATTTCAACAAGTATATCTAATAATTTTAGAATCACCTACCACAAAATAACCTAATAAGAATAAACTCAACTATGAATAATTATTTATCGAACGTTGACATCGCGTTTTCCTATTACCGTGTTCAATCACGTGACCCACAGACTAAAAATTATAATTTTCCCGAGGGAATATTAAATAAATTAAAATTTATTATTTTCAGATTTGCTATTTTTTAGGCCTTTTATCAATAGAGCGAAATGAATTGAACTAATTTTAATTGAAATAAAAATTAAATTAACTTGAATTTTCAAACATAAAAATCAACTCATCTTCATCTTGCGGATTAACAAATCTGAATTAATGATAAATAAATCCTAGATACTAATATAATAAATGTGAAATGTGTTTGGATGTGTGTTACTTAATCACGCAAAAACGGCTAAACGGATTTTGATGAAATTTGTCACACAGATAGTCTGTCTATGACCTGGAATAACACACAGGATACTTTTCATCATGATAAAATCATAACTTAACCACTGTTATCCTAAAAATATAATACCGATTTATAATTTTTTTGCTTTGTCGTGTTTGAAATCAGCTGGTGCATATGCAAATGTAGTTGTTTTGTACATATTTAAGTAGGATTTTAACCATTTTGTTTGCAGTTGCATTAATTAAATACATTTCTACCAATATTATGTATAGCTCTAGAGATTGCTTCTTTCTTTGAAATCTTTGAACTCGCTATTATTGAGGAAGCTTATGGGCTATATAACTTCACGCTAAGACTTTAAGGAGCGGAACAGTAACCATTAACGTCAAGGAAACTAGCAAGTTGTCGGCAATTACGGGAAATAAAAACGCAGCGGAACGCGGCGCAGCGGCGAGATGGAAAGAAAGAAAGAACATTTAATTGATGTTGAAAACACGGACATAATTAACACAACACACATTAAACATAAGATTACATAAAGTATTACTAATATAATTTATAACAGTACAACATTGCCATACAATGCCGCACTCAACGTCAAAAACGACCTCAGTTCAACATATGCTACAGCAAAATACTATAGCACTGGGTTTCACCCGGTCCTATACTAAATACTAAAGGCCTCAGATTAGATCAGATCATAATTGACTGTTGATTATACATTGCCTGAATAAAAAAAAGGGGTAGGTCACGAAAAGAAAGGAAGAACATGACAAAAGTTATTTACACCAAAAAGTACATTACCTAAGAAACATCTTTAAACAATCTATGTTGGTACATAAAAGATTCGAAAAGATGCTCTGTGCTAAAACTTATCTATAAATTTAAAATATATTCCTTCATTTTATACTTAAATTTACGTACAGATCTCGCAAATTGTAATGGCGGAGGAATATTATTCCAGATTTTAGCAACAGCATATTTAAAACTACCTCTAGCTGCTGAGGATAATGTGTCCAATAAATTTAACACGGGTCAAACCGTGAGCATAGCTAGTATTTATATAAAAAGCAGATAAGCTATCGCTTGTTTTTAATCTGTTAGGTTTAATTTCTAAATAATTTGTTGTTATTACTGGTTACAATCATTGAATGTAACATCTAAAATCCATTAATATTTGACACGATACTCTAATCTGAACAGTGAATCAATATATTTAATTCACTCTTACGGTAAAAAGATCATTAGTAGTGTAGTGTGCGAAGAGTAAATGAAGATTTTTTGTGGTAAACACGATTTTTTCAAATAAATTTTAAGGCATAGTGACTAACGGCTTTGTACCTGTTGGTAAGAAGAGAACGATTTACTTCTACCACTGATCTCTTGGAAGCTGGATGTACACTGGCAGTGGCTGGTTCCAGAATGAGACATGCCTCGTGGCACTATGATGGGTTTTACACTTGGTGTATTGTGTTCGCGATCCAGTCGGACACAATTGTCGTGCCTTACCGCTAACTACTCAACAGATTAATGATGTGATTTGTGAGAAAAATAAGCCTTTATGTATATACATTTCATTAATAAAATTTGCAGTTTGAATATCAATAATATAAACAAAATGTATCGATTTTTACTATTTAAATTACATATTATATATGTATATTTAATTGTTAATGTCTAAAAAATCAATTAAAGGTTTACGTTAGTAAGTGTAGGCACGTGTGTGTGTTGTGTGTGTATAATATTCACTTATCAATTAAAACTATTTTCACTGGGTTTCTGAAATATTTTCTAGATATACCTACTAATACTATTGTGATATTTTTTATTTTATATAAACAAAATGATTGAGGTTCGCCGATGTACGCGCATCACGCAAAAACTATTGGGTAGACTACGACTATTTATTTTTTGTTTAATTACTTTGATACTTTTTTTTATGGTAAAAAGGGGGAAAATAGGCAGGTGGCGCACCTGATGGAAATTGATCACCGCCGCCCACAAACATCCGTAACACGCTTTGCCGGCCTTTCAGAGAAGAATAAACTCTCTTCTTGAAGGTCACCAAGTCATAATGGCTCAGAAAGATCTCAGGCGACAGCTGGTTCCACAGAGTGGTTGTGCGAGGTAGAAAGAGCCTTAAGAAACGCACTGTTGTGAAACGTTGGGCATCGAGTTTGCGTGGATGAAATTTACGATTCTGACGCGATGTCCGATGATGAAATTCAGCAGCCGGGATCAATCGAAACAATTCCTCGGAAGCACTCCCCATGACAAATATGGTAGAAGATGCAGAGTGAACCAACATCTCTACGCAGAGCCAATGGATCAAGCCAATCCGAAAGAGCTTGATCGTCGATAACTCGAGCCGCCCTACGCTGAATACGGTCAAAAGGAAGTAGCTGGTACTGGGGGGCTCTCGCCCAGAGATAAGAACAATACTCCAATGTGGGGTCGAATTTGCGCCTTACAAAGATTTAGGCGATGAGCCGACGTGAAGTACTGTCTCGCCTTACTGAGCACACCAAGCTTCTTTGAGGCCAATTTGGCCTTCTTTCCAACATGGTTTTAATTTAGAAAAAAATATCACGATATTAATATAAACAATAATTATGTAGTTAAAGCGTGCAGAGCCGCGGGCACAGCTACTTTAAATCATTATTCTGGCTTTAGTGTTAGTAATGAATATTAAAAAAAAATCTTTGAGATTAAATATTACATTACAGGAAAGATCCCACTGCCATCGAAATATAAAATTAAAGCAATAAAATAATACAAATACACAAAAATTGTATAGTCATTGTTAATAAAGGTTTACGATTATTAGAATATTTCCAGATGAATGGAGCTAGGAAACAGTTTGAAATCGAGTTATTGAAATGGAATTTGGTCACCGAACTAGCAAGAAATCGTTTCTGACGAAATTTATTGAGAAAATTGGATATTTTGGGGATAACAGTAGTCTGAGTGGAATTCGTTATGTGCTTTCTACTTCTCATGTACCTTTATTTAAACGGTGAGTATATATATTAGACACAATTCAATATGTGGATTCTGTGCGAATTTTGGATCGAATACAATTATTGTCTTTATGTTTATTCGAAGATTTTGAGTTCCTTTTGTTCATATTGTATTTTTCTACCAGACTGTTTTGGTTGTCTACACTGATCGTATCCTGTTATTGTTCCGCGTCAGTCCTGAGAGCTTCTCTCGGCCTGTATTTGGAAGACGCAATAAATTATTCAGTGGAAACAAATTATCTTGACTGGGAAACTCCATACCCAGCTATCACTTTGTGCGAAAGGGGGTCTGATGAGAAACTGAAGGAATTAATTCTCGCGTAAGTTTATTTTATTTAGCAATAAAACTCGTTTTATTGTGAGTCTATGAACTTGAAAATACAACTGTAACAGTTTCGACGAAGATTTTTTACGATGTTTTCCTTCACGGAAAGCTCAGGTTCATTACAGGGATTCGAATGCACTACAATCGATGGGATGTCCGTACACGCTACCACTGAGCTATCATTGCTTCAAACGAACTCCTGTCACCATGTAAATAAAAATTAATGTGATGTAAGGTACATAACATCTCAAGATTTGAGATACCAAAGCCAACCTCACCTGCATGTGATGACGAGTACCTTCTAAGTAAAAGACGAAGAATTGGCGATAGCAGGATAATAGGAGGACTGTGTAGCCTGCCTGGGTCGCGATCACCATGCGTATTGTGAAAAGCTTGTCCTGCTGCGTCGCGTTTTGGGATCAGCTGAAGCATATCCAGTTTCTAATGGGCATTGTTCAATATTTTTACACTTCCTTTTTTATTTTAAGAATTTTGAGACACTAATTTGAATATTATACTATTTTATGGTTTATTTTTTTGCTTTTTTATATTTTTGAAAATAGCAGATATTTTTTTTTTGACGTCATCACCAGCATTTATCAAGAACGGTTAATGTTATCTGTCGATTATCATACTCTATGCTTGTGATCATACCGCAGTGTGTATACCAATTTTGCCAAATGGTTACATTTTTCGTAACTTTTTACTCTATCGTGTCACATGACTGTAAGTTTTTGGAATGAACACGATTTTCGTAACTTCTGAGAATATTAAGATTATTATTACACTAAGTTTGATAATTTGCCTAAAAATCGGCGAAGTAATTACAAAACCTCTTTCAAATTTAAAATATGTCCAATATGTCTCAATACTAACAAGTGTTTCAACTGTTTTGATAAAAAAGAAACGAATATATAATTTTGGTAGGAAAAATGTAACTTCTGAGGAAACGAAACGCAACTTTTAATTCAACGGCCCTGACAACACTCGCGTGATTGCAATGCGTATTTTGACAAAGTCAACAACATTTGACATTAATGTTCAGTTATCAAGGCAAAAAAAACGTGTCTACGCTAATGATGACGTCGTGAAGATCAAACAAAGGGCATAACATTTCTTTGAAAAATATTTTTAAATCCTTCAATGTTTTTAATCTAATAAATTATAAAATGAACGTAGAGTGCGATTCTCGAAATGGTTTTTGATTTAGCCCTGGTTAAAAAATGATCAATTCCAATTACGCGGGCTGGCTATAACAGTGGTGATTGTCGATGGACTGTTGATCTCTTGATGGTCGTTACTGTTTTTCGGTTGTACTGTTCCTCCTATCAGGCATAGTCCAGTCACTTTGCTGTGCTACTATACAAAATGATTTTGGTAGCTGCAAATTTTCTTTTTTTTTATAATGGCTGACTGATTCCAAACGCGTAACACCCATAAGTTCTATTATGGTGGATGTTGAACTTACTGTATGCTGGTTGCGATTGAGTTGGACACAGTTTTCGTGTTACATCTTCTTCTTCTTCTTGTTTAGGCGCCGCAAAAAGCACTCGCCATTGTCAATGTTTAAAGCTCGCTCGCGTCAGAGTGTTACATATTCTATGGAATAAAAAAGTAGATATCGTAATAGGTAATTTCCACGTCTGATTTTTTAAGTGACGTGAACTGAAAGATAAATTTTGAAGGACGCGTCATGCTTAGACACATTCTGAGAGAAGAAGAAAGATAGCTATACATTTATTTCGCGTAGCTGTTATTTAATATACCGCCATTAATTGATGTACCTTAGAAGTATATATGTATATAATAGTCTTATAAGTTATCAATTCTAATTTTAAATAATTACAAGAAATTTTTTAATAAAAAATAAAACTAACTTCAATAATTTTGGAAAGTTTCGCGGTGTTTCTTCAAATGCGAAGGTTAAATGCCAATAAAATTAAAATGGGACCACTCTTGAGGTATCGCCTTTCTAAAATCATCTAAATAGGTTGATAAACAAAGAAGTTATGACTAAATATCCATTAAAAAAAAAAAACATTTGAATTGAGGAGCATCCTCCTTGTTTTGAAGCCGGTTATAACATCGTTAGATATCGCCATGCTTTATAAATTTCATAGGCGGGGGGATTCGATTATTGGACGAGAATTGAAGGTGAAATTTCAATAACGCGTCACTTTTAGAAACATGTCGTTATATGTAAGAGAAGAAAGATATAATAAAACGAGAAAGACAAAGACTACGGTGTACGGTGGTATACGGGCAACTATTTTTTAATTGTGTGTTTTTAGGTCCAATAATAAAGTACCAATATCACTAACAGCTTTTCTAAAAGAGGTCTTGTACTGGCAGCCGAAATACTGTAAGGTTTGTGTTTCGTGTAAACTTAACCATACTTGCGTTGAGAATTTCATAACGATTGTTAACGACTTCAGGTTAAAGTGCTATGATATTTTGAACAAATGTTGGTGGGGTGAAGAACAATTTGACTGCTGTGAGATGTGAGTGAAATGGGTTTGATTCATAATCAATTTCTTCTTTTTTTTTTTGTTGTTGTAAATAATAAACGGGAATACAGTCCATTTCATGTAAGAGGTCACTGGCTATAGTTAACTATCTAAAACAAACCTTAAAAAGACCTTAGTTTAGAAGCCTCTAACTGGGATGGAACGCCTCGTTTTTATACATCTTATATACTTTCTTACTTACTACCAAGTGTAACTAAATAAGCGTTTTGGAACCTTCTTTAGGTTTATTTATGAAAAAATGATGTCAATGAATTTTTACGCATTAAAAAAAAGTCTACACCACGGAGTTGCTTGCTTCACCTCTTCCTTAATTGTGGTGAAGATTGTTACACTCAAAGTTAGTTTTTAAAATGCCTGATCATTGTCACTTAGAAATAAATTACAAACGTTGAAAACAATTATGTTTTTTAGATATTTTTTTTCAATTCTATTATAATTTTTTTTCAATAAATTAACTTCATGTAAATTCAAATTTATTTTGATCACAACAAAGACTTGTAAGTTCTAACGCCGTTTTTTGCAAGACATTAGACACAGAGGTAAGCCTTACTTAGATATTAATATTACATGTGCAACGGGAATATGTTTTTTTCTCAGGTTCAAACCGATTCAGACTGAATATGGGATATGTTACGTGTTCAACTCTCGTCTTACGAACGCCAGTATAATAAGCGCCAACCGCAAAGTTGTAACACCCAAACTTGGTATTCACACTGAAGGAGAATGTTGCGGTATATTACATGTTACCTTTTAAAACTTACTAGCAGTGCCCCACGGTTTCACCCGTGTTAAATTTACAACTTTTCACCACATTGCCGTCCACGCACCCGTGCAGCCTACAGTGCCCCCCCCCTTCCTACAGTTTGCCGGATTTTTTGACGTTCAAGGTTACTGCTCCGCTGTTCAAGGTGTTATTTCTATTTCTTATCTTATCTCTCTATATTTCTTTCTATTATTCTATATTGTATAATTAGAAATATTTTATTCCATTATGAAAATCAGTAGTTACTAATACTAGTAAGTACTAATCAAAGTTAGAAAAAAGTAAATGTCTCGATTAAACAAACTCATTCATGATCGCCCACCCCTTTTAAATCTATGATAACAAATGACAAGAAAGTGAACTTTGATAATAAGATATAAAAGTTATTCCTGAAAAATCTAGCTATGTAGTAGGTATAGTATAAATAAAAGTCAATCTGCGAGTGACGGCATGTTTAAAAATGAAAGTAAGTTATTGAGTAATATTGGTCTATTGATAAAAAAACCTAAAACAATAAAATCTGGAAAAGTAACTGTTTATTTATTTCATTTGATCATAAAAATTTTTTTTTGTCTGTGAGTTACGTGATTTGAAGCGCCGCTGATTCGAAAACGTGACGTCACCATTCAGGAAATGTGAACGTTAGACTCTTGCATAAGCTGTCACGTTTGTCACTGTTATCATACAAAATTACATATAAAATTAATGATGACGTTACGAATCATAATCACGCGTTTTAGTGGTGTATTTTTAAATTTGGATTAAAATATATTTTTAAATCACTTTCTATGATGTATTAATGAAAAAAAAAATTATTCATATGTGTTATTTTCAACATATAAAATATTTGAAAACAATTTTCCAAAAGTTGTCAACTCTCGTATTGTAACTTTGCCTTGAAATTAATATATCTTGCCTAATTTCTAGATGAGAAGTAAATTTACAGTCATGAATTTTTCAGATGAAAATACATTCACCAGATGAGATGGTTTCTGTGGCTTTAGAGAACATTTTGCCTCGATGTAGCATTACGTCTTATATATCTGATACAGAAATTATTCTAAAGGTAAATTAATTGTCTTTTAAGTTTTTTTGAAACGATGTGTACTATTCAGAAGATTAAGTTTTTAATGGTTCAATAAATTATAAATATATTGTAATTTCTTCTATTATAAGTCTTTACTATTTTTTACTTTTTCAGCTATTTTTTTTTCTACGTTAATTGTTCATTAAAGTCAGTAACTCAAATATCATTTTAAAGCGTAAAAGATTTTCTCTATAAATTATTTCTTAAAACTGTTCTTTAAACAATATTAATTTGAAAAGGAAACAAAAGACCCGTCGGGAACAAAAAAATAATTGACAAATTCTTGTTGCTTTTTATTTCATTTCCAGAAGTCGTACTTAAATTTGTATAGGCTATGTCACTATAACACCTCGTATGCCAAAATTCATCAAGCCGTTTAGGCTACAGAGCGTGCCAAAGAAATAAACACACATACATATATACTCTCGAAAACCATAACCCTCCTTTTTCGTAGTCAGCTAAAAAGATGGAACTCCTAATCTGTTTAATTATAATATAACAGCTGTCAGATGTTAGCTGCTAATATTCGCACGCATTTGCTAGCTATAATTTACTATGAAAGTTTTTATTTCATATAACAACAGTAGTTTACGAGTTTTTGGATGGAACTTGAAGTGACATATTGTGATTTTATATATTTAATTCATTAACATAGGTTTTTTGACCCTATATTATGATGTGATATTGGATGGCATTTTGCGACATATAGTTTGGTTGTTGTGCATACGTGAAGTGGATTACAAATATAAAGTAAAAAACATGCATTTTGAGATGTAACAAAAACTCCCTAGATAGTTCTGACAAGGGAGCCACCATTTTGTCAGAAGACCCCATTTTGTTTATTTGAAAATTTTACGAAGAAACATTGACACTGGCGAGTGCTTTTTGCGGCGCCAAAACAAGAAGAAGAAGAACAGAAATTTACTTTCAATCTAAAATTCTTAATGTAAGCTTTTGTATAAGGCGCAGAAATATGTATCGGTTTCGATCACAATTCCATTAAAAATCTCATATACTTACTTACCTTGTTTCAAATTGCCTACTGTTTTTCTACAATCTATTTATAAAAACTCTCAGATTGAAAACAGATGGCGTTTTCTATTAGTTAGCAGGTGGAATTCCTAGTTTAATAATTTTTTTTTTTGTTTAATTTATTTTAATTCCATTTTGATATTTTTCCTCAATTGCGTGGGAATATGAGCTTTAAAATGATGATTGAATAATTAATTTGGACGAAAAATTTAGGAAGTATTATATAACGTTGATGTGAGATTTTCAATTACTCCTCTACATTTAAATTTGCTTCGCTGAGATTTTGCCTAACATATCTTACCCTCCCATTTTGACCTCACGTTATTAAGGGACATCCCCTTAGATTTTAGAACAAAGTGATTTTTGTAGATAAACATGTACTGGTTAAATAGAATTCATATTTTAGGCGGAACAAACAATAAACGATCCGTCAGTAAAATTCGTTATGCCTGGAAGTCGTGATTGCTTGTTCAGTCATGAGCGGCCAGACTTTGCACAAGACTGGCCCTACACCACTTACTCGTATAGTTCTTGTGTGATGTACAGCAGAGCTCGTGCACAGGTCGATGTTTGTAATTGCACCCATCACTTCATGCCTATCTTAGGTAAGCTACTAATCCAAGATCCAAAATATATAAATCCTGACTTAAGTGCTCGGCGACAGTTTCTCAACTTGAAGTGGGTAAGCAGCCAGGCGGGCATTAGAAAAGTTTTATCACGATGTTTAAAAATAACTAAACATAGCCAATAGCTCAAAAATAGCCTGCTATCAGTTAATCAATTTTTAAGATCACAATATTAGACAGTAGATATGTCATTGATGCTCTTTACATGCAATCGTAAATGCAATCAGTTCACTTTCGACTTAATACTGGCGTGAGCGAAAAGAAACTTTTATCTTTTTTTTGACAACAGAGTTTCTGCCTCACGTTGAGATTTTCTATCTCTTTTGTTTCAACATGCTGATAACAAAATTTGTACCGTTTTCAAATGGCTTTTAGTGAGATTATAACGCATCTATTTATAAAACATCATTGCCTTTTATAAACATATTCGCAAACTTTACCTTTTATACTATCTTTTCTAGCTTAGAATTTAAACAAATATTAAAGTTCATATCAATGAGGCCTCCTGTTCGATTTACTGCTGAAACAAATAAATGCATAAAATAATATTTTTTTAGAATTTTATTAATCATAGTAATATAATATAAACAAATTTTCAGGTGACTTTCCTCGGTGTAACATTAAAGGTTTAGCCTGTCTTCATACTAAAAGCAGTGAGTAAATAACTAATTTAACAAAAGACATTGATCTGTTCAAATCAGTTAAATCTAAATTAAATAATAAAGAATATTATGCACTTTGATACTTTATTTGTCTACTGACAAAGATATGTCTACGATGCTATGTAGACATATGTAAATTACTTAGTAGCCCTTGTTGTACCAAACAAAAAGAAACCAAAGTTAGTACAGTGTCTCTTATTCAGTGTGTTTTAAAATTCCGGTTACCAACTTATTATTAACAAAAGTTTCTTGCCTATTTCAAGAAATAAAACTATCGCTTTTAAATAATATAATTCTATATCGCTATTTACTTTTTATTTAGATTTGCTGACTGTTGAAGGCCTTGAGTGCCCAATGGATTGTGAAAATATAATTTTATACACCCATCTACTACACGTGTAGGTAGGTAGAAACTTATTAGAAAGAAATTTGACTACACAAATGAGAACAGAATGACACGTACTAAATTTGAAATATTTAAGATACAAATTTATTATCAAACAGTATCTACTCAATAATTATAACTACATATTTATATATTGTACAAGGTGTCCAGAAAGGGTATCGGGTATTTGTTTTCGCGCCATATTCGAAACGGGGCGTCTAAAGGGTGCGGGGAGGAGTTCGTGGCGTCCGCCATTTTGTGGAGTTTTAGTCACGATGGAACAGTACTCGGGGACGCATCGCGCATTTTGCGTACGAGCGTATTATCGTAATGGTGATTCAATAGTGACTGCTCAACGTCTCTATCGTGCGGAATATCGTACACACCACGCGCCAAGTGACGATAGCATTAGGAAATGGATCAGGATGTTCGAGAATACAGGTGCGACAGTTAAAATTCAAAACTCTGGTCGTCCTCGTTCAGTTCGCGATGAAGAAACAATTGAAGAAGTTGAGGCGTCGGTTCGTCAAAATCCGTCTTTATCCATCCGAAAGCGAAGCCAAGCGTTGAACATCAAAAAATCGTCTTTACATTCGATTTTAAACAAAGACTTACATCTAAAAGCCTATAAAATTCAATTGGTTCAAGAATTGAAGGATACGGACTATGCTAATCAACTGAATTTTGCGAACGAAATGCTACAGCGATTTAACAACTTTAACAACATACTGTTCAGTGACGAAGCAAAATTTCACCTGAATGGTCATGTTAATAAGCAGAATTGTCGGTACTGGGCAGTGGAGAATCCGAGACAAAAGCATGAACGACCCCTGCATAGCCCAAAGGTCGTTGTTTGGGCCGCTATGTCTGCTAAAGGCATAATTGGTCCTTATTTTCATGAAGATCAACGAGGCCGAGCAATTAATGTGAATAGTGACCGTTATTGCGATATGTTGCGAAATTTTTTGGTCCCAGAGTTGCAGGAGTTTGCAGGTTTCAACTCAAGAACGTGGTTCCAGCAAGATGGGGCCACTTGCCATACCTCAAATGACTCAATGGAAGTTGTTAACGAATTATTCCCTAATAAAGTCATTTCGCGAAGGGGTAACATCAACTGGCCTCCCAGAAGCCCCGACCTTAGCCCGCTTGACTATTTTGCATGGGGATACCTTAAAAGTAAGGTTTATCAAAACAATCCGACGAATCTAACCCAGTTAAAGCAAAACATCAGGTAAGAAATAGCAGCAATATCGATAGCTATGTGTCAACGTGTTATCGCCAATCTTCGTTCTGGCCCTACACCACTTACTCGTATAGTTCTTGTGTGATGTACAGCAGAGCTCGTGCACAGGTCGATGTTTGTAATTGCACCCATCACTTCATGCCTATCTTAGGTAAGCTACTAATCCAAGATCCAAAATATATAAGTCCTGACATAAGTGCGGGTGCCGGAACACACCACCTATAAGTGCTCGGCGACAGTTTCTCAACTTGAAGTGGGTAAGGAGCCAGGCGGGCATTAGAAAAGTTTTATCACGATGTTTAAAAATAACTAAACATAGCCAATCGCTCGAAAATAGCCTGCTATCAGTTAATCAATTTTTAAGATCACAACATTAGACAATTGATATATCATTGATGCTCTTTACATGCAATCGTAAATACAATCAGTTCACTTTCGACTTGATACTGGCGTGATCGAGAAGAAACTTTTATCCTTTTCTGACAATAGAGTTTCCGCCTTACGCTGGGATTTTCTATCTCTTTTTTCAACATACTGATAACAAAATTTGTACCATTTTCAAATTGCTTTTAGTGAGATTATAAAGCGTCAATTTATACCACATCATTGCCTTTTATAAACATATTCACAAACTATACCTTTTATACTACCTTTTCTAACTTAGAATTTAAACAAATATTAAAGTTCATATCAATGAGGCCTCCTGTTCGATTTACTGCTAAAACAAATAAATGCATAAAATAATATTTTTTAGAATTTTATTAATCATAGTAACTTAATTTAAACAAATTTTTCAGGTGACTTTCCTCGATGTAACATTAAAGGTTTAGCCTGTCTTCATACTAAAAGCAGTGAGTAAATAATTAATTTAACAAAAGACATTGATGTGTTCAAATCAGTTAAATGTAAATTAAATAATAAATAATGTTATTCACTTTGATACTTTATTTGTCTGCTGACAAAGATATATATATCTACGATGTTATGAACATTATGTAAATTACTTAGTAGCCTTAGTTGTACCAAACAAAAAGGAACCAAAGTTAGTACAGTGTCTCTTATTCAGTGTGTTTTAAAATTCCGGTTACCAACTTATTATTAACAAGTTTCTTGCCTATTTCAAGAAATAAAACTATCGATTTTACATAATATAATTCAATATCGCTATTTACTTTTTATTTAGATTTGCTGACTGTTGAAGGTCTTGAGTGCCCAATGGATTGTGAAAATATAATCTATACACCCATCTACTACACGTGTAGGTAGGTAGAAACTTATTCCACTTTGAGTAAATATTGTTATTATAACGATTTATATATTGTATTATAAATTCCGTTTAAGTTGTTGAATATAAATATGGATTCCTTTTTAGTAAAAGCCTACTTTATCCCAAGCTTTCCTTAACCTGCTTCTTCAATTATATCATCAGCCTACCGTTTTCTTGATCTACCTTTGCTCCTTTACCTGTAGGATACGCGAATTCAAGTACGTACTGAAAATTTCGAAAGCGCAATTAGATTCTAACTGAATACATTAATACTGCCTACCTATTTATCTGACATATACAATATCTTCATTATACATTAAATCGTGATGATACTTTACAGCCGATATACTGGAAACATTTCTTCAGAGTTGGTCGAGCGCGGATCAAAGGTTATAGTGAGATTGGGTCAGCTGCCTTCGTTAAGAGTGCGTAGACATGCTATCAGAGACACGCTTGGACTAGTCGGTAATAAATACTTTTATAGCAATGTAATTTTTTTTCTCTAACCCTAAAGAAGTGTTTTAATAAAAACTAGCTAACTCGTGCGAATAATTCGCATATTTATAGAATGTAAAAAATCTAACAGCTGTCACATTAGTTAAACGGATTGCTAATAGATGTTGCCTCCAGTATGTTATTCGATTATATTATGATTTTTCTTAACCAGACATTAATTTTAATCTATTTTTCGGCAATAGCAGGAAACATTAGTTTTAGGATATTTGAAATTTTTAGTTTGATTAATAAAATTAAAGAAGATATGGGTTACTACAAGAAAAAAATACACCTTTAAGAAATAAGGAATATATAGAGAAAATATATGGCCCGATAAACGTTGTTGCCCTTTCCAACATACTTATATTTTTAATAGTGGCACGGAAAATTGACGGTACTGTCCTTTTAGGCCCTGGCCATACGCACTGTTTCCGTGTGAGCATTCCTGAGCATGCTTGTGGACGGTGAGACGGTAGCTCGCGCAGGCGAGTTGTGCAATCGTTGACATGCTGAAAATTGGACTGCGCAGTTTTGGTTTGCACGGTTTTTCTTGCGAGTTTACTCTCAGAACACTATGTTCTGTAGATTGCACAGCCCAGTTCGCACGAGCTAACCTGCATGTGTGGTCGCTGGTGAAAGTTTCTTTTTATTAAAGGATCAAAAGTTTCAGAGATAGCTAAATATCAATTTCACAGAAAATATCTCTATAATTATTATAACTATAGCGGTATAGAAGAAATAAAATAATTTTCCGAGAACGTCTATGAATGTATGTACTTTTAAATTATATAATTACCAGCTCCTTTTCTGCGTCTTCGCTCGCCTCATAGTTATGTTATCTCCTAATGCCTAATTCTAACTGAATTAGTAAATACAAATTTTCATAGATCTGTCTTCAAAAATGACGAATTTTCAAACAAACTTTTATCCCCTTTTTCACCATCTTAAGGGTTCAATTTCCAAAAATCCTTATCCTTATCCTCACTTAAATTGTAATAGAAACCTGCATGCAAATTTTCACGGTCCTATTAACATTCTTAAAAATAAGTTCTATTGATTTTAACCTGTTCCTTTTTCTCACACATTTCACATATATAAAGTAGCTAGAGAAAGAATATTTTCCTTTTATCAAAACAATCTACGGTATGTGAATTATATAATTATTTAAGTGAATAAATATTATGTTTCAGTGGATGTAGGAGGCGTGCTCGGTGTGTTCATTGGAGCGTCACTTCTGAGTGTTATTGAAGTTATCTACCTTTTATGCATTAGGAGTGCACACTGAATTTTCAAATACGGTAAAAAGATTTCATGAGTGACATTTTGAACATAATGGAATGTATACAAATGTATGTAATTGTACAGTTATAAAGGTTAAAAAACTGAATTCATGATCTCAATTTTTTTAGAAAGAAAGATTTGCAACTAAGGCATTGGACAAAATAAAAATATTTTACAATTACTTACAGTAACAAAATCAAATGCCAGTTGTTACAAAATGGTTCCAGCTTAGAATAAATGTTTAAATTATCTAATTTTCATAAATAATATATAATATAGTCAAATTAATCTATGTGCGGTTTTTATAAAATATTGAAGTTTTTAATTATATACGCTTGTAAAGATAAAGTCATTATGGTCATTGTACTATTGGTAAATGAAAATTAAGCTTATATTAAAAAAACGTTTAAAAAAAATTCACCTTGAAAATGTCACATTAAAAAAAGAAATAATATAAAATCTGTCATTTACATTTTTTTGACATAATTTGTAAGTACTTCATATTCTACTTTTGGATATTTTTTTTAATATTTTGATATGTGTTTTAATATTTATTTATAGCTAAAATGATAAAAACGTGTTGTTTTGGTTTGATAATTTTAAAAATCTTTACGTTCTTATTATCAGTTCACTGTGAACAGCCTTGGGAAAGGGATAATTCATTTTTAACTGAAAATGGTAATTTTCTATCCGTTTAACACAAAATAAAACAATTTAACTGTCTTACGGCCGTTTTCAATTACATATCTGAGTTAACTATCCTCGATTAGTACATATTTGTAATAAGTATTTTCTTTAACTTTATCGGCTTCCCTCTTATCTATTTAAGCTATAGGATATGGATATATATTATGTATATGCGAAAAACTATCCATTGATAGGTTATTTAAAAAAAAGTAAGGACAAAAGGTTATATTTGTCTATCTTTAATAACTGAAGCATTGGTTGAAAACAGCCGTTAGATTGATTAGTTATAGATTAATAATTAGGTTAGGAGTACAGCAGAGACTAATTATTAACTACAATTATTTTTGAATTGTAGTGTCTTACCATTAGGCACAATGTCGTCACTTTGTCATACTATAAATAATACTTGGGCTTCGTGGCTAGCCAATCTTGCCTTAGAAATACATGCTACATCGCTATGTTATTCTTCACTCAAAGCTCAAGTTCTGGATTCGAACCCATCATTGGTTTACAGGCTATACTAGAAGTTGTAACGAAACTGTCTGCTCAACGCCATGTGATGGAGCAGCACCACCTCCGTTCTGTCCTGAGAGGATGCTAACGTGTCCCTCCGGATGTGCGTGCATGGCCGACTGTGAAAATTCAAGAATCATCTGCTTCATGACCAAACATTGTTTGGAGATACGTAGATTTTTCACTAGGCGTAGGAAAGTTTCCACTAAAGTCAATTTCTAGAAATAAAAAGAAAAATTATTTGTTGTTGCAAACCTATACAAAAAATCCATGTACTTTTGAGAACATATTGCATCGAAGTACTACTTTATATCAAGGTGTTCTGTCTAATCATCTTGTCTCGTGATAATGCTTATTGTTTTCTTATAACTGCTAAAAATAAAATAAAATACCATGTTTGTATGTTATGTACTATTTTTATATTTATTTATTTAATCCTTGCTGACACTTAGTTCACACTTTTGCAAAACGATTAGTCTACGTAAAATTGTATATTTATCAATTTTTAACAAAAAAGAAAACAAACTTCAATGATTTTCAAGAATTCCATTGTGTATCGTTGAAGTTCAAAGTCCAATGCCAATCAAAATCAAAAAATCGTTATTCAATTAAGGCCCTAAGAAGGCAATATTCTATTTTGTTAACTGTACAAATGTTAATATAACACTTCCAGATTCATCACATAATGATCCACCAATTAACAGTAAAATCCGCTTGACATGGTCCTATAAACTTGTGTGTCCGGCAAATCAGTAATGTGCTTCCGGATCTTGTTATTAGAACCTAACACAATATCACCTAAAAACCTTTTATTAGTAAACTTAGTTAAAGGTCTAAAACACGTGTAGCGACTATATTTGATCTTTTATTTCATAGTATTTAACAAAAATTGTAGCTGATCTTGTAGCAAAATCCGAGCATTTCTCTATTAGTTTTACGAGCATACATTAAGTTATCAAAGATATATTGGGAGGGGAAAGTTAAAATACTAAATTCCTGGAACTTGTTCTTTAGTGATTCAATTAAATTTAAAGCTTGTTCACCCTATCCAACAAAAAAAAGAATCATGCTGTGAATATGATTATTTTATTACTATGTGTAATGGTGGTCGCGATTTAATCTTTCATTGTTTTAACATGAAACTTTGAAATTATCCAGTCTGTCTATTAAAAAAAAGAACTCCGTCTCCAGACCGCCAACGATGGCCAAAGCGTCGCCACGACAACATCCGCCAACATTGGGCCCAACATTGGGCCCAATATTCGGCCTGGCCCGCCGCATTATGTTTTACGTCAATGTACAGTATGTCCAGTAATAAGCGGCGTGGTAGGTATCTGTTTTTGTTTTTCGCGTTTCGGAATCACTTGCCTAGTTATCCATTTGGCGAAAGGCGTGAAGGCCTTCATGATAGTGACGTCCAGCAAAGGAATGCTGATCTATGGATGGCCGCCGTTGTTTCTGGATTGTATTAGGCTTATCATAAAGTAAAGTATCTTCATTTTACTTGCTACTATAAAAAAAGTCAGATTTACGCGTTTTATAACCACGATTTTTTTTATTAAATCTTTGTCACGTACGCTTGCTTTTGATATATGTAGGATAGGTTTCCTTGCTACCATTAAACGCGATATTACTTGGTGTAACACTGAGCGGTACGCGTCGGTTGAGTTGACTTGAAAGAAGCTTTTATATTCAACCCTTCGATCAATTCGACGGGCGAATGAATTTGTGTATATGCATGAGTCACTTACATGAAAAGATGTCTCTATATCAACGGTTACTAACCTTTTCGGTCTTGTTACCCCTATGATCTATTAGGAAAACTACTTCTTCCCTCTCCCCCTTTTAAAATATTTATTATAAAGAAAGCAACACATAACAATACAAACAGTTTTATCAAAAATAACTTGTGCAAAAATGATCCGTTTTAATAAGGAGAAAGCATTTTTTTACGAGAAATATTTAATTAGTCTAAGTAGCCACCTACTACATATTACTGTGGATGCACTTTTACCATTTTAATGAAAACTTCTCTAAGGACGGGAATCGATGATCTCTTTTAAGGTATTTTCACCGCCTCGTTGCATTTGAAGTTTTTCCGTTATGAAAAGCTTTATTTAACCATAGCGATGTTACCCACATTTCGGCACCTAGCCTCTATACAAAATATGTATTACAATCTTTAAACTTAGGGATATAATTTATATTAATATTACAGTAGTTACTTAAGAGTGTGTTGACACATCACTTTAATAGTCGAACTGTCGAACACCTCAATACAATGTTTAGGGTAGTGTTACACAAACTTGCCTTTGTTATTTTTAAGACAGGTAGGGAACAGAGAAATGTCTTTGTAAAAATTTCCACCTTCTACCTCAACCCTAAATAACATCGCAGTCAGCCTAGTGTTGTGTTCCTGTTGTAAGTAGGGTTTTTAGATCTCTCTGGGATAAGCGGGTTCAAGGTCGGCAATGCGCTAGTAATTAAGCGTCCTTAGGCTACGGTAGCTGCTTACCATCGGACGGACTGTATGCTTGTTTGCCAATTTTGTTGCATAATAAAACTAATCCCTTCCACCGCAGTTGCCATTTTATTTTAAAAGAAAATTAGTTTGGTAGCGTGTACGGACTTCGCGTGAGTTCGAATCACTGCAATGAGCCTGAGCTTTCGGTGAAGGAAAACATCGTGATGAAACCATAGCATGGTGGTGTAGGGCTTTTTCTAGAACCCGGCTTGCTAGCTACCACACACAACTTGAAAATCTGTTGCCAAACACCAATAGGTGAGTTCAGGCAGCTGCACTTGAGAGCCAGTCTTATCGTAGGCTAGGCTAAGCTTATCGTACTTCTTCACTTAAGATCAGGTAAAATAGTGGCAGCAACGCTAAATCCTATAACGATAAAAAAAAAACATAGAGCTACTCAACTGTGATTGAGCTACTATGCTATAGACACAATGGTATTAACAAAGAATTTTAAGCCTAAATACGGCGAAGTGCTCTCTGCTAGTATATTATGTCCGATCGACTATTGGGCTATGTTGCGATCGGCCATATCATAGGCGATCGTCAGTTAAAGGTTATAGGAACAACAAACAAAAAAAAATGACAGCTAGTGATCGACTGCGAGTACAAAATGAAGGTACTCATTAACTATAAATTTCCTTAGAACGCTGATGCCTGATACTGCATATTATAGGCATACTGTTCATATGACAGCACGTTTATTTTTTAAAACGCTTTTTAAAATTTTTATTTTTAGCTTCTTACGTATGTTAGTATGTATGTATGTATGTATGTATGTATGTAACGGAAACTTTGAACCCCTTCAAAACGTCGGATTAACTCGAAATTTGGCATACTTATCAAGGACTGATGACAATTCAATATTACAAACAGTTAGATCCGTTATCCTTACTAGAATAATCAGGATTAGCGAGATAAGTTACTGACTTAGAATAAAACATCAATGAGTTCCCGATTTTATTGAAAACTATTGATTTTCTATAAAGCGTGGTTTTTGATTTTTTTTTCAATATCCTATTTATACAATTATTTTAATATCTTAAAATACTAACTCGAGCAAAAAGTAGATGATAACAATACTAATAATTATAATAAGAACTATTTCTTTCAAACGCGGATAAATCTGTTCGGATTAAAGACCAAAATGTAAGATCAAAGTCTTTGCAGATGTAAATACGTATATCTATTATATAGATGTATAATTGAATACTTTCAATGTAAATATTTTATACTTTTCGGGTATTCTCACGATCGACGCGGAAACCTCACTATGGGTTAACTGTTTGAGCACCCTTATTTTAGGGAATTAAGATTAAAATGATGTAGAAACGTAGCGACGAGGTGCAGTCTTACGGAGTATCCCACAGAAAAAATATAATTTACATGAATTGGTTATGGAAATAATAACTTCCCAAAATACTATAAATAAAAAAGTAGGTACTGTTAGCATAACAAGTGATAAACAATCTAAAATATTATAAACATATAAATGTGAGGTAGTTCGAGTCGCAAAGCGTTGTATATTTCTTCCGGAGTTTATTTAATATGGTGAAACTGATCATAAAATGGTTGAGTTGAAATTTAAAGTCTTTCAGTTACATGAAGAAACAATTGAAGAAGTGAGGCGTCGGTTCGTCAAATCCGTCTTTATCCATCCGAAAGCGAAGCCAAGCGTTGAACATCAAAAAATCGTCTTTACATTCGATTTTAAAGAAAGACTTACATCTAAAAGCCTATAAAATTCAATTGCTTCAAGAATTGAAGGATACGGACTATGCTAATCGACTGAATTTTGCGAACGAAATGCTGCAGCGATTTAACAACTTTAACAACATACTGTTCAGTGACGAAGCAAATTTTCACCTGAATGGTCATGTTAATAAGCAGAATTGTCGGTACTGGGCAGTGGAGAATCCGAGACGAAAGCATGAACGACCCTTGCATAGCCCAAACGTCGTTGTTTGGGCCGCTATGTGTGCTAAAGGCATAATTGGTCCTTATTTTCATGAAGATCAACGAGGCCGCGCAATTAATGTGAATAGTGACCGTTATTGCGATATGTTGCGAAATTTTTTGGTCCCAGAGTTGCAGGAGTTTGCAGGTTTCAACTCAAGAACGTAGTTCCAGCAAGTTGGGGCCACTTGCCATACCTCAAATGACTTAATGGAAGTTGTTAACGAATTATTCCCTAATAAAGTCATTTCGCGAAGGGGTAACATCAACTGGCCTCCCAAAAGCCCCGACCTTAGCCCGCTTGACTATTTTGCATGGGGATACCTTAAAAGTAAGGTTTATCAAAACAATCCGACGAATCTAACCCAGTTAAAGCAAAACATCAGGTCAGAAATGGCAGCAATATCGATAGCTATGTGTCAACATGTTATCGTCAATCTTCGTTTCCGTTTAGAAGAGTGCCAGCAACGTAACGGTCATCATTTGGATAACATCATCTTTTCCAAATAATTCTCCAATGCATATGCTAATAATAAACAATAAACTTTTTTATTTGCATACAAATAATTTTTGTTTCATTGAACTTACAAATACCCGATACCCTTTCTGGACACCTTGTAGAAACGTAGCGACGAGGTGCAGTCTTACGGAGTATCCCACAGCAAAAATATAATTTACATGAATTGGTTATGGAAATAATAACTTTCCAAAATACTATAAATAAAAAAGTAGGTACTGTTAGCATAACAAGTGATAAACAATCTAAAATATTATAAACATATAAATGTGAGGTAGTGGGTGTCGCAAAGCGTTGTATATTTCTTCCGGAGTTTATTTAATATGGTGAAACTGATCGTAAAATGGTTGAGTTGAAATTTAAAGATTTGTTATGACATGTTAATCCAATAAAAACACATAAAAAATATTTTTATTTGCTGTTACTTCACCGCTCTTACTAAATACATACTTACCTATAGTCCGACAAGATCGTACGTGACCGTCTCTTTGTGGAGACAGACGTGACGGGGACGCGGTAGCACGTCAATACGTCATTAGACTACTCAGTACACAAAACTAAACAGTATGTTATCTTGTCAGTTTTCTTGGAAAAATTACCTGCAGCTGCTCGGTAAATAAACATGCATTGAGGCTGCCCTCAGATCGTGTTTCTTGGATTACTTAGTACTTACATATTGGATAATGCTATGTTAAATTGTCATTATTATCTTTTTACCAAAATATATTACTGCAAATATTTGAAAATTTTAATTTAAAAAAATCTACTTGGGTTTCATTTTTTGTTTTAAAAGTGATTGTGAGTTAGTAAAATGGGAATGTATCTACATATTAAAAAAACTTTTTGCTTAGTTAAATAAATACATACATAAATCACGCCTATTTCCCAACGGGGTAGGTAGAGACCATGTCCTTCCACTTGGTACGATCCTGGCATACATCTTTCGCTTCTTCAACATTCATTAATCTTTTAGCCTAGTGGTCGTAAGCGCGACTGCTATTATCGAGGTCCTGGTTCGAATCCCAGTTCGAGCAAAGTGTTATTGGGGTAGTTCCTATGAAATTCTCAGTAGCAGCTCGGAGTTTGGTTTCGTGTTCGATTAATGGCAAAAGGCTCGCCCCCTTTTACATGGGACCTAAAAACATACTCGGCGAACTGTGGGTGTACATTAGTACACCTCTGCCTAACCCTTCAGGGAATAAGGCGTGATGATATGTATGTGTATGTATTAATCTTTTCATGCATGCTCATCAGATTAGAATACTCATGACCTGACCTTTCTTCAAAACGTCTCCGATTTGATCGATGATTGTTCGTCTAGGCCTTCCTCTTCCAACGTTTCCTTTCACACTTGCATTATAAATTTGTTTAGTCATTCTTATTTCATTCATCCTCTCAACATGCCCAAACCATTTAAGCATCCCTTTCTCAATCCGTGTGACTATATCTTCTTTCACACTACAAAGTTCGCTTATCACTCTATTTCTTATCCTGTCACTCAATTTCAGTCCTAACATACCTCTTAGCGCTCTCATTTCTACTGCATTTACTTTACCTTCATGATTTTTCTGCCACACCTAGCATTCACTCCCATACATGAGTGTTGGAACCATCTACTATCGGTTGGAGGTGAGGAGAAACGTCGCATTAATTATTTATTTAATAAAGATATTGCGAGGCAACATACATCAGCCAGATATTCTTGCCGATCTGAAGTTGTGCATGCCCAACGAATACATTATGAAGCAACATAAAGATGCGCTGCTTTGCGAGCCGCCAGCGCGAACTAATTTATTAACATATGCTCCAATTCCGAGAGGCATACGCATGGTGAATTTTTTGTCTCAGGAAAGTGATATTTTCAGTGATAGTCTGATGAAACTCGCAGAAAATGCGGAAATATTAGTAGCTAGTTTTAAATAGCGATTTAATAATTGTTTAAGCGTATAATATGTGTTGGTTTACTGTAAATATTATATGTGTGTTTATGAATTAAATAAATAAATAAATAAACACTCCCCTATGCACAGTCAAACGAGATTTAATAGAAATTTTCCAGCTGCACATAAAAGAGTGAAACGCCCCATTCACCATATTACCGGCATTTACTCTCCTTCCTATATCACTCTCACACTTTCCATCCCTGGTAAACATCGTTCCCAAGTATACAAACTCACTGACTTGCTCCAGTTCATCGTCATCAATCAGGACACATACTTTTACCATTTTCTCGTCCTTTTCAAACACCAAACTTTCGTCTTCTTTGCATTTACTTTCATTCCCTTTCTTTCCAAAGCTTCATTCATAATAGTCACCATTGCTTGCAAATCCTTAGCTGACGATGCAAGTAAAACTTGATCATCAGCGTAAACAAGATATTTGACAAGTAACTCGTTCATTCTTAGTCCACAATCACTCTCTTTCATATCTGTCAGATAATTATCCATTAATAGGTTGAACAGCCTTGGAAACGCTACACATCCCTGTCTAATACCCTTTTGGATATCAAACCATTCAGTGTATGCCCCATTTATTCTAACACAAGCACTGGAATCCTCATAGAGAGATTTCAATGCTTGTATCAGATCACCGCCAACCCCTTGCGTAGACAGTGCTAACAACAACTCATTCCTCATCACTTTGTCACAAATTCACTTTAATAAATCAATAACAATTTAAAATTTTAGGAAATAGGTAATATAATATTAGGTCTTTACCTGTGAAATTGCCGTTTTGTATGAAAAAATTTAAACGAATTTTTTTCATGTATTTTTTATTTGTATTAATCGAAGTAATCACCCATGCAATCAATGCATCTTTGCCAGTGCAGTGGCAGTTTATTGATGCCCTTCTTGAAGAAATCAGCTGGACAGTAGGCAACAAATTATTAATTTTTTTCATGTATTTTTTATTTGTATTAATCGAAGTAATCACCCATGCAATCAATGCATCTTTGCCAGCGCAGTGGCAGTTTATTGATGCCCTTCATAAAGAAATCAGCTGGACGGGAGGCAACAAATTCTTCAAAGGCATTTGGTACTGCCTCTCGGGTATTGAATTTTTTTCCCGCCAAGGAGTTATCCAAATTCTGGAAAAAGTAGTAGTCTGTAGGCGCAAGGTCTGGTGAGTAGGGCGGATGACGGAGAACTTCCAACCCCAGTTCTTGCAACTTGGAGACCGTCTGCTGTGCAGTATGAGGTCGTGCGTTGTCGTGCAGGAGCAGCGGAGACGAGCGATTAACCAATGCTGGTTGGAGATATGCCAGCTTCTCCATCATTGTGTTCAGTTCTTCACAGTACACATCTGCAGTAATGCTCACCCCGTTTGGTAAGAAGCTGTGATGAATCACACCGGCGCTAGGCCACCAAACAGTGACCATCACTTTTCTAGGGGTAGGTTTTCGTTTAGGGCATTGTTTAGGTGCTGAACCAGGATCCAACCAACTTGCTGAGCGCTTGCGGTTATCAAATAAAATCCATTTTTCATCGCAGGTAACAATGCGGTTCAAAATTCCTTCATTTGTGTGTCTGTTGAGCAGTGCAAGGCACGTCTCGACGCGTACTTCGCGCTGGCGATCGTTGAGTTCGTGGGGCACCCATTTGTCAAGCTTTTTCACCTTGCCAATTTGACGCAAATGGAATAATATTGATTTGACGCTAACGTCGAAAGCTGCTGCTAAATCAGCCGTAGATTGTGTATCATCAGCTTCCACAATCGCCTTTAATTCGTCATTGTCGACCAAAGTCTTTGGACGACCGCGAGGTTCATTTTTCAGGTCGAAATTCCCAGAACAGAAGCGAGCAAACCAATAACAGGTGGTGCGTTGGTTTGTGGTGTTAGCTCCGTAAACGTCGTTGATGTTGCGTGCCGCTTGTGCCGCGTTGCTGCCACGACGGTACTCATATTCCATAATTACTCGATTTTTTAACGTATCCATGATGACGAAAAAGACTGAAATGCGATGAAAATGTAACACTAATCAATAAACAAATGACTACTTTTGGAAAAAGAGATCCATGTTTTTAAAATAAAATTAATTTGAAATTAGAATTCTTAGCCAAACAAAAATTATTTTGATTTGAAATGGCCAGTACTGCAGAACGGCAATTTCATAGATAAATACCATTATTTCTTCGTTAGTTATAAATTACGTAACTGCGGCGCATTCGCGATTATTGTGCACTAAAGTTCACTAAGATTTCGATGTAGTATAAAAAGCGCGCGATATGAATGCAGAGTTAAGGAATTCGATAGTGCCTATTTAGAATTATTGCTGTCGATAATGAGTATGTCGATAAATTCAAAAGTTGTTTTAAATATTATATTTACATCTTGGTCAACATAATAAAAAAAGGTGATTTTATGATTTTTTTTTAACAATTATGTCACACAAAGATAAAAAACGGAAAATAAAATCTTTGAAATTTATTCATCAGATAAATTTTTTTGCCATTTCCCGTGCTTAGCGATAAATAAAAATATGTTTTTTGTAACAGAAGGTGATAAACTTGGATCAGTCATTATTAAAAGCAGAAAATAAAACGGGGTCGCAACTTTGGCATAACCGCGATCAGTAAGCGTACGATAGACGTTAAAGACCATTCATATCACTAAAGTATATGGAGAACCGTGCGGACGGCGGGGTGAAAGTGCTCCCGCTCTAAAGAGGGCTCGAAGAGGTAAACCTCAGGTGCCGATTATATTCAGCTCGCACACTTACTATACGTTCTTTCGGCCGTTTGTATGAAGACGTAATACTGTTTACTTCAGTATACTGTGATTGCGCGCCAACGTCACGCAATTGCACGCGTTTCTCTTCCCCGCTACACAACCCACCCTTATCGTTGTTATCATCTGTAGTACCTCGCCCCCACCAACGTCTGTCGTCACAAAGGACGGTCGCGCACGAACTTGTAAAACTAATAATTATATGTCTACATATACTTGTTGTATATGTAGTTAAAATATGTGAGATATCATCTACACTGAGAATTCCATGGGATTATGGAAATCTAAAGTTAACATAAAGCCATTGAAGCAGCTAATCTGGTCGGTTTAATTTGGTGGAAGTTACATCAAATCGATCTTTCGGCCTAACGCTAAAACTACACGACCATAACCAGAATACTTGATAATGAAAGGATATCGTGAAGTAACAAGCTATTGAACATTAGCGCGGCCGAAAAGAATTTGAAACTTAAAACTGTATAACTTTTGTCTCTAATGAAATTTTACGATGGGGTGGAGGAGTAAATAGTAACATTAGTTTCTAAAACCTAGTCCTAGATGTAATTACAGCTAGAAATTTATGATTCGAGGTTTACAAAGGATTGTGGCTAACGGATGAAGTCTACAAGACTTGAGTGATTGCAGTTTGCAGATAGTTTATATATAGTAGTTTGCTAAAATATCTCCAGTCTTAAGATAGATAAGGGCTAAAGTTGAAACACACTAGTTGCTACTTGCGCCCTTATTTTTCTGAGGAGAATAATAGTACTTCAGGCTTCTGCTATATTATTTATTCAAACTACTTTAGCAAATGAATAATCTAACTCGTATCATTGATTTAAGAATCACATACATTAATAACCGACATAGTTTTAATTCCAGAAATAAACACAAATTACAGATCCCGTGTTGAGATTTAGTAAGACCAATTGATCCAGAAGAACCAACTGAAACTTCTTTGCGTGCATGAGGGTAAAATTTTTACGGGTGCAACGCGTCACTAAGACGAGTCACGAAAATGTGAAACGTTTTGAGAGAGAGAAGGAGAGAGTGATTGAGACCGACTGAGAGTCAGAGTGAGAAAGGGCGAACGTAGTATGAAGGACGTAGACATGGAGACAATGTGTAAACAGTGATTACATTTATAAATAAACACTTTGTGATGAATTTTTACCTTATTGATACTCTGTAGGTATTTATTGTTAATTTACCCCTAGTTTCCTTACGAGGTTTCTATAGAGATAAATAATATAGTTCTATTTAATGTGCGTATTCCTTTACTCCGATATAGTAATACATTAATAATCGCGGAGGGACGACGACTGAAGCCCGTGTGCGCTCTCAACCACGATATATCGTTTTGCTAAGTTTGCAATCTTTACCGGAGCGCACACGCTGCTACGAATTTGTAAATCGTCCTATACTAAGCAGTAGTTCAGAGTAAGTTATATATTAGGTCCTCACATATGAAATTAAAGTTTTGTCGTACTGACCATTATGATCTGAAATATCTCCCCTTTGGTTAAGAATTCCAAATTCAAATATATAAATTCATTTATCTGGTACATTTGAGTTTTGAAAACAGCCATTCATTTGTTTTTTCCTCATTATTTTTTTCTTTGGCGTCGCTTATTACCGCACCATGGAAAACATGAAATATCGGTATATTTACGAGTACGACTTCTACCGTGGCACCAGTGCTGCAGAAACAGCTCGAACGATTAATTATGTATACGGCGCTGGTATCCCAAAAGAAAGCATGGTACGTTTTCGGTTGTAACGTTTTGGTTCTGGAAATTTTGACATTCAGAACCAATCCCATGGACCACCGGAGACCAAAGGGGATAATGAAGAATTAAAAGCTATTGTGGAAGCAGATCCATCACAAAGCACTTCAGAGATAGCTGCAGGCTTCGCGGTAAGTGATAAAACTGTATTAATCCACTTGAAGCAAATCGAGAAATTAAAAAAACTTGAACGATGAGTACCTCATGAATTGAGTGAATCGAACTTGCAAACACGTGTCGACTGCTGTGTTACTTAGTTCAACCGACACAATAATAAAGGGATTTTAAATCGAATCATTACTTATGACGAAAAGTGGATACTGTACGATAATCGAAAGCGCTCGTCGCAATGGCTGAACCCTGGAAACCCAGCCAAATCCTGTCCTAATTGAAAATTGACCCAGAAAAAGTTACTTCTGAGTGTTTGGTGGATTAGCGCCGGTGTCGTTCACTACAGCTTTCTAAATCTGGCCAAACGATTATGACAGATATCTATTATCAGCAACTGCAAACCATGAAGGAATAACTAGCTGCTAAACAACCGATATTGGTCAATCGCTCTAGGCCACTGCTGCTTCACGACAACGCAAGACCACACACTGTACAACAAACAACCACTAAGTTAGATAAGCAACAATTGGAATGTATGCGACATCCACCGTGCTCCCCAGAGCTTGCTCCAACAGATTACCATTTTTTTCGGAATTTGGACAACTTACAAAGAAAAAAATTCGGCGATGCGGCAGTCCAAACCGCTGTCAAAGTGTTTATTGATTCTCGCCCCATGGTTATTTTAGTAAAGGGATCAATGAACTACCTATGAGATGGCAAAAGTGCATAGATAACAACGGTACATACTTTGATTAATTAAATATATTTAACAAAAAAAAAAATTGACTTTATTTTCCTACCGTACAAAACGCCTATTTCATATGTAAGGACCTAATATTTGTTATCTTTTTGTTAATATACAATTTTTTATGTTAATTCGTTTGATGGTTAGGAAGTTTTAATATTTACAAATAACATGTGGCATTTTGCTGTGCCACTCGTCATTTAAGAATTTAGTGTACTTAAAATTTTAATGACAATGAAATTCATTAATTCCTAACATAACTTCCTTTTTCCCTCCTTCTAAGTTTCGGAAATGTAATGCTTTAGATTAGTTTATCTATAAACGAAAAACAAAAAAAAAATAGTTTGCCAATGAAGTTTCACTTTTGACCTGTACTTTTTTTTGGGTAATAGTGGTAGGTTTTATAATAAGATACCAAAAGCACATTACCGATTTGCCAGAAAATAAATATACGTCAACCAGGTTTTACCGTCAAAAGGTTATTGAAGGGTTGGATCATTACGTGAATGATACAGATGTCTGGAAGTGATTGTCTTCATTTGTGCGTTTACTAAATGAATAGAATTATAAACCGTAAACATTATATACACAATAAAAAAATATGATAATAATATACGGTCGATTTTCTTGTCGACTCTTCTCGATGACTGGAATTTTTCCAAAACCGGGAGTAGTGTTCTAGAGTTTATATATACTTTCATAGAGCCTATTAAATAAAGTACTTTTGATTTGAACAGAATCCTCGGTGCACGAGTCCGACTCGTGCTGGGTTGGTTTTTGTGTAATATATTCTAGTGTCGTTAACGTTTATATGAACATTTTGTTTGTGTGCCGAATTTACTCATATATTTTAAGTTATAGGTATTTATAACACAGTAATTGTGAAGTCATTATAATATCTGTTTTATTTGATAGGAGAAAAAAATGTCTTTGTGAAATCTTCTATTATATCAGACGTTACTGTGTTATTTTTGAAGTGAAAACTTCTTTAGCATCGTTGTGATTTAAAAGTTGATGAAACGAAAAAGCGATAATAAAAAGAAACAGACACATAAATTCATAAGATTTAACGTGGGAGAAAATGAGAAAGGAACCCCGGGAAAGTTTTAGGCAATGGTAAAATAGTACAAAAGAGGTTTGTTGCCACGCAATAATGAATTTTATTACCTCACCAAAAAGGCACGAAACAAAAACTTTTTAGACAACACTTATGACATTCTGTTACTGATTGATATTGTGTTAGGTTACTTTAGTAGTAGAAATGAAATTATTTCGGTTAGCGGTCTCTGTAAAAACAGTATGGGAATGATTTTGAATGTTCAATGATGAGAAATTACACAATTTCCAGTTCGTACATAAGTAACAATAGAGGGCGCTAAAATGAGAACGTAAATAAAATAAAATTATGGATTTTTCAAATTTCGTTACCAAAGTACAAGTTTGCATTTTGTCACAAAAACTCTCTAGAGGGCGTTAAAATAAAAATATGTCCAACACTACAAAAGTAGGTACGAACATTGAAAACGAATTTTGAGATATTAAACAACCTCCCTAGATAGTTCTGACAAGAGAGCGAAAATCTTGTCAGAAGGTATCACTTTATTTAGTTATTAGTTGGGAAAAGGCAATAACCGTGGTGTTTTGTATATGTGTGCGTATTATACATTTGTACTTTTTTCAGATGATATTCCCATGGATATTTCAAATGTGCAAGGTGATGCCATAATTGTACGCCATAGTTGTAAGTGAGTACTTGTATGTATGTACGTTTTCATAATCTTTAAATTAGTGTGTATTTGATCATTTTCGGAATTAAAAAAAAAAACATAGATGTGAAGGTTTCACTTCTACCACGTGTGAAATGCACACACGATTTTTTTTTCTTGTTCTTTATTAAAAGATTTCAAAGAGAACACGAGGCGTATTATAATTTTCATTAAATATTTGTCGCCTTTGAGACACTTTATAGACACAAAAATTACAACAGTTAATATTGATTACTTCAGTTCAGTAATTTACTCGGATTTGAGATTTATTATCCAGATTATTTCATCTTACACATCACGACTCGGTTTCCACCACACTTTATTTTATGGTCAGTACGAGGAGCCAAGCGTAATATTTGTTTTACTACAATTTTATGATCCGCGGACACGTTATAGTTAATTCAGTGCTTTTCAAATATAGTTTACTAAACAAAATATATACCTATTTCTTCCAAATCTGTTTCCGATATAGGTATGCAAGTTTACGGTTTCTTATGCATATTTTGTATTGAGTATTTTTTATAGACAATTGCTGAAAATATTTCGTCGTAAATCTATTTCAAGATATATTTGAAAGTAGTAGCTAGCCATGCGGACATTAGAAAATGGCCCTACCAAATTGCATCATTTCATCACGATGTTTCTTATATACTAGCTGTGCCCGCGGCTTCGCTCACGTGGACTACAGAATGCCCGCGCGAATATTGCTTCCCCGCTCCCGAAAATTAAAATTAAAAATTAAAGATAGAAGTATAGTCTCGCAGACTTTTTTGTACGTATTTTAAATTATACAATTTTTTCACATTAATTTACTATATCTCTTACGGTTTACTCAGTGTAAGACATTTAAGCACCCGAATTGATTCACCATGACCAGTGTTTTTTTATTTGTGCGGAATCCTAATTCTTTTTCTAAAATAAAAGTAGCCTAAACAGACAGACAGACAGACAAAAATGTTAAAAATGGGTTTTCTGATATATGTATCGTATATATTTTCATATGCATTTAGTAAAAAGCTGTTATTTTGACATTACAAACAGACACTTCATTTTTATTAATTGTATAGATAATTTTCTTATATTGACGTATTTTTATCTAACTAATGCTTATTTATTGTAAAACTTAATGTATGGATTTTTATATAGTTCATTTCATAATAAGTATTAACAATTGATACATAACATATTAAATAGATTCGTATTTAAACAAAGATATTTAATATATCGATCTAAGTAAATGTACAATGTATACAAGTTTCATTGACCTGACAAAGGGCGTTGTAAAATGTCCCATGAATTATAGCTGAAAACGAAGAGGCTTTCCATGTACCTACATCTTTTATTTGTTTAATAGGCAATAAAATGGGATTCATGTTGTTTGATAGCAACTTTGGTACGGTCCTTAACTTGAATTAGGACTAAGATTTAACTTGACTATAAATATATAACTTTAATTAACCGACTCTGGCAATTGGTTTTATGTCTTATTATTATTTACTTAACTTTGTAATTATTTTTTAATGGTAACATCAATGATAATGCAATTATCTCCTGATATTGTTATACTCTAATTAATAATTTAGCATTTACGCTTACCTCTTAAATCTGTCATTTAACTCATATAAAATCTGTATGTACATACTAAAACATGCAAAGAGTTGTTGTGTAGTCTATTTGTCCTTATATTACTTAATATTTGTCTCATTTTACATATATTAGGTTGGTGCGCAATTGAATTGGATTGATAATAATAACATGAACCATCATGAGTTTTGAGATGTCATTAAACTTCTTGGAAAGATCTAACAAAGATACCGCCATTTTATTTGAACATTGAAACCATTCGGAGACACTAACTCTGTAAAATTAAGTCATTATTCACTTGTTTTTGTCAGTAATAATGAGCTTTGATAACCAAAGTAGCAGAAGAAAAAGAATTGCTGTTTTTTATATAATATGATGGGGTCATTATTTATTACGTGTACCTAACCAGTAGTAATATTTAGGACCAATAAAATATTAACGTTTCTACTAACTTTTGTTTGGAGATTACATGATTATGCATAGTAATTAAACATCCATTTGTCTAATGTCAGCTTTAGGAGTAGACTTAATTTGTGATTAAGTGGGTCTAAGAGGGTTGGGATTATTCGATTTCGGGCTATAGTCTACGACTTGGACCTTAATTGTTCGTCCATGCCTGTTGTATTTAAGTAAGTGTGAAGTAATTATGTTCCTTCATAGACAATAATTTCCTTAAGGTTCCATTAGATATTACTGCATTATTACTTAGGGTTGAAGAAATTTTTAGTATTTATTTCTCGTGTGAAGTTACTAGTTAAAAAGTGTCTATTTATATTTTTTCAAATATATTCGTAAGGAATTAGTTTTTTTAACGACTTTTCGTTTGCACTCTGGTGAATGTAGCCCATTGGCTACATTACAATACATTTATTCAGAAATTCATCACCATTATCTCAGTCGAATGAAGTCTACCACTGCATTGCACTGCATTCAACGGGGTTTTACAATTCTCAGCAGATTATCAATCTATCTTTTAGCGGATCTCTACTTAGTTGCCGATCGAGATTTCTTCGGCTCCATCGACCACCTATCTACGAGCAAAATGTTACAATCTCTACCACTTATGTCTGGCAATTCTTAAGGCTGTGTCGGTGTTTTTGGTTCTTATATGGATCTCCTCATATCTGATTTGAGAAATTTCGAGCATGACGCTATTGCCACGCATTGCCTTTTGAGTTGCTTTGAGCTTTCTTATGAGGCCCAAAGTTAGAGACAATGTCTCACTACCGTTAACCGTAAGTCCTCACTGGGACTTTGATCACAGACTTTTGTGGACACTGGTGTACTTAGATGAGATTTATTACAGAGAATTACACACAATGAACAAGTAATAGGACCGTTTATTAATTCTTTAGTTTAAAATCATTATATTTTTCTTTAATGCAAGTTTCATGCGTTTTAAACTACGATCGCAAATTTCGAAATTCTATACTCAGGATTACACTTATTGTTTTTAGGAATTTAATTAGGTTTTCTAATGAGAAATTAGTTTATATTAGAGATGTATGTCAGTTCATGACCTTTCTATATTTGACAAGATATACCTATAACTGTTATTTACAAAACTGGGTCAGCTAGCTTTCGCGTAACTAACGCGATGGTTTCAATGAAATATACCGTTGCTTTAGAACTTTAGATCTTTATTAGAAATATTTAAATAATTTCTTTTATTTTCAAACAAAACATATTCTCATGATTGTTCTCATAACGTGGAAATTAATTCTTAGAAGCTAACTTAGAGATCTAAAACATATTTTTTAACTAAATTACTAATTATTAAATAACTAATTAAGGTGTTAATACTAATTAAGGTGGAATAATGAAATATTTTTTGTTCATGGGTATTATTTTCAACATGTAAAATTTTAAATACGGTTTTCAAGATTCGGGTGTTTTAATCTATTTGTTTTGTCTTTAGCGCTGATTATAAAAATCATAATATGTTTCAGGAAATATTTTACTTGCGTTCCTATAAAAGCAAACTGTAAACTGTACATGTATAATATGTACATAGATAGTACGTAGTTAGATACTACGTATATTGGCTTCAACAGTGACTATTTGCTTTTTTAATTGACATAACAAAACTGCATATTACATTCCACGTCTCTGGGTAGCTCGCTTTATTGTACTGGAATTTAAAAGCATTGTATATATTTGACGGTCTATTTTTAAAATGCTTCAAAATACCAAAATGCCTTTCAAGATAATAATAAAAAGTTTTTAACAAAATGTGCACGTCGCCTGCAAGTGGTTTAAATGTTTGAATTGTACTTATTGTACGTAGTATAAAACCGCTACGATCGTAGCCCGCAATAAAATTGTACGTCACACGGCAAACGGTACAATGTATTTTTCTTTTTATTACTACATAAACTATGTTTTACTATTTATTTATCAATATCGTCATGTCTTTGATGGGGTAAGTAGAAAAATAGTAAGTAAGAATAGAGAGCTGCGTTGAACATTTTTTAGATCTTCATACCGTGGCATGTTTTAATGCTTTTACGTGTTTATGTTTAGAAATACGTCAATATAGTTACCACTTTTTTACTAAGAGGTTTGAATGGGGCTTGAACCAAAACTTACGTGGCAGGAATATTTGTTGTTGAAAATAAGTTGAAATTTTAATGAAAAAATAAGTAAAAATTGCGTGTATATAACTTACTGTATATTTAATTTATTTACATAAAATGTATATTTATTACATCGTTTCTCTAAATAAGTTAGAATACACATGGTGGATTTTTGAGATGGGGCAGTAAGGGTAGGTCCTACCTTAACTGTTGTAGCTACACGAAAATTTTCTGAGGAGACCGTTCTTAGCTTTTTGACCTATATTTACAGTTTTTTTAAACTGTACAATCACCAAAAAATGGGCTATTTACAGAAAAACTTTTTTCATGCTAATCGGTCCTATTTTTATAGGGACCTATACACTCGAAAGGACCGAGGTTAGAGTACTAAAAATGTCAGAAATCGCATTTTTTTTGCCATACATTTCGCAGGAAATCATCGTGACTTCGAAAACCTTTTGCAAGAAAAGAGACTCCAATTTTCTTTTTCTTTGAACATAACTTTTATCTTCCCTTATAGCCCCATCTCAAAAATATACCTGTATAACAATTTAAAATTTAGACATTTGTATACACTTAAATATTATACATTTTTAAACTATTTTACATACACTTAACGTTCATGTTCTATTTTTTATTACAATCAAGTGAATAACTGAATTGATATTTTTCGAAATTCCATGAACGATAAACTCTATCTAGGTATATTTCTTATTGTATCTAGATTAATTATATCTCATGCAAGAGTTTTTTACACTTTAGCCTCTAAAAAGCTCAGAGTTAATTAATAACTAACGTCAAATTGCTAAGGAGCTTTGGGATTTTGTTGTAAAAAATTTAAATATTTATTAAATTATATCAGTAGTTAAAATCTCCTTTAACTGTCAAAATGGGTTTAAAAAAAAATATTTTATTGAAAATCCTTGACCTCAGTGGTCGGCAAGTCGTTGGCGTAAAGAGATATTAGGTAAAATCGGCCAAAGTAGTGATTTTTTTTAATTAAAGGTATATTCCACTGAATCTACTTGATGTCATTATATTTATGTATTGACATGTGTGCTATTCATATTTAACCAATCGGTAATTGTAAAAATAAATTCTTAACGCGATTTAAAAGTCTGTACAAATAGTTGTCACGAATTTTATCTTTGAAATTAGTTGCGATATGTATCGCAAAAAACCCTTAGGAATCGCCTTTTATTCAATAAAAATAATATTTCAATAATATTTTATATATATATATATATAATAATAATTAATTAATTATCGATAATTGTTGTATTCGTTTTTCTTTTCACACTTTTAAGAGATTTATATAATTTTCCAATCTTACCGTTTGAAACTTTCTTACAGATAAGCCGTCCTTGTACGAATGTTTCCAAGTATCCAATATAAAAGCGTAATAAACTTCTTAACAGGCCTTTTGGTGTAGTGGTAGTAAGCCTTGTTATTGAACCGGAGAGGTCGCGGGTTTTGCAAAAATAGTTTTAGTTTAAAAAATGTAAATAATTCCAGTGTCTCCACACGTCGTAACAATCAAAGTGAAGATAATATAGATAACGTAAAACTGAAGTGAAGGTAAATCAAATATCTCCAATTTTATGATTTATCTTTTCTTCATTAGTTTATTACGAGTGAAGAAATTAATGAAAGTGGCAATACTAAAAATCAGGCGATAAATATGGTGCAACGTTTGAAGTGCAATTCAGTATAAAAAGTCACTTGGTAGAAGACTCTCATCTTCAAGTAGTTTCGCTGTATCAAGTAGGTGGTTCTGGTAGCGGTGAATGAGACTCCTTGTCCTTTCCCGGAGAACTGTTCGTGGGATCTCCATCACCGCTGTGTCCGCTGTTGATCGCTACTGACGTTAGCGGCACCTTGAATTGATGTTACAATAAGTATTTACATAATATTTTTTATAGTAACACAGATGATGAAGCTGTACATACAACATAGTACAATTCAGAAACGGAAGCTATCATTGAGAGATCAACGATACATCGCTGTCATCTCATCATGCGTAGATAAAAATTTATTGATAGAAAGTTTACGCCTCATGACTGACTATTTAAAAAAAAAAAATCTTACTTCCCTGTTACCTATGTGTAATTATAAATAATATCGAAAAAGTATTTAGCAAACCTTGCAATATCAGCAGAACAATATAGTGTTAAAATTACAGATCTGTCAATAGTTAAATAGTTTGTAAAAAAATTATTAAAAAGGAAACAAAGAAACCGACTGCAACAAAAACACTTGAGTAAAGCAATAATTTTTCTATTTTTGTTTTTTATTTGATTCCCAGACGTCGTACTTAAATATTATATATGTCTATGTCACTCCCAGAATTAAGACGAATCTAACGTCACCTCGTATGTTAAAACCATCAAGTCCTTTAGATATTCGCTCGAAAAACATAACCCTCCTTTTTCGCAGTCGGGTAATAAAAAAAGTTGGATAGTAAAAACTTCTACTATATTTTCGACATTATAGGAAACAGCTTGCTCTTTACGTAGTACCACGTCGAAAACGCCCATAAATACTTATTTATGTGTACAATTATGGACCCGTTCTTTACTATATTTAAATCATTTTTAAAAGAATTTTGTATTTAGTAGGAAATAAAATGAGATTAGTTAATATGACGACAATTAAAAAAAAAGTTGTTTAGCTTGATACTTATGTATGTAATTTAAATATTCATGCTAATCTTTTCACAAAGTAATCTCTGTTTTAAGTTACCCTCGTCGCTTGAAATTTGGGTTCATATCAAGATCAAAAAGGATTTCGTCCTTTTATTCAGATACACAGTGGTACCTTACTGGCAGACTAGATGAATAAAGATAAAGGGCACATACTTAAAGTCTTGTTCTCGTGGAATATTAAACTCATCAACATCTACCGAAATTATTATTTAAAAAACATAATCCGAAAAAGTTTTGAATAAAAAAAGCAAAAGTTCGGAGAAAATAAGGAGGTGGTTTTGCAACCAATAAAATTTACGCAGAAATAGAAATACTATTCAAATAAATGAATAGAAAAGCCGTTGTAAATCTTTTATACGCGGTATAAATTATAGGAATTATATCGGCGAATTCGATTAGAGCAATGAAAAAAGTAACAAAATATAATGGGTGTATTAGAGTTACATACCTACCATAGATACAGCAGTGCAAATGTGGGTATCAGATTGTCTAGGAGGAAGTGACAAGGCTGCGTCGAATCGCAGGTCAAGTTGCAGCATGAACACTGTCGCCGAGAGAGTCATTATGGAAACCGCTAGCTGGGCACCGGCGACACCGATACAAGTGGTGCTGTTACACCTGGAACAGTCTTCGAATGGTACAAGAATTCAAAGTGATATTTGGTTTAATATATTTTACTTCACTGCATAATCTACTGACTTTCATTGAACATAAGTTGAAAAAATTTAGGTCATCTACCAATGATGATTGGGATTCCATCTATATAATCAATTATACAATTTTACTTAATCCGTTTTTTTAATATAACTAAAGTAACACTGGAGGTATCGCGAAAGCGTTGCCGATCTTGAAGGACCTCTGGAAACTATACTCATCTCAGAAACACATCACAAGGTTATTTGACTGCGATCTTCTGTAGGTTGGACATGGTATTTGGCTTGACTCTTCCAAGTAGAGAGAAATATCTAAAGAGTTCTTAGTGCCCTACCTCTGCTCTTGAACCTCCCTCTACAAGGAGCTCTGGTATCCTTAGTCACCACAGAAACACAACACAGGATCTTCTGCAGGGTGAAGGTATTTCACTGGTCGACCTATCCCAAGTAAAGAGAAATATTCGAAGAGATTTCGACTTGATATTATGAGCCCAAGACACTCAAGTAAAACGAACAGAAATCCCATATACGTGTTATTTTGATGATTAAGGTTCCTTAAAATATTATAGACGCATATTTTATATTGTATGTCAATCTAGAGATGCACGTGATGCAGTCAAACAAAGCATACATTTTGTTGCCAATGATTTATATATGGGTAGTTATAGAAATTTGAAGTATACTGCGTCATATGGAATCACTTACCCAATATTCATCAAAGATCTGATACAAAATGCAAGCATAGCTATATGAGCTCCAACCGCAATTATCCACAGTATCGTCAGAGGTACAGCAGCACAAGGTGAAGGACCCAGTGCTCTCCATGGTGCACCCCAACTTCTCGATGAACTTCTCGAACGGGCTAGAGTCCACCCACCAAAACCGCGGCTGAAGTAAACTGACGTCACTGGAAACATTTATTTTATGTACTACTGAATTTTACAATTTTGTTGAGTAATAGGCAAATGTATCATCACAATTTGTTATGATAGGATGTAATTGTGGCCAAAGATGCTAACAATTAAGCTTAGAAAAGGAGCTGACTCGTGAGTATTGCTGCCGGAATACACCGTTTAGCGTTTGGCGACAGATTTTGAATTTGAGGATGGTAGAAAATATCCTACCAACCATGCTATGGTTGTGTAGTTCTCAAGTTCTTATTCTGAACAAAGAAACGTTTTCAACTAACGTTTGGTGTAGCCAGTTTTAATCTTGTTTAGTTGAAGATATAATACAAGATAATTGGTATGGTTCCCCGAGTACTAATATTAAGCTAACACATATTTGCCCTAAAATACTATTTACCTTAATCATAAATAGTAATGTTTTATTATACACACATATAATATAATATTTAGACCATTCTTAATGTTAGCTATTTATTCCAGCAGCACCTAAAATTTATTCAACTTCTTTTCATTGAACTCTGTAAACAGTAATGATATATATTTACGCTTATTTTTAACGAGATATGTATATAAGCTTCTATCATGTGCTTTTGGTGGGGTCTTGATTCAGCATGTGGTGTTTTTTTAATGCGTAAACTTATCTTATTTAGCCCTATATTATGTAACTTTGGTGGCATTTTACGTGATGTAGTTTGGTTATTGTGGCCAAGTGAAGTGAATAATCTTATAATAATAACTATGAATATGCATTTGAAGTTGTCAAAAATACTCCCTGGATAGTTTCAACAAGAGACCGCCATCTTGTCAGACTTAAAAAAATACTCTATTTACATGACGTTAGTAGAATTGTGAATGAACACAGTTGCCATTACATCAAGTGATATATATATGGAACCTGTAGATATAAGCAAATGGAATACTCTTCGTCAAATATAGTACTTTGTTAAATGCGTCGTAGTTAATATTATATTTTCGTTGCCAATTATTTTATTTTTATATTAGTTAGAAATATTTATGTTTATTTAATATGGCTCTAAAAGGTCAGAAAGGTATGCTTCTAATCATCTATGGGAATAAAAGCGAATTTTGGGCATAGCAATAGATAACTCGCGGAGAAACTTTTCTGTTAGTTATCTCTTAAACAGATTTCTGTACTTCTCTTATTTCACAGTTTTCATTACTATAGTAAAATATTTCTTTGACCCGCTTTTAGGCTATTGAATCTACATTAGTATAATTATCACGAGTGACATAGTTACAATATTAATAGGACAATTATGGGACTTTTGGTTTACGCGGCAGTATTCTGCTGTTATCCAGTATGAAGGTTTACATTCTTCTCTTATTAACTTTGAAATAAAAACTTAATAACTTTGAAATAAAAAAAGGAAGGAGTTACAATTTTGTATTAGATAGATGCAGGCCTTGCATTGTTTCTGTCTCAAGTTTGTAGTTAAGAACAAGGAATAGCTGAGGAGGTGATTCGTCTTCGACCTCAGGTGTGACTGACTTTCTATTGGATTGATCGTCTATTGTACTTTATTTAAGCTATACAGACTGTATTAGCTTTGTATTAGGTGAATCTAATTTCCATTTCTTACATACATAATGTACATAGAAATTGACGAAACTATATGGTATGTAAACAATTAAAATATGACTTTACAACAGTACCAGTCAATATTTAAAAATTGCAAAATATTCATCCGAGATTGCGTGCACACGTGTACGTTTGTGGTTAACTTCTTCATCTATTTTTGTTTTAAGATGAACGTGTTTTTGGAGTCGTAATCGTAAAATGTTAATATCATCCAGTGTTATTTCAGTTCCGAGTTGGTGATAACTGAATGTGTGTTCGCAACTCAATCCTACTACCGAGTATTAATTCCAAGATCACTTTATTATATTCTACATTTTCTTTTCTTACTAGTGATTCACTAGTGAGAGATGCAACAATTGTGTATATTTCGAATTCGTTTAATTTATTATTAAGACTTTTATTTATATAAATAACTAAACGCAAACATTACCTACATTTGTAGGTAATTATTATTAATAGTTATTGTTTAATTTATTTTTAAGACAAATAAGACTAATATTTTTATTTCATATAAGTATTAAAAATAAATTAAACTGATTATATTATATATCGATTAAAATGTAAAAATACAACTGTAGGTAATGTTTGCGTTTAGTTATTTACCACAAACGAAGCAAATCATCTTAGAAGTTTTGCCATTTTGTATTATAAATAATTTTTCAGTAATTTTACAATCTAGCCTGCTGTATGCTAATAATAATGAAATTTTAACTTAAATTGCTAACAACGCTATATCTTATATTATGGCCATTGCGTTCACTAGAGTCTATAATAGTGTGTTCATTTAATAGTTTTAACTACTATACAATAAAGTTCACTATACTTGATCAAATAGCTTAGTCCTTTTTAATCTTTTCACAACTTTTTTATACGACTATGGTGGCAAACAAGCGTACTGCTCGCGTATGGTAAGCAGCTAACGTAACTTATGGACGCATGTCACATCAGGGATATCACTTTCGCGTTGCCGACCTTGAATCCCCTTCCCCTAGGGACTCTGGAAACCCTACTCACCGCGGGAACACATCATAATGTTATTTAGCTGCGATCTTCCGTAGAGTGGAGGTATTATAGGTTCTTACATATGAAATTGGCGTTTTGTTGAACTGGCTACTTTGATCTCAAATATCTGGCATTTGGTTAGGAATTCCAAAGTCATATTTATTTCAAACTTAGACTTGTGTATTTGTATTCCGTATTTAGTGATTTATTTGTTTTTGTACCATTTGTATTTTCTTTGGCATCGTTTCACAAAATAGAAAATTTAAAATATCGCGTTATTTACAAATATAAGTTCCACACTGACTTCAGTGCTGCAGAAACAGCTCGAAGGATTAAGGATATGTGTTGGGAAGCTACTGTAAAATAAAGCGCGGTAAGTTTTGGTTACAACGTTTTCGTTCTGGAAATTTTGACCTACGAAACAAACCTCGTGGACAACCGGAGACCTTAGTTGATAATGAAGAATTAAAGCTGATCGTGGAAACGGATCCAACGCAAAACACGTCAGAGATAGCAGCAGGCTTCGGTGTGAGTGATAATAATAATAATTATAGTAATTATTAATAGTAATAATTTTAATTCACTTGAAACAAATTTAAAAAGTGAAAAAACTCGAGAAATCGCATGAATTGACTGAAGCACGCCAACAAACACCTATTGAGTTCTGCATTACATTACTGAACCGTCACAATAACGAGGGAATTTTGAATCGTATTGTTACTTGTGACGAAAACTGGATCCTTTACAACAATTGGAAATGCTCACACAGTGGTTGAACCCATGAGAACCGGCCAAATTCTGTCCCAAGCGAAAGTCGCCTCAGAAGAAGGTACTGGTGAGTGTTTGGTGGACCAGTGCTGGTGTCATACACTACAGCTTCGTAAGATCTGTCCAGACGATAACGGCAGATCTGTATTGTCAACAATTGCAAACCATGATGGAAAAGCTAGCCGTTAAACAACCGAGACTGGTCAATATCAAGCCCACTGCTGCTTCCCAACAACGCTAGACCCCATACTTTACTACCGACGGTCGCTATATTAGAGGAACTGCAGTTGGAATGTCTCCGCCACCACCATACTTCTCGAACCTTGCTCCAACAGATTACCACTTTTTTCGGAATTTGGACAATTTCTTGCAAAGGAAAAAATTAATTCGGATGAGGCTGTCCAAACCGCCTTCAAGGATTTTATTGATTCTCGCTCCAACAATTTTTTCAGCAATGTTATCAATGAACTACTAGCCCAGTCATATTAGGGCTTTCACCTCGGAATGAAAGATAATAAGCTGCAAATTGGTATGAACCTTTGTTTTGTCATTCTAAATGTTGTCTCAAAAGTCACAATCGTTATCGTGTCCGCGTCTCAAGATATTCAAGGTCAAAGGTCACAAAAATCGGTTTTTCGCGAATATCTGGCTTCCTATCGGTTAAATGAGATTTGCATTTATTATAAAAGTTGTAGGCTATACAATTCCCTACAACTTTTGTTTAAACTTTTTTTTCATACAACCAACCGTTTTGAAGGTAGAGCGCGAAGAGTGCACATCGTACAGTCATATACGGCCTAATGCAAGGTCAAGCGTGAGTTATGGTTATCAGTACGTTATAAAGTCAATTATTTACTTGGAAATTATAATTATTAAACAATGCCTATTATTTATGTACTAACTATTAATTATTTATATTTAATTAAAGTAAGTAACTTGATTATTTATATATAATTATTCATATTTAACTATTTAAGTATAAAATATTAGAACCTCAAGAATGGGGCTGGATGCTTGAAAATGAAATCCTGGAGCCCATACGAACGTTATTACCTCCAGCACCAGCCGAACTACTAAACGTAATATTTTGCAATTGCAAAAATGGTTGTGGTTCCCGCTGTGGATGCAGAAAATCAGGGCTACAATGTTCTTTAGCTTGCGGCCAGTGCAACGGACAAGCTTGCCTCAACGCTTCACTGTATCCAAGTAATCCCGATGAAGAAAATACATATGATCCCGATATTCTGGAAGGTTTGGAGATGAACATGACAGATAATGAGGATGATGACAATGAATCGAACATTTTTGAGCGACAAGAAGAAGAAGACGACGAAGAAGAAGAAGATAATTAGCTTCCATTTCCAATTTCATTACAATTAAAATCAACAAAGATACTTTTGATATTTGAACTCACATTTTGACAAATGTATATTATGCCGTATTTACTCTTACTATCATTTTAACTTAAAATAAAACTAAAATATATAATCCAGAATTAATAATATTTTATACTTAAATAGTTAAATATGAATAATTATATATAAATAATCAAGTTACTTACTTTAATTAAATATAAATAATTAATAGTTAGTACATAAATAATAGGCATTGTTTAATAATTATAATTTCCAAGTAAATAATTGATTTTATAACGTACTGATAACCATAACTCACGCTTGACCTTGCATTAGGCCGTATATGACTGTACGATGTGCACTCTTCGCGCTCTACCTTCAAAACGGTTGGTTGTATGAAAAAAAAGTTTAAACAAAAGTTGTAGGGAATTGTATAGCCTACAACTTTTATAATAAATGCAAATCTCATTTAACCGATAGGAAGCCAGATATTCGCGAAAAACCGATTTTTGTGACCTTTGACCTTGAATATCTTGAGACGCGGACACGATAACGATTGTGACTTTTGAGACAACATTTAGAATGACAAAACAAAGGTTCATACCAATTTGCAGCTTATTATCTTTCTTTCCGAGGTTGACCCCTTTTTTTACCTAATATGACTGGGCTATACCTATAATATGGTGAAAGTGCATAGATAATAACGGTACATACTTCGAATAATTAAATGTATAATTTAATTTAAAAAAAATTCGTTTTACTTTTTCCGCTAACGCTAATTTCATATGTAAGTACATATTATTTCAAAGTCACGCAACTCTAAATAAGTAGAAATTTCCAAATATATTTCTCTGTGTCCTATCTCATAAGTGCCTATACTGTCGAGAAGCTGGATGACCTCGACACTGACATGATGTAGAAGTCATTGTTTATGAGGTGGAAATAACTGTAAATAGTCATAGGTAGAGAGCTTTGCTTAAATATTTATGAAACGCGAAACAGCTGTGTATAATAAATACTGTTAATTACGTTTAGTTGGAAAGTGAGTGAAGCCTGAATTAATATGTAAAATTCAGTCGGCTCTTTATAACAACTGGAGAGTACGCAATAAACGCCCGCTTAAATTACAAAGTTGAATAGATTTTTTTTATTGTTTTTTTTTAATATATCGATTTTAAGGTGTAATTGTTAAAAATATCGATGTTCATCATCAAAAATCATTTTCCTAATAAGTATTTAGAGAATTAGAAGAAATACTGTATACCCATGTAAAAGACAAAAATACAATATTAAAATATTTTAATGAAACTATCGAAATTAATTTCTAATTATATTTAAGCATTAAAGTTTCAATACTTTTATTATCCGTTATATTCCAAATGACTGACTGTTAAAAACAATAAATTGTACAAAAACATTACATGCGGTTTTGTACGGACTACCATTATTTACTTATTATTATATATTCAAGGAAAATTGTACAAATTTTTTCAACGTGTTCAGATATATGCATCATTGTAATAAGTATCGGAAGATTTTTCTTTCAAGTAAGTAAGTGAACGAAACGGAAGTCATTTTGCCGAGGAACTGTTCTTAATGAGTTTTGCCGTCTCCCAACGAGCGATATATCAATGGGATGAAATAGTTCGTAAAGATTTTCTTTTTTCATATATTTTAATTTAAACTACAAATGTCAAAAGTCATTAAGAATAGAAAAAAAAATTAAAATGAAATTTAGAAGATCTTGATATTTAAAAGAAAACTTTCAAGTTAAGTTCAAATTTTTAACCGACTTCAAGAAAATGGAAGGTTCTCAATTCGAATGTATATTTTATGTATGTTCAGCCATAGCTTCTTTGTTTATAAACCGATTTAGATTACTGTTTTTTAATTAGAAAGAGGATATTTCAAGGGTGGTCCTATTTTTATTTAATTGGCATTGGACCTTCAACTTCGAAGATACAGCAGAGAATTCCTCAAAATCATTGATTTTAGTTTTCGTTTTGGTTATATGATTTGGATTGCAAAATAGTATGTACAAACCTGCTGCTATTACTGTAATGGCTCCAGCCGGAACTCCTAAACCCAGAGCCAGCTTTTGTCTTTCCTCCAGCCACCCGACGGCTCCTACCACCAGACCTCCGATGCCACATACTATCTAAAACAAAAATACGAGGCTAGTCTTCACAATAATTTCAATTATGATGTTGACTGAATTAAGTTAATCATAAATTAAATAATCTTTGGCCTAATGTACATCACAACTATTACAGTATTTGTACTTTTTGTAGTCAAAAGTGCTTTTAAGAAAAATCTACCGAGTTCACAATATCATAATTTGTTAAGGTTTTTAATGAAGTTCCTTAACGCGACTTGGATTCGGGTCGACATAGGATTTGGGTTGTACACAGTTGCACCAGTTAGCACCATCAGTTCACACTCTTCGGTCTCGGAGAGTACACATTGTTTTTGGTTTTTATTACTTTAATCATTTTATATTCATTTCAATTTCATATTAATTGTGTCAAATTGCCGTTCCCTGCATGTGGTCAACTATTTCCTCGTTATTCAGACTATATCAATATAGCTGACTATATTCATAACTTCAACCTTTCTTTAATATTTCTTTTTTTTTTGATATTTCGTATTTATCAACTTTCAGCGTTTGGTGATAAGTAACAACGAAATCAGCAATAAATAAAAAATAACAGATTTTCGCTAATTTTTAGACAACATTAAATAATTATTTGTGACTTAATGACATCATTTATATGCTAATGCTCCATCCGTAAATGGGTGGAGAGAAAACAAGCATGACACATACACGGGTAATTTGTGAATACATGAGTAAGTTAAATTTTCACTTTGACTAGCTAAATAATGTGTAGAAAATTTTAGTTAGACTGGAATGAATTTAAAAAAAGATTTCGTAGGTTCATATTACATAAACGATTGTAAATGCAAATTTGGTGTAATGAGACGAAATTAAATGCTAAATAGTATTTTCAATCTAGTATTTTTTTGTGTGTATCGAACGAGTTCTTCCCATTTTGAATACTCAATGCCTAAAGAGAATATATCTCATTTAAAGCTGTCTTTGAAACGCAGCAATGGCTTAAAAACACGATATGACACTTTTCAAATTCATTTGCCGTCCTTGTGGACGAGACTTTCGCTCTTCAATTGGTTTATATGCCGGCTCGCTGATTTCGGTGCGAACTTACCTAGAGCTACGTTCGCAGTGTTTTGTAATTGGTTCACATTATAGTTTAAACGCTCGATGAAGATGGAAGAAGTTGCTGTAGCAATTCGCCTATTCTTGTAAAATATTGCGTACATATTCTAAATACACACTCTATTAAAAGTATAGTACAAATTAAATAGTTCTAAATTTTGGTTCAGCTTGAATGTAGTCCAGAAATATCAAAAAGAACAACTATTTAGCCCTAAATCTTTAAGTACACGTTTTGGTTTACAATGATTACAATTAACACAACATTTATATTCACGCGAGAAAAATGTCTTTATGACGTTCTTTAAGCCGTCTGTTATAGACGTAAAAGCCATTGATGATAATGAAATTATTTCTTACAATTCTCCAGTTTTTCTCCGTTATAATTACCAAACCAGATTTAGGAAGCATAAAAATCAACATCCTATAAATAAAGTTGGTCTACAGTAACGATGAAATTAGGTAGTGTGAGTTTCTGCACAGTTTCTCAATAACAAACCACTCACCTGTAGTACTCTAACCCTAAGTGCTACAGCAAAAGGGTAAAATTGTGCTCCACCAGCTAGAGGCAGTTCAGCTTCATCGCCTTTAGAAACGCCGCTTACCGCGCTGCAAACAGAGTGCTTGCGGGACCACATCGCAGTCTTCGCATGGAGAACTACACAAAAAATAAAATTAATGAAATGCCAAATATATGCCAACATTAGGAGTTTGGTTTAAATCCTCAAAAGATCTCTTTACTAAAGACATGAATACAGCTATAAAGAGAATACATTTTGTCGTATATTCCAGGGGTGCTCGAACGTGTAATGTCGGCAATCTACCACAAAATATTTTTAGGTAGCAAGTGATCGACTGCCTGAAATGGATGTTACTACACTTTCAAATACTTATTTAATTTCCAATAAACTTGCTGCTTCACGAACTACAAATGTTCCCTGGATGTTGATGCATGGGAATGCATATTATCCGCTTAATTTTCATAAAACAACATGGAGTTACCAAGTGCCAACCGCAAGCAAAATTACAGGATGACTTCGATATTTACATTTCATTTCTGAAAGTGTTGACCCGTACAAATAAGTTGATTCGAACAATCCTGTTAACTGAACAGCTATTTCTTTCATACGCGAATATTTCTCTTTAAATAACAAAATTTGGGAAATTATCTACGTATTTTGGACTAATTTTTTTACGTAAGACTTTTAAGGTATTTTACACTTTTTCATAATACCTACGATAGACTTGGAAAGCTCTACCGATCGCCTGTTTTGAGTAGCCCTGGTATAGTTTTCTATAAGTAAACCTTTCAACTTAATTGTCCATTTTCATTACGTAAGTAAACTGAAACATCACATACGTTTATTGTTCACACATGTTTATTGTTTAGACGACCTTAGTCAACAGTTGGAAATAGGTTTCATGCAGGTCTCAACACGCGATTCAATTCCCTCGTGAGATCATTGCAGTCTGCTATTGTCGCTAATCTATTAGCAAAGTTACTTACTAAGAGAGGTCACAATAACTTTTCGTTTATATATAAATTGCATTTGGACCTCCTTACGTTCAGTAGTTACCGATTCTTAGAAAAATTAAACCCTACAGGTTTGGTGTAAGTTGAAGGCCGTGATTTTTGAAGTGTTTTAGGCTGGCGAAATATCAATTCTATGTAAGTAAGTTCAAACCCCGGGTTTTATTACGATATTTACCAAACAATTGGGAATTCGTATACTGATTTAAATTGGTAATACTTTCGGCTAACGGTGATCCAAAATGCTTGAAAAATGTTCTGAATTGAGTAGCATTGTATGTGGGAAAATATAGAAATGTGGATTTTTCGGCATTTGAAATCGACAAGACGTCGCGGACGTGCGTGGTAATTAAGCCCTTCCCTTCACTCGCTAACTCGAGTAAATTAAGTCAAATAAGATCAAGAATTCGAGTTAAACTACAAGAATTTATGTTATAATATTTTGGTATACAACATAATACATGGAAAAAGTATTACTAATTATTAATCTCTAGATGAAAGTGGAATGTTAAAAACGTATCTAACCATTTCTGTTGTGCTTTTTGATGGCAATGAGGAAGCTGCTGATTTGATATCATAAACAAAAAATATTTATTGTTTAAATGTTATGTTTAATGGCAATCAACAACCATATTTATAATAACTAAGATTTACTTTTTACTAATTAAATTACCGATGAAATAACGAGATAAATTTTTGACCAGACCAGACTCATTCGTGATTCTGGGCCAGATATGATGACGATGTTATGTAGTAGTCATTACAGACTAGATTCATATTAATAATATAAGCTAATCTTATCTGGGAATAAAAGCTGAAAGTGCGCAGTTTTGACATTCTGATATCAGACATTATCTATCATGAAAATGCTTTTAGATAAAAAGAAGTGAAGTAGGTTTAGGAATAATAAATGATTATTTCATGAACTTAGAATAAATGAGAAACGAAAACTAGATGCTAAGCTAATGAAATTTGAAGATACGGAGAAAGATGTATTACATTTGCGTATGCAATGGGCAGGCTATATACCTGATATACGTAGAAAGGTTCGAGGATACAATTTATTTAGGAAAGTGTTAATAATTCTTAACGGCCTAGTACATTAACCAAATAAAAAATACTATTACTTAACTTAAAAGATTTTAATTTGACGTCACCTAGGTAACATGCATTTTTACTTAATTTGGTAAATATTGGTAATCAATTCATACAAAAATTCTTTATAAATTGATATTTTAAAATATGTTGGGAAGCATAAGCGGTATTTTAATAGATTTGCCTCGTTTAGCTTCTTTTATCGTCTGTATCTTGGTGAATGTTCTTAATAGTTTTTTGACCTCATCCCATCATCTCCCTTCCACTGTATATCCACACGGACTGGTCTATAGGGCCACATCTATACGGTGCGACCTTTAGGGTACGAACAAAGAAGTTTGCAAACTTTTACCTTTACCGTACCTTGGGTGTAGAATGGTCTCATAGCCATTGTGTTCTCTCCTTTTTGCGAATTGTATCGTATTTACCATTACGTGTTGTACAGTAATTTTCCCAAGCTAGTATAAAAATGGTTTGTCTCGATTGTTATTCTAGAACTGACTATACTGTTAGCCTTAGGCGCCCTGAAGCCGCTGCGGCTTTTACAGCTTCACCGGACTTGAGCTAATTTAGTTTGCAACTTTCCTATGTTTTTTATTTTTATTTTGATTTTGTCATCACAGATTGTCATATACAGTTTTATTAGTGATATGCAAAAAAACCAATTCATGTGCTAAAAAGGTTATGAAAACGTGAAAAATATTAGATTAACACATACGTAGCCATTTATCACGTTTTTACGCATTAGTCAGTAGGATTAAGTTATAGGTACTGTATAAAGAATAATCTTATGATAGCTCTTCCATCACTTCGTATTATGGATATATTATGGACTGAGTGGATGGAGTTGGACTTGCAAAATATTTCTTAGAAGGTGCCATATTTATTCATCGTCTCATACTTTGCGTAAACAACGTATTTGTTAATTATGCAAACACACGTTTAACTTTGAATTAGCCAAATTTATTCCATCCAGGTGAATTCGGCTTACTTGTGTTATATTGCTTAAAAGTTTATTTTGTTATTGAATTTTGTTTGGGTTCGATGATAGGGTGTATATGAACTTTACAGAAATGTTATTATATGTTTATTTAGTATGTTAAGTAGGTACGAAAACTGAATGAACAATGTTGGATGGGAAAGAAATTTACATAAAATTTCGATTATTACTCAGTAATTAAGTGTCGAATCGTAATTTTATTTTTACTCATATTATTCACAATTCTTATAGGGTATCGAATGAGCAATTGTATAAAAGTCGATCAAGTTGTTTTCGATTTAAATCCCAGGACGTACTAACAGATAGGCAAAAAATATATCCGTGATATCCGCCATATTCGTTATCAGTGGTCTTTATAATACAATTATGTCTATCAATAGATCTGAAAAAATAATACACATACAGGCAGAACTACAAAATATTCATGTAAATTATGGCTCAAATAAAAATAAGATCGATTTATCCAATTCAATTGAACGAATTTTGGGCGAAGTGTTATAAGGCTACTACTATACACATTATGCCGTTGGACCGGCCGCCGGGTATGCCGCTGGGCTGGTTGTATAAGCCAGCGGGCTTGCCGTAAAAAACGAGCCGCTGGCAATTGTTGCAACGGAAATGATCCGGCTTCTAACGATTTCTGTAGTATATGCCGGTGGCATACCCGCCAGCAGTGCCGCCGGCATAATCTGTAGTACGCCTTAATGGTTGATAGTAGAGAGTCACTGGATGAGGTAGATGTACTCTACAATGAGTAGTAAAATTCGAAAAATTATTACTATAGTATGATATGATATAAGATCGTTTTTAAAATAGTCTAACTCGCTTACAGCTACGATTTTAATCCTGTGCACATTGCACCACCTACAAAATGTGGATAGATAGATACATTGACTGATGATAATTTTGTTTTAGTTTTCTTTAATTATTTAATCTAATTAATATTATAAACAAATTAAAATCTGGTAGTTTAAATAATACCTACTTAAATGAATTAAACTTTCGCTTTACTTAGCCTTGCTTTTACAAATCTGTAAAAATTTAATCACCGATTATAGTATCTTTATTTAATCTATTTTGTTAGATGAAAAGTCAGCTAAAGAAATAAGCAACGCTTCAGTGTTTATAAGTAAAGCCGCTAAACTTCATTCGTATAGTAAAATATCCTTAAACGTTAATTCGCCAAAAAGAAACATAAAAAGTACAAAGGAGACAGCAAAGATCAGCTAAATGAAGAAATACTGCGTCCATTAAAAGAAATACCTTTGAGAGTTGTAAATGAAAAACTCTTTCAAGTACTGTGACTCAAAATTGTTTAGTTATTTATTAGGTATTTCGAGATTTTTTTGAATGAAGTAATCATATTTTATTATTCACTTCATAAACCACTTGGCATATTCTGATTACAAATGTCATATCTTGAAAACTTACGAAGAACGCCTTTCTTATTACAAAGTTAAGTCACTTCGTACTCATAGAAGGAACTCTGATATCGTGTTTCTTTTCAAATTGCTACATGGAATCACAGACTCCCCCTATATTTTTGAACGCATGAACTTTTCGATTCGACATTAGGGACAGTCGCCTGCATAACAGAAAAACTTTTTACTTGCCTTATTGCGGAACAAATATCGGTCAACATTCCCCAGTATATTGTATGTCCTCTTTCTGTAACGCTGTTCGCACAGAGATTGATATATTTTCAGGTTACCTCTATTAAAAATAATCTTAAAACACTTTAATAATGTAATTTCTAGGACCTTAGTTTTATTATGGATTAGTTTATTTAGTTTTTGTACCGCCTAATGTCTTTTTTTTATATCTTATGTGCATGCTGTGTTTACAAATAGAAGAGTGTAATCATCGCATGACTTTACAATATTGCTCATTTCGAAGTATATATTTAGATTGTAGGAAGTTTTGTAGACCAATAAATTAAAAAAAAAATTGTTATATTAATACACATAGCTCGCAACCCTTCTAAATAACGTGTTTAATATTCGTTTATGGGACAGCCACACAAATACCAAATATGTATATGCTTAGACATTATACGTAAGTACATACGTATGACGGTAAACGAAAAACCAAAATGAAATAAACATAATTTAATTTTAAGATCGAGGAAGAATTCGAACGTGTTCGGAAAACATCGAGAAGTAACTTTTGATAATAATATTGCAATGGTTCTGTAACAAAAATAAATACTAAAAAAATATTGACTAAATTTTTGATGAAATACTGTCCATAAAATTTTCAGAATATATTTATTTTATTATTATTTATTCATGTAGAATTTAAACCAAGAATTGGACTGTTCATTTAGATATTATTATTATTATTTAGACTTATTGCTCTGTAAAACATTGTCTTTGTTTGCCATCTAGTAACTAATGTAAAATTATTTTTGGAGTTTATTTCTTAAGAATCGATTTTCATAAAATACATCCGGTAGGTATGGAAATTTTATGAGAAGTGAAATTAATACCAGCGTTAACTAAAAAGCGTTACGTTTTTTTTGCGCAACGTACTACGGTACTGACACACACTTTTTTATGTATTATTTATTTTAGTGTTATCTATAAGCTGATACGTAACTGGTTTTCATTATTTTAATTACACTTAATGGTGAGTGAATTACTGATGACAAAATAATAATGTATTACTGTACGTATTATGCAAACAATTGGACGTTAGAACAAAACACTTGTGTCTGACTGGATCGCGACCACCATACATCAAGTGTAAGACCCGCCATAGTGGTCACGCTTAGGCCTTGTCCAGAAGGGGCCATTTTGTCGCGAATCATTTCGCGCGAATTCATACGCGCGCCCCGTCGGCGTGATACTAGAGCTCTATACATTGCGTCCACAAGTCACGTGCGTAAAATCGCTTTTCCCGCGAATTCAGATACTAGAGACTCCTTGGTTGCGTCCAGTTCATCCACGAAATTCGAGCGAGTGGACGTATTTTAAAAAATGGAGCTATAAAATTTCTATACAGAAATGTTTATAGATGAAATAGAAAAAAGACGGTAATATAGGATTTGGCCTCTTCTGCATACGGGAATAGAATTTTATTATTTTGATTGTATTAATATTTTATTTATTTGTAACTTTTATAAGTAATCTAATTTATTTCTGGATTTAAATTAAATCCCAGACAACGACAAACGTGTAAAACTAAGCTATGCCACTAACCAATTAACATTTAATAGATTTAATAAAGCCATGTTATGAATTTAACTAACTATGTGTAACCAACGATTTAAAATCTATAATAAAATTACTGTTTTAAATCGATCGATTTTGTAGCCCCTTTTTTAATCAACTTAAAAAACGGAGGTTATCGATTCGACACGTATGTATGTAATGATATTGGAACTGTAATATATTCGCATAATATGATAATCTATTAGAGCTTCAAACCAAATATACAAATATTGCCTGAATCCATCCTTGAATGCTAACGCGTTAATTGCTCTTTCTGGATGCGACGTACGTACGTATACGCGTGAGATGATTCGCGGCGAATTCGCCCCTTTTTTTTTTTTTTTTTTTTTTTTTTTTAGAACTTACTACACTGTTAGCCTTAGGGGCCCTAAAGCCGCTGCGGCTTTTACAGCTTCACCGGACTTGGGGGCGAGCGCAGAGGGCACTCAGCCGCGAAAGTTTTGTGGACGACTCGCACGAGGGTGCCAAAGTGGCCGGACCTCGGCTCGGGCGGTCGCCGCGTTCGCAAATAGGTCGCGATCTAATCGAATCCCTACACCTACGATTCGAGCTAACTAATTTATACACATAGGCACGTTCCCTTCCTCCTGGGAGGAAGGAAGGAACCGTGCGTATGTGTATTCAGTAATCGGAATGTTTCTACACTAACTAGCGCTAACTAACTAGCGTAAAAAAAGAAAAAAAAAAGGTCCCTCACAGAACCTATGTACCTGTGTGGTGTGCACGTGTGTATGTTCATACGTGTGTAGTGTTGTATGTAGGTAGCTAAGTGATGCACGTACAGTGTCACTTGTATCGCGCGGGCGGTTGCCTGACCCAAGGGTTTCACTCCGAGGAACGGACCTAGGCTTGGGTTACCGCTAGAGAGGGTGGACGTGACGGGTGTGCGGGAGCGAAGTTGACCGCCCGCCCTCTGCGGAGAGAGCGGTGGTTACGCGGGCGTGGGCGCTGGCACGCTCTGTTTGGAGAGACGGATGTGTAATATTTATTCGCATTTTCGATGTGATCGTCGGGATCAATAAAAATGTTGCGCGGCCGGCGTTTGCACCGGATGTCCGTGGGTGCCGGAACATAAGTGGCGGCTGTTTTTATTAACGGATTCGCGTGGTTCGACGCGGTGTCGAAATACGAACGGGAGAGCTGTTTAACGTAGGCATGTATCGAAGGAAGCTCCATATCTCTATGGAGATCTACGCTTCGAACATACCACGAGGCCCCGGTGAGACGATAGAGAAACCTATTCTGTATCGATTGTAACCGTTTGAAACTCGACTCGGACATATGTGCGAACACGGCGCAACTGTATGTCAAAATTGGTCGAATACACGTCTTGTAGAGCGTGAGCTTATGTCGCGTGGACATTTTGCTCACCGAACACAACAGAGGATGCAACCGGCCCAGGACCCACGCGGCCCTGTTCCTAACCTTACGGATGTGGGGTCTAAAAGAGAGCCTACTATCTAGGGTTACCCCTAGATATTTGGTCTCTCTTACGTACGGAATCGGATTATCGTAGAGCTTAACAGGTTTAAGCTTCCACGGTATCTGTGACGAATCTGCATCGAAGAGCATCGCGGCGCTCTTCGAGGGATTGACGGCTATTCGCCACTCGTTAAACCACTTCCCGAGAGTGGTCACGGCGCGTTGGACTTTGTGTCTGAGGTCGGATCTATTCCTATCTGAGGCATATAAGACTGTATCGTCAGCGTATAGCCCTACCTCGACCTCCGGGAGTCGAGGTAGGTCACTGACGTACAGGTTAAATAGGCTAGGAGCCAGGATCGAACCTTGGGGAACGCCTGAGCGTATTGGACGGGGCGTGGACAATTCACCTTCCACTCTATAGCGAAAGGTGCGATCTGTTAGATAGTCGCGAATTATTTTAATTAGCCTATCGGGGACTTCAAAGTGATACAACTTGTAGATCAATCCCTCGTGCCAGACCTTGTCGAAGGCCTTGGCAACGTCGAAAAAGACCGCAAGTGTACGGCGGGGTTTATATAATTCAGCAAAATTAAATGCAACGTGCTCCGTGAGGCGGTGCACTTGATGAGTGCAAGAATATCTAGCACGGAAACCGAATTGCTCAGGCGGATAGAGGTCTTTCTCCTCTATTACTGACTTGAGACGGTTCAGAAGGATCCGCTCGTACATTTTCCCTAAAGTATTTAGGATTATATATTATTATTTTCAGTAGAATAAATGAGTAACAATAACATAGTTTTTTAACATTAAAATATACATTTTCAATTTGATATCTATAAGACTATTATGTGAAAAATTCTTATTTATATGTATATAATACATGATATTCTGTATTTAGATAATGTTTTACACTCCAACTTTACTTAGATAGGCGTTTTTCTTTTTTTGTAAGTTATAGAGCTAAGCTCCGGTCTTCCAGATATAGTATATTTTAGTATATTAAGGGAGCAATTTGGGAGATGAAACTTTGTATTTAGATAATGTTTTACAATTTAGTATATCTAGATAGGTGTTTTTTTTTTTTTTGTAAGATACCGAGCAGAGCTCGGTCACCCAGATATTTTATATTCAAAGAGCATTGTAAAACACAGAAACTGTTTGTGCTTAAATTTATAATTATAGGTGCTTAAATACTTTATGCTTAATTAAAAAAATGTCTTAAATTAGTAGAGAATAAAAATAAATCAAAATATAACTATTACTTAAGTATCTATTTTATGAAAAATGTGGTTATATTCATTTACATATGTAATACTAGCTGTGCCCCTCGGTTTCACCCGAGTTTTTATCCAACAAATACCGCGCCGCCAACGCGACGGACCCGTGTAGTCTATCATAATTGATATCACTTCCCGCAAGTACAAATTATTTTAATTTTTCATTTTCTCCTGAACTATGTGTCCTAATTACATACTATAAAAAGAAAAATTTAAATTGTTTTTATGATGAAATAACTTTGTTCGTAAGGATTAATATAATAAGCCTAAAAATAAAGCTCAAAATAAATTTTTAATCTTCAACATAAAAACTCGCAAAGTACCTTATTGTGGCTTATGCTATTAAGAAATAGGCATATGTTATCGGAGACTTTTTTAGATATACTAAAGAACAATATTTTTGTAGAATATTATATTTACGTATCACTAACCATTACGCCAGCACATGCGGATAAAGTAGTTCGGGAAGACTTTCACTTCGACTTACTTAAACAAAAATCAATATTTAAGGCTAGCTGAGAGGTATAGCTTAGTTCCAGATAGCCTATACTATTATTCGTGAATCTGGCTATCATATACAAAAAGAATTTTTCGAATCCGACCGCTACCAGTTGTCTAGAGATTACCATGTTTAAACAAACAGACAAAAAAAACTCGTCCGCTTTACTAAATTATTAATAGTATCTATACACGGACTAACCTCGGAACACGACAAATCAAACGAAAATCATACATGTGTTTAATACTATGTGTATGATGGTCGCGATCCCTACCACCTCGCTATATTACTGTATATACACTGACTAATATCTGAACACGATAAACCAAAAGAAAATTATAGATGTTTTTTTCTTTCTCACTGACTATACTGTTAGCCTAAGGGGCCCTAAAGAAATAGAGCCACTTATGGCTTTGACAGCTTCACCAGGCTTGGGGGCGAACGCTTAAGGCATTCAGCCGCGAAAGCGTGAGCAACATGCGCACAAAGGTGCCAAAGTGGCCGGACGTCGGCTTGGGCTATTACCGCGATTGTGAAAAGGTCGCGAACTGACTAATTCCCTATCTGTAGAAAATTCGAGCTACACTAACGCATACATATAACATGTCCCTGCCTCCTGGGAGAAAGGAATGAACATGTGTATATGTATTTAGTATTCTGGAAACATGATCGAAAGTAACTATCGTAAAAAAAGAAAAAAAAGGTCCCTTACAGAATCTATGTACTTATGTGGTGTGCACGTATGTATGTACATATTGTGTGTAATGATGTGTGTGGGTAGCTACGTGATTGCAAGTGCAGTGTCACCTGTATCGCGCGAGCGGCTGCATGACTCAAGGGTTCTACACCGAGGAAACGGATCTAGGCTTGAGTTGCCGTAAGAGAGGGAGGACATGACGGGTTTTCGGGAGCGAAATTAGCCGCCCGTCCCTTGCGGAGGGAACGGTGGTTTCGCGGGCGTGGGCGCGAGCACGCTTTTTTTGGAGAGACGGTGTGAGTATTATTCGCATTTTCGATGTGATCCTCGGGATCAATAAAAATGTTGCGCGGCCGGGCGTTTGCACCGAGATGTTCCGTGGGTGCCGGAACATAAGTGGCGGCTGTTTTTATTAACGGATTCGCGTGGTTCGACGCGGTGTCAAATACGAACGGGAGAGCTGTTTAACGTAGGCATGTATCGAAGGAAGCTCCATATCTCTATGGAGATCTACGCTTCGAACATACCACGAGGCCCACGGTGAGACGATAGAGAAACCTATTCTGTATCGATTGTAACCGTTTGAAACTCGACTCGGACATATGTGCGAACACGGCGCAACTGTATGTCAAAATTGGTCGAATACACGTCTTGTAGAGCGTGAGCTTATGTCGCGTGGACATTTTGCTCACCGAACACAACAGAGGATGCAACCGGCCCAGGACCCACGCGGCCCTGTTCCTAACCTTACGGATGTGGGGTCTAAAAGAGAGCCTACTATCTAGGGTTACCCCTAGATATTTGGTCTCTCTTACGTACGGAATCGGATTATCGTAGAGCTTAACAGGTTTAAGCTTCCACGGTATCTGTGACGAATCTGCATCGAAGAGCATCGCGGCGCTCTTCGAGGGATTGACGGCTATTCGCCACTCGTTAAACCACTTCCCGAGAGTGGTCACGGCGCGTTGGACTTTGTGTCTGAGGTCGGATCTATTCCTATCTGAGGCATATAAGACTGTATCGTCAGCGTATAGCCCTACCTCGACCTCCGGGAGTCGAGGTAGGTCACTGACGTACAGGTTAAATAGGCTAGGAGCCAGGATCGAACCTTGGGGAACGCCTGAGCGTATTGGACGGGGCGTGGACAATTCACCTTCCACTCTATAGCGAAAGGTGCGATCTGTTAGATAGTCGCGAATTATTTTAATTAGCCTATCGGGGACTTCAAAGTGATACAACTTGTAGATCAATCCCTCGTGCCAGACCTTGTCGAAGGCCTTGGCAACGTCGAAAAAGACCGCAAGTGTACGGCGGGGTTTATATAATTCAGCAAAATTAAATGCAACGTGCTCCGTGAGGCGGTGCACTTGATGAGTGCAAGAATATCTAGCACGGAAACCGAATTGCTCAGGCGGATAGAGGTCTTTCTCCTCTATTACTGACTTGAGACGGTTCAGAAGGATCCGCTCGTACATTTTCCCTAAAGTATTTAGGAGACTGATCGGGCGATAGCTGTCGGGAAGCGACGCGCTCTTGCCGGGCTTACGGATACCTATGACTATGGCCTTTTTCCAGGCGGCTGGAAAATGGCAGTGGGCTATGGCTACATTGAAGATGCAGACCAAAAGAGCTATGAGGCGATCGGGAAGAAGTCTAAGTACTTCATTCCTGATCCCGTCGGGACCTGGTGCTTTTCTAAGCTTAAGGCTTTTTATAATGGAAAGAACCTCCTCAGACGTGACTGGGGACAGGGAGTCTGTCGCGGGGAGCTTATCCAGCTCCCGCACGCATCCATCGATACCCTCGACCCGGTCGGTATTTGCATCGACACTGTTCGGAGAGCACTGGCTCTCCAAACAAATGGCGAGGCACTCCGCCTTGTCGCTGCTATCGAAGGCGAGCGGTATACCGGGACCCCTCTCGAGGGGGGGCATAAGATAAGAAGCCTCTATTTTGAGGCTGTGAGCTAATTTCCAGTAAGCCAGATGCGACGGCCTTAGCCCTTCGACGAGGGCGTCCCATCTGTGACTTCTGAGTTCTAATATACGGGCTCTAACCGATCTTTGAAGTGCGCGTAAACGTGCGCGGTTTTCCTCGGTCGGATAGTGGTCGTGCGCACGAGTCGCCGCGTTCTTTTCCGTCAACAACGCCCGCACGTCGGCAGGGAGTACGAAGCGGCGATCGCTCGCCTCTTCGACCTCTCTCGAGGCCTCTCCGATGCCGGCCTGCAGGTGGTCGACCAGGGAATCGATCGCGAGATCTACGTCCGCAACGGACCCCAATACGTCCGGGATCCTATCTAAGCTGGACGAGGACGGCCTGTCCGCAAGATAATGTTTTAGCTTGGCATAGTCAACCACTTGGACCGAAGGAGGGCTAGAGTCGTCTGGTTGACCTAGCTGCATGATGACCGGACGGTGGTCGGAGTCGAGCTCGTGTACGACCCGAATGAGTCGTAACCGAAGCGCGATACCTTTAATGAGAGCTACATCAAGCACTGTCGGCATACAGTTGTCTTGAAAGTGGGTGGGAGTGGGTGGCGCTATGACATCAAAGTTTAGCACGTTCGTTAGCTCTTCGAGTTTAACCCCATTACTGGAGTCTCTCCAATTGCCAAACGAAGTGTGTCCACAATTGAGGTCACCCGCTATAATGACCGATTCACCGAGCGAAAGTAGCTTTTCTAGGTCAGACCTGAGAGGCTCTTTCCTCGGCGAGAGATAAACTGAGACTAACGTTATGGACGGGTGGTCGGTCATTCCTAGTCTACACACGGATACTTCCATATTGGTAAGTATCGGAGGATCTACCGGCGTACAATATAACGATCGTTTGTAATAAATGAGAGTGCCGCCCCCGCGGCCGGCCCGGTCATTTCTTACAATATTGTAGTTCGCGATTTTTGGATCACGTTTAGCACGCTTTAAGAGCGTCTCCTGCACTAAAAGAACATCTACTTGGTGATCTTTAAGAAAGGTCGCGACGAGATCACGCTGCGGATATAGGTTCCGTGCGTTAAAAAACGAAAGATTTAACGCTTTCGGTTTAAACTTTGCCATTGAAAGGCCCTAAGTTATTATTACACGCCTCACGGTCGAGACGTTGTAGTGTCTCTGAGAGGCGGGGGAACGCGCAAGCGGTCTTGATGAGACCGAAGCGCTCCAGATGGTCATTGTAGTCAATGAGCTCGCGGATATCGTGCTCGCGAAGGAGCAGTATCATTAAGTCGTTACTATTAACGACAACATTAGCGGGCGCGCGGGGCGCAGGAGCGCGGGGCGCGGGAATATCCATAGCCATAAGGGGCTGTGGATTGGGGCGACGGGGGCCCCATGCGTTCTGCGATGAACGCACGGGTTGCGGTTGCACCGCGCGGGGTGCGGAGAGGCCGGCGATGGCCGGGGACTGGCGCGGGACCGGCAGCGCAGGGAAATTCCTGACGCCAGCGGGGTTGCGCTTTGATGGCTGAGGTGGGGGGCGCCGCCCGGGGGGCCGCCTGCCTCTGCGTGCGTGGCCGCGTGGTACGCGGGGCCTTGGGGCAACCGCGATAATTCGCGGGATGCCCCTCCTCCCCGCATAACACGCAGCTCGGGGACGACGGAGTCACGCTCGCGCGTGCACTCCCGTGTGGGGTGGTCCTCTCGGCACTTTACGCACCGCGGACGAGAATGACAGTTACGGGCAGCGTGCCCGTACAGCTGGCAGTTGTGGCACTGCGCAGGCTGGTGGTTTTTGTGTGGGGGCTCCACGTTAATCCCGGAGAGCCCGCACACCGTCTCTAGCTGGAAGATGGCCTTTCCCTCGGGGGAAAGGTCCAATATGGCCACTACCATTTGTAGTGGCCGCTTATCTTTACTGTACATCCGGTGTACTTCCCGGATGGGATAACTTTGCTCCTTGAGCGAGGAGCACACCTCCGACGGGTCGAGCTCCACCGGAATGCGGCGGATGACCACTCGGAGGACGCGCTCCTCCGCGAGCGAATACGTATAAAATTGCAGACCTTTCTGCCGGAGGAGGGTGGTTAGTTTACGGTGAGTTTCCGAAGAACTCACCGAAATAGAAATCCCGTTGACTATGTTTCTAGCCTTGTGGTAGTCGAGTTTGAGTCTGCGCATCTCATTGCAGACTCCCATCCAGGCTGCCTTGTCCCGGATTATGATTGGAGGTGGGGCACGCTCTTTTTTCCCGCCGGCGGGCGCGGGGAGCTGGGAGGACGCGGGGGCGGCGGCGCCCCTGACTACTGCCTTAGCTATTACCTTAGGCGCCGGTTGAGCAGTCGGACTGCTACGCGCCGTTCGCTTACGCGACGCCACGACGGTGAAGCCGTCGTTCTCGGTATCTATCTCCGGAGATGGATCCGGATTCGCGGGCGAGTCTTGTTCGACCGGAAGGGCCGAAAACGAATTTTTCGTCTTTAACGCGGTTTCCGTGGATCGCGCGGGACGGACGTACGGACTATTTTTGGTAACCCTAGATTGTGACCGCGAATTTCGCGGCCCTCGCCTGACGGAGGCGGGGCTTGACCCGCGCGATTGGCTAGTCGGGACAGGGGGCGTGGCCGTAGGCGCGGCCATGGCCCCGGATGACGCGGCGGACAGGCGCGTAACGCTGCGCGCGGGACGTTTGGGCGCGACGCCGACTGGCGCGGCGCCAGTGGATGTAACGGTCGCGGCCGTGACATCATCGACCGCCTTGCTACCTGAAGCGGCCGCCTCGCTACCTGAAACGGCCTCATGACGGGTCGCGGTCGCAGCGGTGCGACGCACGCAGGCGTTCTCAGGTAGATTACGGTATTCCTCGTCTAGAGAGGGACACCGTAATACGACGAAATTTTGATAGCGCTGGTATTGAAACTCCAGCGCTTTCATCCTGGCTTGCAACTTGCCTATGCAAGTGGCCAGGTCGGCAACGTTATTTGCCATGGCGGCAGAAGAGGGAGGACAGTGGGACATTTTTATTTAATTTTAAATTTAAAGGCCTCCCTGCCTTAGGGGCAGGGGGGTGCGCCAAAAAATTTAAAAGACTATCGGAGTCGGCAAGAGACCTGTTGTCAAGGTGCAATGACAAACAGGAAGGACCTATCAACCCTAAGGAGCCCTAACAAGCCCGGGGCCGAGGACGCAGACCGGTAATTAAACCGGGCTAGGCCCAAACAGGTTCCCGGGGATGGAGTGTGCAGGATCGGAAGGTTTGGCAGGAGACACCTGGGGCAAGACTATGCGATAACCGCAAAGGCCTAGATTCCCAGGCCCGTCCGAGTCTGGCTGTTTGCCTCTGAAGGAGACAACCAGCGGGCTGCTCGGGTCACGCCCCACTTGCCTTCGTTGGCACCGTCAGGTATCCAGCAAGTGACCACAAAACCGTGGATTTACAAAAAAAAAACAAGCAAGTCGCACCGAAAAGTGCGGTTTACCACGCGAGCGTTAGACACCAGTTGGTTTACGTCGTAATTGCAACAATATATTTGAAATAAATTCCAAATATAAGATCGCAACAATTAAGTCACGTGATGGTCAAAATTGAAAACGGAGCGACACGTCCGTTCGCAACAGTGACCAAATCGGAACTCGAATTCGCCCCTTTTTTTTTTTTTATTATTTTTTTTTTTTTTTTTTAGAACTGACTACACTGTTAGCCTTAGGGGCCCTAAAGCCGCTGCGGCTTTTACAGCTTCACCGAACTTGGGGGCGAGCGCAGAGGGCACTCAGCCGCGAAAGTTTTGTGGACGACTCGCACGAGGGTGCCAAAGTGGCCGGACCTCGGCTCGGGCGGTCGTTGCGTTCGCAAATAGGTCGCGATCTATTCGAATCCCTACACCTACGATTCGAGCTAACTAAATATACACATAGGCACGTTCCCTTCCTCCTGGGAGGAAGGAAGGAACCGTGCGTATGTGTATTCAATAATCGGAATGTTTCTACACTAACTAGCGCTAACTAACTAGCGTAAAAAAAAGAAAAAAAAAGGTCCCTCACAGAACCTATGTACCTGTGTGGTGTGCACGTGTGTATGTTCATACGTGTGTAGTGTTGTATGTAGGTAGCTAAGTGATGCACGTACAGTGTCACTTGTATCGCGCGGGCGGTTGCCTGACCCAAGGGTTTCACACCGAGGAACGGACCTAGGCTTGGGTTACCGCTAGAGAGGGTGGACGTGACGGGTGGAATTCGCCCCTTCTGGACAGGGTCTTAAGTATGTTGCGTTCCGGGATGAGCCTGCATACATTCAGTAATTAAACGGGGTGATAGATATTTGCATAATATGATAAACCTGAAACAGTGACTCTCTTTCGATTTAACTCGTTTCGAGATAAGCAGATAGATAGCAGTAACAGCGACGAGCGGCGATGGACTGTCGATCTCATAGTTATTTTTGTTTTTGGACTGTACTATGCTGACCATGTTAAACTGCGTCACTTTTACGTGTTACTAAAAAGTTAACTGATTTGTGTAGTCTCATCAAAATGTATTTATTTCATTGATTGTATTTTTTTCTTATTATTAGGTACTTTATTTATTAATTTGAATCTTTTTAATATAATATATTTCCGTTATTATCGTTAGTGACCTATATAAAATCGGACGTAATATAATAAAAATAGCTTTTCCCGTAAAAATAATATAAAATAAATGGAGATAAATATAATATTTGCGTCTCTAATTGAGTTTAGACTCCTCGCGTCGTGCGTAATATAATTATATTACGAATATTTGTAAATTGTGAAAAGCTTTCAGAATTCGCATTACAAATGATCTCTGCATTTAAAAAACTCAATTTGGCTGCTCTTTTTTTTGAAGTTTCAATTTAACTAGCTTGGTTAGTGAGGGTCAAATCTTGAAATATAATTTCAAGACAATTGCTCCTAACCGATTGAAGTGAAATTTTGCATACTTTAGTTTGGATGACAAGACATGGTTACCTAAGTGACGTCATTCTAAACTCAATAAGGCGGAATAGTTACTTTTTGTGCACACCCATGATATGGGTATCAAATTACAGGTACAGAAGAATAAGAAAAAAATAGTTATTAATCTAAAACTTCTTAAAACTTAAAAACAAGTTTTTATTCAATATTTCCATTAGTTCAACTAAAATGAAAATAATAGTTTTACGCTAGTTCTGTGTTTAACGTTATTTATATCGGTAAATAAGTTATACCTAATATTAAGTATAAAATCTTGTAGCGCAAATAAAAAAGTGAAAAGGGGATTTCTTGCATGTTACTAATGATTACTAAAGTGTATTGAAAATGATGGCTAAAAAAGCAAAATAACTCAAGCTCCGAACTAACCAACCAAGCGCAAAATGATTGGCGATCACATCTCTAAGTACTATCATTAAAATAGCCACATAAATAACCAGGCTTTTGGGTAATTTACAGAGGCAATTAATTTCGTTCACCTAATAGTCTTTGAACGGGTAAACATATTCTTTATAGTTTCACGTCAAAGTTACGGAAATGTGCGCAATTGTAAGTACGTACAGTATATAACGGCGATTAACGGTCTGCATAAATATCCATTCACGTTAAGCTTGACCAACCAGTTGTTGTAAGAGAAAGGAACACACCGCCGGGAGACGGGTTGTATAGAGTTTCACGCAAGGTAAGTATAAGGTATTAGAACTAGATCATTATTTTAAATTGGCCACACCGTGTTTTAGACTTAGTGAGACCAATATTATTAATAATAGTACATTATTGAAAAGGCCGTGAAATAGGCAATTGCAGGTCAAGTATGAGTTTGATGGCCGAGCCGTAGCCGAAGACTTCACTATTATGAGTCAGACAATTGCCATTTCCGCAGGGGCATATATAGTTCTTTTCTCTAGCATGCATAGAAATATTGTCATTATTATCGAAAAAAAGAACACGTGAAGTATAGAATTTCCGGACGAAGAAAATGAAATCCATTGCGGGAGCGTTTTTTGAATTTGGAACATTACAACGCTCCAGCAATGTTGAATGAAACGGCGTGCTGGGGTTATTAAATACTCTTTGATTGGATCTCTTTTATCATTCTTGGCATGTCCGTAAATTCAATACTTCGCTTGTTTGAGAAAAAGTTTTTTAGGTACCTAAGAGTGTTATGTTAGGTTTTATAACAAGATCCCTAAGCACGTTACTAATTTGCGAGACAATGAGTTCGAAAAGCAAGTCAAGCACGTTATACTGTTAAAAGGTTTATTATAGGGTGGATTATTACGCGAATGATAATGATGTAGAAATGACTCTCTGTTCATCCAGGAAATTATCAATGTATTTATTTATTAACTATAAATATTATTATAAACTGCTATACGGGAGGATCTGGGTTTGATTTCCAGGTAGAACAGAGTGCTATTGGGGTTTTCTATGAAATTCTCAGCAGTAGCTCGGAGTTTGGTTTTGTGCCCGATTAATGGCAATAGGTTCGCCGTCTATTATATGAGACCTAACAATATACCTGGCGAACTGTGGTTGTAAATTAATACACCTCTGTCTAACCCTTCGGGGATACAAACGTGATGGTAAGTTATGTATGTAATATTATTTAAACAGATGAAATAATAAAGATAAACCCGATCTAGTTTCTTGCCAACTCTTCTCGATGACTGGGATGTTTTTTGAACCGGTAGTAATGTTTTGACGTTCATAACATTTTTATTTTATTTTATACGCATACACACTAATCATCAGCGCTGAGATTTCATGGCAATAAATAAGAATACGAAATGAATCTTCCTATTTTTATTAGATGTGATTTTTATTCCAGAAAATATTTACCATTGATATAATGTTGTATTTATAAGATACGGAAACGTACAAAATAATATTATTATTATGGTAAACGAAGATATTTGTTTAAGTAGCAAGACAATAATAAATCTTATTTTCGTAAGACCAAATTATCTACACTTCACCGTCACAGACAGAACCATACAAATCGCATGATTGGATCGTTTGGCTTCCGTTGATTACCAACACGTTATTTGTTACTGACAACTTATTTATTTCCTCTCCAGATAATTAGGAGAAAATCAATTTGAATACATAATTAAGTAAGTAACTACGCTTTATGTTACATAATTTATTACTTCGATTTATTGTATTTCGTCGTATTTGTCATACTTGATCACGCAACTGGACTTGAAATTGCTTATCCACATTTATACCACCTTTTGAATAACTTTTGAAATTAAAATAGTACCGGTAATCTATATAATCTAAGCAAAAGCTTTTGGTACCTTTTTAAGCATATTATGTGCACGGAAGACTGTCAGATTTGTCATGGTTAAAGTTTATATGAAGAAGGAGTGCAGAAAGCTAAATTTATCTATAATATCCATTACTAATATATTAAATAAAATAAATTAATACTGCGAATCCTAAACCGACACTTAGACCCCCCAAACAAATGTCAAACAGAAAATAGTCTATGATTAAAAAGTCGAAGGTCGAATTTCAAGCTTAGGGCGACCGCTAGTCAATAAAAATATATATTTTTATACCTTTTTACTTTAGTAGAATTTTAGTTATGAAATTTGTTCACCACATATAATTTGAAAGCCACTATTAGAACACTTATTAAAAATATTACTGTCACTTATGAGAAGATAACCTAATGACATTAAACAGTGTATACATTTTATTGAACGATGACGTGACGTTTCCTATATGGGATTCCAATTACGTGCGTGACCCACAGAATAAAAAATCGAAGAAAAAATCAAATAAATGATTAATTATTTTTTCCAGTTTATATTGTTTTCCGTTTTTTTTTTCAATATACCAAGATTATTAAATAATTGACTTTAATTTTTTAAATATATTATCAACTAGCGGTTTATCTATACTGTAATCATTTTTATAAAGCGAATAAGTTTTTTGTTTATTTTTTTAAACACGCTAATCTGTGTAATTATCTGTCGGATTCGAATTTTTTTTGTATATGATAGTCGAATTCACGGGAAACCGTATAGGCTATCTCAAATTAATAACACTCATCTAGCCTAATATATTAATTTTTGTTAAGTAAGTCGGAAGTAGAAGCCTTTCCGAACAGTTTTATCCGCGTGCGATGGCATAATGGTTAATGATATGTAAATATAATGTTCTACAAAAATATTGGATTTTAGTATATATAAACAAAAGTCCGCGATACTATATACCTATCTCTTATACATAAGCCACAATACGGTATTTTGCAAAAAAAATTTTTGAAGGTTAATAATTGATTTATGAGCATTATTTTTAGACATCATAAAGACAATTTTAGGAAGTTGGAATTTGGATTTGTTCAAGAAAAATTTAAATAATTTGTACTTAGGGGAAGTGAGAACAATAATTATGATATATTATGATTGGCGGCGCGGTGCATTCTGGGTAAAATTAACACGGGTGAAACCATGGGGCACAGCTAGTAAACTCAATAAATATCAATCCTAGAGACACTACAGTTGCGTAAAGTTAGCAACAAGCAACTTTAATATAATTATATTGCTCACTTTCTGTGTCTTTTTTTTTCTCAAATTAAATTTTGTGACTCAACATCTTTATTCCAATCTACATTATAATTAAATACTCACTTATAAGCCTTAAATTATCTGAAAATCAATCCATTGAGAAATAATGATCGTAATTGAGGTAGGTAAATTGGTACATAAACATAAAATGACTTATTATGACACAAAATTTCAGAAATAAATATCTGGGGGTTAACAAGACAGTTTTTAACAAAGAAGAAAACACACTTCAATGATGTAGAAGAGTTCCCTTGTATATCTTCGAACTTGAAGGTCCAATAGCAATGTAATTAAAATTGGAACACCCATGAGGTATCCCCTATCCAAAAAAAAATCATCATCCAAATCGGTTCATAAACAAAGACGTTATGGCGGAACATACATAAAAAAAATACATTCGGGTTGAGGACCCTTCGTCTTTTGTTACAGTCGGTTAAAAAGAAAACCAATTTCAATGATTTTGAAAAGTTCCCTGATGTATCTTCGAAGTTGAAGGTCCAATGCCAATGAAATTAAAATGGGACCACCCTTGAGATATTTTATACATCTATACCTTTTTTTGTTGTCGGTTAAAAGGGGCTCTTAATGCTATTGATTTCTTGAAAACGGTATTAACGATTTGTATGAAATTATCTATATTGATAATTTAGTGCAATTAGAGGGGTAGGGCACAGATAAATTTCTTTAGAAAAGTCTTCTATCAGTGAATAACAGCCCGGCTGGTGGAGTAATGGTGGTGTCCCTACAGAAGATCGCAGCTAAATAACCTTGTGTTGTGTTTCTCCGGTGAGTAGGATTTCCTGAGCTCCTTGGTCCCTTGATGCCTATGGTATTACAAGCGTCAATAGGCTATGTTAGCCACTTCCCATCAGGTGGACAGTATGCTTGTATGTCAACTGAGTTGTATTAAAAAAATCCTATCCAAGTTTACCTAGATAGCATTTTTTTTTTCGATACACCAAACTTTGGTCTCAAATATAAATATTTATATTTGTCGTATTATTCCCTGACAATGCATGGCAAAGGTTAAAAATAAATATGAGCTAATAAATCATTATAGGAATACTCTTCTAAGCCCTTGGATTAACGGATACGTATGAATATTTTGTTTTCCTAATACGCTATTTTCGTTTGCGTTGGCAGCAAAATGGGGTAGTATTGATTGATTGATGGTTTTGTTTTGTTCTTACAGTTATACATTCCTATGTAGACTTCGTTATGAGTGTACAAATACGAAGAGCTTGACCATAAATTATTACTGTTCTGTACTCTAAGTGATTTATAGAAGTAATATATTGAATGCTTCTAATAGATTTATGAATATCAACGGCTTTTCGATTCGGTGGCCGCGACATGCTGAATATCGTTCTATGATTATAAAGAAATGATGTTTGATAAATTAACAACACATGTTTTTGAAATCATGTTAAGTATATAGTAATATTCAATTAGTAGAAATTGTCAGCTAAAGGTCGTAGATGCTCTGAGATATCATTTCTAATTCAAAGCAGATTTAAACCTGACCTAAATATCGATCGTTTGCCAGTATACTTTTACTATATCTCGTAACACACGTATTTGGTCTCGATAAATATTTTCTACCGAATTACACGATTTTAGATAGAGAAAATTGAAATTTTTACTGTATACGTTGGTCTTCTGGGAAGGAATTTGTGGAATGGTCCATCTATTAAAATATACAGGATCATCATTACAATTTCAGTTAATGGGAAATAATTCGTTGCGTCTAATTTTATGCTTGTAACAATTCTAATTCTGGGCTCTTTTTATTTTAGGCGACTTTAATTTACCTCACATTTCTTGGTGAAAGAATACTGTTTCTCACTTCTTGTATCCTCTTGAAGTTTGTGATAATAGATCTTTTATTATTTTAGAAACAACGGCATTATGCAATCTTTGCCAATATGATCATTATATTTAACTCATATGATAGATTGCTCCACTTAATGTTATATAATAATAACAATATCATTATTAATTATGTTAAGCCTCTCAGTAAACATGATAGAATATTATCCCTCAATTACCATTGAAATTGAATCACTTAAATGAGTATCAATAGCTAAAGCAAATCTCAAAGATTTTAAATTGAATTTTGTAAAAGTAAATACGAAAGCATAATTCCTTTAACTATGTCATACAACAGTGAAGTTACCACTGATACGCCAATGATATGTAAATTATTCTCTAAATATTTTAAATAAGTCTATGAATTTACCCTTACCTGAAAGATATATCTGTGTACACAATAAGCAATACAACCTTAATCAAATATATATCTCAAATAATGAGATAATTTAATTTAAAAACAAACTTGATCCCAACAAGGAAGCTAGTCCAGATAGTATATATAACTTCTTACTTTATTACGGCTTGTGCTCTTGAAATAAGTGTACAGCTAGAGATAATACTCAACAAATCTGTAATCAATAATTACCTACTATATTAAACGCAAAGAAGTCACCAGAGATTTTGGTGTTATGTTTGACAGTATCGCCCACACTACGAACATACTAATAAATAAAAGTAATCATTTACTTGGTTACTTAGAAATTTCACAGAACTACCACTTTTCTTTATTTATTTATAACTTTAATTAGGCCTATAATCGTATTCGTATGTGTAGTTTGGTCTCCATACAATATAATTTATACAAATAACATTGAACGGATACATAAACGCAGCTTCAAATCACTTTGCCTTAGACATGGGATTAATAGAACACTGGCTAATCAACTAGAAAGTGCCAATTACTTTAAAACCTCCTCTCTCTCTGGTAGATGGCAAGCAAGTGAATTAATTTACCTACATAAAATAATTTATTCTAGTTACTATATAGACTGTCAACAACTTCTAAGCATGGTAAACTTCTGAAGCATAGTAGAATATGGAAGTAAGAAATACTTTTCCTTTTCCATAATTTAGTTCTGTATTTAAGTAACAAATTTTTGTGAAATAAATACAACTTCTATACTTTATGTGCGCTTATAAATTTTGGATTATAGGCTAGCTAAAATATGTAACATTTTAAATTTATTCTTGTGCTGTTATGTGTCTATATTAAAAAAAACCGTGTTTGTTCAATCAACGTCTGTGCTCATATAAAAAGACAGATATGTACCATAATTGATTAGTAGCCCGACATAGTGATTGTATTGTACCTCATGGTAAGCAGAGTTCAATCTAAAATGCTTACGACCACCGGAAGATCTACAATCCATCGTTGTCATGTCAGCTTGCATGCCTCTCGCCAGCTGATATACTAAAGAGAGTTATTATGTGGAGCTTATTGTCATGTACATTAAGGTCGCGATTCAGTGATGTGTAGATCCCTATCATCTCGCTTGAGTACTGGATGTACACCGTCTGATTCCAGAACGCGACACGCTTTAGCGTGCCACTATTATGACTATTACTCGCTGAGACCAGCCTTCTGGTTTTCAGTTTTTGTGACTGTATTATGTGTGCACTAAATATGTCTTCTGGTAACCACACCCATAATATATGGTAACTTTAGAAAGTAATTAATCGACTTTTAATTGTGACTTTCAAAATACATCCGATAAGGCTGATATTATAGTCACGCTTATAGCTCTCCGCAAGGAGTAATGGTGTTCTGTGCTTGTAGCCGCGTGTGTCGTAAGCGTCGTGAGCGCAAATGCGACAAAAGTTTGTAGTATCTACTCTCGTTTAATTGTTTCGCGTCTGATCCGCGCTTTCGGTAAATCGCGCTCGTGTCGCCAGCGCTTCCTGTCCGCGCACGGTCGGCACCTCTACTGCGGTCAAAGAGCATCACATGAGTCACATCGCCACGCTGATTGGACGTGCCGCTCGTTGTTGTCTCTTCATATCCCCATTTGTACCAGAGAGTACCCCCGCGAGAGTGACAAAATTCGTTACACTTTTTTTTTTCTGACTGACTATACTGTTAGCCTTAAGGGCCTCGGAGCCTCTGACGGCTTTTACAGCTTCACCGGACTTGGGGGCGAGCGCTTAGGGTACTCAGCCGTGAAAGTTTTGGACAACTCGCGCACAAGGGTGCCAAAGTGGCCGGACCTCGGTTTGGGTGGTTATCGCGATTGCAAATAAGTCGCGATCTGACTAATTCCGTATCAGTAAATTCGAGCTAACTAACATATACGCATATGCATGTTCCCCTCCTCCTGGGAGGAAGGAACGAAACATGCGTATGTGTATTTAGTGATCTGAATGGTTTTTCTACACTAACTAGCGTAAAAAAAAGTTCCTTACAGAACCTATGTACCTGTAAGGAATGTACGTATGTACATATGTGTGTAATGTTTGTATATGGGTAGCTATGTGTTGCACGTATAATGTCACTTGTACCGCGCGAGCGGTTGCCTGACTCAAGGGTTTCACACCGAGGAACGGACCTAGGCTTGAGTTGCCGCTAGAGAGGATGGACGTGGCAGGTGTGAGGGAGCGAAATTTACTGTCCGTCCTCTGCGGAGAGAACGGCGGTTACGCGGGCGTGGGCGATGATGTCGCTCTGTATCGCGCGAGAAGGTTGCCTGAGTCAGTACGCGTTAGCTTCCTCGACTTTGTCGTCGGGGTCGGTAAAAATGTTTCGCGGTCGGCGTTTTTTCCGTGACGCGGTATACTGTCAGCGATTATCCCGTGAGGCGGTAGGATTAGGGACATACTCCTTACACAGTTTGTGCGGGCTTTTAATCAGCGCCTACCAAACGTGATGACCGTAAGCGTCTCTATAAAATCAGCCTAAGTGTTTGTCGGTAAGAATTAGCAAAAGAAAGTAAGTACTTAACCCAGTTCAGGATGATATGAAAAGTAATGATCTAACACTCGAGGGTCCTAAAGAGAAAGAATAGTAGTGATAAGATATAGGTAAGAACGCATTACACATACCAAGATATTTCTAAGTCTGTACCTATAATAAATAGCATGTGTTAACTGACATTAGCAAAAGAAAGTAAGTACTTAACCCAGTTCAGGATGATATGAAAAGTAATGATCTAACACTCGAGGGTCCTAAAGAGAAAGAATAGTAGGGATAAGATATAGGTAAGAATGCATTACACATACCAAGATATTTCTAACTCTGTACTATAATAAATAGGGTTACCAGAAAAACATAGGTATCAACTTTGTTTTATTCATCCTTTAAATTATCAGGATATTTAGACAATTCTTAATTATCCATTTGTATTCAGTGAATTTAATTCTGAGATGTTCAGATCAGTTTTTTTTCAATACTGGCTAGTAATATACCAAAATTATATCGTATACCGATTTTAACAATATTTTTACTTTTATTACAAGATTTTAATGAACTTGCCTTGTCAGTATGGGTTACATTTTGCAACTGAATTCTAAAACAGTTATCCCAATCGATTGAAATGAAATTTTAAATACAATGTGTATTTATGGTTTGGATAGCAATGGATGATTAGCTAAGTGACGTCATTTTAAATTCAATATGGTGGACTCCCAAAAATGTCAGACAAGATAATGGAGGTGCCCAGGGTATCAAATTATGGGGGTAAATGATGGGGTTTGCTAACAAGAATGCGAATTAAAAACAAGCTTTTAATCAATATTTACATTATTTCTAAAGCTGCATTACAAAAGCTTTTAATATTATTAAGATATTAAAAAAGGTTGTCTTTAAAAAGATATTTTATTAATATTGTTTATTTTAACTGTATTAGAAACTATGGAGTATTTATAGGGATAATATACTTCAGCGTGATAGCATCATTTATCAAAGTAATCGCACTGACCTATTTTGTTCTGCAATGAAATGAAAGTAGCAGTAGGTACTAGTTCACTCTTTACTATGTTTGGTTTTTGTACGTTTGTTAATATCATCTTAATAAAGTGATTAAAGCATGCATACATTTACAGTCCTTAACTTGTGGTGTATTTGTTATTGTAATATTCTTTGAATGTGTCGTTGATGTGACAATAAATAAATAAATAAATGGTGTACCTACATTATGTACATTCAAACGAAAGTTTCAAAACAGGGCCTATTTGAATGGAGAATCGCAGTTGCCAACCACTTTTGGTGTCCTTTTCACCTTGGAAGGTGGAACTCGTACCTATTCGAACTGCCTATTCGCTCGCGCACGCACCGGTACGAATACTGTTGCCGAAATAAATTGATATAAAAACCGAAAACGGTGAATCTGGTGGTTTCCATGTATCGTACCCTTGACCTCATCAAAACTGGTGAGTGACTGTGACACATCATAATAGCTGTCTTTGCAATATATCTAATATGTTTTCTAAATAATTTCAATTTAAAATAAACCATAAGGTGTTTAACGATCGTTATAAAGATATTATGTTTTGGTGATTATACAAGGTGTCCAGAAAGGGTATCGGGTATTTGTTTTCGCGCCATATTCGAAACGGGGCGTCTAAAGGGTGCGGGGAGGGGTTCGTGGCGTCCGCCATTTTGTGGAGTTTTAGTCACGATGGAACAGTACTCGGGGACGCATCGCACATTTTGCGTACGAGCGTATTATCGTAATGGTGATTCAATAGTGACTGCTCAACGTCTCTATCGTGCGGAATATCGTACACGCCACGCGCCAAGGGACGATAGCATTAGGAAATGGATCAGGATGTTCGAGAATACGGGTGCGACAGTTAAAATTCAAAACTCTGGTCGTCCTCGTTCAGTTCGCGATGAAGAAGCAATTGAAGAAGTTGAGGCGTCGGTTCGTCAAAAGCCGTCTTTATCCATCCGAAAGCGAAGCCAAGCGTTGAACATCAAAAAATCGTCTTTACATTCGGTTTTAAAGAAAGACTTACATCTAAAAGCCTATAAAATTCAATTGGTTCAAGAATTGAAGGATACGGACTATGCTAATCGACTGAATTTTGCGAACGAAATGCTGCAGCGATTTAACAACTTTAACAAAATACTGTTCAGTGACGAAGCAAATTTTCACCTGAATGGTCATGTTAATAAGCAGAATTGTCGGTACTGGGCAGTGGAGAATCCGAGACGAAAGCATGAACGACCCCTACATAGCCCAAAGGTCGTTGTTTGGGCCGCTATGTCTGCTAAAGGCATAATTGGTCCTTATTTTCATGAAGATCAACGAGGCCGAGCAATTAATGTGAATAGTGACCGTTATTGCGATATGTTGCGAAATTTTTTGGTCCCAGAGTTGCAGGAGTTTGCAGGTTTCAACTCAAGAACGTGGTTCCAGCAAGATGGGGCCACTTGCCATACCTCAAATGACTCAATGGAAGTTGTTAACGAATTATTCCCTAATAAAGTCATTTCGCGAAGGGGTAACATCAACTGGCCTCCCAGAAGCCCCGACCTTAGCCCGCTTGACTATTTTGCATGGGGATACCTTAAAAGTAAGGTTTATCAAAACAATCCGATGAATCTAACCCAGTTAAAGCAAAACATCAGGTCAGAAATGGCAGCAATATCGATAGCTATGTGTCAACGTGTTATCGCCAATCTTCGTTTCCGTTTAGAAGAGTGCCAGCAACGTAACGGTTTTCATTTGGATAACATCATCTTTTCCAAATAATTCTCCAATTCATATGCTAATAATAAACAATAAACTTTTTTATTGCATACAAATAATTTTTGTTTCATTGAACTTACAAATACCCGATACCCTTTCTGGACACCTTGTATGATGATATAAACATTATAATAAGGTGTTTGTGATAATAGAGTACAGATACCTCACTACAATGCAACTTCTAAACAATTATGAGATCCCCAGCGTAAGACCTAACTCATCTTGTCTCGTAGGTACTGATGTAAATATATCAAGTTTAGGATTGAAATAATGTACCTACTTATGCGCTTAGTTATTTGAAAACTTTTCCTTTGTATTCAAAAACATCTATAAAGTGGACAACTTGCAAGGGGAAATTCTATCCCATTAGTCGTCGTTGTATTGCATTGTAATGTTCACACCGGTAAGCAGAATTATACATTGTTGGAAATAAATTACTCTTTGGACTTAAGTAGTTTTTTGTGCCGTATCAAAAAAGCAAAGTATCTAATTTCAAATGTGAAAATACCTAAAAATATCACTGCAAAAAAGGTGTCGCCTTTTTGTATTTGATTATAAACAAGTTCTTTGTTCTATTCCATTACAAAGAGATTGTGTAACCGTAAAATTAGTGGGTTCTTTGTTTTGTGTTTTATCACTCTGATACATTTTAAATGAACAAGATGTTGGGAAAGAGTGGTGGCCATGATTTCACACGAGTCACGTCCCTTCCCGTTAACGCAAAGCAGGATAATGTTTTAATGATGTTGCATATTGATAAGTCATTTGAATAGTTACAAATAGATAGATATCAAGGAATATATATTATAAGAGGTAATTTCAGTCTGTTGAACGCCTTAAGATGTGCCACGATTTGCTTTGCAAGAACATCAGAAACTTCATGACCGGCTCTTTGTTCAACAACTCCAAAATTAGTGTGCTCGTTGTGAAATAATTAAATGATTATAAGCTTCTTGTCGGATATAAATCTGTAACAGATCGGACAGGTCAGAAATGTAATTAACCCCACAAAATTCAAACGCAGTAAGTAACTCGATTATTAATTGGTTTAAGTACAACATTTTTATTTATATCATAATGACGATAAAGTATTAAGAATTCCACATTAATTATCATTTAGAAAAATGATTCTGAAATTTCAGAATCATCTTAAAGACAATCAATATTTAATGGCAACTGTATTCATCCACAATTCTGTCAACGCCACGCGAAAAGAATATTTTTCTAATATTCTTGTAATCTTCAAAGATAGCTCTAACAAGATGATGGCTTCATCGTTAATGCTATCCAAGAAGATTTTGTTATAACTTTAATTGCATGTTCTATATATCGTATTCTACTATACTTGTGCACCAAACTTATACAACACGTAAGATGCCATCAAAATTTTATAATATAATACCAAATAATATAAGTTTATGGATTAAAACAAAAATGATGACAGATCCAGTTCTCGCTAAAAAGTGATCATAAGCAATCACTTCAATCTGTCTCCATTACTTTTACAGCAAACTGACAAATTCCCTCCGCATTAATCTCCTTTGGGCCTCAACGCCATGAAGTATTTTATAGGACATTCATTTTACCTTTACAACTTTCTTTCTTCAACCTTTCTTTGACTCTAAAACTAAGCTGGGTCAAAGAAATCGTTTAATGATGGCTTCAAAAGACCAATTCTATAGATGTTTAATTATTCATTCTAAGTGAGCAACGAAAGAATTTAATGTCATCAACATAACACTACCGTTTTGAATAGCCCATGTATCGCATTTTTGCCAGGGAATAGAAATGAGGTAAGACTTGTTTGTACGAATGATCAATGAAAGTTACATAAGGCATAACAACATACGCGTTAAAATGATGTGCGAATCATTAATTTCGAAGCAGAATTAACGGAGATATGACGTTACCAGGAAAACTCCTTTGAGAAATAATATAATATAACATATGATACTTTTTGATAATCATAGAAATCAAACACGAATACTTTTACTTACAAATAATATATAAATCTTTGTCATTCTGAATCACTGCAGAGTAAAAAGATAAAAGCACTTATTTCGTAATATTTATCTCTCATGCTGTAACTTTTCGGAAAACGATGAAATTAGTCAATTCCCTAACAGTTGTTAAATTAAAGCGGCCCCTCATTATGTATTTTTCAAGAGCAAGGTGAAAGCAGAAATCGCTTAATATAGAATAAAAATACTTTCAAATATAATTTGTAAATTGTGATTGGTACATAAAACGAAATTGCCATTTTTAAGCGGATATTTAGCAATTTCTGATGTCGCTTCACCCTTGAGCTAGGTCGATTGTATGTAGTTTTGGCCAGAGTTCCCAAATATAGGATTTATTTAACTTTAGTTAACTTAACAAATAAATAAATAAAACTAATAAATTTAGCTAGTTAACTATATATAGCTAATGATGATTGATATTCGAGTTTGCACTGTAATATATTCCGAAAATGACATTATTTTAATTAAGGTTCTCAACAATCAACCACACCTTAGGTAAAACAAACTAATCTTAAAAGCCGAGTTCAAGGTTCACACCACACGTGTAACATTTAGAAAACATCAAAGCAACAAGCAAGTCGGTGTTCCCTTGCCGTGGATTTATTTCCATTGCGTTTCCTTCGATCTGACGATTTGATTTTCACAATGATTTTCTCTCGGCATAAATGCCGAAACCGCGTTTATGGGACATTTATTTTACCTTTACAACCGGCATTTTTTTGACATAGCCTGTAAAACGAAACTGTTCGGTAACGAGCCAACAACTTTGGTTAATTTTATGTCTTTTGGTGAATACGTAGTCACAATTTTAGAGGACATTACAAATTAAATTAGGTTATATTATGCCAAATCTATGTATTAAAAAAAATAGAGTTCCATAGAAATCATTTTGATACTTGATGGAGTAAGAAGTAAACTTAGTAGTGTGGATATTTAAGAAACTGTTTGAAATTTCAATAATATAATATGTAATGAAGCTTCAAAGATAAATATTTGAATGAGGATGACGTTTATATTTGTGAAGTAAAATTCTGGCTTAATCATGACTAGGCATCTAAATATATCAAACGAGAAACAAGAACTTTCGAATCTAGTAAAAGTTTAATGTATAATTTAAAAACAGTATTATAAGTCTTCATTAAAATAAAAGAAGCCGTGAACACGCAAAACTTAATTAAAACTTAGAAAATATTAAATGACAGAACAGGGACTTGCGACTCGGAAGTCTGATAATAATCAGGAGACAAGAAGCACTTCTGGATGGCAGGATGATCATTTATAAAATTGAGTGACAATGTCAATATTTTGGGGGGTCTAAGTTCAATGGCACTGGTCAGTTTAGGATTCGCAGTATTAATTTATTTTATTTAATATATTAGTAACAGATATTATAGATACATTTTAGCTTTCTGCACTCTTCCACCAATTAAACTTTAACCATACCAAATCCCAGTCTTCTGTACACGCAATACGCTTAAAAAGGGGTACAAAGTTTTTGCTTCACGTACTAATATAATGATGATTTTTTTTACCAACAGTCATTTACTCTCCCAATTTAAAATCATTTCCATAATTAGTATTAAATGCTAAAGCCTCAATTTTGAAAAAGGTATGCCCATTATATTTGTAAGAGTTCCTTCGATATAGGGTTGTTGGAATATATTTAACTAAGCAGTAAAATTAGAATTTAAAGAGCTTTATTTTATCAAAATAGACAATTTAGTTTTTACATTTTCTTTTTATAATAAAATTTAGTCTTTATAACTTCACTGGTTTTAGCTGTGTGTTGTATGTCTGTCTTAAGATATTCAACTTTAAATATATAAATTTAGGCGATATCTTGTCGTTACCTGTCGATAAGGATGTAACGTTAAAAAAATATTACGTTAAACACATAATTAATTTTGGTTTTATTTCCTGCCACTTTGTGTAACCTTTTTCGCTCTATACCCTTCTTTAGGTATTAAGTTATTTCTGTGCCGGACATAGCGATCGGTTTAGAGGTTAACGCGTAAAATATTACAAACAGACCTACATAGTTATAGTCACATTAAAAATATTATGTACCTATAAGTGTGGATTTTATTTTATCGTATTTCTTTAATATGCAAGGCAACAAATTCGGAATATGTTCTATAACAAATTTTATTTCCAATTGTAAAATGGAGTTCAAAGAATTAGAATAAAAATAGCGAAAGGAGAGTGAAGTAATCTTGTATACGATCTTATTTTATAAACTTCTCTAGATAAAATGTACATCGTTATTTCAAAAGATATTGTAAGTAATAAACGAGATTGCTGATGGTTACTGGTAAGTATGATAAAATCATATTGAGGCCTTGTCAAATGGAAATCTTATAACAGTGTGAAATTATTTTTATATGTATAGGTTTATATATTATTTATATTATAAATTTCTCTACGTCATAGCTAACAGTACTTACTATATTAGACGTCATATATCATAATACAGATTTTTTTTTTTAATTATTAAATTATTTGAGGATACAACTACCCGAAAGCTTGAGGCAGACAAACTTCGCAATACTACTCACTAGTTACTGTTCTACGATCTTCTAGTGCAATTAATGCCACTGGGTCCACTGCGCCGCAAAAAAGAAAGCTATATTTTTTTTAAAGAACGCTCCCACCGCGAATACCATTTGTGGGCAACTCGTCTTTTTCAAACACTCATAGCGTGGATTGTTGCTTTGTGAGAGGATCGTACCTGCAAATCAAGTTTCGTCATTTGTAAGGATGTAGGATACCTTTTGCGAAGTTCCTCCTTCAAACTTTTCTAGCATATATTAGCACCAATCAACACGACGGGACTTTTGCTCTTCGGTGAGGGAATGAGGTATCCATCGCGAAGCAAGCTTCCTAACTTTAAGGCGTTCATGCAGGATGGTGGAAACTACCTGTGATCCAATCTTCAGTTCAGCCTGAATCTCTCGATGTGTAATGTGTCTATTCTCCCGCAATAGTCACTCTACCCTGATGACATTTTCTTGATTTAATGCAGTTGTAGATCGACCGGATCTGGGGTATCGTTAAGGTTCTCTCGACCACGTTTAAATTCACGAAACCAAAAAGTAACTCTTGCTAACGCAGTAAATGACTCTTGTAAATTTTAGTGAAATTCCTTGAAGGTTAACCCTCGTTTCTAATCATAGCACAAAAAGTTTCCCGCGAGTCCTCTATTGTTGCAAACAAAAGAAAAGTGATATATAATCTTTATAAATATTTTAAAAAAAACCTACACATAGGTGGCAAATAATTTTCACCAAAGAGATTTGTATTGAAGTTAGCTATTAATTCAAAATAGTTTCAAGAAATTGTATTTTTTCTGTGGCAAATAATTTTCGAAACAACCTAGGATTTAAGTAGCCTTAGTACGCATAGTAAGCTCCTTACATATGAAATTAGCGTTTTATATGGAAAAAGTAAAACGAGGAAAATATTATGAAATTATATATTTAATCAATTGAAGCATTGTACCATTATTATCTATGTGCTTTCGCCATTTTATAGGTAGTTCATTAATTACATTTGTTACTGAAGAAGTTGTGAGAGCGAAAATCAATAAAATCTTTGAAGGTGGTTTGGACAACGTCATCGGAATTGAATTTTTTTTCCTCCAAGAAATTGTCCAAATTCTACAGCTAGTTTTAAATAAGTTTCGTTGTGATTAACGGCCCTTTTAAATAACCTATTAATCCGTTATTTCAGTTACTAAAGATAGACAAATATAACCTTTTGTCCTTACCTTTTATTCAATAACCTATCAATGGATAGCTTTTCATATATTCATAATATATATCCGTATCCTATAGCTTGGATAGATAAGAGGTAAGCCGATATCTGATATAAGTTAAAGATAGTAGGTAACTTTTTACAAATACGTACTAATCGGGATAGTAAACTTAGATATGTTATTGAAATCGGCCGTTAGTTTTCACATATAACTTGAAAAAATGGTGCAACCGATCACTGTAATACAATATTTTCAGAATAGCGATGAGTTGTCACTTCACACCTGCTTGTTAAATAACGGTCGATATGAAAATTCTTACTATTTTTAGTAAAATTTTTCAAGGACGTAACTAGTACGTCAGCGATATACGTTACAAATAATATTGGCGTAATGAAACGTAATGTGATGCAAATATCGACTACTGTAAAAGGTGTGAATAGTTTCACCTCGCCATAGGAAAACAAGTGTTTACTAAATTATTTTGTCATCTACCTTCTTTTTCGCTCTTTTTAACTATTATTCCTATTAACTTTGAGATTCCTTATAGAGTAAAATAAATAAACAATACAGTTTACATTTCTTTCATAGCGTTAGTAATTTCCCTGTTAACGGTAAGAAAATTTAATAGAACTCTTCTTACATAATTATACTTGCGTCTTTTATTAAATCGTCTTCAACAAAAGACGCGAGGTTACTCAATTCGAATGTTATATTTTTTCTTATGGATATTATGCCTTAACTTCATTGTTTATAAACCGATTTTCGATTTTCCGAAGGACGGACTGCCTTTTAATTTCATTGACATTTGACTTTGAACTTCGAAGATACACAAGAGAACCCTTCAAAATTATTGAAGTTGATTTTCTCCTTTGTTAAAAATTGCCTTGTTTGTAGCAACTAAAGAGTCTGTAAGTATTAGACGATACAAATATATAAAGCATAATTTTCTTTTCAAATTAATCAATCTTAGATTTTTCCTATAAAATACAAAGTGAAAGGTGTCACTAGGTAGTCTTGAAATTGATAAACTTTGCTGAGTCTGCATTCTCTTGCCACGTCAAGAGTCATTTAAAAGCGAACGGTGTCGTACGGAGCTGTAGAGATATAGTAATATTCAATTCGTGTCTACTATATCTCGATTTAGTATCATTAAAAATATTACAATAATAAGAAGTAACTATTCTTTTTGAAGAATATTTCAAGGTTTGTTGTAATTTTAACATAATTCATTGTTAATTTAAACTGTTGCTAGTGAAAATCTTAAAAAAATTTTTTTTTATTGAATCTCAAAATATTTTAGATGGAATTTACACATGTTTTTTTTTTGTTAATATTATTACAAATTTTATAAATCTATTTAATAATTAAAAGGATATTTCATCAGTTAAGTATTTGAATTATTATACAAAAAAAAAAGACTTACATAATTATAATCGTTTAATGCTGTTATTTAACTCCGGACAGATTTAATAAGAATATTTAAAAAAAAATTACTTAAAAATAATTTCAACTCCGCTATATTGTACACTAAAATAAGTAACACTATAATTAATTATGAATTAATATTTTTAATTCAAAATTAATAAATAAAACTGTATCATTTTTCTACAAATAAATAAAGTTAGTCTTACCCGGCATCGAAAGTATTAATCCGATTAGTAATCACATTACAGCAAAAACACTTTCAACTCAAAGCTTACCCATTGCACAGAAATTCATTATTTAATGCAAGGTACAAATGTGAAGTTGTTGATCGGTAAGTTATAATACACGATAAGAAATGACGTGCACCCTCAACCGCGTTTGGATTTATACTGGATTACGCGAAACGCTGAAACCTGAATAAAGGTTGGGTTTTCAAGGGAATAAACACTCAGTCTTTCACAGCAGGTATTATGATGTGAAAACTACGGGACTTATGCCATTAATTGGCAAAGTGCCAATAAAAGGTATAATTAATTGTTATGCTTTTAATATGAAACCTCACAGTTATGTTTTTTTTTTCACTAATTTTTGGTAAACGTGGTTAGCAAAAAAGTTAATCTACAATCGACCCTTCAAACGTTATTCTGGTCTTTTCCGATAGAGTTAATATTTCGAGTTAATGGAGGAATTATAAGATACAATGTTTATTCGAGAGATTTCATCCTTATCATAGACTATCGATTGGTGCATGAACATAGTGCATGTCTGCTCTTTGTATTTTTTGTTGGTTCTATTTCAGCTGCAGATAAGCTTTTTTCGAAAATCTGTAAACGCAGTTATTATTATTTAAAAAAATTAAAGAATGTTTCGTTTGAGTAAAACTTGATATCTTCTATATTTAATATACTTTTCCTCCATGTCCCGTTTGTTTTTTTTTCATCCTATATAGATTTTGTTCCTTAAATATTCAATTTGTTGAGAACCATAATCTCGACAAAACAAATAGGTGAAATATTACGTGAATATGAATGACCTCATTCGGTCAAGTCGTTCAGAAACTACACGATCACTAACAGCCGCACGGGGAGCGAATGGTTATGTGAGGCGCTTACTCACTAAAACTTTTTTCTTCTTCATTTGGCGCTGCAAAAAGCACTTGCCAATGTCAATGTTTTTAAGCCTTCATTGTACTTTCAAATATTCAAAGTGGAGTCTATGCTAAAAGTAGGTACAATGTGGCATCACAATATAAAGGTTGTATATACTTTGCTCTATAATGAATCTATGGTTGTTCTGGACGTAAGCTATGTATGTACGTTTTGTATTGCGTATCGTGTGATTCATACGAAATGGTTTCTAATAAACACTCTTTCTCTGGTGTCCCACAAATAATTTAATATTCTAACTATATGGTGGCCCCTTGCTAAAATTATCCAGGGAGTTTTATGACATCTCAAAATGTTTCCAGTTTACATTTATAATCCACTTCACCTATTGCACAATAACCAAACTATACCAACAACATGCCAGCTCAAGACCTCGCCAAAAAATCCAATTAAACCGTAATCCGCCGCCGTAAAGGGTAAAGAGGCAACACGGGGTCGCAACGACGTGCCCTGGCGCTAAAAGGAAACAGCTTGGTACAACCCTGTCTCCCAGGCGAACGAACCTGTGTAATGGAAAGATGGGCCCCCGACCCGTTAAAAGAACACTTGTATTCATTAAAATCAGTTCAACATGGAGAGTGAGCTCAAACACGAAAAAAAAAATGTCTTCATGACGCTATTTCACCCATAATTTATGAACGTAAACGCCAATCACGAGCTTTAGATCACAATTTCATCCTATATTATGTCATGATGCGGCCAAAGACTAAACACGCTAAGCCTAAAGGAACTGTCTCAAGTGCAACCGTTAGAAAATTTCTACTAGGTGCTTGGTCACAAATTTTCAACTAGAGGTTGCATGTCGCCAAGCCCCTTATTGGGACCTAGCTCCTCAAGGACTAGACTTAAATCTTCAACCCTATCTATACCATACCATCACTTAACTTCATAATATATAAGGTTGTTGTCAAACACTAAGCTTAAGAAAAAATATTTAGGCAAAATTTCTGTACTGGATTCGAAGGCGGTGATGGTGTTAGTAGTGATGGTGATACGTCTCTATCATCACGTTTGCCTACAAATTTATTATTAATTAATTAATTATTATTTACAGCCTTTTAGCAGCTAAATTACTACTTGATTCTGAAACGCTAGCATTTAACTATGAAAGAAAAATAAACGAATGGTATTCCTATAAAATAATTACATGGCTGTGACACTCCGTGAGTTCATATCCACGACGGTCGATCGTGTTCACATGAAATTGCTAACTAGATTTGGTTCCAATTCGAATTTTAATCACAACATTTTGATTTTGTGTGTCATTTGGTCTACGATTTAGTTTTGCGAGTTTGTTTTAATTCTCACAATTGCACCAATTTATACATGTTATAAAACTCAACGTCTCTCTGTCTGTCTGTTTGTTTATGTTCTTTGCAAGCGAGTTTATTTACTGTGTTGGCTGGTTATTTGGCCAAGAATATATTTTATTACATAAACTAACTTACGATAATTGTGAATCAATTCGGAAAAAGGCGCTTTGGGGCTCTTAAATGGCTTACACAGAGTAAGCTAAAAGAGATATATTATATCAAATAGATGTTACCTGCTACATAATAGTAGATCTTAAAAGAGTTTTTAAAAAGTCCACGATAATATATATATATATATATATATATATATGTGGGATGATGGCAAAAGTTTAGATGCCGAATTAAAAAAAAAAGAAACTTGCGTCGATAATAAGATAGGCGGCGACACGGGAGAGATTGAAGAATGACGTTTGAGTGAAGACGGTGTGTTTTGTAACTGTTGTATGATTGTGATTTTAAGACGAATTGTTAATGTATTCCTGTAGTAAAGATGTTTTCCAGTTAATTAGTGTTTTTCTTTGTTTACGTCCCACATATATACATCTTCTAAGGATCACTCACGATAAGCATTTTTGTCTTTAAAATAACCGGCGGGCGACCGCCGTGGGTGGCGGCAAATGGGAGCGGCATCAGCAAGATTAGCACGTGCGCTTGACCTAAGGCATTCTGTAGTCCACGCAAGCGAGCCCGCGGGTACATCTAGTTCACAGATAGTATAGATTGATTGGTAATATCATACCAAATTTAAGTTATGTTACTTTTGGCCATTTCATATGATATTCACCATACCATGGTGAACACATAAGCCACAGCTGACATATATGTATACCTACCTCAATGACGTTTTATAAATAGACCCGTTATACTCTCACTAAAAGCAATTTGAACACGTTACAAATTTTGTTATCAGCATGTTGAAAAAAAATGAGATAGGAAATCACAGCGTAAAGCGGAAACTCTGTTGTCTAAAAAGGATAAAAGTCGAAAGTCAATTGTAGGCAATTTCTTTTTTTGAGAATTTACTTTATTGTTAACTATAAGGGAGTCAACCGCGAAAGCGTGGGTACATGCTCAAGGGTGCCAAAGTGGCCGAACCTCGGCTTAAGCATTTGCCGTAGTTGTAGATTTGTCGCGAATTAGCTAATTCCCTATCCATAGAAATTCGATCAAAACTAAAATATACATGTTCCTGCCTCCTGGGAAGTAGCAAGGAACATGTATTTTTGTATGCTGTGATGTCTGTATGTTTATGTATGTGTGGGACGATAAGTGATTCAAACACCGTATCTACTTATAAAATTTTACTGACCTACATATAGATATTAACCACCGAGGTAGAATTAACAAAGAAACACAAAAAGTTCATTGTGTTCGCGAGAAGCATTGTTTATTTCACATCAAATGTTTTCTTTATGGAATATGTGAATTTTCTTTTGCCTTATTTATGAATTGTTTACGTTGTATAACTTATGATAAATTACAAACAACGGTTCATAATTTATTCGCCAGGAAATAACATCATTAGATATTATTGAAGTTTCATAAAATACGTCATAATACGTACAATATATTTATATAGATTGAAATTTTTTAATTAGGTATGTACCTACACATTTTGAAAAAGCGATCAATACGACTTCAGATATTTCGCGTACTTATCTTTTATTTATTTTTATTACAATATCCATAACAACGGGTAAATTATAAGAAAATCAGTAAAGCTATTGTTTATACACAAACACACATACGCACACACACAAAGTATAAGTATATGTCACCTGATAGTTATATGAATCGTTTGTTTTAATCAATCTAGTGAGATTGTAAACTGTAGGTAGATTGTGAACGGGCACTAAAATTTGCAATCAAACGGTTACACTTTCGTAGGTTTATAAACTAAATGGTTTGACTAGGTTATGTTGAAACTTATGATAACCAAAAATAGCCGTCGAAAACGCACACTTTGCAAATCAATTGTGCTTATTTATTAGACAACTTCAAAACTTCATAATTTGCTACCGTTCACAATCTATCAACAGTATACAATCTCATTAGATTGATAAAAAACGAATTTATTTTTGCGTAGTTTTCAAAACTAAGTTTAAATATATAGATAAGGCTCGAGTCTGCATAGCATCGTACCAAACACATGTAATATCGGTTGGTAGAATGGCCTCGTTGGCATAGTTGAAAGTCCCGGGTTATATTACCGACCGTATGGAGATAACTTACGGAGATAACTTTGTTTCGTGATCTTAATTGTGATCGCTGTTGTTTTCAACTACCAATTATTTTTGAAATGTTTCTGAAGAGATGGAAACTGTTTTAAATAAAAAAAAAATTTTATTCTTTATAGGTTTAGTGTTAAAGTAACAATCTCAGCTGATATCACGAAAGGACGATGTGGCTCAAGATGGTGACATGCTCTCAATTGCAGCTGCCAGAACACACCTATACAATGTGTGGAACCACGGGGCACAGCTAGTTTGTAAATGATTTAGCCATGTGTTTTTATTGGTTAAAGAAAGCGAAGTAAAATTAAAAAATAAGTCTTCTGTTAACGGCTGTTCGAGTATTAAGCCCGATATTGGCATTAAATATAAAACGAACAAATTGACCATTTGCTATACGATATGAACGGTTACGATCGCATTACAGTGATGCTTTTAGCTATTCATCAAATTATATGATACGTTATTGTTGACATCGAACTTTATGGAACATTTTGTGGAACAAAAAGGTCGTATTCAAACGGTAAAAAACGTTAAAAATAGGACACAAAGTTTAAGGCTGAAAAATACACTCTGCCTAAAGACCATAATTTATATTTTTATCTACTAAGTTACAGCTTAAGTTAATCCTATTAACTGTACAATATTATTGATAACAACACACAATTAGAAATAACTTGAAATTTGGTCTGATTTTGAGGACGATTGAGCTGTGTTTTCCCAACGGGACACTTTGACACTGAATTGAGATCTGATCCAATTTGCCTCGGACCTTCATACCCTGCGGAAAACGAGACGCGAATAACCAATAAAAAGAACCCTTTATTTTGATGATAACAATGTATTTTGTTTGAAATAGTTACTGAAACCTTTTGTGTGGATTCAGTTCTATATACCTCTTATATTTATTTTTCTGTGCATCTGCTCTGACCATTATAAATAATAAATATAAAGTGTTTTAACTATGCTGTAAGGACCATAAATATATTATTAAGATACAGTGTAACTATTTCATCTTTGTTGGTTATTGTCCTTTTTTTGCAAATAGTTTGCAGATAATATCGAAAATGCAATCCAAAAACCACGGCATTGATCGGTGCGGTATGTTTAAAGAATCCTATATTACACATTGGCTGGAGATAGTTCTAAATCTTCAGAGTAGGGCGAAACATAATTCATAGCATTACAGTATAGTGCTACTGCAAGCGCGATCTATATTATATAATTAGGTAGAGAGTGACTTATTTATATTTCAAATAGCGATTTACTTCACATGGCAAACTTATAGTGGACAATAAGTTTGTGTTACTTGATTGATCATCTAAAATTGCCTTGATTCTTTCTGAAAAATCTTGTATTGGCCAACGAAGGTTCCGTTAAAATCGGTGCAGCCTTTTCGGAGATTTATCTAAACTATTAATTTGTTCAGTGGTAAGGGATGAATATTTTTAAATCTGAAGCCTCTATAAAATGTCGAGAAGAAAATGGATTGCAATACTTATTATAACAGCTTGTAAGAACACTTAAACTAGTGTAAATTGACGGTAATAAAGTCTTAAATACGTATCATTATGGATAGTTTATAAGCTTTTCTTTTTCCAAGTAAAATTTTAAACGGACTTGTATGCTACGAACCACCTTTCTATCTTAATTATTCTATCGGCATTTGTGTTACTCCTACATCTTCTATGGCGTTGGTTACCATTCGATAATACTCAGCCGATGCGGTAACTTACTTTTGAAATAAAATATTTACAGAAATATGCAATTTCATAATGAAATTAAATAATATATTAGGGGAAATATCATAACGCTATGTAAAATAAATTGGATTTATGTAGTTAATTATAATTTTAGGGTCGACATAGGCGACCCAATTTTATCGAACAAATTGCTCTTTCATTATTGTATTAAAATACGTTTTTCACCCTCTTCAGTTCTAAATATGCCTTAACTTCGAAAAATACTTGACTCTGCTAAAATATATTTTAATTTATCTTAATCACTCGAATAGATGGAAATATCCAATAATGAATTTTATAATTTTGTTTTAATATCTTTTTACGGTTAGTAAAGCAGATGTATTTGACGTTTTAATCAATGAAAGTACTTTGAAATTTAGTATTCATAAATGACTTTCCTAAAGTCTGTGTTCAAATTTTACAAACCTTCAATCACTTTCTGTAAAGTATGAACTTTCATAATTTTTCGGGTTCAGTAACTAAAACTAAAATCTTACAGTATTAACTAAACGAAAATATCTGGACGTAAACATATTAAACTAATACAGGGTTTATGGCCAGATTCTACTTTAAAAATCTAGTTTCTAGTTTACCGCAAAAAATAAATACGGCTCGGCCATCATACTTTTTTTTTTATTGTGATGCGTTTTTCACCTTTGTTGTTCAAGATGTTGTGCTTAAAATAATACGAAAAAATGACAAGTAGTAAATGACGTGGCACAGTCGAGAAGCTGTTTGCGATTTTGAAAACTACTGAAAGTCCCGCTTACTGACTGGTTATCATAACCTATAGAGTAGTTTCCGGGACCTACAGTCTTGTACTTTGCCTCCAAGGAACGTTTTTTTGCGTTAGTCATGGAATAAACTTGAAACTACAATACATTTTGTTCGGAATTAATAAGCGATAAAGTTATACGCACTGTTAAAGTCATACAGTGCGAGCACCCGCAAAATGAAAGTTTGTCAATTAAACGCGAGCCGGAAATGTTCCAACGTAAAGATAATATATACAATAATAATCTAAAACCTAATATAACCTACGCTAGTCGCTACGTGTCCAATTATTTCTTTTATTAAACATGTTTTATATATTGTTAAACCCATTTAGTCTGAGAAACTGTGAAGCAGTTCGTACTGTTATCAACGCGATTATCCTCTCTTCATTCATTTGTTGTTTATAATTTTATTTACTTTAGAATAATCAGTAATAACTAGTTATAAAATATACTAAATATTCCATTCCATTTTAGTATTTACCACTCTGCAACATTGACCTGAACATTAAGTTACTCTGGCATATTTACTGTGCATTGAATTGTGTTTGAAGTAAGTGACTCGCCTTGACCAAACCCAGAGAAAACAAACAGGTGAGTAGGTATGTGTAGGTTTGTATAAATTGTTTACGGTCGACGTTGATTCAGGTGCTTGTATGGCAAGCATTACTATGCCTAAGTATGTATTACAATGACATGATTAGACTATAAATGATTCATAGATTGGTAGAAAAACAATCACATCCTTATCATATTACAAAATCGAGCCAGAAATGTTGGGATCTGACGTAGCACTAAGGTCGAAACGTTAGAAAGACTATCACAAAACTGAATAGGCAGTGCATGTCACCAGACAGAGTGATGGCAGGTGGACTAAAGCGTTTACGTTCACGGATTGTTGGCTACATATGGGTAAAAGGGGCGTTGGACGCCCACCAGATCGTTGAGTTGAGGATATTTTTAAAACCGCGAGTCAAACTTGGATCGGACGAGTGGCGTACAAGAAAAGAGGCCTATGCTTAGCAGATTGTGTTTACATGCTGAAAATGATAACGATGGTTACTGATAGATCTTTTAACCAATTTTTTATTATTTCAACACGTTGATATTTTAGGTTTACTTTAATATTGTTAAGCAACAAAACTAAAACTTATAAATTGTTTAGATATATAACATTAAACCTTAAAAAGTATTTATTTCATTTTGAATGTTACGTATTCCGATTTTTGTATAATAATGATTCCGTAATGAGAAATGACTTGCGTAGAATTTTATATTAAAATGAATTTTTATAAGGGCGTATGTAAAATTTCTATATTCTTTAAATTAATTCAACAATGAGCCATCTTTTTACACAAACCTTAGCTTACTCACAGAGTACATTTGTTTATATGAGACCTTACTTGACAAATGTCATGACCATAATGATTGCAAATACAAATTGTCAATTTATATAAATATCAAAATATTTCATATGGCTTTTTGAGGTTTTTAATTACAAGATGTTTATGAAATGAAATGGATTTAGAAAGTGAAGAAATTAAACCATCAGTATCTAAAAATGTGCCAATACTTAAGCCTGCGAAGAAAAGTTCAGCATCACCGTCCACTTTAAATGTATCTAATTCGAGAGATGCAAGAGTGCATATTCAGAAGGATAAAAAGGAACCTTTACGGAAAAGATGCATGACTTACCTTTATGACAAAGAAAATAAAACATTTTGTGAACGAACATGCAAAAGTTGGTTGTATATGATGGTTTATGCTATAATGTATTTAATATTCTTAACAACATACACGCTCATATTCTTATATGGAACTTTAACTATTATGAAATATACAGTAGACTACAAGAGTATGGATAAAGCAGAACTACTTACTTATTCTGAAAAGGGGGTAGGTTTATCAGTTACACCTTTATCTGAATCAAATTATCCAATAATATGGTACAAGAATGGTGAGGAGAATGATTTTAAAAAATATGTTGATGCAATAAGTAGGCTATTTAAAAACAATAGACGAAAAAGAGGAGTCGAACAATTGGGACCTTGCGAAAAATCTCCTTATGGGTACGGAGAAACACCGTGTATAATAATAAGAATCAATAAACAGTGGAAGTGGGCAGGAAAACCATTACAATTAAATTCTACGATAGCTAAAGAAGCGCCAATACAAGTCCAAGACTGGATAAGAAATGACAGAAAATTATGGCTGCAATGTAAAGGCTATCATTCTTACGACAAAGAACATATTGGTATGATAAAATACTTCCCTGATCCACCAGGATTTGATCCTAAATTGTTTCCTTTAGATATGGAGAGTATATCTCCTTTTGTAGCTATACAAATATCAAATTTTTCATTTGGCTTATCGTTAGCCATAGAATGTAAGCTTTGGTATGAAAGTGGAATATCGAGTGTAGAATTTATGTTGTATGTAGCCCCTAAATCCAAACAATAATTGAACTCCAGATGGTATACATGTTAGGGTATTAGTTGTGAGGCATAATGGTGTAAAGTTTTTATATTAGTTTCTAATATAAGTTTCTTGACATCTCTTAGTGTGTGTAATTTTATACTTGAATTATATCTTGACTATTTTCATTCAGTTTATTGATAGAACTCTATTAAGTATTTATGTTTATTTATTTAGGTTTTACGTCGCAAACCTCGACTAGCATCATACAATATGTCTAAAGTTTTCGGTGAAGGGAAATATTGTAGAGAAACCATAGAATGTTTGTGTTGGTATTTCCAGACGTAGAGTTTAAGCAGATGCATACAAATCAATGAAGAAAATTTAATATACTGAACACGTGCTCTAAGTTTCATAATAAAAAATTTCAATAAAGTAACATTTTACGGTTAAGTTGTCAGAATTTCTTCACTTTTTAAATTATTAGAGAAAATGTCAAAGAATTAACTCGAAAAAGTTATGAGAATTTTAAATTGAAGGTAATCAGTAATTTAGAGGTACCTGATAACTTATTACTCTTATTAAATATTATTTCCATTTTCGAGGTTTACATAATTTAATGCGTTTTATATTCTTAATTATGTACTATGGAGAAATAAAATAAGATAATCCTATGAAAACTTGCAAATAAGGTTAAACGCTCACACGAATTGATATCGCCTGTTTGGCTAGAATAGTTTCATATTTCTTTTTTTATTCCGCAAGCGTCGGAATTTCATATGAGAATATATAAATATGTAGGTTATCATACTTTTTCTTAGAATTTATGGAAAAGTTATCAGATTAAACTCGAATATTAGATTTCATTATTCTTCATTCTTTTTATATTAATAGATGCTAGGAACACATTCTTCAAGTTCAAATTAGTCTTCGGGTTGCGATGTTTACATAAGGATTACTATTATAATATAATATCATCAGACTCCATATTCTTAAATGCCCCTGATTTGAAACTGTATCACTTTAATAGTGTTTTGAAATGATTTAAAACAAGTTCCTAGAATTTCTACGACACAATAACAATTTAGCAACGTGGTATTTTTTATACGCATTTACAGCTAGTACTAACGTAATTCAAAGGCATTTGTTGTAAATTATGATTGTTTTCGAACTCACATTAGCTGGGGTAGGAGCCACCACCCTCACACCGAGTGGAGTACTACCTCTTTGGATTTAATCGATTGTATTTCAAATTGGTTGAAATTAGATATCACACAAAAATAATTTCCAAATATTAAGTATTTATAACAAACTAAATCGATATAAAGACTCAGTTACCTTTTCTTGGCCGATACTGTCGTCGTTGCTATTTGAAGCGCTTCCGCACTCAATTTCTTTCGACTGGCAAATCCTAAATTTTGACACCTATATTTATTATTCCTAAGGTCCGAGTACACCGTTTGCTGCGCCGGTAGCCGGTTATCTCCTATATTATACCTTATAAAGCAATTGATAAAGAATTTTGCTATCCTTAACCAATTTATGAGCTCGACCAGCTGTTGACTAAATTAACCAAGTGAATCATTGTAATTATTATAAAGCTGAAGAGATCGTTTTGTTTGTTTGAACGTGTTTTTTTAAATTTAATTCTGAAAGTATAAGTCAGATTTGAAAAAAATTTTTTGCATTTTACAGCATACTAGCAAACTCAGCCACACGTCACTGTGGCTTAGAATTCCTTTTTATCCAGTTGCTACCTTACTTTACACGATTTTTTTTAGAATAGACAACACTGTTAGATATAAGGGTCTTGGAGTTTCAGACGTCTTTTACAGCTTCACCGTAGCTTGGGGGCGAGCGCAAAGGCATGGCAACACGCTCAGGAGTGCAAAAGTGGCCGAACCTCGGCTTGGGCTGTTGCCGTAGTTGCAATTAAGTTGCGAACTGGTTAATTCCCTATCCGTAGAAATTCGATCTAAACTAAAATATACACATATATATATGTTCCTGTTTACTGAGAGGAAGGAAGGAACGTGGGTATAAGTATTTAGTGTTTACAGGACCACTCGTTGGGCTAATAAGAAGATTGTCTGAAAATTTCATCAAAGTCGCTCCAGACGTTTTGAAGTCCATAGGGAACATACAAACATCGATTTATATATATATATAGATTTATTGAAGAAATTCACTCTATTATGCTAAGAAGCGGAGCAGTAACCATGAAGGTCATGCAATCTGGGAAATTGTAGGCAAGTGGGGGAAGTGAGAACAACCATAGGCTACACGGGTGAGTTAGGGTGTAGCGCGGTGGAAAGTTGATCGAATAAACTTAACACGGGTGTAACCGTGGGGTGCAGCTAATGCATCTATTATATCTATTTATGGTGGGTAGAGACCAGGAGTACCATCCATCGAAAAGCGCCTATTTAGTGTGACGCCACGGTAGCAAATGCGTAAATTTAAAAAGATAGCGCCCAAAGGTTTTTTTTTATTTTCGCCTCCTTGAGCAATTTTTAACTCCACAAACTTTTGCCATTATTGTTCAATTATATTTTTTAGTTTTGCGGAAGTAAAAGCTATTAAATCTCGCACCATTTTGGTTGATTTTTGAAATGTAATTTGTTGCTTACATCTTTACCCTTTTTTAACTTGTCCCCCCATATGAGATGGTTCTATATATAATTTTTCTTTCATTTTAAAATTAAATATTTAAATTCTTTAGAGAATTTTTTATAGAATAAGATATTTGAAGTTAAGCTAAGTCAATGGCATTTACAAAGGAATACAAACGTAAGACTTCTGTAGTTTGAATAGTAAGAGCGGAATCTATTCCAACCAACGTCGCACAACCCTTGTGTCGTGAACCAACTTGGAATAATAATGAAGTTCTGTGAGTGTTACAGCACAGTAAAGAACGACATATAGCATTTTATTGACTCTGTTCACAGTGAGGATGTAAATAATATGTAAATATTTACCATTGATATTTGTATGTAGATTTAGACAGAAACACTAGAATCTGTATTACTTATAATTTACTTATCGCTATGAATAAAAAACAATTGATAGTTATTTAACATTTTTATCTTGATTCTGCGTAGGTTTGTTTGTCGTAAATAAGATTATAAATTTTTTATCTGCTAAATAAATCGTCGCAGATTTCACATAACAACAACTAAATATTGGATTACCCGTACTACTGGATTATTTTTAACTTAAATTAGTAATTTTAGGGGATCGATAATTAGAAAAAAATTCATCACATAAATTCTTATAAAAATGATTTAAGTTCTGAGAATGACGTTAGAGTGGTAATCAAATTACAAATATGCCTTACACATTTTAACACAATTTACAAACTATACTGAAAATACAAAATTTTATTACTACAGATGTAGATTATTATATCTCATTGGATATGACAGCATACTATGCGTGTTTTAGTGATACTTTTTATCATCGCCGACCAAGTAGAAGTCCGTTCACCATTTAAATTGAAAGCGGACATAATATCTGTGTAATTACCACAACATTCATAATAGTATAAAACGCACCGAAGTATTTTATTTTTGTATATTTCGAGGCAAACGGCGACATCCTTCTCAGGACTAGATGAATGTGTACCTACCATTTCATTGCTCGTTTAACTAATTTATGTAATCCTTTTAGGTGAAACGCTTCAACGTTTCGCGGAAGATTATTTCTAAAACATTAAGAATTTCTAAATCGATGTCAACTTTATAGTCGTTATTAAGAATTTTAGTTTAGTTATCAAGGTTGTACATAGTTTTCATATTACACGTGGAATATTAAAAGAATTTTTACATGAAGAACTATAAATGAATTGCCTATGTATTCCTACACTACTCATTCGACTACACTTGCATAGATAACAGAAATGTGATTTAATTTAGGAGATCATTTTTTTTTTTAGATCTGACTACACTGTTATCCTTAGGGGCCCTGAAGCCGCTGCGGCTTTTACAGCTTCACCGAACTTGGGAGCTCAAATATCGACGACCTATTATGTATATATAGTTCAATGATCATTTAATGATTTCACAAACAAACTATGGAACAATCGTGTGAAGTGAATAAAATTTTAAATATCACTGTAGATCTATATTAATAAATTTATAATATTATATATAACATCATTTCCAAATTTCCTGCTAGATCATTATAAAGATTTTGATGACGAATATTCCAAACACATTTTTTTGTCTGTCTGTTTGTTTGATTTAACACAAAGACGGTATATCTGATTTTTTATAAAATTTTGTACATGGGAAGCTTAATATGTCATTCCTCAGCTTATAGGTAAGTACCAATAATACTTTCAAAAATCGTAAAATATGAGAAAATTTAAATTAAGAGACATTTTAATAGTATTAAATAATCACAAAAAAAACGTTTCAAATAATTATGAACGTATAACATTTATTTACGTAGAATTGTGGAACTATTTCCCGGCCCCTCTTTCTCACGATATGGGGTCCTTCAAGCGCAACGGAAGAGATATTTATGCAGGCTGGCATGACAACTGCGACCGCTGATAGATTTCTATCTCTGGGTGGTCGCCGATTTTGTCGTGGTACTATTAAAAAAAACTGAGTTTCATGAACTTTTAATTAAGAATTGTGAATAATGAGTAAAACCATATAACGAGAGGAAAATAATTACTGCTTAAGAGAGTGCGGATTTGCAGGTACAGCTAAAATGAAATAGGTTGTTATTTGTTTAATAAAAATTATCTATATGAGAACAAGGCAAACGAAGTAGAAGTTATACAATACATTCGTCACGCCCACTGTAATAGCACTCCACTTTGTCGACATGGATCCGCTATTATTCTGCGGGTGTAACACATTCACGAACATTACACACATAATATGTGTATATGCTTCTTACAATTAGGTACTTACTGTTATGTACAAAACTCTAATTTATTTAGCCAAACACTTGCACAAACTTAAATTAAAATTTAAATGTAGTATTAATTTTCCAATATTTAAATTAACTTATTATATAAATCTAAAATATCAGAAGACGATTTTTAACAACAAGACAATTTTTGACAAAAAGAAAACCGACTTCAATGATTTCCCTGGTATATCTTCGAAGTCGAAGGTCCAATGCCGATGAAATTAAAATGGGAGCACCCTTAGGCATCCCCTTTCAAACGAAATATACAAAGACTTTAAGCTACGGTGTAGACTCACAGCACAAAAGACAAAATCGCAGTGCATATAGTTGACAGTTGTCGACTTTTCGCAAAATCTACTGAATATATTGGGCAAAGGCGAATGAAAAATTGTTATAGTTTATTGTAATGATGTTACTTCCCGCGTGATGGGAGCTAAACCAAAAATATGAGCGAGCCGACTGAAACTAAAAAAATAGGATTTTCAAAATTATGGCAGTCATGGAATTGGCTTATATGATCATATTTCTACGCACTGTTATATGTCGAGTGGTCGATGGTTCGAGTACGAGTACGAGTCCGCGTGGTGGATGTTTTATGTAAAATAAAAAAAATGTTTTCGTTTATAAAGTTATGAAAATAAATATTTTATTTTTAATTATTATAATAAAAATATGAACAAAAATTTAATATAGTATATGTGTGAGATAAGATTATTTTAAATTATTTAGATTTGTACATTGACTTCCGCTACAGTTATGTAATTTGTCTAATCCACTCTCCCACCATTGAAAAGCCGTTTTGACAAGAAAACCATGGCATAAAAATACGTTGATAAGGCCTCTCGACAGATATTTCCTGCGGCAACTCAAGCCTAGGTCCGTTCTTTGAGTCCTTGCAAAGCGCTCGCGCAATACAAGTGACACTGCACTTGCAATCACTAGCTACCAACATACACCATTACACTGTACCTCGCACTCGTGCACACCACACAGTTACATAGATACTGTAAAGGAACTTTTTTATATTTTTGTACTAATTTAGATAAAAATTGACAGATCACTGAATACATCTATATATTAATACGTGAAGCAAAAGCTTTCGGTACCATTTTAAGCGTATTGCGTGCACGGAAGATTGTGGGATTTGGCATGGTTAAAGTTTATATGAAGAAGCTAAAATGTATCTATAATATCTGTTACTAATATATTATAACTAAATAATAAATAATAAAATTAAAATTAATACTGCGAATCCTATAACCTTGCCAGTGCCATTGAACTTAGACCCCCCAAAATATTGACATTGTCACTCAACGAAAAGTGACAGCAAGTGATGTAATTAATACTCATTGTTTATGAATACTATAAATATCAAATAGAAAGTAGTCCATGATCAAAAAAGGCGATCGCTAGTACATATAAATGATACTTCCTTCTCATATGAGGTAGGAACATGTAATAAGTTATCTTAGTTCGAATTTATACGGATAGGGAATTGGCCAGTTCGCGACATTTCAACTACGGCAACAGCCCAAGCCGAGGTTGGCCTCTTTGGCACCCTTAAGCATGCCTTGAGCGCTCGCCCCCAAGCCACGGTGAAGCTGTAAGAGCCGTCTGACGCTTCAGGCACTTTATATCTCGACATATCGGATAGTGTCCAAACGCAGACACGGTACAACAGTACTCTGAACTGTCTAAACAATTTATTTTACTCTCCCACATATAATTTAATAAATTGAATGAAGTGTGAACGACTCCGCTGTGGTGGAGAGTTTTTTCAATAAACTTAACATGAAAGAAACCGTGGGGAACAACTAGTGATGGATATAATAAATAATGTTATTATTATGTTTTCTTGCAGTAATATTATCTCGTCCAATATCTATCGCGACGGGACGCGCCGTTCAATTTCAAACGTTCGTCCACAATGATCATTGCCAGGGTAAGCGGCTTGGCCATAACAACGAGGTCACACTTTGACCTCTACAATTTTGTATCTATATTTATTATTTTATTTGAAATACAGTGTACTATTTTAAATTAAATAAAATATCAATAAGAGTCTATAAAGGCATGTAAAGTCGATAATCTATACCTACTGTAATATCATAAAACTCATGATTTTTTTTTGTTTATTTGTTATCTAATCTCTGGAACTACCAGTCAGACCATTAAGGTATTATGTACTACGTATTAGAGACGACACATCAACCAGATTGAATGAAACATTCGATGAAGTGCATACACTCGCACTTACAGTCTTTATCGGGGGGCACTTGTTGGGATTACACGTTTGAGTGTTAAACTTTACTTCATAAATATGCCTTCACGTGGACTTAGATACTGTTTAAACAACTTGAGAAGCAAAAGTAAAAGTCAGGCAGTGACATTTCATCAGTAAGTTCTATGTTCAGCAAATCCGCCTGTCCCCGCACCCCGCGCCTCGCGATATCAAGTTGAGCACAATTTTTATTCGTAATAGCTTCTCTAGTTCTTAGTACATAATACCACAATGAGCCAGATTTGAAAACATCGTTTTGCATTTTATAGGCTACTTAGCTGACCCGCGTAACTTCGTCTACGTCATATAAGAGAGAGAGAGAGAGAGAGAGTGGGTCGTAAGCACTGCATTATAGGTACCGCCCGCCTCCCACATTATTCTGTATGATAAAAATGCGCTCTCGGTACTTGATGATTATTTTGCTGCCGAGTTATTTTAAAACGGATATCTCCTAAGATATTCATTTAAATCAATTTTGTAAATGGCAATTTTGTTTAAAATTAAATATACCTTTGATGATTAATGTATATATTTCGATAAGGATCAATAACATGTATATGAAAACATCTTCGCAAATAATTCTCACGATTGTTCCGTAACTTTAACTATTCACGCAACACACGAACTGGAAGCTCTCAAAAGGAATAAATTTCCCCTGATTTTGCAACATTTTTCATTGATGCTCCGCTCCAATTGGTCGTAGCGTGATGTTATATAGCCTATAGCCTTCCTAGATAAATGGGCTACCCGACACTATAAACATTTATTCTATTGAACCAGTAGTTCCTGAGTTTAGCGCGTTCAACCAAACAAACAAACTCTTGAACTTTATAATATTAGTATAGATTTATTAAAGAAAAACCATAAGGAGCGGATCAGTTGATCCATAAACGTCAAGTGATCTGAAAAGGAGTAGGCAATGGACTGAAAGTAACAACAAAGATAGGATACCTACACGGGTTCAGTGAAGGCAGAGTAGTTGAGACTTGCTAGAATAAATTTAACACAGATGACACCATGGGGCATAGCTAGTTTAATCTTATTTCTCAACAATATGATATTTAATGTCCTATGGTATTTTACTATGGGGTTCAGCAGCTGAGGTAGATGCCATATTTATATTACAAAAACGGGCAGTTCGAGCAATTTATGATATGGGATCACGCGAATCATTGAGGAATAAATTTCAAGAATTTGGTATCTTTACTTTGCCTTCCCAATACATCTTGGAAAATATAATGTATGTTCGGAAAAATGAAGATAATTTTGACCTTGTAACTAACACGCACAATTTCAGTACTAAAAATAAATAAATATATAAACATAAGTATACAGTCATTCCGTCTTTTAGACTTAGTAAAACAAAAGTTTTTTAGGTAATTGTGTTAGGTTCTATAATAAACTTCCTAAGCACATTACCGATTTGCCGGATAATAAGTTCAAGAATCATATTAAGCTGGTTTTATTGTCGAAGGGGTATTATAGGGTGGCTGAGTACGTGAATGATGATGATGTCTGGATGTGATTTCCTCACTGTACATCTACTGAAAATGATAATAACTGTATATAATTAAATACTGTAAAAACAATTTAAAAAAAGATAATACGATGTTGATAAACCCGATCGAGTTTCTTGTCGGTTCTTCTCGATGATTGGGAAGTTTTCCGAACCGGTCGGTGGTAGTGTTTTGACATTCACAAGTGCCTTCTTGGGCCCTAAATTGAATAAAAGATATTTTGATTTTGATTTAGGAAGCTTAGAGCAATAAGTATGTAGGGATCATGTAGTGTGAAAAAAACGTGTTAGCGATCTTATGTTTGAGTGAGAAGTATGTTAGTGACCGCGACGAACGACAGTTACTTCGCACTGTCCAGTGTCCAGTCAGAGTGCTTGTGGATTAGGTTAAGGATTATAAGGAATACATGAGTATATTAAACAAGTTAAAGTCTTTAGTATATCAAATCGCAGTGCTCCTTAACCCTAACATAGTAGGTATACTTGATAGAGTGGATACCTACAAGTACATTGTAGTTTAAAGATCTACACATCAGTACAATTTGTCTGGGTAGTAGAACAAGACCATTTTGTTCGGCTGGATCTCGATCACCAAACACAATAACTTCCGCCGTTATAACACGGTTAGGTTTCTCACGAAACGGAATCAACCGGTGTATATCCAGTAATCAAGGGTGGCAGGGATCGTAACTGACTGGCTTGTGGCCATGAATGTGGTGATAAAATCGTTACAGCAACCTCTTTTGGTTTGTTGCATTTCGGGATTAGCCAGTGTATCTCTCGGCGGTCATAGTTGTTTTTAGATTGTTCTGGCTTACATGTAGCGAAATTTAAAAAAATTATTACTTAATTGCATATTACTGACCAAAGAGAAGGACTTCATGCTAAAATGCATTAGGTATCTATCAGGTATCTAGTAAGTACATTTTGTGATAATTTCATTTAGATACGAATATAGGTTAAATAAATAAAACTTTTTTTAATATTTATTCAATAATTTATTTTAATGCACTATTAATTCAATGAATTAGATACTTATATTAATTTTAAACACTATTTATAATAGTGAAGACAAACACGTTCCCTCATCCCATCATCGTTTAATTCAAATTGTCATACAACAAAACTGTAGAACGATGCCATCTGATAGAATCTCATTTACAACTCATAGGTAATTAAATATTTACATTGTTTTAATGAAATATACGGAATATAGCTTGGGTTTTGACATCAAATACATGAAACATTTTGCTCAAAATGTTATAAAAGATATTACGGAATGTTTGGACAACATAATAAAACGACGATTAAATTAGTTTTAACAAATAATCAAATCAACAAAAACAATTTAAATTTAAAATAAGTGTTTTAATATAATAGTAAGTGTTTATATTAACAAAACAGAATCATCCAAAGGAGTCAATAATGGAGTAGTAAAAATAATATTATTTATTTAGAGTCAGTCGTAATAAGCCTTTCGATATATGTATTATGAAATTTAGAATTAGAAAACAGTTGGCTTCAGAAACAAATATTACATATAATTTAGGGAATTCTAACAATTAAATCATGTCCAAAACTTATTCCATCTACGAATACTGTTGTCTAATCTATAATTGATTGGCACTAACTATGTCTATCACAATCGGACCTTGCAGAGGATTGTTTGACAATTTATTAATATATTTTTAATAACAAAATAAGATACAGTAGTAATTTGTTAAAGTAAGCAATACTTAAGACCCACCTTCGCATTCGTTTTCAAAGTAATTTGACTTGTAATTAAAAATTTTTTGCTATAAAATGAACCACCTTATGTTTTATTCATAACATCTTATGAAAATTTAAGTGAACCAGAAAGTGAAATTTACCATGTTATACATACATATCAACATGGTATAAATGTTTACAATTCGTATGCTTACAACTGTATAAGATTTGAAAAGGTCGTAGACTCTGAAATACGGAATGGAGCCCACAAATACAGAAATTACGTGTAGACTTTTGAATAAGTAATATTTTAGAAATTGCTTAATGAACTTGAGTTTAAAAAATTGACACTGCAATGAACAATGAAGTTTACAAAGACGAAATAACTGTTACATTACCTAATAATAATTTTAAATTAAGCTTCACAATTCCCATTTAGTTCAGCAACATTAATTGTAGGCTTTATCAAAAATAGAAGGATTAGAGTAATATATATCATAAAATATATTCATTGTTACAACGACATCCCTTTGTTTTCAATACCAAAATTAATGAAAGCAGAGACATTTTAAAGACACTGACGAATTATTCATGATTGACAGTGTTAAATTCTAAATGGCATTGAAAACAAAAGTAAACAAGTAGGCCTGACACCGTTTAAACTGGACCACTGAAGAAGAGGTATTCAATTGGAAACACTTAATATAGATGCAACAAGCAATTAGTACATTATACGACACTTCCAGCCCATAATAATACTCTTCCCACGATTCTATTACTAGCGTGTGTAAAATAGATTAAAATTCAAACAAGCAATGCAGTAATAATGAAATAAGCCATATCAGACATCGCACAAAACTAATAACAAACCCTTAAAAATAATCAGCGATATACGTTCAAAAATATTTAAATTCAGTCGATAAAATCCTAGTTCGTAGAAATATATTCATGTGTTAATTATATTACGGCATGCTTTGTAGATACGTTAACAACTACAATTTTTTATACATAATATGTTATAAAATATTAAGTATATTCAACGAGATAACCAGATAGACTTTTAAATAGCTAAACAACGAAAATATGTCTGAAGAGTAAATAGACGTAGAATTAAGCTTTCTTATTAACAATAGTGACTCTGAATATAAAGGCATCTATGTAAGATGAAAATGCATTTTAAAATATAACACTCTTATCATTTGTACAAAGGTTTCTTATAAAAATTTAAACATTACGATAATCAAGGTGTCGAAATTTACTACAACTGAAGGAAATCAATTAGAAGAATGTAATTCATTTTCTAAAAGAAAGGTTAATCCTTTATATTTCTATAGGTATACCATAAGTCTTCTATTATAACATAAAATACCCCTACATACTACTTTATTACTCTTAATAATGGACGAACACATATCATTCGAGCGAATGCAGTCTACTCAGACGATCATATTTAAGTAATAATTGATTTAGTGCGAACCTTACGAAACGATGTAAATGGATAATCTAAAACAAATTAAGTGCACTTCAGCACATATAAGATTGTAAATATTTCTTAGATCTCACAATCATTTCTTAACGCACCATAAAATTTTGGATATTAATAATCAATTTCTGGACAATAAAATCACAGAGAATTTGCTGAGAAGGCAGTGCACGAAATGCGTAGTACTCAGAAATAAAATTTCTAAAAATCAGCAAACGCAATTAGATTTCTACGTTAACACAGTTATTATTTATTTTGCTAGATAAATTATGAAACGGTTGCATTTTTAAAGATTCAATCCCATGAGATCACACGTTTGATTTCCGTAATTTAAAAAATAAATCACATTTTAGTAGGCTTTACAAGAGTTCTATATGGATCACCTTTTATATACACGTACAAAATTCACGTATTTTTGTTCTTATTCTTCATTATTCAAATATATTCTATATTCAAATTCACTCCACCAGCACCTTCTCCCCGACTCTTAAAGCAATCTTCGTAATGACTAAAACTAACTACGGCTTGGCTAATCAGGATTACTAAAAGTGCAGATAAATTTGTAGGCCACTTAAACAGGAATAGTAACTTGAGAAATTCATTTTTATAACCAACATCTCACTCTTCTCTGGATATATTTTAGTGAACCTCATAGAAGAAGATTTACATTACTCATATATTTTTTTACTTATTTACATGATTTTAATTTGAGCAAATCAAAAGAAATCTCCTTCTAGAAGCCTGGTTATTAAAACAATATTTCTTTTGATAACATTAAAAGTTGATAATACTAATAAAAATCTATTCTATAATCCTTTGGTCTGTCTGTTGTAGTTAGTATTGGAGGCCTTAGATACCGTAGATCCTAGCCAAAATTCGGTGGAATTCTTCGTATAACCCAAGTAGCCAAAATAGTCCTCAGATATACAGTAGTGTGAGAAATGACATGCCTATAATAATATATGTCTTTGGTGAACTCAGGAAACCTTTATTCCAATCGCATTCAAGGTCCCTCATCAGAACCTGAAATATTGATTTTTTTTTAATTCAATAACTAAAGTTATGTGCTATATTTGAAGAGAAACTTCTTTGAGCACGGTAAGGATAAAAACTTTAACGAAAACAATGAGCTATTTGCGTTACGTTACGGACGTTACGATAATGGTCTAAGATGTACAGGGTTAAAAGGTAACTATTTTTAAACAATATTCCTTAATGTATAAAAACGCATTTTCGAGTAAACTATATGATCAATATATACTATTAAATATAAAGAAGTTTCACTTTAATTACATGTAAAGGTTAACAAACAAAAGATTTCCATTTTATAATGTCTATAATTTTTTAGTTTAAATGTTTTTTTTTAATTAATAAATTTAGACTTACATCAACAAGAGTTCTATTATCATACGAAGGACAGGTGGCGAACCGGATGTCATTTCTTGTCGCGACACATTTAAATGGACTTTCACAAAGATATTGTCTCCTCTTGCGATCCCACGCTTCAATCCACCTGATCAAGAATTATATAAATATTTATATTATTACTTAGTAGAATATAAATGTCATTAGTTATATGTATTTGTATATCCATTATAATATATAATTGTATACACAATGATTTTTATCTTAAAAGTAGTGGGAACTTACCCAACTCCACAATCACATATCAAGGGGTTCCCAGCAACAAATATATCTTGTAAGAACAAAGAGTTTGGAACACCTGGCCAGCCTTTTTGACTGGGGTTAGGCACTTTAATGATGTTGTTATGCCTTAAATCCAATGTTAAATTTCTAACACGACCTGGTCTCCAAAACACTTCGCTGGCAATTTCTTCTATACTTGTATTGTAAATAGTAAGGCGAAGGCATTTTGATTGTACACCCTGAAAAGTACAATCATAAGTTTCTATTGTATCTTGTCTCTTTAATATGTTTTTAATAACAATTCATTCTTTAAAATATACATTAATTTAACATAACTCTGCTTTGGGTTTCTTTTTTATGTCTTTTCTACTTTTATAAACCTTTAATATTTCAAAATTACTTACACTGATTAAATATTGGGATACATATTTCAATGCCCTTCCTGTTATGGTAATGTTGCTCAATTTATTTGATAGTACACCATACATTTCCTTTCCAAATTCCACCCCAGAATCATCCACTTCTATTAACAGATTCTCCAAACCAAAATTGTATGTTAGCATTCGAGGTACATTAAAATCTCGCTGATTAGAATATGCAGTAATTTTTAGAGTACGTAATGCATACATTTTGCTGAATACACCGTGCTGTAACATTTTGATAATTTTTTAAACAACATCTTTAAATTAGCAAAATAATTTTAGGACTTTCATTGTATACCAACTATTTACACATTTTAGATTTATTTTATTAGTATTAATTAATTTTTTAATACTTACTTCGAGAATTCTTAACCGTAGGCGTGTAACATCAAGGTATTCGAGTCGTGGTGATACCCCGTAAAAGCTTGTGTTCATTAGGGCACTGATAGGATTTCCCGACAATGATAACCATCGTAGTTCAGTCAGTGTGTGAGTAGCCTTAAAAATAAATATTACTGTTATATTAATGGGACTATGTTGTAGTCTTCAGCTATGGTATCATTTTATTATTTTTGTTTTTAGGACCATATTAATAATTTAAGTATTTGCATGAAACCTTAGAAATAAGATATTTTTATAAATATAATTTACAAATTTTTGGCGGTTTTGTGTTGTATCAATACATATATATTTTGTTTTTAGGTTATTCTACTGTTCACCGAAAATGTGGCAACAAGCCATAATAAAAATGAAAATAACGAAGTTCCTTTTACTATATTTTATGTATTATTAAATAACTAGCTGTGCCCCTCGGTTTCACCCGAGTTTTTATCCAACAAATACCGCGCCGCCAACGCGACGGACCCGTGTGACTACACGGGTAATAATAATAATCATAATTAATATCATTTCCCGCAAGTACAAATTATTTTAATTTTTCATTTTCTCATGAACTATGTGTCCTAATTACATACTATAAAAAGAAAAATTTAAATTGTTTTTATGATGAAATAACTTTGTTCGTAAGGATTAATATAATAAGCCTAAAAATAAAGCTCAAAATCAATTTTTAATCTTCAACATAAAAAATCGCAAAATACCTTATTGTGGCTTATGCTATTAAGAAATAGGCATATGTTATCGGAGACTTGTTTAGATATACTAAAGAACAATATTTTTGTAGAATATTATATTTACGTATCACTAACCATTACGCCATCACATGCGGATAAAGTAATTCGGGAAGACTTTCACTTCGACTTACTTAAACAAAAATCAATATTTAAGGCTAGCTGAGAGGTTTAGCTTAGTTCCAGATAGTCTATACTATTATTCGTGAATCTGGCTATCTTATACAAAAAGAATTTTTCGAATCCGACCGCTACCAGTTGTCCAGAGATTACCATGTTTAAACAAACAGACAAAAAAAAACTCGTCCGCTTTACTAAATTATTAATAGTATCTATACACGGACTGACCTCGGAACACGACAAACCAAGAGAAAATCATACATGTGTTTAACACTATATGTATGATGGTTGCGATCCCTACCACACCGCTATATTACTGTATATACACTGACTAAGCCAAAAGAAAATTATATATGGTTTTTTTCTTTCTCACTGACTATACTGTTAGCCTAAGGGGCCCTAAAGAAATAGAGCCACTTATGGCTTTGACAGCTTCACCAGGCTTGGAGGCGAACGCTTAAGGCATTCAGCCGCGAAAGCGTGAGCAACATGCACACAAAGGTGTCAAAGTAGCCGGACGTCGGCTTGGGCTATTACCGCGATTGTGAAAAGGTCGCGAACTGACTAATTCCCTATCTGTAGAAAATTCGAGTTAAACTAACGCATACATATAACATGTCCCTGCCTCCTGGGAGAAAGGAATGAACATGTGTATATGTATTTAGTATTCTAGAAACATGATCGAAAGTAACTATCGTAAAAAAAGAAAAAAAGGTCCCTTACAGAATCTATGTACTTATGTGGTGTGCACGTATGTATGTACATATTGTGTGTGGGTAGCTACGTGATTGCAAGTGCAGCGTCACCTGTATCGCGCGAGCGGCTGCATGACTCAAGGGTTGTACACCGAGGGAACGGATCTAGGCTTGAGTTGCCGTAAGAGAGGGAGGATATGACGGGTTTGCGGGAGCGAAATTAGCCGCCCGTCCCCTGCGGAGGGAACGGTGGTTTCGCGGGCGTGAGCGCGAGCACGCTTTGTTTGGAGAGACGGTGGAGTAGTATTTGTTTATTTCCTCGATCTTATAAACGGGCTCGGTGAAGATAATCGCGGCCGGAGTTGTTCGCATGGGATGTTCGGTTTTGGGGTTTAAGTCGCGGCAGCTTTGACCAACGGATTCACGTGATTCGAAGCAGTGCCGAAGTACGATCGCGTAAGATATTTAATATACGATTCGACCAACGTACCAAGGGGCTTTGTTAATTTTACGTTAGAATCGGGTTTGGAGGATTTGGAATTTGTTAATGTTGATCTTTGACGTATGTGCGAATGTAGCGCAGCTTATATGTCATGATAGGACGGACATATGTTTTGTATAATGTAAGTTTATGTCTCAGGAACATTTTGCTCAGTATCAAGGAGTGTAGTCTATGTGTATTGTAAATCACCCTTATTTTTTAAAACACGAAACACTGTTATTTCTTCCTAATAGCATAAATATGAATTTTCATAACCCTAAATTTAGAAATAGTGGGTTCTTCATACAATCTTTTATCCCCTATTTCACCTCTTAAAGTTTTATTTTCACGACATAAGGTAAGCCAATATCTTTCTTCAAGGTCCAATTTATCTCTATACCAAAATTCATCAAATTTGTTTTGATGCGTTCTTCGTACAAACCTTCATCGTCTATTTCAGGGCGTGAAATGCAACAGACAGGACAGACAAAGTTACTTTCGCATTTATAATATTAGTATGGATTATTCATTTCATTATGCTGTCGTTCTCTATGGTGTCAGTAAATTACCCAATAGCAGAATAACGACAACAGTTTATAATAATAAATTTTTGAAATTAATTCTCTCTCTATCTCTCTATACCTTTCTTTGTTTCTCTTTAACTGATACTTTAGCATGTTAAAAATAGCAAAAGATCAATTGTTGTGGTGTCATTTTTGTTTTCTTTATTAGGGATTTTTATATTTTTAACACAAATCTGAAAAGTGAATGAAAGAAGGTCGATTTTTTGGAGTGATCGATCTTTTAGACCTCGATTTGTTGTGAATCGATACATCAGAGTTTGATTCGAATCGATCTTTTTCGGAATGAATTGCCTAGCAGCGATACGGCACTCGACTTGCTTTTGTGTTTATATCCAACCTAGGGTGACCACTTATTAATATGATTCATTATATAGATGTAAGGTCAACCTCATATTGGAAAGTTCCAAATTCTCTGAAACTGTACATTTTTTAACTTTATGTAAACTTTCAATAATCATCATTTTACAAACCAATTTCAAAGTTTCAGCCAATACAACTGAAGAGCTATTTTATAGCACTTTTATCGAACAAATGTCCGACGTGATTTTTTAAATTGATATAACTTTTGTATTTTTGAATTTATTGAAGTAAAACCAACACTAAATGTTAAGTGAACCTTACAAAAATATATTAGTTGAAACCGTTTCCAAATCAGTTAAGCCGTTTCTGAGATTAGCGCGCACCAACGTTAGCAAACAGACAAACACAAAAATTCTAACAATCATTGTTTTGGGTTCTCCTGCGTTGATAGAGACCCCCAATAATAGTTTTTCTCATATATCTTCTATGTACAGACATCGATCAGTTACGCTTTTATTATATGTATAGATATATGTAGATATGTTGGTCGCGATCCCTACCACCCCACTATATTATTGCATATACACCGACTGATCTCTGAACACGATGAACCAAAAGAAACTCATAGTTGGGTTTATCGCTATTTGTATGGTGGTCGCGATACCTACCACCCCTCTATATTATTGCATAAACACAGACTGATCTCTAAACACGACAAAGCAATAGAAAATCATAGATGGATTTATCACTCTATGCGTATGGTATTGCAAATCACCCTTAATGTACCACCCTGCCGATTCATTTTTCAAAAACGCGAGCCCCTTTAATTTCTTCCTAAAATCATAAATATGAATTTTCATATCCCTAAATTGAGAAATAGTGGGTTCTTCATACAATTTTTCATCCCCTATTTGACCCCTTCATGTTTTATCTTTGCGCCATAAGGTACCCTATGTCCGTCTCCAAGGTCCAATATATCTCTATTCATCAAAATTGGTTTAACGGGTTCTTCGTACAAACCTTCATCCCCTATTTCACCCATTAAAGTTTTATTTTCACCACATAAGATAGCCAAAGTCTTCCTCCAAATTCCTACATATCTCTATATCAAAATTCATCAAAATTAGGTTCTTTATACGAACTTTCACCCACCCCCCACCCATTTCACCCTTTCTAATTTTATATCCAAAAGTAGCCAATTAACTTTCTCAACCAAAGTTCTTCAAAATTGGTTCAGCGGTCTAGGCTTGAAAATGCAACAGACGGGACAGAAAGAATTACTTTCGCATTTATAATATTAGTAGGTATGGATTATTCAATTCATTATGCAGTCATTTTCTATAGTGTCATTTACCAATTAAAATACTAACAGTAAATTATTACCCAACACAAAATTAACGAAAACAGTTTATAATAATTAATTTTTGAAATGAATTCTCTTTCACTATATACCTGTAATAAGTTCTCTCTCTCTATACCTTTCTATGTTTCTCTATAATAACTGATACTTTAGTAAGGTAAAAATTACAAAAGATCGACTGTTGTGGTTCCCTTTTAATTTTCTATTTTAGGGATTTTTATATTGTTAATACAAATGCGAAAGTGAATCGAAAAAAGATCAATTTTTGAGAGATCGATCTTAGACATCGATTTTTTTGGGAATCGATTCATAAGAGTTCAATTCGAATCAATCTTTTTCGAAATGAATTGCCATCCCTAGCAGCGGCGCAGCTATATTCAAATGACAATATCCAGCCTATGCAGACCCCCTTTTAATATGATTTAACACATAGATCTGAGGTCAACGTATATTGGAAAGGACATTTTATTAAACTCTTCATTTTTTAACTTTATGAAAGGTTTCGATCATCATCGTTATACAAACCATAATATACAGATAGCTAAAATTTCAGTCAATTCAACTGAAGAGGTATTTTAAAGCATTTTTATCAAAAAAATGTTCGACGTGATTTTTTAAATTGATATAACTTTTTTATTAATGAACTTATTGAAGTAAAACAAACACTAAATGTTAAGTGAACCTTACCAGAATATATTAGTGAAAACCGTTTCCAAATCGGTTATGCCGTTTCTGAGATTAGCGCGCACAAAAGTTGGCAAACAGACAAACAGACAACAATTCTAACAATCATTGTTTTGGGTTCTCCTGCGTTTATAGAGACCCCCAATAATAGTTTTTCTCATATATCTTCTATGTACAGACATCGATTAGTTACGTTTTTATTATATGTATAGACAAGCATAATGAAGGAATGGTAATAAAATTGGGATTAACATTTTTTTTTTTATTTTGTTAATGAAGTTGTGGAAAAAAGAATATATTATTATTAATATTACTATTATAATAAAAAAAAAACAAATTAATAATTATCTAATAATTACAACATTTTATTTTTAAGTTTATAAACAAAAACTAAAAAAAATAATTGTAAACTAGCGGGACTCGAACTATCGACGACTCGTAGTGGACATACAACGGTACGTACAGGTCTGGTCGTCACACAGCTAAGCCATTTCGACGACGATCATAGTCGTCAAAATCAGGACTTGCATTAACCGTGTATATTCTATCTCATTCTATCGCGGGATAAATCCTATAGATGTATGTGTTTTTCTCTTTTTAGTGTCAGTCGGACTCTTTCTCTCATATAACTAGCACCTCGCGATAAGGAACTTACTTTCAATAGAAAAAATACATTTTCAATACAGTTTTTTAATAAGTTTAAATAATCTAATGTGAACTGTACTCGAATGCGTGGGCGTGTGTGAACATTGCCACTCATTGCGATGCTAAATTTTATCCCTTATGAAAATTTTGTAATCTTACAAGTTTTATTCTTTGCTATTATTTGTATGATAAACTTTTATACATTTATAATTTTTGTTGTTGTTGTTGTTGTATCATAATATTTCGCTGTTCTCTTAATGTTTATTTAATTAAAATTCGAGATATTACATTAGATCAAGACAAAAGTGAGGTGTACTTACAACAGGAACTGTGGAGAGATCGTTGTATGACAGATCTAAAATTCTAAGCCGCGTTAAGTTGGCCGTTGTATCTGGTGGTATTGATGGTAGGTTGTTATACGATAGATCCAGGCTTTTCAGTTTTGTTAGTAACATCGATGGCACCTGAATATACAACAAATATCATCAATAGTGTGTGATTCATTTTATTACATATTTATTCTATTTTTACTTTATCAAGTCCTACATTAAATATAATATCGACTCATTTCACTACATAGGGCATAAATACCATTCTGGAGAAAACTGTCTTTTTGTTGCACTCTTACTTAGTTATTTACGCTCTTTCGTTTTGTGTTTAAAAATTAAATAAAACAAAATATGTACTACTTACGAATGCTAAACTGACGTTTCTGAGCAGTAAATGAGTTAATCTTCTTTCTAACCCTTTAAATACGTTACTTCCACGTTCTCCGGCGTTAAATGGCGAATTATTGCTCAAATCAAGCCAACGAAGTTTCGGCAGCGCTGAGAATGTACCACTTTCTATACGTACCAGATGATTGCCTGACAAGTCAAGCCAGGCTAAAGACTAAAAGAGAAAATATTAAATAAATAAACTAACACCAAGATATATAAATAGAATGTTTCAAAGTTATATAATCAGAATTTTAAAATGTACTAACTTAACTCACATTAAAGTTAACACATCTTGATCATTCATGATCTTAGTAATATGCAAACATTTACGAAAATAAAATGTAAAAATAAGACGTTCAGATGTCCAGAACTTAAGATATGACCGACATAGTTACTAAAGTACCTGTCAATGTAGTAGATACAACAAAAAAGGAACGATCTGTAGAATATTTACATATTAAGGTGGTAATAAGATGATACAATGTGCAACAAACAAGAGACAAAACCATTAAGTGACAACAATGGTTAATAAAACTGGGTAAACAAAATCTGGCTGATAAATTAGGAACAAGACCGTGAAGCTTTTAAAATTAATAAATATACATAGTTCTATTACAATACAGAAAATTCTAAAAATTAAAAAAAAAACTTTTTAAATAAGACATAATCGAGAATAAGCTAAATATGATTTAAAATAATTTAATGAAGGCTTGTAAATCATACATTTATAGTAATAGTCAGGTATATATCTACCTTATATAAAATATTCTGCGGGTATTGTTTTTTATGGTGGTATACTCTTGTTTGATCTCTTCTAGCGGTGTGGTACATATATTCGTCGCTATAGTCGGACTCTTCTGGCCAATATTCGCCCTGCTCAGGGTTCTGACAACACATGCACGGACGGACAAAACATTAATAGCGATGCTACACACAAACTGGCTACGTTAATAAGCATGGTGTCATGCCTGTTTCTAAAAGTCGGTATGTAAACTTTTAATTTTTGAACATGTTAATTTTTTTGTATTACTTATGATTGTTACTAATGATGGTTATATTTTCTGAATTTAAAGTTTTTCATCGACATTACCGACTTTTAAAATACAAAGCAGTTAAGGTTAGGCCGTTAAATTTTGAGAACAATATAAATGTTAATTTTAGATGCCCACGATGACGTCCAAATATTATTTTTATAATGATATGAATGAAAAAGGAAACATTTAACATGAGCTTAAATTTTAATAGTTTTATGCTTATAAACTTCAAGAACCATTGTCTGGTTACGGAAAACTAAAGTAAATTATGTGATGTACCAATTAAAATTGCAGGTAACACTTTTCCTGTTAACGTGTAAAACAATAAAAAAATAATACTAAGTATGTTGCAAATAACTGGTGTGAATATACATGTGAATTGTAAACGGGAACTAATTTTAAAACAACAAAAAGAAAAAAAAAACCTGTATTTCTGTATTTCTAATTAAAAGGTATTGATTAGTAATAATACTAAATATTTATCTAGGGACGCCTTAAGCATGTATTCTGCTGGAAAGCAAAAATAGACTAGGTAGTGTTGGATAATTCGATTCTTTAAAACAGCATAGAGTCGAACAAAATGTTTATTTTGTTTTGCTTTATTTTAAAAGCTACCAAACCTCTCGTCAAACGAGGGAGACCTTTTTTCTTTATTTTTTTTTCTCAGTGCTCCGATAACAAACTGCTCAAGGTAACACTGACTTGTGCTTTCTAGGACCCTGCTCTAGATACCTTAAGAACCCAAGTTAAGGCGGCCCTGACAATATCCTCAAAAATGCAATTATAATGTGCACAATAATTTCACAAGCTTCACATATATTCAAACGTCACACGTTATCATGATACTGATACTGGAATGTTATACTGTATACAAACGTATGTACAATTAAATTAAGTACTCATTAATTACCCTGTATCTTTGAATGAAATCTGCCATCGATACTGTCGGTATAGTATTTCCACTTAAGTCCAACTCTACTAAGTTTGCTGCGGCTGATGATGATAGGCTATTTGTTGGTACTCTAGATAGATCGTTGTCAGATAGGTCTAACCTATAAAATTGTTAAAATTTTTAGTATTAATTTAAGCACCGTAAAGCTTAACTACACTACTTTGTATCAATGAACAATATATGCTTTGTTACTTTGCCTTAATGTTTTTAAACAAATAGAGACTAAAACGAACCTTTCTAATGCAGGCGATGGGATCAGGTTGTCGGCAAGATTTTTAATGTTATTATCTGATAAGTCTACTGATGTCAATGATTGCATATCGTGCAATATTTCCACAGGCATTTCGATAAGATGGTTGTGCGACAAGTTTATGATCTGAAAAGTGGAACAAATACATAATTGATTAATTAATAATAAAAAGGTTATTCAATTGATATTTTTTGATCGAAACACCTTATTAGTTTATATAACAGCCTACAGTAGGTGGTCGTTATGCAAAGTTGCTTATTTGATCTATCTTAATTTAAACTAGTAATAACAACGATCGGAGCCAGTTTTGTGATCCTTAAAAAATAAATAACCTTAAAAAAAAGCGGCCTTAAAATATTATTGTGTCTTTACAAACGTAATTTGGATTTTTACGTTAAATACTTATTCCTACGTTATAAATTTAAGTTTTGAGATGTACCTGTAAATTTTTCACTTTTTTGAAACTATCGTATTCCATATGATATATTTGGTTATGTGACAGGTCCAAATATTGCAGCATAAGCATAGATCCGAAGACTTCACGAGTTATGTTCCTGATTCTATTGTGTGATAAGTGTAATTCGGAAAGAGTTAAATCAGCGTGCCTACAAAATAACATTTAAAATTTACCAATAAGAATTAACTTGTACCATTCTAGTTTTTTGAAAAATAAAACCATTTTTATTCTAGACATGTAATCAAAGATTTACGAACTGTTATATGGTTAAAGTACCTGAAGTAATAAGGAGCTATATACGAGATATTATTGTGAGAAAAATCCAATACTCTTATATTCACTGATACCGTCCCCAGACCTGCAATTAATTATAATTTATTGTACTGTGTAATTATTGTAATTAAGATAGATTGTATATAGAATTTATTGTAATAATAATAATAATAATAAAACAATATAATATTCATGAAAATCACCTTGTATCACAGAAAAATCATCGTCAATATCAAAAATGAAGCCTGTTAAAAAATGCAAAATAAAAGCAATAAAATAAATGATTTAAAGATAAAGCTGAATGTAAAATAAAAACAAATATCACCTTGCATCAAAAACTTTTCGTCAGATACATTAGTAGCTCCTGAATATAAAAAAGGTTAGTCGATAATATACTATAGAAATAATCAAATAAAACTTATCACCTTGTGCCAATGGTATCACATGCTCAGTGGTATTAATAAAATCTGTACAAAAAAGCAAACTGTTAAGCGAATCTTAAAAAGCTTTCAAAATATAATACATGAAGAAGCAATAAATTGTTACCTTGCACCAAAGATATTGCATGCTCGGTTACTGTTACGGAGCCTGTATGAAATGTTAAGTGATAATGAGATTAATTATAAACGTAAACCCAAAAAAGCCTTTAAAATATAGAAACAAACTAAGTCAAGATATCATGCACTTTAATGAAATTCCAAAAACCATAAACATATGGAAACAATTTGATAACAAAATTAAACCATATTTTTATAATTAAAACAGATCTGTTATTTCCAAAAGTTGTCTTACTTTGAGCTTTAGGCGGAGGATAGAAATTGGCTGAAAAGAAACTTGGTGCATTTGAGTCCGTTAGTGAAGTGATTCTGTTGTATGATGCATTCACTTTTAATGCTGTCGCTGATCCAACTTGGTCGAAGACAGAAAACTTAAATGTTTCTAATCGATTAAACGATATGTCTAATCTGAAAAATAAAACAGAAACAGTAAATTTTGTTGCATATTTCAAACGTATAAAATACTAACCCACATATGTTTACTAGTATGACTTATACGGACAACCTTTAATTCACAAGTATTTCTGTAAAAAAAATGTAGTTGCCGGTTATTGCAATACTTACTCAGTAAGAGCGGGTATATTTTGAAATGCTTCTTCGGCTATTTCTTTAATTCTATTACCACGTAATTTAATTATTTTCAGGTTGTCAAGACTAGTAAACGCTCTTCTTTGAATACTTTCTATTAAATTATCTTCAATAAGGATTTCTTGTAGTTCTTTGAGTTCAACAAATGTATGTTGGACTATTTGTTTCATTTGATTTAGAGATAAGCAAATACTCTCTAGTTTCGTGTGTATATCACCCTGGAATGATTTTTGATTGCATCATCAAATTACATTTCGCAGATAATTTATTTGTAGTTGATAAATCATTCAAAGCTAAATAGTCAATGACAATATTAAATAATAATATTTAATATTCTCATTTAATAATAATGATTATAAGATCAAATCTAATAAATATAAATACTTCGTCTTTTATTTCATTACCTGTAATGTGCCTTTTGAAAAATGATCGATAGCATTATCCTCCAAATTAAGTGTTCTCAATTTGTAAAGAAAATGAAAAGACGTGTCCGGTACATTCTTTAATTTGTTATTGCTTAAATCCAAGTTCTGTAATTCTATTAATACCTTCAAAGGTTCAAATGGCAATATCTTCACGTTGTCTGCTAAACCATTCGCCATTTTCAAGCTTATTAAACTATGTAACTGCAAAAGTTTACGTCATAATATCTTTATTATGAATGAATATTTATTTAAATTTATTATGAATTGTAGTTTAGTATTCTTATTTATCTATTTGAAACTGTGCATAATATACTGCTCTACTTTAGTATAAACACTGATAAGTTTAGTTTTAGTACTCACCTCAGCGAATGCAAAAGGGTCTATAAATTCAATATTATTTTCCGAAAGATCCAAAGTTTTAATAGTCCTGACATGTTGGAAGGCACTCGCTTCGATTCTATTAATGTTGCTTCCAAATATCTTAAGATCTTCCAGTTCCATGCCGAAGTCTTGGAAATCTTCCGTACGTATGCCTTGCCACAGTAATTTGCCTACTGCTAAATATCGAAGTGATCTCATTCTGTAAACACGTCAAATCTCAATAGATAATTTGTGAATTCACATTTTATATTGACAACTGCTTAAATATTAATGATTTTAAAATGTACAATATTTCAAGCAGGTACCTACCTATATAAACATTAATACCATATGTATTTATTTTAGTAATTGCTAGTTCATATATACTAACCTTCTAACATCTTGCAAGCTCATTTCAATAGAATTAGCACCGCTTATGTCCAAATTGAAAAGTTTGTATTGGAAATTATTGAATGCAGTCGGTGTAAACTCTGATTGGGTATTTGACGCTAATAGATTTATATCCACCTGAAAATTCAATTTTAGGTATTGTTTTACAATAATTCATATTATTGGATGAAAAGTTTGATACTGAAATAAGAGATACCAATATTTTAATCCTACTCAAAAAAGAAACTACTTCCAATCTGCAGAGAATTCATATTTGCAAAAATGAATTCACATTTTACTCGATTGTTACGAATAATTAAAACCCTGTTAATGTGATACATTTGTTAACAATTATATACAATTATTAAGTTCAGGTTAAAATAGCGTAATGAACAACTAAGAAGACTTTCTTTACCTTATTCTCTCGAAGGTTCAGAAATCTTAGCGAGTCGAGCTTGTTAAGTATAAATTTGGAAATCATCGTCAAGTTGTTCTCAGAGAGGTCGAGACTGTACAAGCTGTTTTCGAGTCCGGCAAACGACGCTGGTGACAATTCAGTTAAACTGCAGTCTCGTAGCGAGAGAGACTTGATCTTCGCATTTCGAAAAGCATCCTCCTAAAATTATTACTTTTTCTTGTCACATCTTTTTAAAGGTTTTTAAGACAACATAAACATGCTTCAGGTAACAAACATTTTTGATATTTTTATTACCTGTCCTAAGATAAACAGTATTTCTTGACTGTAAATAGAAAACTGACTGCTAATAATAAGTACTGTATTATTATAACCACTTTTATTATTTACTACTAATATTTTTGCAGAAATCTATACTAACAATAATATTATAAAGCTCAAGAGATTGTTTTGAACGCACAAATTTTTAGAACTACTAATCAGATCGGAAAAAATATTTTTTGTGTTTTATAGCCTATTTATTGAGGAAGAATATAGAGTTTTTACATTTCGCTACGATCTTTAGGAGTGGAGTAGTATCCATGAACGTAAAACAATCTGATAAACTGCAGGCTATTATGGGAAATGAGAACAACATTAGGCTTTTTGGTGTGTTGTCGGTAACGCAGTGGAGAGTTGGCCAAATAAATTGAACATGGATGAATGCGACCTATATCGTAAGAGACTACCTAATTTGATAATCGAAGTCACACCATTTAACCTCCTTAACTGTTAGTGACAAATATGATTAAGTTAAGTGGATAAAAGTAGAGCTCTAATGCTATTGTTAGTATTCAAAGCAAAAGGAAAATAAACTAAAGTGGTAAAATCGTGTTGGAATTAATTACAAAATAAATAATTTTTCTTGTATTATACATACACGTATGGCGTAGATAGGGTTTCCATCCAGTGAAGTAGAATTCAAAATATTGAAATATTTAAACGCCCCTGGATGAAGTATATTGATGAGGTTGTTATCCAATCTGAAAAGTTACGATGAAAGGATAAAAAATGCAATTTCATTCAAAAACCTAAAATTCTAAACTAGTTTAGACTATTTATATGTCTTTTTACATTTATTATTTAATCCTATTAATGTCCTCCGTATAAGAACTAATAATAGTTAAAATGGGGTTAATTAAAAAATTGGGACACAACTTACTTTAAAGAATCCAGGGAAAACTTGATATCGTTCAAGTCGTGAGCCGGTGGCACTTGTTTGATCACATTATTTGATAGGTCCAAAAACCTCAGCTGCCTTAAAGGAGATATTTCTTCATATGGAATGTATGATAGTTGATTGTCTCCGAGAAGCAACTGAAAGATAAAAAAAATGGAATCAAATTATGGCATTGTTGGTAATTTCACTTATTATAAAACTACGACAGCAAGATACCATCAAAATTCGCACAATAAAATTCTCAAAATCAAAATTAATTTATTCAATTTAGGCCCAGAGAAGGTACTTATGAATGTCCAATACAATACTACCGTTTCGGAAAACATTCCAGTCATCGAGAAAAGCCGGCAAGAAAGTCGATAGGATATATTGATTTAAAAAAAATGTTTTTACAGTTTTATATTGTTTGCAGTTATTATCATTATCAGAAAATGTAGGTACAGAGAGGGAATCACTTCCAGACATCACTGTCTTTATAATGATCCACCTATAATACCTTATCGACAACAAAAATTCCTTACCATGGTTCTTAAATCCGGTAAATCGGTAATGTCCTTAGGAAGTTTAATGTAAAATCTAACCCAATTATCTAAATAAATTTGATTTATCTTACTAAGTTTAAAAGATGGAATTACTATTTTATTTTTACTTTTAGTATTAATATTGTGCCCCTATAAAGTGGTCCGATGAGCTGGTAAAGGTTACAGGACCGGTCGTTGTGACGATCTTTAAAGGAGACCTAAGTCCAGCAATAAACGTCTTTCGGATGAATGATGATGATAATGTTTGGGACGGCAAAGTTAAGATACTAAATTCTTGAAACTTGTTTCTCAGTAATTCGCGAGGTCTCACGTCATACTCAAATATGCTCAAACTGCTCGTTTTTGTGGTACAAATATGTAGTATGTAGTATAAATACTTCAGCTGCTCAATACTGCAGCCATTAAACACATAATTTTTTAAACAATAATGATTTTACCTTATTAAGTCTGTTCATTCCATCCCTAAAAACACCGCTATCGATAACAGATAGATGGTTCCCATGTAGGTCTAAAGTTTCGAGCATTGGTAATCCAGAAAAGGCATCCAAAGGTAAATTGGTAATTGAATTATCAGCGAGTATGAGAGATTGTAAAGTATTTTCCAGACCTCGCCAATTATCCCCAGATATGTCTGTTATTTCATTACCTGAAATTGAAATATGAACGTTTGCTTAATCTATATGTGACCAACAATAACTGAAACTGGGAATGTTTATCAATAATTATTTACACAGTCTTTAGTTTACTCTTGTGTTCTTAGGAAATACTTCTAAACATGGTTCTTAACTATGGTTTAAGATATGCATTTCAAAAAAAAGAAATCAAATTTTTAAGAATACATTATTTTGAGAAATTGAGAAGTAATCATTTTTACAGTATATTTTTCTTATTGTCATGTGCAAATATTCTGGATTATTTTAGAATTAGTACTCCTGTAATGGTGATTAGTTAGTCTACTTAAATGGTAGTGTTGAACACAAATACAACTTGTGTACAATCACTGTATGTTTATTGATATTTAAACATTATTTACGACAGGTATAAAGATGGCGGTCGGTCATGGGATCGGACTCAACAATCTACACGACAAAAGAAAGAGAAACTCAGGACTGAATCCAATGAGAAATTAATAAAAAATTTATGAATATCTTTAAAGTTTCTTGAAACTGAAACTGCAAAATAAATGCATATATCACCTGTCAAGTCCAAAACCTTTAGCTTCTGCAAGTATTTAAGCGCTCTGCTTGGTACAGATGTCAATTTGTCTTGTCTTAGCTCTAATTCCCATAGATTGTTATCGAGACCGTAGAATGCTTCTTCGTGTATACTCTCTAATGGATTTTCGTTTATCGCCAATCTATATAGTCCTGGAAAAAGAAGCAAAAATAGATAATTTACTACGCAAAATATTTCGTTTGCTTTTTATTGTTATTTTCATTGTTGTTAATTTGGGTCAGCTTATTTTTTTTTATCGATCATAATATAATCATATAGTAATTTAAGAGGTGTTGGCATTGTAAAATCTATGTGATCATTTATTCTTTGTAATAAATTGTTAATCAATGAAATATCTAATCGTACATTGGCGAATGTAAAGAAAAATTCATAAGAAAAAAAATCATAAATGAGTAAATTATTAATTCGCCTAAATATTTCTTTTTACTGGCTAATTTGCTTTACAAATCATATAATTTATCAGAAATATATTATGTAAAAAATATTATTGAACCTGTTTTGCAAACTGTCGAAGTATGTATAAATTTTGTCAAATTGGTTGCAGTAAGAATAAGAATCTACTTCTGAAAAAAAAACTTATCCTAACAGCTAGATGTTGTCATTAATTAATTACACGAATTAACATTTTTTAAAGCATTCATGCTTTCTGCTTAATGTCATGATGAAGGTTACGGTTGTATAAAACAACGTGAATTATAATGGCTTCTGTAAGCGGGATGGATAAAATTTATGTATCAAGTAATAAAAAGTACATTATTACCTGTAGCCTGAAAGAACTGAGGTTCCAAATCTCTAATTTTGTTTCCAGTCAGTTGGAGCATGAACACTTTGGAACTGTTTATTGTCGCCGGCACTCTGAGGATTGGCACGTGGTTGCAATTGACAATACCCAAATCTCCGGCTGGCTTCGAGCACGTACATAACGCTTGGAAAAGGCATGGTGGATGTCCTGTGTCCACGTGTAGCTGATAAATTGAATTATATTTTATCTGAGCGTTAACATTTTTCTTACGGAAGATACGGTGTTTCATAATTATTAACTATATTAAGACAATAATTTCATAAGCCAAAGAGTTTGGAGGGATTTTTGACTCCTAATTAAAATATGATGTATGTACTTAAAATCTTTCTCATGAATTTAGAGTGTTTGATGGAAATTTTGTTAGTTTCAGTAAGACCCTAGTTTATTTCCACCTTTATAATTCAATTCAATGAGCCATACAGCAATCAACATATCTTGAATTAGCTAACTATAAGACTAGCTATAAGAGAAATATCGTGATGTTTTACCCATAGTATTTTGTTAGAGCATCTTCTAATAGCAACCTACCACCTTCAAGGGGAAAATCTATTGCCAGGCATCTTAGGTACACAAAATAAAACATACTTTAATCAATTTAGACCCTGAGAAGGTACTTAAGAATACCAAAAACACTACTACAGATTCGGGCAATATTTCAGTCATCGAGAAAAACCAACAAAAACTCTTTCAATTTTATCAATATTTATATACATATGTAGTTTGTTTTCCTGCAGTTGTACTTGAGAGCCAGCTTCGCTTGATAAAAAAGAAAACAAAGAATCAGACTACACCAAAATGACCTTGACTAAAAATACTATATTTTTATATTTTTGCTTTTTGTTTGATTCCTAAATGTAGTATTTAATTATTATTATACAGCCTATATCACTCCCACAATTAAGACGTCTAAAGAAACCTCGTATGTTAGAATCCATCAAGCCGTTTAAAGCGTGCCAAAGAAAATAGTACAAACATACATAAATCTGTACATGAAAAAAATAAAACCCACCTTTTTCGCACTCGCTTAAAAAGAGACCTAACTCAAAATAATTATGTGGAAGTCAAGTTAAAATGAAGTTTAATATTATTTTGTGCACATACTTTGAAACTATTAGGTAGTTACTTACTTCTATAGCCCTGGATAATGAAGCCCATATCATCAACAGCAAAGTTACGACCACTAAAGCGTATCCAAACTTGATGACCGCCATCAAACTCTGTAACGATGAAAACAACACACATATACAAAGTCGTTGTGAAGTGAAATGTTTTAGACCTATGAAATAGGTACTGCAATGTCAACATGTCAAAGGTTTAGGTACGTATTAGCGTATATTAACTAATTTGAATGTAATGTAACGTTATAGGCTGAAGGTGAATGAATACAACGTGAGGAAACCCGAATGCCTGAAGAAATTATCGCGGCAATATAACGTACTAAGAAAAGTGCAGAATTATAATTTTTTGGCTTTAAGATCGCTAATGCGTCGTTGATTAACATGGTGCCTTTGCCGTTTAGTGGGATTATGTGGTGGTCAAAGTGGGAAGTGACTCCCTCTCTGTCCATCCACTAAATTATTATTAATGTTTTTATTAACACTATTGTATAGTTGGAAAAAAAAAACAAACCCGATCGAGTTCTTACCGGTTCTTCTCGATGTCTGGGATATTTTCCGAACCGGCAGTAGTGTTTTGACGTTCATAAGTGCCTTCTTAGGGCCTAAATTGAATAAGTAAAGATGTTTTTATTTTGGTAGAGTATTTGGGGGGTTTTAGGTATTAATATTTTTAAAATACGATAAGTATTCGGTTTTCATAGGAGAAAAAGGATACTATTATTTACATACATTCGAACGGTTTTCTTTTGTGTTATCATATCATAGTAAAAACGATTAAATTATCGTGAATGAGATTTTTCCCCAAAAACTATTTTTATTAGCAACTGGATATTTCCCGTGAAATTTCTCTGTTGTATTCAAAATGAAACAACTTACACGCCATCTATTCTACAATTATTGTACTGATTCAGAAAACCGCGCGGGCGTGAATACTGATCAAAGTTTTATTGCAATAGGATTAATAGTATAGAAAATCATAGAGAAATAACAATGGGATACTAATTTTTATATATAGGTACATACTACAAACCACCAGTGTCTTCGTTTGAGTTAATTGTGGCACAAGTATATTTTCAATAGAAAAGAAAACCAACTCCAATGATTTCGAAGAGTTCCCTTGTGTATCTTCGAAGTCGAAGATCCGATGCCAATGAAATTAAAATGAGACCACCCTTGAGGTATTCGTTTTCCAACGAAAAAGAATCATTCAAATCGGTTTATATACAAAAAGAAGTTATGGCTGGACATCCATAAAAATATATATAAAACCTCCTCCTCTTTTGAAGTCGATTCAAAAATAAGAATAAGGAAAATATTACATCGTTCAGAGATAACATAGTTTGTTATCAGTGAAATCATTTTTAGAATCAGATCAGTAATTTGTAGTAGTAGTATGTAAGTACTACAAACATATAAAATTTACTTCTTTATGGTAACAGTAGATATTCAATATTCAGTTATATATCGTCAATGATTTGTAGGAAAGACGAAAACAGCAAATCAAAACAGAAAAGCTGATTTTTATTTTTAATCGTTTATATTTTCTACTGTAGTTTATTTTTGAAAAAAAAAAAATGTGCGATTGAAAATAAAAATCAGCTATCCTGAAAAGTTTTCATTTGGAGGATTCACCTTTTCTACAAATCATCGATGATACATGTCATTATTATTAAAATCGATTAAAAAAATACTTAATTTAGTTTAAAACATAGGTATTCAGATAGAAAACGTTTTTCTTCGATCATCCGTTTCGTGTTAGTTCCGTTTCTTACGGATCATCATTAAATGTCCACAAAAGGGCTTTCTAAAATCAACTTAATACAAATTGAGAACCCTTCACAGACCGTAAAATGTCGACCCATCTCATAAGCACTTACTATCCTTACATACACACCTATATAAAGTTGTCCCTGGATTTCTAATTAATCCATTACATTAAATATTTATTCCGTAACAACTTTTAATTGTATCGTGTGTAATAGGGGCCAAGTTCATTGGAAACGACGTTCGGGGTAGTCGTTATCACCGATAAAGAGATGAGATCTAACGGGTGCCAAATTCCATAGCAGTTCATTTAATTATAGCCGTAAGAATGTTTGTTCTTCAATTCATCTACAAAACAATGTGTTACTTTTTTGATGTGGTATTTCTAACTTATTTAATTATAGCCGTAAGAATGTTTGTTCTTCAATTCATCTACAAAACAATTTGTTACTTTTTTGATGTGGTATTTCTAACTTTTAATTAAGTCCTATATTTCAATAAATTACCATTAAAAAAAATTGACACTTTTAATTAGAATTATCCATTAGAGTTATTAACGTAAATATTTTTTGTTGTAATAAAAAAACTAACAATAAATAATAAATTAACGTAAATGTTTAATTTTTTCAAAATTTGCGTACATATACTGATATATATTGGTAGCGCAATCGGCTGATGGTGAAATAAAACATCGTGAGGAAACCGGAACGCTTTAGAAATGCCATTAAAGTGCCACTGTATTTGGAAAAAATATAGAAGTTGTCAGTTTCTCGGTGTTTGAATTTGCCAATATGTCGTAGGCTGGTGTGGTGGTTAACTTCATACCTTCTCCTCTGGATGAAGCCTGTGCTCAGTATTAGGATATTAACAAGCTGGTATTATTTATATATGTATATATTTGAAATAAGAACTAAGAATAAATAATATATATAATTTTTCAAAGGTTTTTTTTCCTGGCAAAGCCATACCATGTTTCCGTTAAATTCTTCATCAAAATTAATTTTTCAAAAATCATTTTAAAGCTTGTCATATACCCCGCCGTTTAAATATAAGAAAATAGTATTATTAATGTTTTCGTTAAACAAATATAATATTTTTTTCAATAGTAATACCATCTGTTGATGCTAATGAACTATATTGCAAGGCGCCATCTTTTAACAATTTGGGCTATTAGATTGTTTACATTCTATAAAGTTGTGAAATATTTGCACAGTTCAGCTAGTTTTTAAAATGACTAATGAATAAAATTAATAATTAACTAATTATCTCAACTAAATCAGTCTTATAGTAGTAATATATATATAAAAGGTTTCTCTATCTATAAAATATTAGGGTCAAAAGCTATGAGGAAAGCATAACAGTATTATACTAATTTATAAGAGCAAAAATATATTCATTTGACCTACATACTAAAAATATTATTACAATATCTCACTCCGACCTTATACTGATCCAGTTATACCGTATACGTCAGAGAGAGTACAAACTCGGTTGTTTTTCAGCATATACCAGAAAACGAATAGATGAGTACGTCACTTAGTTTTCGAAGAAAATTCAAAATATACGGATATTATACGTTGGTTCTCTTACAAAGATTAAGCTTTGATTAGAAGTAATCATCTTATTCATTACAATTTTACGTACCACAGAACCGAAAACGCGTAATTCGTTAACGAGCTTAACTTTCTTTCTACCTTAACATGGTAATTTTAGTTGTTCCTTTTTATTCCAATTATTTCGCATCCATTATATTCTACAAAAGATACAGTTCATAAGTATTAAAAATTGAGAAAATTAGTTTAATCTACAAAGCATTAACTATCTTATGATTTCAAATTAGTTTTTTTTTATTTGTTGTTTTGTAAAAATGAAAAAAAGTACATAATGTTAAATGTTAGTTAGTACGTAAAAGATTTTTACAAACACATTTTCTGTGAAGCGCAAATACTCTTTTAATGTGTATTTTCTCGGTTACCGGAACCACGATATATGTGAGTTTTCCACGCCTCTTGTGGTATATCGCAAATAAAGAAATACGTACTATACATATCTGTATTATGTTACGTAAATAATACATGTCGGAAAAGCTTTTTCCATTGGTCACATTTTTATTATAGCACGACTCGGTTTTGTTTTAGACATGTGTTTTATATTTGCACGGCAAATTGACAATAAAAAGCAAACATAAAACCCAACTGCAACAAAAACACGTCTAGACTAAATAAAAAAATACATTTTTCTATTTGATTCCCAGACGTCGTACTTAAATATTATAGTGTATGTCACTTCCACATTTAAGACGAATCTAATGACACCTCGTATGCTAAAATCCATCAAGCCGTTAAAGCTACAGAGTGTGCTAAAGCAATAGATATACATACATGCATTCGATCGAAAAATATAAAGTCCATTTTCGCAATCGGGTAAAAACAATGACGACAATGAGAGGTTAAAAAATCCATCGTTGGTTGCCACTTTCATGCTGATCAGCAAGTCTTTAGCAGTTGGATATATCATCCCGCTTGATTATTGGATATACCCGGCTGATCCTCCAACGCCACTATGTCGTGTGCTAAATCTGATGTATGATGGTCGGATACAATTGTAATGACCTACAATCCGTTATCAACGTTTAAGAAGAAACAACACTTGTTTTAGTAAGTTCAAATACGTGTATTTCATGATACTAGCGATCGCCCTAAGCTCGAAATTCGACCTGCAACTTTTTGATCATAGACTATTTTCTGTTTGACATTTACAGTATTCATAAACAATGAGTATTGTCTACATCACTTGCTGTCACGTTTCGTTGAGTGACAATGTTAATATTTTAGGGGGTCTAAGTTCAATGACACTGGTCGGGTTGGGATTCGCAGTATTAATTTATTTAATATATTAGTAACAGATATTATAGATAAATTTTAGCTTTATGCACTCCTTCTCCATATAAACTCTAACCATGCGAAATCTCACAGTCTTCCGTACACACAATACGCTTAAGAAAGGGTAGAAAGCTTTTGCTTCACGTATTAATATATATATTATATTACATGCCGTTATGTGGTCTGTGGTTTTTTGTGATACTATTGACAATTTCACCTGTTCTTAAGTAACAGTGTGATCTAATAATGGGAAATAAAATCGATTAAGCTTACGACTATATTTTTTATTATACGTAAGAATCGATACATCATCGATTGGTTTGCTTCAGTTCATATTGTCATTGCTTTACGAATATTCCTTATGAGGAGTTTCAATTTAGATTTCACTAAACCAAATATACCTACCATGTAAGATAAAAAAGAGAAATCCTAATAAAAACTATAGAGTTGTAGAGAAGGTGTGAGATGAGAAAAAGTGGATCCAGGAGTAATAAAGGCTTTTAAAAAGACTAGCAGAGCAGGCAAGAGATCCGCTCGAATATGGATAGTTAGGTGGAAGTCTCAATAGCCAAGCTGTTCTTTTTTGATAGTTTATAGGTTTTAGTGCTTAGCCATACCTCACCTGATGTTTAGTGACGATGTGATTTGATATAGTTACCTATTAAGCCTAGAGGAGGACTGTCTCAAACGCATACTGATGCTTAGCGATAGGTTTTCAACTTTTTAGCACAAATTTTTTCTTAATCGAATGCTCATACTTATTATAAGATTCGAACCTAAATCAATCCACATGGTGTTAAAACATCACACAATCATTGGTTTGATCTTAATTATGAACTCTCCGGATAACGTAGCTCCTAAAATGACAAGAAAATTAACTATGCAACATACGTTCTAATTTTCCTGGCAGAATGAGGTTTTGCTATTTGTAACTACACGTGTATACATTGCTTTATTTCCTGCAGCAGGCGTCCAACTTTATTCCAACCATGATATTTCGTAGAGCACCATTTAAACAATGAAATTATTAAGTCTCTAATACAAAGTGATTGAGTTGAAAGTTGCACTTCCAATTCTCTGCATAAATTAGTCCGACAAGTTTATATGTAGTTGTTTGCCGTGGAAAATCAGTCGCGCGCTGCGGCTACGATATTTCTCATTTCCTCCAGAGAACGGTTTGGAAAACATTTATTTTGTATGTTAAGTGCTTCCAGTGTATATTTTCGTCCATTTTTATACTTTGTAAGGCAACAATGCGGTAGATTTGAAATGACTATTTAATCCCAGTTAGTTGAATCACAAAATTATATAAACCTTTGACGTCAATAGATAAAGGTTTTGTGGTAATTGCGAAATATAACTTTACTATTGAAAGTCATATTATTAAAAGAGTGTTAAGTACGTAAGTTGAAAAATAAAGAAGTAGAGGAAGACCGAAGAATATACCGGATGGATTATGGAAGAAATAATGTGTATACCAGCTAAATTATTAAAAGGAAACAAAAAACCCGACTGCAACAAAAAATTTGTCAAAAGAAATCTATTTTTGTATTATCCCAGACTTCGTACTTAAATATTATATAGCCTGTGCTAAAATCCATCTAGCCGTTTAGGCTACAGAACTTCCCAAAGAAATAGATATACAAAAATACGCTCGAAAAACATAACCCTCCTTTTTCGCAGTCTGGTAAAAAGGTGTGAAAAATGAGATGACAGCTGATAGAAAAGAGTGGAAGCTGGGTTGCCTGGGCCTGAATAAATTGATAATTGATCAACATATACCTCTTAGATGAACCTTGACCTTAACCTCTTAGAACTAGACGAACATTCATCGACCAAATCGGAGACGTTTTGAAGAAAGGTCAGGTCATGAGTACTTTAAACCGACGAGCATGCATGAAAAGATTAATGAATGTTGAAGAAGCGAAAGATGTGTGCCAGGATTGTAACAGGTGAAAGAACGTGGTCTCTGCCTACCCCGTTGGGAAATAGGCGTGATTTATGTATGTAATGTATATACCCCTTAGAACACTATCTTTAAGTTTTAATTAGGTTTTTTCTTGATTTCCAAATATATATGTATAAAGCTTAATTTCTCCATTTAAAATTCCCATAAAATTAAATCCTCAAGGTCTAATATATATTTTTATTCCATATAAAGCTCATTTAAAAAAGTAATTTATGAAGATATCAATGTCCTCGGTTAACGAATTATCATTTCAATAAGGGAAAATATCGAATATTCTACAAAAATATTCGATATTTAATTTAAAATCAAAAGAATTTGGATAAATTGTTATATAACTCTCTAAGTAAACATACAATAAATATACCATTTAGCGTTAAAAAGGAAATTGTAACTCTTTTCTGATTCTTACTCCCATTGGAACAGATCAAAAGATTAGTATTCGTTTTCGATCTACGGGCCCAGAAACACGGGTATTTTATGTGCCTCTCGTTGATTGTCTTTCGTATTCGTCGGCAACATTGTCTTTCGGGATTTATCAGGAAATTGTTCCTTTTATATTCGAGATAGAAACATTTCCATTTTTATGAAAGTCTTTCTTTACTAAAAGTTTCCTTTTTTATGAAAAAATATATCTGATAGGTAATCACTACAGGGTCTGGCTTTTACAGGAAGAAGACGAGGATGTAATCACAATTAATACCTATGTAAGGTTAGGTATTCACAAGAGATTTGCGAGGTATCTAGGCAGTGCGAAGATGTGTAGCGGTGAGTAGTGCGAGGATGAAAGCAGCTCTAGTTCTCCTCACCGTTTCTCCCACATATTTCTCGTTTATATTCTTCGTTCATATCTCTCGCTTTTTTGTATTTACAAATACCTAGTTAAGCTACTCTTTTTCCACCAGAACTGCGCTAAGCGAGGCAACTAAAATGAAGTAATTCTATCGGGAATTTCTTTCTCGCACATCTCTTATGAATAAGCAGCCTTACTCTGTACTGATTATAATCAAAATAAAATTCTTCATATAGTAGACAAAGTTTATGACTAATTCCAACTTTGGTACAATATAGATATATTTTCTCATTGACTGTCATAATACGTAATAACATTTACAATATGGTTTTTCTCCTACCTCTTTTCAGATTGATCGTTCTTAACTTTACAGTTTAAACTATCAGGGAAAATAAGTAGTTTAAATGAACCAAAAGCTGAGCTCTGAGGGTACAGCTTTATGGTAATCTTCATCTTGGCAGGAACGAAATAGATTGCTGTTATATCTTTACGATATTGTAAAACTGTGGAATCATTTTCCAGTCAGTCTGTTCCACCCTTCTTACAATATCAAGTCCTTTAAACATACAGTGAAGTGATATTTGATCAGGCTCTGGTATGACAGCGAAGACTGGCCATGAATTACAGTCTCTCGGTGGTGGCCCATGTTTTTAGATTATATTGACCTTACTTAGAGACACAGAGCCGTCACTTTGTCATGCAACAATTTAAAAAAGTCTACTTCTGGTACGCAGTAAAAAAGACTCTTATTGATATAACATTTCGCCTAATTCTGATTTTATTTTATCAACTAATTATGCAATTAATTAATTATGCAGACGTGTTACTTTAATCTCAATCTGGTACAAGATAGTTTAATTTAAATAATAAAGTATTTGTAAAACAACCGAATGTTACATTGATTTGAAAAGAGGTTATTAGGTACTAATATTACTATAAATTTAAACATACTTAATTTTTATAAAGCTCTAAAGATTGTTTATTTTGTTTGAACGTGCTAATTTCTGGAACTACAAACAAGTTTTTTTTTCACTTTGTATTCTATTTATCAAGGAAGGTTATAAGTTATAAAGTCCAATAAATCTATCCATAATTATTCGAAATGACTATTTCAATCTCAAAATTACGACTAACAATATTTAAGACCGAGATAAAATCTGCAAATACGTTTAATTTGAAACGTCTCATAATGTTAAAATCATAAGTTACACTGATATTCCGGGTACTATAAATTTACTGCAGAATCTACAGTCATAACTGTTAGTCAGATAGCTTACCATAATGCTTGGTGTAAGTGGGTTCCCTCGTAAAACACCAACATCTGGGTCAACTGTTTACCGTGAATATATTGATGTATGCAATAAACACTTATTCATACACTTCGAAATAACATTCGATTTTGGTGCAATCTGAGATCTGTAACAAAAGAAATCACTGCATGAGTTATCCAATTCGTTTAGGATTTCAATTTTTTAAATTTATTTACTATTCGTATGGTATTTGCTATCTGCAAAATCTCATCAAGTAAACTATTTTTAACCCCTTTAGCATTAGCCTATAGCATTTTCAAAAACCATTTCTTAGTGCTCAACTACGTTGTAAAAGGAACTCTTGTGTAAAATTTCATATTTGTAGACCACTGGTTTAAGATGTGCGTTGATCGCAAGTAAGCCTTAAGAATTTTATAAAAAAAAAAACTATCTGACCTGAAATGCTAAGCTGCAATGCAGTAAAAGGTAAGTAATAATACGCTAATATAAAAAAGGAAACTAGCATTTAATTTTGTATGTCGGATTACATCGACTTGGTTATAATCAGCTAAGTGATCAATAGACAAAACCTATAAATGATACAGCATAATTACTATTTTCTCCTCAGTGTAAACTCAAGCTCGCTGTAGATTTTGAATACAAGTCTGTTCATCCCACGTTTTGACAACGGTCTCTTTTAATTTAATATATCCAGTAGTATCCAGTAATCAATAGATAATCTTACATCCAGTTTCTAAAGATACCGTTTTTTTATCTTAAATCTAATTGTATCTGCCTTACAATTAGCTCAGACATCTTCAGTTAAGCGCATATCACGAGTATGTTTATAATTTATTTTTAAACTAGAAAATGATGGGTATCAGAAAAATAGCTTGATTTAAATTGTTTCACTCGTCCGTATTATACGAAATTATGCTTTTGGTTTTCATCTCCCAGAGACCCGGAGCGTAAGTATCTCAACCAAGACACATATAAGTAGAACGAAAGTACTATCATGTAACATTTCAAAAGTCGATTTCAATCCAAGACCGGAGCTAGATAAAATTGAAATCGATGTAGCTACTAGCCTCCAGTCTTCAGCGACCTAATTTCCGTCAGCAGCGTGTTAATCCCGATTTAGTAGGTACTACGGCTTCATTTGAGCTCATCCCGATGACGTGTTTCAACTTGTTTAATTTAATTAAACGGCATTGATATGTGGATACCAATTAATAGTATGGTTGTGTAAAAGCCGCTGTTTGTGCTGTTGATAATTAAGTTTCATGTGGATATTTGTATAATTAAATTTGAAAGTCTTTGTTTATTGATATGTCAAAAGGTTAAAAAAAATGCGCGTGCAGCACTATAGAAATGACACTTTTTAAAAAGGGAGACGCGGATAGCCTAGAGTGTGATATATGTATGATATATGTATACGTATGCGTTGTGTAGCTCTTTCTACTGCTCTCTAAGTTATATCTTGTTTCTCTCTCGTGTAGTGAAATGTGCCTAAACGAACGCCAAGAAAGAGGCGGCTAGAGTTCAGTTTTTTTTTTGTTTTCTGTACATGTACTCACTTATTTTATTATGGAATACTAAGAACCTAGGGCTTTCCAGGTTAGTAAACATTTTTTACATTTGAAAAATATTCTGAGTTTATGTTTTTTTCCACGGTCGGATATCACCCCTAAACGTGTAAACATTCGAGACGGGCCACGGCTGCCTCTCTTTCGCTACGTCACTAAACAATTCTAGACTTATGCTTTCATATTAATTCATATGAGTAAAGAGGATTCGTTGAGAGATTTATAAATAAAAAATACAATTGGCATAACATGATATTATATTTATTCAAACGGTAGCAACGAACTATGCCGGAAGTTTGTTATGTATGCACGTTTTTAAATTGTTGAATACGAGATGAAATCTTTTTGAAATAGAAAACAAATTATTTTATGAAAACCATTTTTTGAATATGACCTTTTTTGTTTTGTTTATCTTTGTTTGTTTTTTATTTGTTGAATTTTAAAATCCATGAAATTTAAGAGAGAATAACAATTAGAATCGCAATTTTTATTAGGGTTGGTTCAAAGTATCATTGTATTTTACTTCTGATTACAAAATACAGATGATTTCGAAATTCAATATTAACAAATCGTACATTACTTGATAATAGAAGTGTAAGAAGATTAAACATATTTTTATATTGACTATTTACTTAATTATGTTAATAAATAATAAAGTAAATATTTATGCATTGTTCTTTAATAGAAAGCAGTACTAGTAGTATTAGGTAAAAATGACATGGTAATTATTATATAAAATGACAAATTTTGGCACCGTAACATAACGCGGCAACCGCTTGGGTCAAAATTGAAGACCAACAGAATGTTTGAATTAATTAATTTCAAGAGCCGCGTTGCGCTGGACGAAAATGAAAAAGGGTTTTCTGTTTTGCGTTTTTATTAACACCATTTTTACGCTACAGCGACCTTTTTGTCGGTACCTGTACTAATTTTATTTTCAGCTTTTAAGTGTATTTATCAATACATTTTTGTGACTCACTTTATTAAAAATCTCGTGTTTATATACGTAATTTACTGAGCCTGTAAACATAGATATTTATTTAAATATTATATTTGACTTAAGTGCCGGAGTGTTAATGAAATAACTATTTGTATTTAACATCAACGAGATTTTTAGAGGCAATATACATACATACATACATAAATAACACCTCTTTCCCAATGAGATAAGCAGAGACCACGTCCTTCCATTTGCTACAATCCGTGCATACATTTTTCGCTTCTTCAACATTCATCAATATTTTCTGACCTTTCTTCAGAGCGTCCCCGATTTGATGCAGGAAGGTTTGTCTAGGCCTTACTCTTCCCATTCGACTCGCCTTATAAATTTATTTAGTCATTCTTCTTTCATTCATCTTCTCAACATGCCCAAACCATCTAAGCATCACTTTCTCAATACATGTCACTATATCTTCTTTCACACCACAAAGTTCTTTTTCACACTATTTCTTATCCTGTCACTCAATTTCACTCCTAACATACCTCTTAGCGCTCTCATTTCTACTGCTTTTATGATATTTTCATGCTTTTTCTACCACACCTAACTTTCACTTCGGAACTATTATAATACTCCTCTAAGTACAGCCAGAGGAGTTATCGTAGAAACTTTCTGCCCTATTCTCCATATTACCGTCATTTACTCTCCTTTTTATATTACTTTCACACTTTCCATCCCTAGTAAACATCGTTCTCAAGTATACTAACTCGCTCACTTACCACCGCCATCAATACACGGATACATACTTCCGTCATGCGCGATCCTTTTTCAAACATCATAACTTTCGTCTCCTTTGCATTCACTTCCATTTCCTTTATTTCTAAAGCTATATTCATAATAGTCACCATCGCTTGTAAATCTTTAGCCGATAAAGCAAGCAAGCTGCTATAAATTATAAAAAAAAAACTTGATCGCCACGGGACGCCCGGCAGCTGTGAAAAATCTTAGTGAATATAAAAAAAAATGCTGGATATACACCGGGTGATCACGAAACACAAAAAACCAAGAAAATTCACTGTGAAGATATTTATTTCATTACTATGTGTATGGTGGTCGTAATCCCTAATCGGCGCTTTTATTCTTTCCATGTTTCAACATGAAACTTTGAAATAATCCAGTCTGTCTATTAAAAAAAACGAACACGGCTCCACACCGCCAACGTTGGTCCAAAGCGTCGCCACGCCCACAGACGCCAATATTGGGACTAATAACCGGTCTGACCCGCATCATTATATGTTGCACATCAAAAAACAAGTGTGTAGTTTCCGCGCGTTAGGAGTAAAACTACGGTCTCACTTCTCTGAGCCAAAAATACTAGCGGAAATTTATTGATTATTAATTAATTTTAAAATTATATTTTCGATTTTTCAATGACTAATATCAATAGTTAGCGAATTATTTAAAAACTGATTTTAACAGTATTTAATTTTACATCACTTTGTATTATTAACCTTATTAAATCCTTTTAACTACCTTAAAAAATACCCAATTTTCGGGTAGTGTGCTAGTGGTTGACAGGCAAAAGCGGGTATTTTGAAATTATTGCTAGGATAAACCAACGACTCTAATCTGGCAGCGCTGCTGATAATAATCCTTAGAGAACGTAGCATTTAGCAAATTAGCAATACACTCTGTGGCCACTGGGCTGTAGCCTAAATTAACACACGTACCAAGAGAAGACCGAGATAATAGGAACACTCTGTGATGTAGTCTATCTCTTATCTTATTCTCTTGCAGGCTTAATCTCATAGAAGTATGTCTTTGTCTCCTTTTAATTTCGTTTTTTCGTTTCACCGAGTTTCAAATCCCAATGGTACTCAAGAAGTTTTCACTTCAAGAACATTTTTAGAGATGGCAAAAAAACAATTATCTTGTGATCGAGTTGGTCAAAGAGTACGCTAAATAGAATGATATATAAATGCTTTTCAGCTAAACATTACCTACATTTATAACGAATGTACCTACAACATATTAAGGCTCGTGTAACTTATTTGCAGTGTCAGACACTGTGAAACAGCCATCATACACTTTAACATGGCTGAAAATGTAACAAAATTCAACTTAGTAAAGTAAACTGGAGCAAGCCATTAGCAGGCAGTGCTTGCGTATTACCCTGACCCGTAAAAGTCAAGGCAACGTTACCCGCTAAGATTTACGTATCGCGTGTTCTCCCAAGTACGGCACCAAGCTGTACTAAGCGCACCTTTTGTATTCTATTGTAAAGCTTCATATTTATTCTAAAAATACTTTTATATTGTGTTTTATTTATAGTAGTAAATATTCTTGTGGTGACATTTAGCTACTGAGGATTGTGAAACAGCAATTATTTGTGTTATGTTCTGTTTAAAAAAAAATCGTAATTTTGTATGATTATGATGTACTTGACCAATTCATTTTCTATATTATGTGGTGCTAAACAATTTCCTTCTTTTGACTTGATTAAAATTGAGATTATTTCGATTAAAATAATGCTTATTTATGCATCGTAAAATTGAATTTACTAAAATGAATGAATTCATTTGATGGCTAACTTCATCGCAATGTTACGGGGAATAAATTTATTTTATTTTAAAGTTATGTTTAATTGATTCTGAAACATTCGCTGGCGGGTGCCTAACAGCTCGCCACAAAGTTTATAACAATAATTGTCATTAATATCCTCTAAGCTGGATGAAGAGGTAAGTATATATTTTTAAGTGTGTACATAAGTACATATTATAGATATCATTTGGTTAATGGTTAACCTTTTATTAGAATAACAAAAATGTACGTAACATTAGCATAAATACCATCCCTGGAAGCAGAGGTATTTATGGATCTTCCATTGAAGTAAGACATAATATACTAAAATTGTGTTTTAAGGAAAAGTCGTCGGGTGAATAGTGTTTATGTAAGTATATAATATAAATGAATGTATAGTGAACCAAATGTGAAATAAAATTATTCATTACTTTCTACCACATGGTTGGTCACATTGTATATAAGAAATATAAGTGTTTTTTATATAGAGAACTTTTTAATAACACCTTAATATTTTAAATTGTTATAATTTTGAGTAGATAGTTTACCTAAGAAATAGTAATCATATTTTTATCACAGACAATATGACAGTGAACCATTCACTGCAAAAACTAATCAAAACGAAAATAAGCCTCAACTCGGAATGTTTTTCGCGTAGATTAAAAGTAAAGTCAGCAACGAAATGGGTCAAGTTTGTTTTGTTTACGCGAAAGGTAAATTTTTGGAGCATTAAAAACTGACGTAAGAATTTATTGAAAATATAATATTTTACCTAATTTTTAATTACAGGTTTTATTTTGATGTTAGCTGTTCGTTTTTATTATCACAGAATTCATCATCACAACATCATAAATTTCAGCCGAAAGACGTCCACTACTGGCATTGGTCTCTTCCAAAGAACGCCACAAAGACTGGCTTTATGCTTCCCGCATACAGTGGCTTCCCGTAACCTTCACCAGGATGTCGGTCCATCTTGTGGTGGGTCTGCACACGCTGCGTCTTTCGGCACGTGGCCGCCACTCGAGAAATCTTCGGCCCCATCGACCCTCCATTCTACGAGCTACGTAACCCGCCCACTGTCATTAAGTCTAGCCATTCTCAGGGTTATTTCGAATGCAATGAATAAAATGTGGTAAGCATTTAAAATATTTAAAGAAACCTTTCATCATACTTTTTGCAGAGTAGTAGGATACGAAATTATGTTCGACCAGATCGCGACCACCATCGCCATATTGGCAAGCTTATTCAAAAATTTGGCAAACAGGCATACGGCCCGCCTGATGGTAAGTGGCTACCGTTGCCTATGAATGCTTGTAATACTATAGGTATCACTAGCGCATCGCGCTGAACTTAAACTCCCCTACCTCAAGGAGCTCTGGAAACCCTATTTACCGTAGGAACACAACACAAGGGTATTTTGCCGCAATATTCTTTAGGGTGGAGGTATTCCACCAGTAGGACTGCTCCAAGTAGAGAGAAATCTTTAAAAAAAATCTCTGTTCCCTACCTCTCTTTGAACTCCCTTTCCCCAACGAGCTCTGGAGACCCTAGATAGCAGGAATACAAGATAAGGTTATTTGGCTGCGATTTTCTATAGGGTGGATGTATTCCACCAGTCGGGCAGCCCCAAGTAGAGAGAAATCTTAAAAAAAAATAGTCTATGCCCTACGCCTCTTCGGCCGGTGTATATTTAGTAATTAAGTATGGTGGTAGATTTTCTAGGGATCGTCATGCCTGTAAACCTCTCGGAAGCTGCATATAGGTACAAAGGTTGGTCCCGAAACGAAAGAGACTCACTTTAACTATTTATCACCGTATGCATGGTGGTTGCGACCCAATCGTTTACAGATTTTACCACCTCGTTGGATTACTGAATATAATCGAATGTAACAAACACAACTTAACAACAATCACATAAAATATAAGATTCCTTAGACATTTAATAATGACAATAATAAGAGTGAGGTAAGACTTTGTCTCACCAGTCGTCAACAATTGCCATTAATTAATACGATAAATTAACTTTTTAATATGAAAGGGGTAACGTTAATATTCCAACTAGATAAGGGTAAATCTAATTAATATATATCAAACGTTTCCAACTTTACAGTTACCAAATATTTCCCTTTGCTAACGAAGCCAATCTACATACGAATGTTACTTAAATAGTATTACTCAGGATTTTGGAATTTCATTAAATATTGTAACATGATTTAAGTTTTAACCAATAAAATTTTGCGGGGTGGTAGGACACGATAATAGTGTAATCACCACACACTAAGGGCGGCTTGAACCAACTGTCTTAATTGTGTTTAAGTTTTATTTAAACAAAATTTTTTATTTAAATCTAACAAGCGTCTTTTACCAACACTTTTAAGGCGCTAAATACGTTTACCGATCTGTCAAAGTTAAATACGCTCTGGACGCTGTTTAGCTGAGTTAAACACGTTTAGTGAACTGTCATCGCGGGTAATTTCACTATTTTTTTGTTAAATTTTTTCGAAATAAACATGAGTTATTCCGATCAGCTTTTCTCTGATGACGACGAAGAAATTATACAGTTTTTGAACAGACCTATGCGGCAAGTTTTTGAAAGGAGCAATTTATTTGAAAGTCTTTCTGACGAAAAATTTATAAGGAGATTTCGCCTTACCAAATGTACCGCTACATATTTGTTACAAGAAATAACACCAGAATTGATTAGCAATACAGACAGGTATGTAAAGTTTTAAATAACTATAACTTTCATACTTGTTAATTAGCTCGATTCCTATCTGCAAAGATGATGCATTTATCATACAACCCATGCGTACAAATTACCTGTCATGTTTTGTTACTATTTGTTCTAGAAACAACGCTATCTCACCCATGAATCAATTATTATGTACGTTACGATACTATGCTACAGGCAGTCAGCTGATTTCATGTGGGGACATGATTGGTGTACACGAGTCTACAGCCTGCTACATAGTACATCGTGTTACACATGCTATTGCTTCGTTGTATTCCAAATATATTAAAGTTCCGAATACTGCAGAAGAACTGACTAAACTTTCTGTAGAATTTTATAATATAGCTAGATTTCCTCGGACTCTTGGAGCAATTGATTGTACTCATGTGAGAATAATGTCACCTGGTAATTTCTTTGTCTAATATTATATGGTTTATGTACCTTCACTGTAAGCTTTTAAATACTAATGTATGTACTTTAAATTTAGGTGGAGATAATGCTGAAATATTTCGGAACAGAAAGGGCTATTTTTCAATAAACACACAGTGTGTAGTTGCTGCTGATCTGTCCTTTCTGGATGTAGTTGCAAGATGGCATGGTTCAGCTCATGATTCCTATATATGGGATAATTCTACTATAAAGAGAAACTTTATACAGGTATAACTACAATAAAATCAACATGTTTAGGTTTATTTTAAAATATATCTTCAGGGAATATACATCAATTATTTTTCAGGGAAAATATCCTAATAAACACTTGCTTGGAGATAGTGGTTATGCCCAAACACAGTATATGATGACACCCCTTTCAGATGGTCATATGCAATCAAGGGCAGAATGTTTATACCAAGAATCTCATATCAAAACAAGAAATGTTGCGGAAAGAGCCTTTGGTGTATGGAAAAGACGATTTCCAATCCTTTCTCGAGGAATAAGTGTTCATCTTCACAGAATACCAGGTATCTCAATACATATAAAAATATATTTTTATAGTTTAAATTGCCTAATAAATAAAATCAATTACATAAGTATGTATTAATGAATTATGAAAAAATATTTTTATTTAGGTATCATAATCGCAACGGCTGTGCTTCATAACCTAGTGATTGAGCAAAGGGAAGATGTTCCTCCAGAGGATGAAGAGTATCCTACTCTGCAAGAAGAAATAAGAATAAATAGACCTACAATGCAGCCACAGCAGCATAACTCTGGCATGTCGTATTTCGGGATGAATTGGTGTGTATGTAGACTCCATGTACTATTTGTAAGTAAAAAAAAAATTCTTAATACTCATGCCTAAATGTTGCAACGGAGGGCTCTTGAATTGCAACTTGAATTAAAGGCATCTTTAAATGTATTTTATGTCCGACCTCGGAAATACAGTATACATTCTTGTTCTGTAAAACGAAATAGCATAATTAACACGTTGAAATTTCCACTTTTAATAGGGTTACAATTTGTGTGTGATAAAAAGAACTTCATCAATCGGTTAAGTATCGAGAGAATCAAATGTAAGTCATATCTTTAGAACAGGTTAATCTAAATATTACAATTGTCGATATTCTAATGGAAGTTTTCTTAGTATAATCTATGTAAATTAAATACATAACTTTTTACGGCTGCTCCATCACAATCCCAAAGTCCTTCGAAGAGAGATTATCCGAAAGGCGAACAAAGAGAGATTTTCTCTACAAACGTGTATTCTTAATATTGTCGATATCATCATTTTTAATGTGACTCAGGTTATTTTGATGATACTTAGCCCGAAAGTCACTTGACCTCAAAGAGAAATTGCTTACCATCCAATATCTGGCTAAAGCTTTGTTTTATAAGTCGGGGAAACACACTCTATTGTAAACACACTGATTGTTCGAAAAGAATAGAACTCAAAAAACTTTTGATAAAAATAACTCATTTACTTTGCGTTCCAACTTGCAATGGTTTCGCTGGCTCAATGTAATTTATATTAGCGAAGCTTTTTAGCAGTGAATTTTTTTGGCATAAGTACTTTATAATTGTGTACCTAACCTATTGTTATATGTATGGATAATAAAATACCGTTTGTTTTCACAATAACAGTTAATAAGTATTCAGTGGTTCACTACACTGTGCTTGTACTTACAGTCTTTATTCATTACACTACTCTGTGGTTGTAGTTTGATCGTTTTGTCGTTTGATGGTCCAAAACAAAACTGTCTGCTATCGGAACATAACCATATTAAAATCTTTAATATAGTAAAATTATCGTAAAATATAATTCTTATAAAAGTCGGGAGCTTGTAAGAATTATGTGAAATTATAGTAAGGAATTTTTTTTCTGAGCTTCGCAATTAACTCGGCTGGTGGAAATAAACTCTCCTACGTTAGAATTAAAGAGCAAAATGCTTTATCTGAACGAAGGCACCCTTAAATTTTGCAAAAGATTTAAATGGTTCACGTAAAAATTATTTCTTAACGATGATATTCAAAATTTATGCTACAGCAATTAGGGAACGTTTAACTTTATTCTCAATGGAATAGAATTTCCATTTGTAATTTTTGGAATTTCCATGTATAAAATCTTTGTGATATTGCTGTAGCTTTTCTGAAACTGTATAGATCATCTGGGATAATAATTAACCAAAAATGCCACGTTTAAAGATGGGTGGAAAAGTACGATAAATAGTTTATTGTGTTTTTTATTTCTTTTCCTTTTCTGCAAATGTGAAAAAGCAAGCACGATAATAACTTATAGACAATATAATCTTTTACGCCCTAATTAATTTTTAGGACGGACATTCGTTAGTTGATCGATTATTTCTCAACCTGAGACGCATTAGACGTTATGGTCGATATCAGACTATATGGAATTTTACAGGTTTAGAGGAGAGCCTAAAGAACGTTCTTGATAAAACCGTGTCACAATTACTGTTTTGTTTTTCGATTAGGCTAATAAAAACAATATAATTTTTAAGATAAGTACCTATTGTACCTTTGTATCTGTATAGTAATAAAACTAGTCACAGTATTATAATAATATTTTATTGAACAAAAACTACTTTTTTGGTTACCTCTAAACTTAAGCCTGTACAGAGTAATAAAAAGACGGATCCTTTTAATTCTATGTACTGATCTACCTTATTAAAAACACCAAGAAATTATTGTCATTGATTTACTTAATTTCAATAATCTCATTATCTTCCTTTGTTTTTTTTTTATACAAATAGGTGGCGATTTAGCATACGGGTTTCTGTAGGGTGGATGTATTACACAGTCGGACTGCCCCAAGTAGAGAGAATTCTCCAATTTAATTTCTCTGTGACGTGTGTTATTTCAATTCAAACAAATTCAAAGAAAGATTCGGTGGGATGACTAACTGACTAACTAACCAAGATTCAGGTGGATGAATCCCTTTTCCACTAACTGACTGACTGACGGACAGAGAACGCATAATCTAAACCACTGGAGATAGAGAAATGTTAAATGTATAATTAAACATACTTTTTTTTTTGCTTAACGCACTTCTTGTTGTCTCTATTAGTAAATTGCACTCGTGCGAAGCTGGGGCGGGTCGTAATACACCAACACTAGCTCTAAACCGAACAAGGTCGTTGGGGATGTGGACGTACGTTTTTAACAAAAACTAAACTCGGGAACTTTTATATTTCAAAAAAACAAATTTTTTGTAAACTTAAATATACAATTTTACATGAGGATAGAAAAGCGAAATTAGGAGATCTTATTATTGATTAGTAGTAAGTAATATTATTTTGAAAATATATCCAAAGAATCATACTTTTATAATTAAATAGTAGGTAGGTTAATCTGGTGTATTTTTTATTATTTTCAACTTCAACATTTATTATTATAATCCTGTAAATTAAGCAATAAGGCTTTTCCGAGGGCTCTTCTTACTTATCATTTTGAGTAAGCTTGCCATTTTATTGTGTTATGTCGTATATATCGTCACGCTTCCAATCCTGTTGAGTGGTGGACGGATACACTTGATAATGAAGTACTCAATTCGTCTCATAATTTTCAGGTCAATGAGATAATTGATATTAAAATGCTTAGGTATTTAAAAAAAAAAAAAACCCAGATATATAATCCTCCATGTGTTAGCTTAGCCCCTCAGCTCCCTTTGATGGTGAATTCGACAAACACCTAACAACGTTCACTAATTCACCAATTACTTCTGAAATTCTGAAGTTCTCAATATTATTTGAAAAAAGTACGATATTGTGATATGTCTGAGTAAGATTATCTAAGTATTTAATGATTATTTATTTTATGGTATTATTACGGTTTTTTCTTTAATTTATTAACCCAATAATTTAGTTTAATACTAATTGAATACTATGTTACGTACATTCATGTTATGTAAGGGTGCCAAAATGTTAAAGGTTTTGTATCTGAAATGGCATAAATAAAATAAAATTATAATTATACGGAATTTTGGCCGTACAAATTGAATGAGGTTTAGATCTGTGTAAAGTTAGACTGCACGAACAAAAGATAAAATCAGATTCATGTGACGAATAAATCCTTCTGTTCAATAACAGAATTTATGAATAAATATATATAGTAATAAGTTATGTGATAAATATTTGACATGATGATTATAGAGTTATATGACCAATATAAATAAATGTATGACAATGACACAAACAAATTTTATGTATTAATAAATAATAAGTTAGATAAATAAAAATGTATGTTTGAAAAAATAAATGTAATAATTTGCCATACCCTATTCAGGGTCCATGTATTCGGATACTTTATCATATAAGAACGAACGTACATACATGATGCAAATGGATAAATAAATAAATAAATAAGTGAAGGATATATTTTTTCATTGGTTAAAAGATAATGAACATAGAGGATTATTAGATGTTAAGATGTACCCGAGAATGGTAATTTGAGGCTCAATGTAAGGTGTTAACTCACGATCGATGCGGCATCATATCTGAATATGCTAGGTACTGAATCATATTCACATCAATTAGGGCCGCGTACAGCGAACGAACGCGAACGATTGGCACCATACTTTGTGGGACATAACAGCGAACGCGAGCAAGCGAGAGTTATGTCGATCAGCCACGCCCACTCAGAGCCTTCGTTCACTTTTTTTCGCGCTTTCTATACGTGGCATAACGATTTTTTATTCATATGCATAACTGTTTTATGGCCTATAGTACTGGTTGCTATTTTTTACTAAAAAAATATTTTTTCTGACATGGGACATACTACAGTGTTACCTACAGTATGTTCTCAATATTTTTAAATATCTAACAATAGTATCACCCCGAAGGCCTTTCATTGTAGCCCATCTTTATCGAGTTCAGGGGGGTAGAATATTCAGAAAAAATTTGGAGGCGTTCTGGCCGTCTAGGGGCGCTGGCAGATTCAAATAAAGAGAAAAAAAGATTATTTTCAAGTAATATGATACTTCATTGGTATCATTTTGTGTGATATATCTAAGTAGTATGGTAATTGTGCTCAAGTGAAATGAATTATAAATAATAACTAGAAGCATGAATTTGAAGTTGCCACAAAAACTCCCTGAACAGTTTTAACAGAAAACAACCATCTTATTAAAGGACTGTTTGAATTCAGAAGATTGAAAAAAAATTATATTGACGTGATATTGGCCTATTAGTGTACAAACAGTTTGCTTATAAAAAAAAAAAAATTAAAAGATTGCTATGTCAAAATACATACCATGCGTATATAAAATTGTCTTCTATGTTATGTACCTTATTATTCGTATTTAATTAACTTGACAAAAATAAGTTAAAATATACAATACAATAAAATATGATATTTTGTAGATTTCCGATTTCTCAAAGAAAACTAAGATATTGAAATTCAATCCCATTGGGATAACAACGGTCGTCATATTAAGGAAAATGTTTTCACATTTCAAAAACGGAGTTTCATTCGTTATTCCCATCATAAATATATATTATTATGTATGTATATTTGATTGAATACTAGTTATTTGTCTTTAAATAAGAACACTTAAATTTGATTAAATTTATTTACATAAATTAAAATTGTTCTCATAACGTTTACCCGCGTTTGAAGTTAAGCATACAATGTTAAAGAAATTCTACTTCAAACACCCTTAAAGGTTACACGAACAATATTTTGTTTAATTTTTGTAAAAAATATATCTTTATTTATATATATTATTAGCTAGCGGTGTACCCGCGGCTCCGCACGGATTTGTTACGAAATAATTATTTCCATTCAATAATTTGTAATTAGCTCGTATTATTGACAATTCATATAGTCTCTATCAATTGACGAATAGCATATTATGCTTCCTGTCTACCAAATTTGACAAGAATCGGTTGAGCATTGGTAAAAAAATTATTTTATTGAAATTATGTATTTCAACCCTTATTTTACATCCGTATGTGATGAATTTTCAGAAAAAAAATATGAAAATATGTGTTTAATATTTTTTTTGAAGGATATGCATTTCATGTAAATAAACATATTATATGTACATATAAAAACAAATAGTTAAACAAAAATTATTTTTAGCAAACAATCTTTCAAACCCTATTTATACACCCTTTACTGTTAAATCTTGTTAAATACTGACACGTGTTTCATTATTTTTATTTAAGAGTCTATGTAAAAAATTTCAAGTCAAAAGAATATTCATTCAGCTACCCAATACAAAGTCTCAACTCCTATTATACATCCTTAGAGGTTGAACTTCCTAAAATCTGTTCTTAGTGAGCTTCTACATCGCGTAAGGAGTAACCTTTGCTTTTCAAGTCAATTGAACGTATAGTTTCGGAGATCTCGTGATGAATGAGTGGGTATTAGCTTATTAATATATACTAGCTTTCGCTATAAGGTCGAAATTCGAACAGCGACGTTTTGATCATAGACTATTTTCTGTTTGACATTTGCACTATTCATGAACCTGAATAATGAGTATTATCTACATCACTTGCTCTCACTTCTCGTTGAGTGACAATGTCAATATTTTGGGGGGTCTAAGTTCAATGGCACGGGTCAGATTAGGATCCGCGGTATTAATTTATTTTTTTAATATATTAGTAACAGATATTACAGATAAATTTTAGCTTTCTGCACTCCTTCTCAATATAAAATTTAACCATGCCAAATCCCAATCTTTCGTGCACGCAATACGCTTAAAAAGGTACCGAAAGCTTTTGGTTCACGTATTAATATATATATATATAGAATATAATGTTGGCTTCATACAAAATTTATTAAACACTAACGATTCCTGTAATCAGTCGGTGTATCCGGTCGGAATTATATTGTAAAACGAAAGTTGCTTTCGGCACGCAATTTGTGCATAGTTTTGATAAACAGGAATTTGGATTGTTCATTTTTTTAAATCACTTCTAAATCAAAAATCATATCGAGAAATTGCATTCTATGTTAATTTTATAATATATAGAATAATAATATTGAATGATTATAGGCATTATTGGAGAAAATCCTATGCCCTTTGTTTGACTTCATGTCGTCATTGCTAGCATAAAACGAGTTCCTTTGCTTGGATACCCAGTCAATAAAAAACGCCTTAGTATAATAGTAAGCATCCACTTTCATTTGTCAAATGATCATGGGTTTGTCAAAAGATACATGCATACTACAACGATGTAAATACGACATATGTTGTCAAGGCATTTGAATCAAAAGTTACGTTTCGTTTCCTGAGTAGTAACATTTTTATTACCAAAGTTATATTATATTGGTCTCTGTTTTTCAAAACATTAGAAACGCTTGTTAGTTTTGAGATATATTCGCCACTATTAACTTCTTCCAAAAGTTGAAGGAGATTTTGTAATAACTTCATTATTGGTGAATTTATGAGGCGATGTTTTTGGTAAAATATAAAATTAGTTTAATAATAAAAAAATAATATACTCAGAAGTTACGAAAAACGCGTGAATAAAAAAAAATGGAATGTCATACATAATCTCTAGAATTTAATTAAATTTAATAAAAAATTTCATGTAATTTACACAAAATTCCGTTTACGAAATATAAATATATACTTTAAAATCCGTACTGCCTTAACCACAAAAGCGGTCGATTTATTACGTCTCTCGAGTGGGGTCGCTCGGTGTCGTAGGTTAAACTATATTTGTTAATTCTGTTAGCGTTTTGTCAAAACGAAAATAAAAATTGCTAACCCATATTAATGTACTTATCTAAATCATTACGTCTAAAACATATTATTAATTAGTTGCTGTTCTCGCGACTTCGCACGCTTTAACTGCAGAATTATTGTTGAAGATGTCGCGATTTATTTTGCAAGGCACAAGTGTCTAAGGAGTAAAACGATTTTTTTTTAATCTAAATATTTCTATCCAATAGTTTTTGTGTAATGTAGGCACTGGCTGATCCCGGAACCAGGGATGGTTGACAATAGTACAATAATCCTGGTACAACTGTCGATAAAAGCTAGTATTGTTAAAAAAAGTTGGTACAACTCGTCGGTGATGCCACGGATGATTATTTTTGCTTGTCGGCGAACAAAGCGCCCTTGATCAACATTGATCAAAATCAGAATCTAAAAATTCTTCATTCAATTCAAGCCCTATGAGCCTTATTAAGTGCTTACTTATGAACGTCAAAACACTACTACCGGTTCGGGAAACATCCCAGTCATTGAAAAGAGCAGGCAAGGGTTTTTCAACTGTACAATAATGTTAACATAATACAATAATATAGAATATAATACACTAATAAAACCATATTAATAATTTAGTTGAATGCACAGAGACGCAGACATCACTGCCATTCAGATAATGATCCACCCATAGAACCACAGAAAAACCTGACAGTCTACTGATATTATTGCGTTGGTATTATTATCAGCATAACTTTTACCAGGTACACGGTATAAGATCCTGAAACCTGGTACATGTACCAGGAAACTGGTACGTCTACCATCCCTGTGCGAAACGCTATAAATCTAAGCGTGCCACGAGTAACCTTTTAAAAACGAATAATATAAAATTAGACTTACAAGATAAGTTCAAATTATCTGTCTGTGAAGTAGTTTTTTTTTTCTATGAATACAATACGGCTTCTTATATAAGTATAGAAACCTTTAGGGCTTAGATAATTCTATACTGTAAGTGCTGTACCGTAAGCGTCTACCTATAGTGTATATAAGCAGTACAAGGATTTCTGAGAAGTTAATTGACACAAATTGCCATTCATACTTGGTTTACGTCGTGACTCACAGTATTCGTTTCATATTTTCCTTGTCAAACAGGTATTTTATTATCTGTTTATTATATACTAATCTGTATCTATATCTTTAAAATAAAATAGTAAATTTTCCGTATTAGAACTTAATTAATCTAACTATTAACTTCTTCTATCTTAATTAGAAGAGAAGTAAATTGAATGTAGTTTTTAGATTAATATACAATTGAACCCCAGGAAGAATTTATTATTTATAAGGCTTATGTAGAAACGATAAAATTACAGTTAAAAATTATAAAAAAATACTTCCCACTTTTTCGTGGAATATCAAAAGCATTTTATGTGAATTTATTTCAAGATGAGATACAGTGTATAACGCCAGGTATCAGACGCAATAGCTACCATTAAAATGACTTATGATTATGACCAAATGACGACGATGATGATGATGATTATTGTAATATCAATTAATAATCGTTATGGGTATTTACTATTTCGACACATTACAATATTAACACTATAAAGTGACCGATATATCTATGTAATTAGAAAAGTATAATAGTTTAAAAACAAAATGCTGACGATCTAATTAATTTAAACAATTATTAAAATTGAAGTGTCTCTTTGTAATATCCAAATAACAGATTTATATTATATGCATATGAACGTATATACGATAGTTATATCAAAAAACTCACTTTTAAATATGTTTTATTTTATTTTAAAATAAGGAGTAACTTTAGGCTACTTTTATTTTAAAAAAAAGATTAGGAATCCGCGCCCATAAAAAAAAAAGTCATGGTGAATCAATTAGGGCGTTTAAATGGTTTAAGCTGAGTAAAGCAAATTAATCTACGACATAATTGTAGAAATTAAAAGCTCCTACTAAACAATTAGCAAGACTATATGTCTATCGTCCCACAACAAGCATTTTTATCATTAAAATGGCCGGGAGCAAGATTCGCGCGTGTGCTCTATCGATGGCATGTTGTAGTCCACGTGACCGAAGCCGCGGACACAACTAGTTTACTAATAATTAAGGATAATATCAAGTAACATGCTAAACTAATATTGACAAAAACAGAAGAAGCTTCATCTATCAATCTTTTGTAACATGGTTACATATCGCGAGATGGGAGTTAAATTGAAAAATGTTCGAACCGACCGACAGTAAAAAAAAAACAAATACATACATTTAAAGGATTTTCAATACTACGACAGTCGCGAAATTGGCTCAGCTGTGTTATGTCCAGATTTATACGCACTATCGCATACAAATTACATAGTTTATCTAAAAATGACAAATCAGCGGGACTAGAACGACCGACCACTCGTACTGTAAATACTAACAGCGCGTACAAGTGTGGTCACCACATAATAAATAGCGAGAGGAATTTCATTACTACCGAGTGTTCTACGACACCTCAAGATATTTTTTTGTTTAATACCTCAGGCAGAAAAAAATCAAATAAGCTTAAAATTCAAATAGTGAAGTTCTATGTACCTACTGAATTTGTTGCAACAAACAATAATAGCGAACTGTAAAACTGTCGGATACCTAAAATAAACATAAAATAAACCAAACCGAATAAAACAAAAAGAAAGAAATTCATGATTGCTAAAATTATGCCTTCGCAAGTTTCGCTACTAAGCGCGCTGGGAAATTTATTCAACAACTCGCTAAATCTCGAATGTCTTCGGCCGCATTGACTTGGCTTTCATGAATTTTGTGACATTGTCGGTTTAATACTTTATTATAAATTCAGTTTGTCTTATCCTGACCTAAACTGAAGTGATTCATTTAGGGAGATGTCATCAAAATATAACCTTTTTTACCGTACCGTGTTTTAGACTTAGTAAGACTAATAAAAGTTTTTTTAGGTAATAGTGTTAGGTTCTATAACAAGATCCCGAAGCATATTACTGATTTACCTGACAACTAGTTCAAGGACCATGTCAAGCGGGTTTTACTGTCAAAAGGTTATTATAGGGTGGAACATTATGTGAATGATAGTGATGTCTGGAAGTGACTCCCTCTCTGTGCATCCACTAATATATTATTATTGTGCCTGTTATATTTTTAACATTTGTACAGTTAACAAAAAAAAAAGATAAACCCGATCGAGTTTCTTACCGGTTCTTCTCGATGTCTGGGATATTTTCCGAACCGGCAGTAGTGTTTTGACGTTCATAAGTGCCTTCTTAGGGCCTAAATTGAATAAAGATTATTTTGATTTTGATTTGATTCACATTTTAGGAAACAGTAGGTATATGATAAAGTTGAAGAAATATTGAAAACATAAGATTTCACGTAAATAATTACTTATATTGAATTGAAGGTATTTGATAAAAATGTTAATAAAGTTATATTAACCTTTAACAAACGCTAAAAAAAAAAAAAATCAATTAACACGTAGGTACGTATTTACTAATAGTAGCATATAAAAATCATACGAAGTAGATGACTAATAAACATCTGATGACGAATTATATATCATGAATGCGGTTCATAAATCTATGAATGAATTGGAACGGCGTGTTGTTTTTTAGCGTTTTGGTTACAATCTCATCTCATGTTAAGTGACGATGTAGCCCAAGATCGTGACCCGCTAAGCCTAGTGGTAAAACTGGCTTTCAAGATAAATTATCGGAACACATCTGTATTTGGTTAGCGACAGATTTTCAACTTGAGGATGGTAACCAGCCAGGTAGGCAATAGAAAATAACCTACCTTCATAGTTTCTAACACCCACAATAAGCATTTTTGTCTTTAAAATAGCCGGAAGCGGGGGAGCAAGATTCACGCAGGTATTCTGTAGTCTACGTGAGCGAAACCACGGGCACAGCTAGTCTTGTATAATCTTCCTCAACAAATAATATAATATGCAAAAATATTTTTTCTAATCTAACTACTAGTTCCAGAGATTAACACGTTCAGGCAAATAAATAAAAAATAATTATAATAAACATAATCGATCAAGCAAGTAATATTATTGTACAAGTATTTTAAGGGTCAAGGGTAATTTGTGTAATACATTGGCATGCATTAATGAAATAACCTTTTAAGAGGATTTAACATTAGATGCTGAAAAACAATATAGACCGTAATAGGTATAAAAATATCTTTTCCTTTTAATTTTCAATTTAAATCATTGATTTTATTTGCTTATTTATTTTGTGTACTTTTGTTAATTCTTACATGTTATAAAATAGAATAAGTTATGCTATAATAAACGCCAAGTAGATTTTCTTGAACAGTCCATAATTATGTTTGAAAATCAAGGTCAAAACCGATACTGTTGTTGGCATGATTCATACATACACTTACATGGTACATAACCACAAGGTAGCTAAACTGAGTTAGCTATTGTTGTGGCTTACCTATGTATTTTGCGTTGCTTACCTACTTACTACGTGAATAATGGGCAGGAAAGCGGCTATTTACTGCAAGATAATATATTTTATGAATAAAGTTATGAGTAATAATAATAATAATACAAGTATAAATAAAAGATTTATGTATAATTTTGTTAACCCCAGACGCAAACAGAAAGGTTTTATAAGTTTTATATATTTATCTGTGTGCCTGTCTGTGGCATCGTAACTGCAAAATGGCTAAATCAATTTGTTTGCAAGGTGACTTAATTAAGAAAGAAAGAAAAAGCATTTAATTGACAATAACATCACACAACACACATACATGTTTAAATAAAAAACAGCAAACAAATTGACACAATAAATGAAGTGTTGCACGGGGTCGAATAGGTCCCTGTCTCAGCATAATGCTGCAGGTCTACAAGCGCAAGCACTGCAGCGCTGATATTCTGACAGGGCCTGAAGGCGTGTACAACCTCACGGACTAATTAATAATAATTTTAATTATTTAAACTAAACAATCGTAACTTCATAAGATTATGGAACATGTGTGTTTTTAGCTATGATTCAAGCAAATCTTGCAGCTGTTAGACGATTATCAGCTCTTTTCTAGTTGATGGAATATGTGTGCATTTTCCACGGGTCTGATCAAGTTACAATTTGGTATTCTGTTACTACAATGGTATAAGAAGAACATGTAAACCTTGACGTGATGCTGAATCATCTGGAATTGATCCAACTCCTCACCATCTTACGGTAGAGGTTTCGTGTTTGGGCTCATTGGAAAAGTCTCAATGAACAGTTTATTTGTGTCGGGGATTTAATATTTATGTTGTTATGTATTTTATTGTTAATGTATATTGTTGTTACTTAAATTTTAGAACTTAAAAAATGGATGGAAGCGATAACACCACAATACCGACATTCTGTAGTCCACGCGAGCGAAGCTGCGGGCGCGGCTTTTATATAATAAAATAGGTACATATATATTTAAATGAAATCATATATGTTCCGTGTTAGAATACGGATCAATTGAAAGCTACTGAACCAATTTGAATAGTTTTTTTTATATTAATATACATAGAGCTGAACCCAAGGAATGATCTAGACATAGATTAATGATTGAACTCCGCTGCACTTCAACTAGATACTGCGTTACCTACAAACAATAGCTCAATAGCTCCTAGAATATGGAAAAAATAATATGCGGCGTAGTTTTGATTGCCGCATTTTTATAGCACGCCGACGGTATCTAGTGGACGTGGCACGGAAACCAATCTTTAATCTATGGATCTATATTATAAATCATTTTTCGGAGGAGATTCGATACAATTATTCAAATGATACAATTATAATTACTAGCGATCGCCCTAAGGTCGAAGTTCGACCAGCGACTTTTTGATCAAATAATATTTTCTGTTTGACATTTACAGTACCTACCAATTCATAAACAATGAGTATTATCTACATTACTTGCTGTCACTGTTACGATTCGCAGTATTAATTTATTTAATGTAGTATATTAGTAACAGATATTATAGATAAATTTTAGCTTTCTGCACTCCTTCTTCATATAAACATTAATCATGCCAAATCCCACGACGTATTAATATATAGATTTTAAACATATAAAATACGTAGTAAGTACGTAATAAGTAGTTCCAGTTGAATATGAAAAGTTTTATCAGCTAGTTTATAACTTTCATAAGGTAACTATCGATTAATATCGTTGAATCTTACCTGTTCTTTTGTTAAGAGTACATCGCTAATAAGAAGTTTGAACAATGCTATATTTTATCAATAGCTTACAATTGTTGGTAAAGTTCACGAAACGAATAAAACTTTACTAATTTAGATTAAAACGGATATTGAAACTTCGATCAGTTTGTTTCACTGCATCGGATTGGACAGTTGGTTATATACAATGTTCATTATTAGGATTCCGTACCTCATAATGAAAAAAAAAACGAATCCCTTATAGGATCACTTTGTTGTCCGTCTGTCTGTCTGGCCGGCTGACTGTCTGTTCGTGTGTCAAGACACTTTTTCTGGTAAATGACTTGAGGTATAAAATTGAAATTAATATTATATACTAAGGCCTACTTATAGCCTCAATTGTTCTCATTTCCCGCAAATACAAATTATTTTAATTTTTTGTTATCTCCTAAACTATTTATCAAAATAATACTATAAAAGGCAAAATCTAACTTCATAAAATTGTCTTGAAGTAACTTTTGTTCGTAAGGGCTAATATGCCGTGCCTAAAAATAATGCTCATAAATCAATTTTTAATCTTCAACCAAAAAAAAATCTCAAAATACCGTATTGTGGCTTATGTACCAATATTTTTGTAGAACATTTTATTTACGTGTCATTAACCATTACGCCAGCGCACGCGGATAAAGCAGTTCGGGAGGGCTTCCACTTCCAACTTACTTATCAAAAATTAATATTTATGGCTAACTGAGAGTTGTAGCCCAATGTCACATAGAATAATATACGATTCCTCGTGAATCTGGTTATCATATATAAATTTTTTTTTCCAATCCAACCGGTAATTCAAGAGATTAGTGCGTTTAAACAAAGAAACAAAAAACGTTTCCGCTTTATTACATTATTATAAAAAATATCAATAGGTTAGATAAATAGATTAATACCGAATACTAAGACCTATTACCCGAAACTGCTGTGAAAAAATCAAGTTTGTAGGTCAATTTTCTTAAGTAGTATTATAGTATAATGATGTAGAGATAGGACACATGTAAATATATCTTTGAAGTTTTCACTATACTTGGGGCAGCCTGACTGGTCCTCTACCCTAAAGAAGATCGTGATCAAATAATCTTGTGTTGGTTGTATTTCTGCGATGAGTTGGGTTTGTAGTGCTTCTTGAGGAAGGTGACTTCAAGATTAGCAACATGCTTGTGATAACTCTGGTTTTACTTTAACGTCCTGTTGTCTTTCATCTTTAAACGTGATAACAATAAGAGGTTAAGAACGATATTTAGATAAAAATAGTTTTTTTTTTTTTTTTTTTTTTTTTTTATTAAGTTTATTCAACAATCATATTATTCTATTTCATTGAACCGTTTACAGAGTTTTCCGTAAACGCTAATACAAGTTTTGTAGTTGACCCACCAGAGTTCATTTCAATCGTTAGCCAATGAACTCATTCAAACTTGATGTAGGTCAACTTGATTGTAAAAATAACACTTTAGCTACAATATTAAAGTGCTTGAATAAAATGAACATATTAGGGAGATATCTGGCAACTTTCTGTTGTGTTGCATTGTATTGTAAAATATTGAAAGTGATTATTAATAAGACAATTATTATTGTTAGTAATGAATTTAATAAAAAAATATTAACGTTCATTGAATACAGATTTTGCTGAACATTATTTCCTTATGAATAAAGATCTAAGAAAATCAGAAGTCGCGCCTAAAGATGTTTTACTTCAAATTACCAAAAAGCTATCAAATTTAATGTGATGCATATTAATGATTTATAGGATATATTTAGTAAAGTATTAATTACTGTGGAAGTCTAGAGGCTGATTAAGTCTATACTAACCTAATAAGGTTCAACATTTATTTATATTAGTGACAAGTTAGCCGGTGTAGGTAATTCCGAAACTATACTAAATCCTTCGAAGAGTTTAAAGAAATCACCCTATTAACTGCGATAACTAAAGAAAAAAAATGCAATGACTTGGACTCAATTGGCGAGAGCATGAACACTCATGGCGCATGTGATAATTGCTAGCAATTTTAATAAAACGTAGGCGTCCCCAGGGCAGGTGTGAAGAATTGCTCGGCATTTTATCGTAGCCTGTCGGGAATGACCACCTGTCGGATGTAATGGGGTTGACCATAAAGTTAATACGTTTTAAATAACACTTCCTTTCATCACATGAGCTTAGAGATGAGTGATGGCCGATTTCATTATACATTTCTGCAATATTTTGTAATCTCTATATTACCTATATTACTTTTCAATTGCGTTTTTTGTAGCAACACCGTATTTCCCATAACTCTTCTTTAAAATTAAAAAAGGCTTCTATGATGGCTCAGTTGGTAGCGTGTACGAACTCCGCGTCGATTGATGTGGAGTTCGAATCTCTGCAATGAGCCTGAGCTTTCGATAAAGGAAAACATCGTGATTAAACCTTAACATGGTACCATCACATACATAACATACCATCACGCCTGTATCCCCGAAAGGTTTGGCAGATGTGTACTAATGTACACCCACAGTTAGTTTATGTTTTTTAGGTCCCATGTAATAGGGAGCGAGCCTATTGCCATTAATCGGGCACGAAGCCAAACTCCGAGTTGCTACTGAGAATTTTCATAGACAAACCCAATAACAATTTGCTCGATCTGGGAATCGAACCCAGAGCCTCGATCACAGCAGTCACGCTTACGACCACTAGGCAAATGAGGCAGAGGTAGCTTGGTGCTATCACCAAGTCCTATGACTTTTCTAATGCCCGCCTTGCTAGCTACAACTCTCAAGTTGAAAATTCTGTCGTCAAACACAAATAGATGTGTTCCGGCAGCAGCCCTTGAGAGCCAGTTCTCCACTAGGCTTAACGTGTTACCATCTAGGGCCATATCGTTACTTAAGATCAGATGAGATTGGTGCCGCAAAGCTCAACCGATAAAGATTAATTAGATGACATTTTAAAGATTATGACTTCCGTGACTAAAGTAAAATTAGGTTAAAATTAATATTTATAACTAATATGAATACCTAAACGCAACCGGATTTTGGACAAGAGGAAGAGGTTCAGTTGCTCTCTGTCAAAAAAGCCTTTCAGTATATTAAGACTATAAGACTAGGTGGGGAGCTTTAGTAGTGTGGGGCGACCACAATTGTTGTTATTAGTCACATAGATAGAATAATAATAACTAGCGATCGCCCTAACACTCGACTATTTTCTGTTTAACATTTGTAGTATTCATGAACCTAAACAATGAGTATTATCTACATCACTTGTCACACATCATCACATCTAAATAGTGTTTTATCTTAAGTATTAACGTACTGTGGTCAACGCAGTCGAAGGCCTTTAGAGATCACAGAACACGCCGATTGCATCCTGCGACTCCTCCCAAGCCCTATATATATATGACTTAGCAGTGTCGCACCAGCGTCAGTGGTAGATTTAGATTTTGTGAAACCATATTGCCGACCATCCAAAATCATTGTGCTTTAAATATTGTACTAGTTGCTGGAGCATAATTTTCTCGAAAATCTTACTAATCGACGGAAGTACAGAAATTGGTCTATAATTTCCAAGATTACTTCTACAACCTGATTTAAACAGAGGAACTACTTTACTTATTTTCATTAAATTCTGGAAAGTCCCTGTTTTTATGCACTGATTAAATATATTAGCGATATATAGATCAATATAGATCGAACTTCTAATTTGGTACAAGTGTCCAATAAAACCGCGAACTAATACTATTCCGATATTATCGGATATATGTAAAACTATCTGTGTCCCACGGTTTCACCCATGTTTAAAAGCATATTTTTAGGGTTTTTTTTTTTTATACTTTGTGTAAAACTATCGATATTTTTATGAGGAATAAATTTATTTTTAAATTTATAACATAGCCTATATTACTCGCTGATACTGTCGCTTTATATTGGTAAAAGAATTTTAAAAATCGGTCCAGTAGTTTTTAAGTTTATCAATTACAAACAAAAATCAAGTCTTTCTTCTTTATAATATTGGCTTGGATATGGGATATTATGATATTATTACGAACCCTGATAAAAACAAAATTGTCTCTAATAATTTAATTTAATAACAACCAGGTAGTCATGGATATTTTAAAAAATCGATAAAAAAGCATCACTAACTCACGCATAACATAAGGCACGTAATTTCAACAATAGCAGGCCATTCAATAAAATCACTGAACCATGATCGAAATGAAAAAAAGAATGTAATAAGGTAGCTGATATAAATTGTACAATGTAATTTTTTTTAAATATATATATACCTATTTTACTGCAATTTGATTTATTACGCTTATGAATTCAAAATATTGTTACCAAAACTATTGATAAATTAGTCCAATTGAAGGGCCCTGTTGAGAATGTCGCTAATCCCACTTAGAGACCTTTTGATCATAATATAGCATTGACCTCAAAAGCATTTCTGAATTTTTTAAATCTTCCAAGTACATTTATAGAAAATTGCTCATGAATGTTATATAAAAAAATGTTATCTATTGTCTGTTTGTTTGTTAATGTAGATTTAACTCAAAAACCGGCTTGACCGATATATTCAAATTTTGTACACGTAAGTCATTGCTCAGTTGATAGGGAAATAGGTATAATATGTTATTTCGCTACATAGTACCTATTATATTAGGTTCAAACTGACTGACTGACATAATATTTTATCAACGCAAATCCCAAACTATTGGGGCTAGGATCGTGAAAATTTGTATTCGAGTTGCTTTTACACTGCAGGTGAGCACTAAGGAGGGATCACATCCCCTAATGTGCTGAAAAGGGGATGAAAATGTGTATGAAAATCCGTCATTTCTGAAAATAGTTCCGTGTATAAAAATTGATATTTGGCAATTCAGTTAGAAAATATGGGTCGGGATATAACTCAACTATGTCACGAGCAAAGCCGCGGTAAAAGCTCTAGTATAGGATGCATTATTAAATAAATCTTCAACGGCGAAGCTCGTTAGTTCGCTGATGAGTGCTGGCGCGGAAGTCGGAACGCGTAACGAACATGCAAGCGAGTTGTGACCTAACGTTTGCCTCATTATGAGTTACAAAATTACATTTTCATTTTTTATTTAAGTTAATAAACATGAACTCCAGGTCCTTAAAAATGTTTCAATTAAAAAGATGTTACAGATGATGAAAAATATTTTACAGAAAATTAAAAATTTCCTATAAGTTCGCTAACCAGAATTTATACTATACTAGGTAAAATCCTTTCTTAGTGAGCGTCTAAATCGCGAAAGAAGTTACTATGCTAAATTTTAAGTCAATCGGAAGTATAATTTCGGAAATCTCGCTTTGATGTGTACATAAAATATAAATTATGTTAAAGGCAATGTAAGAAATACCGGCAATATACATTGCCTATAACATATATATATATAATTATTATATAGTTTTATATTTAAAGAAAATCGGATAAGTAGTTTTACACCCCAACTCACAAACATTACCTCTTTATATTATTGGTAGGTACCTACCTAAAGATAAATATATTATGTTTGTATTTCTTTAGTTATGTCTATGGAGATTTCTCTCTGCTTGGGGCAGTCTTACTAGTGGAATTCTTCCAGCCTACAAAAGTCGCAGCCAAATAGCATAGTGCTGTGTTCCTGCGGTGAGCTCCTTCGGATAGCAGTATACTATACTACTATACTATACTATACTGTCCATAGGCTACAGTAGCCGCTTACCATCAGACGGCCTGTATGCTTGTTTACTAACCTTGTTCTATATAAAATATAAATTTGAATTTAAAAAAACGCAATACAGGGTAATTTTTGCAAAAAAGAATACGACTTCGATGATTTTGAGAAGTTCCTTGGTGTACCTTTGAAGTAGAAGGTCTAATGCAGATGAAATTAAAAAGGGACCACCCTTGAGGTATCCCTTTCCAACTAACAAAAAATCATTCAAATCGGTTCCTAAATAAAAAGTTATGGCTGGTTATCCATTAAAATATATATACATATAGGTACATTAAGTGCATTGCTATTGATAGCGTTCGTCTTTTTTTAAAGTGGGTTAAAAAGTATACGAAAATTGTACAGAACATTAGTTTTGAGAGCGAAAGTGAGCCAGTGTGACGTTGTATGTTTGTACGAATAATTCTCATTTGCATTCTCGAACGATAGAAAAAAAACGTGTTTCGGGTCAGTTATGTCAGCGGAGTTATCAATAGTTCTCGGACGACCGTCACTCGCGCATTCAACTTATCACGTTCGATGATGTTTTTTAGTAACAATAAGTAGCTATTAGTATTTATGACGTCATGCAGCGAGATAAAGGTTACTTAAGACAATCCGGGAGTTGACAACTTTTGGAAAATTGTTTTAAAAATTTTTTATTTTGAAAACAATACTTATGAATAATTTTTTTAATTAATACAGCATAAAAAATGATTAAAATTATTTTCTGAATAAAAAGTACGCTACAAAAACGATGTATTATGGTACCATGACGTCATCATTCATTTTATATGTAATTTTGTATGATAATAATATCAAGTCTAACGTTCATATTTACTGAATGGTGACGTCACGTTTTCTAATCGGCGTTTCAAATCACGTGACTCACATACAAAATATGAATTTTCCAAAGGGCAAATTAATTAAATAAATAATTACTTTTCCAGACTTGTATTTTTTTAGGCTTTTTATTTATATACAGTCAACTCGCGGATTGTGGTCAGCTATGATCAAATATACATACTTACACACGTACAAAGAAGGTACCAAATCGAGTATAAAGTGACAGGTGAAGAAGTGAAATTTCTTAGAAAAGGAGACGCGAATAGCCTAAACTGTGTATTAGATTTATATATTTCTCCTACTCTGTACGATAAAGCTTCCTTCACTCTAAAGTAACGAAATTTGCCTAAACGTGACGTGTCCTTGAAATTTCACTTCAAAACGTTCCTGACTTGCTTTGGCGTGACATCTTTTGGCATAGGTCAGTGTATAAATTCTTTTCAGTAATAGCTTTCTCTGTGATATTTACAATTTAACATTTTGTACACGAGTAGCATATGCAGAAGTGCCTTTTTTGGATTAGTTCATTAGTTTTAATGGCACACCTCGAATATTTATTCAAGATATTAAAAAAAGGCGTGGACTATGCTTGTGAAAACACAAGAATTCACAAGAATTTCTTTATTATACAAAAAAAAAAAAATACACACAAACTATTATTTTCCAGTTAACGTACAATAAGCTATAGTCTGCATTTTGCACCATTTCCTTTTTTATTGTTTGTAGCTTTAACGTTTGAGCCACCATTGCTTTAAAAATTATGATATTAAAACTATTTTTACCCTATTACATGATAAAGTTACAACTTAAATAATCAAGGTAATCTTCAAATATTACTAGGGCTAAGAATATTTATATAAGTACCAAAAGAAATATCAGCGAAAAAAAAAAACTAAATCGAATCTAGTCTCCAAATTCAACGTCAACAAAAATGTAAGTATTGTCTTTTCGAATTCCAATAGTAGTCCCCACCTGTATACTCCCACCAGACCATTACCATCACAACAATATCAACACTCATTACGCAACGAAACCTCCTTAGCAATACTGCATTTCTAAACAGGTTCTAAGACACATTCATGAACCTTATCATAATTGAATAAAGATTATTTTCAAACAACAAGTATATTTGGTATAGGTAGACTCATGAGTTACGACACTACGATAATTTGTATGGGATATTGGTTAATAAGAGGCCCATAGGTTTTGGCTTGAAAAATCGTTTTGCAATGCCATAGATAGATTAGGGATTTACTTGCATTGTAAATTATAAGTTATTTTTATTATTTACTATCTGTGCCCCACGGTTTCACACGTATTAATTTTATAAAACAAACATCGCCAACGCACCCGTGTAGGCAATTTTTTATACTTTGTGTAAAACTATCAACATTTTTATGAGGAACAAATTATGTTTTCAAATTACATTAAAGTCTATGTTGCTCACTCATACTGTAAGCTTTATATTGGTGAAAGAGTTTTTAAAATCGGTCCAGTAGTTTTGCGTTTATCCATTACAAACAAAAAAAAAATCAAGTCTTTTTTCTTTATAATATTTATAGCATAAAGTTTCTAAAATTTTAGGTATAATTATTAAAAAAAAACAATATAAGAAATACTTTAATTAAATATATTTATTATACTCTAAGAAATATTTAAAAAAAACATTAATGTAATGCAAAAGAATAATGTGAATTTTAGAATTTAATGGACCGAACCTTTTTTATTACCTTAAAAATAATAAGTTATAAATAACATTAAATTTTCATTTACAATTGTTAAGTATTTTATTTGTATATTTAAATAAAAATATACACATAAAATTCGTTTATCGACAACAATGATAGCGTTATTTATTTCTCAGTTATTAATGATACAAAAAAATACAATTTCAATTCATAGTGTATAAAATGCGTAGATAGAACTATGTGCATCGCAATTATTATAATTACTAACTTCATAATAATTATTTAACATAATATTATAATATCTCACCTCAGTGTTTATATCCTTTGTCTGAAATGTAAACTGGGACCAACTGAACAACTAATAAATTAATATCAGTTATCGAACGAGAACGAGAATGCACCAGCCGTCCGTGAACTTGACGTTGTTGCTTAGCGATACTCCCGGGGAAAACGACCCTTAACGTACAGACACAAAATTCTCAAATTTAAAATAACACATTAAAAAAAAAACTAAAAAGTTAAATAAACTTGTACAGTGAATTCAATTGAATTGAAATACGTAATTCGATAATAATTTGTAATTCGAACGATTTTTTTTCTATTAACGCAATCCAAGCGCGCGTCTACGCGGCGGTACGGGTCGCACTACGTAAATGTCAGCACAATCGGCACATGTGCGGGCCGTGGTAAAGACTCGGTCACACCGGTACTGATTTCCTGAAGGTATGTAAAATGTGTTGTATTCTTTACATTATTGTGGATCCGTTAAGAAACCGCGTTCCAGCCGAAGAGTTTAAACACTTAAATCTTAAATATTATAATTATCCGAGCATAACAATCTGTATGAATAAAACGAATAATTGATACATCTTAACGGGTCTCCTCAATAATAGGGATTTTATCTAAACCGTTAAAATAAAAATACCGGTAAAACCGATAAAATTTTAACGTTCATGAGTGCCTTTTCTGGGACCAAATTGAATTTGATTCGTGCTGCTAAAGTTATACCGTTTAAATAATGTTAAAGTAGTAGCCCTGTGCAATTTTTAACTATGGAAACACATGTGGCACGCCTTTTTCTATTGCCAAGCAGAAGCGCCAGTCCTCACGCTGCTTTGATCCAATCTGAAAGATGTGGTTGGCACATGTGGCTACATATAGGATTTACAACTCAGTTAATCACCCTCACCTCAACCTTTTACTTACTGGTTTTAATTAAGACTACGATCTTTCTAAGGTTGATAAACAGCGACAACCTACATTGACATTGAGCTATGTAATGTTGGCAAATACATGATACGCTTATGCTTTTCTAATACAAAAACTAGGTGTACTTTATTAATTGTATAGTTTATAAAGAATACTCGTGAAAATTGTTACAAGGCGATGCGTTTTATGAGCTTCTTAAAAAAATCGCATGAAAATTATGTATCATGTTGTAGAAGCCCTTAGTTTGCTGGAGTGAGATAGCGTAGCTGGTCATATCCGCTTTCCTCTGCGTTATGTAAGCTACGGCCCTGGAGCCTGGCGACGCACCCCGGAGCTCTCGCCCGAACCACCCATCTCGGCACCGGAACCTCTCGCGACACCCTCCTAACTAGGGCTGCCAACTTTTGATCTCTGATTTGCTTTAAATGAATAGTTCGACTAAAGGACAGGGCTGGTAAAACGCAAAGAGCGAAAGATCGCGAAATTTTATATTCTAGTTACTTAAACGATTGCCGTATAAATATCTTAGCTAAAAAGCAGTGTCGTTTGATGATCTTCGCCACAAAAAACTAAAAGCTGATGCCAAATGGTATTATCACATCATTTCTTTTAGTTTTTGTTTTTAATGTTTATTATGCTTTTTTTGGCAATTTTTGTGACAATTTCCTTTCTTTCAAAAATGAAACTAACAAATTTTGCATGAATTATTAATTATACAGGGTTTGTAAAAAATAGTAGCTCAGTATATTAATGGCACTGTCCCTGATGGTGACCTCAGTACAATCAAAACACAACGGTGACCACCGAGAAATCAATAATTAATTAGCGGTCGCTGCTGTCATGTTGTTCTTCATAAATATCTCTTTACGTTACACTTGCAGGACCCGACGTCGTAAGAAGGTGGTGGAAGAACACATGGTCCGAAGATGGTTCTGCAGTTTCACGTTACAGCAAATATAATAAGACATAGGGAACATTTTACTTCGTGCTGAAATAGAGCTTATGGTAAAACAGTTGGAAGCAATAACGCGATAAAAAAGACCTACTTAACAAGAAAATAAGCGACACTCATATATCTAATGCAAAACGAATCTTCTAGAGTTCAGAAAATGAGGACGTCTAATGTTTCGCGGGATAACTGGCAACCCTAATTCTAACTCCTAAGCTGCATGTTAGGTTCCGATATACGTACACAATTAAATTGACAATTTTATTAAATATAATTTTCCACTATGTAACGTCACATTTTGCGGCAAATTTATTCTATTTTTTGAGAATGTTCCATTGTGTCTTTTTAAATTAAATTAATATTTATTTAGATATTGAAATACGGTAGCTAAGACATGAATATATTTTAGCAGAGAACATTAAACTAGCAACAAAGAATAGAAACAATATTCTTGTGAATAATAATGCGTATGAAAGTATTTATACATATAAAATAAAAATAAAATATTTGTCGGTCTATCTGTTTATGCTGGGTAATCTCCGAAACGGTTGAACCGATTTTGACGGGACTTTCACTGGGAGTAATTTAGGCTACTTTTATTTTGGAAAAAGATAGGGTTTCGCGCACTTAAAAAAAAACTGGTAATAATGAATCAATTCGGGCGCTTAAATGGCTTACGCTGAGTAAACCATATGAGATATATCAAATTAATGTATTAAATAATTGTAGGCATTAAAAAGACTTATAAAAAAATCAAAGAGAGTATATTTCTATCTTCTGAGCAACACCCACAATAAGCATTTTTGTCTAAAATAACCGGGAGCGGGAGTACCAAGTTTTTGCGTATGGCCGATCGACGGCTTTCTCTAGCCCACGTGAGCGAAGCCACGGGCACAGCTAGTCTAACAAATAAAGGTTTCTGTATAAAAGTAGCACAAGGATCCATGATTTTGTAATTGGAAAACACTATGATCAGCACTCGGTCATCTCCAAGCTATGATTTTGAAAATTCGACTTTAATGCATACATACATAAAACTCATTAACACAAAAACTTGGTCCGTAATTTCACAACGTGACGTAGCGTTCCCTCCCGCACTCTTTACGATTGTTCCCGCACTTTCCGCAAACATCAATTCCTGTTTGTTCAATTACGTCATTATTAATGTGTAATGATTTGAACGATTTGTTCGAATAACAATCGATACAATGTTTGATAATACCTTCTTCAATAAGAAAGACGATTTTACATTTGTAGTAAACAATCTCTGAAAGGACTTATACGATTCTAAAAATTCTTTCGCTCTTCACAAACGACATTATTCCTGAGCGTTATAGGATATTTTTAGTATTGTAATTAAGGTGAACGAAGTGGCAGGCGGTTGTTAGTTACATTCAATTTTTAAACGGTTTTTTATTCCCTTTGTTATTAAGAGTATTTTGGATCTCGTAGTATTCTTTCCTTGATACAAAAACGTGATCGTAAACCATCTCATCAAGAAATTACTCTGACCAAAATAAACGTTATTTTTTACAAATATTGTGTATAGAATTGGAAAAACATACATACATACCATCACGCCTGTATCCCCAAAGGGTTAGACACCCACAGTTCGCCGAGTATGTTTTTAGGTCACATGTAATAGAGGGCGAGCCTATTTCCATTAATCGGGCACAAAGCCAAACTCCCAGCTGCTACTAAGAACTAAAAAAAAAACCAATAACACTTTGCTCAACCTGGAACCGAACCCAGGAACTCGATTGGAAAAAATATTTTAAATGGCATCCTTGTAGTATATAATACACCCTACAACTTGGATTGGTGTTCTTCTCTTTTGCACATAGAACCATCTATTTATTATAATATACACTTTTAGTAAATGTTAAGACCTTAATACGTATTTTACTTTTTTATTATTCCCAAGATTCCCAAGCTCGACGGTGGTTAAGTCTAATAGGAGACAGGCTCTCAAGTACAGCTTCTAGAGCATGACACCTTTAGGTGCTTAACAACAGATTTTCAATTTGAGGGTGATAACTAGCTAGACGGGCATGAGAAAATGCACTACCACCATGGTACCGTGGTTCTATCATGATGTTTTCCGTCACACTATATATTTCCTCCAATCTTGGCGATTTTATGTCATATCTGGCATTAAGCCAATCATCAGCATATCAGCCAATCGCCAGCAAGTGTAACTACTTATCATCATTATATTAATACGTGAGAAAAAAACTTCGGACACCTTTTTAAGTGTATTGCGTGCACGGAAGACTGTGAGATTTGGCATGGTTAAAGTTTATATGGAGAAGGAGTGCAGAAAGCTAAAATTTATCTATAATATCTGTTACTAATATATTAAATTAAATTAATTAATACTGCGAATCATAACTCGACCAGTGCAAGTGAACTTAGACCCCCCAAAATATTGACATTGTCACACAATGAAAAGTGACAGCAAGTGATATAATATTCATTGTTTAGGTTCATACTGCAAATGTCAAACAAAATATAGTCTATGATTAAAAAGTCGCTGGTCGAATTACGATCATTGGGCGACCGCTGGTTTGTGTAAATATAATTGGATATTTTAACTGTACGAGTAAACAAATTTTAACATACTTAATATCAACTATAAATTAACTGTGTATAAACTCGGATAACTACCAAGAGTTTAATTTTAAATGAAACTCAAACTTACAGAGATACAAATTCTTATGTGTACCTACTATTTTCATTTTACGTAAGCTAGAAATAACAGATAACAACCGATATAACGTTATCCATTTTTGTCTACACTTTTGGGAGTTCATGTGGGGTTTTGTCGGTAGGAAAATAAAATTGGAGCAACTCGACCCTAAAATTTAATAACACAGCGACACGTATATTATACTCGATAAAATGAAAAGCTCCCTCATATTGTATGCAATATATTCAACAGACCACTCTCATTTACCTTCTAACATATACCTGCCTGCCATATATACCTTAGGTTATGTTTAACGATGAACTTCTTAATATAATTTTACTAGCTTTTATCCGACCTAACAAAGTAATATTATATGATATATATCACTTCTTAACGGTGTACGCTACAAAATATATCTGTTAATTCTTCATTAAAATTAATGAGTCAAATAAGATAGCAAACAAGCGTACGAGACGTAATAAATTAAATTAAAAATGAATTCTTAATTATTTAATAAAAATAATATCAAAAACTTGTAACGCACAACAAACAGTGTTATATATAAATCACATATCCATAATAGAGCAAAAATTGATGAGGGTCAACGCAGAGCCGAAATGATTGAAAATACAAATGTGAACTTCGGACAGTAAGCTCATTTTTTGGGATAAGATATGAGTACTGAAATGGGATTCATTATATTTATTAATATTTCAAAGGAGATTTGAACAGATAAATGGACCGGTTTTTTTACGGTGGTCCTGTCATTTATAGAGATTACAATAATGGTAACAGCTATGAAGGATATATGTTTACTAAAAACGTATGTATTTTGCCTTTTGTTGCAAATTTGTTTTTTTTTAATTGGTAGAATGGCAAAGCGATGCTGGTCGTCACTGCCATGCCGTCCTGCAAGCCGTTGGATAGAGAATGGCTAATCCCAAATCGTGACAAACCAAAAGAGAATGACTGTGATGGTTTAATCATTATGCGCAGTGTATAGATCCCTACTGGCCTAAATGCGCCACTATTGCAGGTGTATGGTATATGGTATTAGCCTAGTGGTTGTAAGCACGACTGCTATGCTAGGGTTCCTGAGTTCGATTCCCCGGTAGAGCAAAGTGTTATTGGATTTTCCATGAAATTCTCAGCAGCAGCTCGGAGTTTTACGTTGTGCCCGATTAATGGCAATAGGCTCGCCTCCTATTACATGGGACCTAAAAACATACCCGGCGAACTGTGGGTGTACGCTTAGAATACCTCTGCCTAATAATTTATTGTAATCTCATGTTTAATGTGTGTTCTATTAATTATGTATGTATTTATAAAACTCAATAGTTCGTTTTATTGATTTTATGAACGTTTTAAAATCTGGAACTACCAGTAAATAAAAATTATTAGGTACATTTATTTATTTCGTTCACAGACACATATAATATATTACCAGGTAAACCAAAACTTATTATATGCATAAACAATTACAAATTTGATAATTTAAACTAGCCACTAATATTTCCACAAGTTCTTTGAGTTTCTTCAGACTTCTTACCCCTTATCCTACTTAAGTACGGTCGGCACAACACGTTTTCTTCTTCCACTCCACTCTATCAAATATCATCTCAGTATTCACACCTTTTATACGCATATCATTCTTCACACAATCCATCCATAACTTCTTCGGTACTTCCTCTTCTCCTGTATCCATTCACCTTCATACTTAACATTCTTTTAGTTATATATAACTTTCATCCCTCCCCATGACATACCTGTACCATGCTAGCTTATAACCCCTCAACTTCTCTGTGACTGGTGCTATTTTAAGACTTTCTCTAATAAAATAATTCCTGATCTTATCCATTCTAGTTACTCCACACATCCATCTTCACATTCGCAACTCTGCCACGTGTATTCTTCTTTCATCCATTTCTTTCGTTGCCTAGCAGTCCGATCCATACATCAAGACAGGTCTTAAAATGATTTTATACACTTTTTTAGTCTATTCACTGTGAGTTTCGTCAGACTAACACTGAAAATATAGCTTTCCCGAAAGTGATGATTCACTGTATATAGGTTATATAACTTCACTCTATATCCCTAAGGATATGAGCAGTAAGCATGATGGTCAAGCAATCTAGCAAACTGTGGGCAAGTACGGGTAATGAGGACAACGATAGGATATACCTACGCGGGTACGTTGACAGTGGCGTGGTTTAGAGTTGTCCGAAGAAATTTAACACGGATGAACCCGGGGGATATAGCTAGTGTAATATACAACAGTTATAAATACAAATCTAATTAGAAACTTCCCATATACGTATAACGACTGAGCTCGCTAAAACTGAAACCATAACAATTTGTATTCGCAGGAAACCGCTAGCAAATCGTGTTAGCTGGAAGCGAGAAGCCACACTTGTGTATCAGAACTACTCTCAGCTATAGACATACACATACTATTTCTAGGAGATTCTATGTGTCTATGAAGTATGTGGAGAAATCTATATTAAACCAAGTGAAAGTGAAGCAAAAGCTTTCTACCCCTTTTTGAGCGTATTCCGTGCACGGAAGACTGTGAGATTTGGCATGGTTAAAGATTATATAAAGAATAAGTGCAGAAAACTAAAAGTTATCTATAATATCTCTTACTAATATATTAAATAAAATAAATTAATACTGCGAATCCTAACCCGACCAGTGCCATTGAACTTAGATCCCCCAAAATATTGACATTGTCACTCAACGAAAAGTGACAGCAAGTGATGTAGATAATACTCATTGTTTATGAATACTGTAAATGTAAAACAGAAAATAGTCTATGATCAAAAAGTCGCAGGTCTCAACTTCACACACTGCTTTTAAATTTCATTTCATATTAAGTATAGCTTGCATTACGGCAATTATACCACTGATATACATACATATATACATAAATAGATATTTAACAATCAGACACACAACTGACAATTATGTTCATCACACAAAAGTCAGTCAGGAATGGGGATCGAACCCGCGACTTTTCGGCTCACTAGTAATGCTTACTACCACTGCGTTACGAGGGAATATAGATAAAATAGAAAAATAGTAATTAAGGTAAATAAATTTGGCAGACTTGTTAACATTTTCCATGTAACCATTTGTCAAGCATTCATAGGCTACGATGACTGCTTACCATCAGGCGAACCACATGCTTGTTTGCCACCATCGTGGTATAAGAAAAATTAAGTACCTAACCACATAATTGTCGCAAATGTCGCAATCTGAAATACCCGCAATATATACTCGAAAAATACGTGCTGGTGGAAGAAAATCTTGATAAAGACTGATTAAAGAAATAATAGTTCCGTAGTAACGCACAAGATTGCGTATAAATAAAGCCCCTTTGAATCCTAAAGTAAACAAAATAAGCAAAATTTAAAACAAGACAATTTTTAACAAAAAAGATTACCAAGTCCAATGATTTTGAGGAGTTCCCTGATATATCTTCGAAGTGAAAAGGTCTAATAAGTCAATGAAATGATGATGAAAAGACCTTTGAGGTATCCTCTTTCCAACAAAAAAGAACCATCAAAATCGGTTCATAAACAAAGAAGTTATGGCTGACTGAACGAACATCCATAAAACAAACCTATTTTTAAGTAGGTTAATTAGAAGAAAAAATATTGTGCTGATCATTTTTATTATAAACATGCGCGTAGGTGTTTAAATATGTATAAATCTGACCGGTTACTATTATAAAAGATATGTTATCAACTGGTCTTATATATGACCGCTTGTAAACAGTATCATTATTATTCATCATGACTTGATAAGAGCCAATTTCCTTTCACATTTTCACTGAATAGCAAGCGTGTTTGTTGAGGTCAAACTTTGAAGCAATGATGGCTGAGTCGGTAGCGTGTACTGACTCCGCGTCGATCGACGTGATTTCGAATTCCTGCAATGAGCCGTTTTCGGTGAAGGAATACATTGTGATGAAACCATAACTTGGTGATAGGGCTTTTTCTAATGCCTGCCTGACTAGCTACCACCCTCAAGTTGAAAATCTGTCGCCAAGCACCAATAGGTGTGTTCCGGTAACTGCACTTAATAGTCAGTTTTCCACTTGGCTTAGCGTGCTAAATCTTGGGCCACATCGTCACTTAAGATCAGGTGAGATTGTGGCCAAAACGCTAAACCTATAATGTTAAAAAAAACTTTAACGTTAGCCTTGTATTTCCATTATTTTTGTAGAAGGCTCAACATTAAATGCTAAAAGTAAGCCCTTCTTAATCCTAAGTTCTGCACCTGATTGGGCTATTTTAGTAGACACATATAAAAATCATTATAAAATCCCAGAGGATGTGGGTGTTTCATCATCCGCTCCAGACATACTTCTTTATTTTCGAGAAATCAAACGTATAGTACCTACTTGTAGAGCTCACTGTACCGTGGGAAACTAATGTACCTAAAAACCACGCAATAAAAATGAATAGATATTACGATCTATGTAATTAGCTAACTAGAACAGGCTATGCGGTAGAAGTGGGAGCGAAAGGTATTGTAGCAAAATCTGTCTAAAACTTGCTAAAAGACCTAGGCCTGTCGAGAACTGCAGTAAGTTCTATATTAGAACGGGTATCTAAAGCAGCATTACAGGCTCTTACTAAATCTGGCTTGGCAGAGAGGTTGTTGGGGGCAGTCAAGGTAAGAGCTGATGTGCATCATAATGGGGGCCCCTTAAGCCTACACCTGGGTCGTAAGTCCCGGGGGCTGCTCGTGTTCCCATCTCTCTGCCACACGATGGACCCGGCACCCACACGGTGAATCCATGGAATTTGTCTCTGGAGAAACTAACTGTGTCCCACGGTTTCACCCGTGTTGAATTTATTCGACAAACTCTCCACCGCGCCGTGCGCTGTGTTGCTGCTAAAGCACCCATAGCGTACGTTGTTCTCACTTTCAGTAATTGTCTCTACAACTTCTGACTTCTGACTTTCTTCTTCTTCTTTTCAAATCTGACCAGTGATTCCAGAGATTAGCGCGTTTGAATAAATAAAACAAGACAATTTTTAGCAAAAAAGAAAACCAATTTCACTGATTTTGAGGCGTTCTTTGGTGTATCTTCGATGGTGAAGGTCAAATACCAATAAAATTAATATCCAACGAACCTTGAAGTATCCCCTTTCCAACGAAAAAAGTCATATAAAACTGTTCTTAAAAAAAAAAACAATAAATTTGAGAACCTCCTCTTTTTTTTATTTCGATTAAAACCATTTTCACACCAGACCGTATCACATCTTTTATATCAATAGACTAAACCAATTTATAATGCGAGTGTGAAAGGAAACGTTGCAAGAGGAAGGCCTAGACGAACATTCGTCGATCAAATCAGGGACGTTCTGAAGAAAGATCAGGTCGAGAGTACTCTAAACGGACGAGCATGCATGAAATGATTAATGAATATTGAAGGAGCGAAAGATGTATGCCAGGATCGTAGCAGGTGGAAGGGCGTGGTCTCTGCCTACCCCGTTGCGAAATAGGCGTGATTTATCTATGTATGTACGATCTATTTTTAAATAGCTATTATGCCAAAGTCCATGTAACTTCCTCGGTTATTGTCACATAACGCTATTATCCAATTGGAAGTAATTAGACGGGGTCAAAGGGGACACTCGACTCTGCGGACGGTGGTTTGTCATTCATTAGGTAATCTTCTTGGGAATATTGTATTTAAAATTTTTAGTTAGTAAGTTATGAAAGTTTTATTATCGATTGGGTGGATTGTTATGTGAATGATGGTCATGTCTGGAAGTAATTCTTTCTCTGTTAATCCACTAAAAGGCAAAAATTTATAATAACTGTAGGTAACTGTAGGTGTAGTAAGTGTGTAAAACTTGTAGGTAAAAAAAAAACAATATAGAAATAGAGTGTTGATGTTGATAAGTAGGTACCTTCATAAGGCCTAAATTAAATAAAGTATTTTAATATTTATTTAGTATTTAATAACATGATTACGTGTATTTTGTGTGACCTTGGGAGCCAACAAGACATAATTATAATATGCTTATAAAAGAATTGCTCACTTAATAGTATTAGATTAGCAAGGTATTTGTGTATGTATTAGGTGTACTTGTAGATGACCAAACAGGTTTAACAAAATGTAAATTATTTTACATTTAGTTAAACCTATTCGTTCATCACCTAAGAGTACACCTGTTTGTCATTACACATACCAAGGAATAGACTCTTCCAATTATACGGTTTGAGTGGTATTATTCACTTGGTCATTTTCGTTTTGTGTTTTGAGAATAACTAAAGAGTTATTGTGAAAAGACACACGTATTCAAATGCCTTTGTTCTATTTAATATTGCTTTATTTGTTTTAGGCTTATTCCAAAGAAGAATTTCAATAAACATTTTAATTTAACTTCGTAACACGTATGATTTGATTATTAAATGTGTTATCTGATATTAACTAAACGCTAGCGAGTGTAAGAAAATACTGAAAGGCAAAATTGGAACGATGCCATAAAGCTCTCACTAAAGTTGATAACTTGGTTACATAATTGAGCAAAAGTATTTTGTCGTTCCCATATTTATAACCTTGTTTTCGTTTGTACGTTTCTTTGTTATACAACTAAGTTGACAAACAAGCTTACGGCCCGCCTGGTGGTAAGCGATTACCGCAACCTATGGACCCTTGAAATACCATTACCAAATCAGTATCAGGAGTATCAGTAGTATCAGTGTATTCACCACAGGAACTTATCACAAGATTATTCGGATGCGATCTTTTGTCGGGTGGAGGTATTTTCATCAGTTGGCAGTCAAGAGAAATTTCGAAAGAGATATCTCTATGCCCTACATCTTTTGTTACATGTTTATTGTAGTGGAAGTTCTGAAAGAAGTAGTCAAAAGCAAAAATATTTTATTCAATTTAGGCCCTTAGAAGGTACATAAGAATATCAATATAGTAAAGAACCGGCAAGAATCTCAATCGGGGTTATGAACAATTTTTAAATTGTTTTTACAGTATTACAGTATGTTTATAGTTATTATAATTTTCAGTGGATGTACAGAAACGAATTCTTCGAGACATCACCGTCATTCTCCTTTAATACCCTTTAAAACACTTTAATACCTTGGGGAAAAAAACTTGCTTAGCATGATTCTTGAACTTATTATCCGGCAAGTCGGTAATGTTCTTAGGAACTTTACCTAACACAATTACCCAAAAATTCTTTTATTTATATTACTATGCCTAAAAAATGGAATGACCATTTTATATTTATTCCTAGTGTTAAAATTGTGCATGTCATTTACAAGTTCAATAAAAGTATGTATATTTCACGGTTAATAAAAATAAACCTATATATTTTCAATCGCTATTGAATTGAGAGACTCACAAAAAAGTTCCAGAATATATATGAGCTCTATGTGCCGAGAAATCTAAATTTTATCCGGATCATTGAATTTTTATAAGGGCTCGGGCCAAGAAATATATTAGGTCCGTATCATTTCAATGCTCTACGTCTTACTTCAAAAGGATAACCTCTTAACGTCAGTAGAAAAAAAAATCGTTATCGTATAATATTTTACCTTTACTTAATATTTTAAATATTAACCAATGGGGATATTTTTTTATCGTTCGACATTTTCATAAAGTTTCGTTTTCAAAATACCTTGAATGTGTTTAGATAAAATAAATTACAATTACATTAAACTAAACGCATTATAGTGTCCAATATCGGTTTCTCTGAAACCGTTTTAACTATTTGGATGAAATTTCATATTTAGCTAATGTTTTGCTTTTCATGTTTATGAAGATCATATCACGTTTTTTTTTCAAGACACCAAATTTAGCTCGGCCGCACATATATTAAACTTTTAAGTATCCATTGATAACAATAAAGTATGTATAGTTTCTTTTTCAAGTACCTATCTAACTAACCCACTAAGCATGCAGTTGCTAAATAGTTCAAGCCGTTTTTGAGTTAAATCCGATTGATCCGACGATTTGAGTTTAATGCCATGCGGAGATCTGCAGATAATAGATTTCTGTCAAGATATCTGGATAATCTGTATCTGTACAGACATAATTACAAATTTATTAACATAGATTTAGTTTCAGAGATGATAAGAAAATAATATGTGTATTTTAGCAAACAAAAGTAGGTATAACATCGGCATAGACTAAGTTTTTGCTAACGTTAAATACGTTGGAATAAGGCGAATAATCCAAGGAAGCCGCACAAATGACCGGCTGACCCGCATGTCGAGGTGACGACCGACTGACTTACGAGTCATATGACCTCTCCTCTATTAGGGACAGCTTCCAACACTAAAAGTTGGCTGGAATTGTAAGACCATTTAATTTCGACTGTGCTGATTTTTAAGTATTGGCTTAGACATTTTAACCAATGCGACGGTATGTTCTTCTTTTATAATATGGAAATCAAAAATACTTTAATTAATTTAGACCCAAGGAAGGCACAATACTATCGGTTCCGAAAACATACCAGTCATCGAGAGGAGTCTTCAAGAAAACCATCGGGTTTATAAATTATTTTTTGTGTTTTTTGCTGTCTAAAAATTGTTTACAGTTATTATAGTTTTTAGTAGATGTGCAGTAAGGAAGTCATTTCCAGACCTCACTATCATTTACTACCATCCCCTTGCCCTTCATCCCCATTTAATAATATAATATAGTAAGGTACTCGACGACCTTCCACTTGCTACGACCACTTCTTTAACATTTATCAATCTCTTCATGTATGCTAGTTACTTTAGAGTACTCATACTCCGATCTATAACAAAAAGAAGGTAGTTTGGTCGGAATTCTCATCAGCTTTACAGGAGAAACAGTCTAATAGGGGAATGATGGCGTGCAAAGTGGAGGAAGTATCCAACATTGATGATCTCGAGTCAGCAGTGTCTGAGTAAGTAACCTGAATAAAAGAGACCTGCGATCAGGTGATCCCACGGGTATGTGGGGTGAAAGGGGTGGCTAGCCCCCCTTGGTGGTACAAGGACTTAGACTCCCTCAAAAGGGAGATTCACAGAGAAGGAGGAAGTAGGCCGTACGTCGTCGCCGATTACCTTGATGCCCTCGAGGATTTCAAGACAAAGGTAGCGGATGCACACACCTGTAGCTGAAAAGAGTTTTTCTCGGCACAGGAGCGGGAGAGCCTGTGGGATGGCATCTACAGGGTCCTAAGGAGAACTAAACGGAGACGAGTGGAAGTCTTATTGGCGGACTCGGGCTTGGCAACTCCGAACCTGCAGCAGACCGCTGATCTTCTTGCTTCTACGCTCTTCTAAGTGCATCTATTTTACTTTCATGCTTTTTTTGAAATACTCAGCTTTCACTTCCGTACTTGATTATAAAATATTGGTGAGTCAGAAATGTTATTGAAGGAAGACGCCTAATTGACACCAAAGGTAATTATAAAATATGTGATAATTTATACTTTCTATATTCATTTAAGTGATATTATATTAGGGTGTAAGTATTTTAAATACAGATAGAGAAAAGTATTCAATGAGATCGGTTATGGTTGATTTATATGGAAATTGACAAAAAATAAGTGAAACTTAAATATACCATGACAGAATAGTGTCATTTATAAATGATAATTAAAAATACACTTTATGAAACTATTTCACTAAAGATTATGGGCTAAAATTATTATAAAAAAGTACTATATAAAAAAATAAAAATAAAATACAACATAAAATTAATCTTTAATGTATTTCGATCAAAAATCCTGCGAGGGAAATTATTTAACTAAAAAGAAAGTCTACCAAAGGAATAAACACGATAAAAACAACGTCACCGAGCTAGAAGAAAAGCTTCAAGTTTTTGTGTTCATTTTACTGCTTTTCCAGGTTTATTTACGATATAATTTTCTTAATAAAGCTAAATCGTCCCATGGCCTATATAGCATGTAATAAAAGCCGGGATTTAGTTGTTTATTTAAGATTATTATATTTTGCACCATGTATTTCATTTATTTATCATGGAAAATTGTTTGTAAAAAAGGACATATTAAATATAAGAATTCCATGTCAGCATTGACAAAATATAATTAATTGATTATATAACTTGAGATGGCTTTGTCAACCTTAAGAAGGAGGAAGAGACAATCAAATTTTAATTTTGTCTTTTTCGAAGTATGCGTTAACTGTAAGGTCGACTTTGTTTTGTACCAAAATTGGTTCCGGATGACTGTTACTCTGGCTATAAATTATTCAAGGCCTTCCTGTCATCCTGGTTTTCTAATAAAAGTTTTTTTGCCCTTTAAGGTATCTGTCTCTCTTAAAAGTGAAACGGGTTCAGATTTCTGACTTCTGAGAATTTATTCAATATCGGTAACTGTATTTGGAAAAGTACATGTGTAAAATTTATATTAAATTTTTGCATTTTATTATCATACTAGCTGTGCTCCACGTTTTCATCGCTTGCACTGGGCCGTCTCCAACACTCTTCATGTAACCTCGCCATGGCTTGCCGTTAAGCCTTGAGCTTGCAAGATTGCGTGTCGCTAATACAGAGTGGGCCAGAAAGGAGTACGATTTTAAAAACACTCTTGAATCTTATGAGCGGGGGCTGCGCGGGTGGTGGGGATGAGAATCTCGGTTCTCGGAAATTTAGTCGCAATGGATCGCTTCACCGGAGCGCAGCGTGCATTCTGCGTTAAACATTATTATAAAAATGACGATTCGTGTGCTATTGTTCGACGTTTAAGTCGGCGTGAGTTTGGAATTACATGACGTAAATCAGTGTCCGAAGGAAAGTGTGATTCCATCGTGGGTCAGAAAGTTCGAAGCTACTGGTTCGACTCTCAAACAGAAGCCTGCGGGACGCCCAACGTCAACAAGAACGGAAGACACAATTGAAAAAGTTAGAGCTTCAGTTCAACGTAATCCTGGTCTATCGACTCGTAAATGATTAGCTGAACTTGTGGTGTTCAGAACATTGTTGAAAGATTTGAATTTGCACCCGTATAAAATTCAACTTGTGCAGGAATTATTGCCAAATAACCCAATTTAAGACGAGATTTTGTTGAAACAATGTTGGAACACTTTCAGAGTTTCAACAATATTCTGTTCTCGGACGAAGCCCATTTTCACTTAAATGGGCATGTCAATAAACAGAATTGCCGTTACTGGGCTGCAGAGAACCCACGTGCAAAACTTTAAAAGCCTCTGCATTCGCCGAAAGTAACCGTTTGGGCATCCATATCAGCACACGGAATTATCGGACCCTATTTCTGTGAAAATCAACAAAGGCAACTGTTACTGTAAATTACGACTGATACATAGCCATGTTAAGGGATTTTTTCTTTCCGCAACTGCAACAATTTGAAGCCTATAATCGTGCGACATGCCATACATCTAATGCTTCGTTGGCGGCCGTAAACGAGATGTTTGCTGGGAAACTGATATCGCGCCGAGGTGACATTGCATGGCCGCCTAGAAGTCCGGATCTAACGCCACCAGACTTTTTCATGTGGGGATGCCTGAAAAGTAGAGTCTACTCCAATAACCCAGCCACGATTAACCAGTTGAAGATAAATATCCGAGAAGAAATGGCAGCTATTCCTCGCTCAATGTGTCAGCGAGTTTTTACCAATTTGAGGTTCAGATTCGAGGAATGTTTGCTGCGGGATGGTGCACACCTGTATGATGTAATTTTTAAGAAATAAATTTCCCAGATATCTATTTTAATTTAAATGAAGATGTGTATTGTATTTAGTTATTTTTATTATTTTTTTAAATTCGCAAATTTTACTCGCCCATTCTGTAGTTACTGCTCTGCTCTTTATGGTCGTAGCTTGAAGTTATTTACCATACAATCACTTGAGCTGTTATAAAATTAAACGAGCCTATATAAGATCGCAGTCAAATAGCTTAGTGTTGTGTACCTGCGGTGAATGGACATTAGATATTTTACATGACGTTCTTGCAATCAACAAATATTTTGCTCAGTTAGAAGAGTAATGTTGATTCAGTGGTTTACCAATTATTAGAATTGAAGTCGTTTATTTGTTTGTTTCCTTTAAGTCTGCTTTCTCTTCCGTTTCTTGTTACTCGTTATATTCTATTAATCATGTAGTCTACACTTTTAATTATAGTTGCACTAAGAAATGTTCTCTGTCCATTTTTTTAAATTGTTTTAGTGTTATTTATGCAAGTTCAAATAAATAAATAAATGGGCTATCCAGAGCTCCTTGAGGAAGGGTGAGTAGGGACACAGTTTATGTACTCGAATGCAATATTGCAGAATTACATTCGCGCTAACTAGCGTTGCCCATGGCCCCTCGGGGAAACGCCAGTTGTATTTACGATAGGTTTGTGACCTCACGCGTGTCGTATGCGATTAATCAAGTTAAGATATGAATCTGCCGAACGTTTCTGATCTCAAACTACCTCAAGTATAAAATAAGCATTCGTATACCCCACGAGGTACACAGTCAGGGGCGTTCAGAGAGATGTAGATAGAGCTTATAGAAATTTCTTTGGAGTTTTCTCTCTACTTGGAGCAGTCCGACTGGTGGAATACCTCCACTGTACAGAAGATCGCAGCCAAATAATCTTTGTTGTGTTCCTGACGGTGAGTAGGATTTCCAGAGCTCCTAGAATTAGGGGGGTTCAAGGTTGGCAACACGCTAGTAATTCCTATGGTCTTACAAGCGTCCATAAGCTATTTATCCATCGGGTTTAAAAATAATTACTATAAATGCATATATTATTTACAATACGCAACAGAAACAAACAGAGTTCGATGATGTTTTTATGTAACGTACAATAAAGTCCAGAAACAAAAGAAAGCGTGCCTGTCAGTGCTTTTATTAAATTTATTCAATTCAATGTGGATTTCCGCAAAGCTTGGCCTTCGTTTACAGGCTGATTTATTGCGTGCTGTGTACATTTAGTATTAGTCCGTTTGAATGTTGCAATAGGGAGCAATAAATGTCTATAATGTGTTTAATCAGTTACTAACATTTGTGTGACGTTAATTTACTATGTTGATGTTATAATTATTTGGTAAGATTTAGGATTCTTTTAAAAAAATAATAGCTTGACACATTGATGTTACTGTCTCTGATGGTAAGCACAATACAATACAAACATAACGGTGACCACAGAGAGAACTAAATCCTTCGGCGGTCGCCGCTGTTATGTCGGCCTGCATAAATATCTCTTCACGATATGCTTAAAGGATACGATATCGTAAGAAGGAGGGAACACATTGGCCGGGGGATGGTACCACGGTTACCTACACGGAATGATAAAGATACGTCATGCAAAACTTTTTAGTTCGTGCTGAGATGCAGGTTATCGTAAAACTGTGATTCCATAGCCCTGCGTGTATGGTTATTTTGTAGAAAGGAGAGGAGGGTATTAATAATTAACAATGCGAACAGCTAGTCTCTGTAACCTGCCCAGAGCATCGAGAAGGTATTTTGCGGATCATTCTTAGAGATGCGATCTTGTGCCTTGAAGATTTGTAATATAAAGATTTAATACAAAATTATCTGGTTTTATTGGGTGGTAAGGCAAAACAATCTAAGGTAAAGAACTTTTAAAAAGTTGTTTTAAAAAATTATATATTGAAAATAATAACTGTGTATTAGATCTATTTAATATTACATAATAATATTCAGTTTAACTAAAAAAAGAAGCTACAAAAACGCAGCATTATGTTCATGTGACCGTGCGTTACGTCATTATTCAATAAATAAAACGATGGTTAAAAGTATTATGTGCAAAATTGTGTTTACTAGAGTTTCGGTTGAACCTTATGAAATTTCTTCAGTTCGTTTTTATAGTTATAATATTGGAGTCACTATTTCTACACTTTTATAATTTTAGAGTAACTTGTCACAAGATAACCTTATAAGTCAACTGTGTCACAAAGTCACGTTTTCTGATTAGCGTTTCCATGCAATCACGGGTCTCCAAGACAAAAGATCTCAATTTTCCCAAGAGAAAATAAATAAGCAATTAATAAACTAATAAGATTAAATTATTAACTTAATATTTAAACAAATATTGTCAACCCGCGGATAGTGGCGGACTGGATCCCGCATTCATCAGTTGCAACACCCGCCACAATAGTACGCTTAGACATGTCACGTTCCGAGATCATTCGATGTATATCCAGCAGTGTTGGCAGATTTTTTTTCAAGCAAAGCGGTATTTTTAAACCTTTACGGTAAAAAAGCGGTAAATAATCAGTACTTTTTATTCAATTGCGAAAAGGAGGGCAATGTTTTTCAAGCGTATGTCTATTTCTTTGGCACATTCTGTAGCCTAAACGGCTAGATGGATTTTAGCATACAATGTGTCGTTAGATTCGTAATATTATGGAAGTGACATAGGCTATATAATATTTAAGTACAAGGTCAGGAAATCAAACAAAAATCAAAAATATTATAAAAAAAATTAATCATTTATGTTTTAGTTGCAGTCGGGGTTTTTGTTTCCTTTTTCATAATTTAGTTTGTTTACTATATTTCCTTTTATTTTAATTTCAAATGAATTTTACAGTGATAATAGATAGCCATAGAAAATGAATATGAATGAAAATACGTTATAAATTAAATCCTTATCATCATACATAATCCGACACTTTCTATTGCTACTAATAACTTGATCAGTATTATTACAACTCTTGTTTAATTTATAAGTTAAGTGTTTGATCCTTTGATCACAATTTGTCGTTTGGCAATGCGGTCAAAAATGTCGATACGTTAAATCTTGAATGGTGAAAGTAGAGTTGTAACTACTTCAAAAAACTAAAGATGTCCGGAGATCTCATGATCTTCCTTCCATTACAGAACAACGCTGACTGGTCTACGAAGCCACAAATACGGCAAAGCTCATCGCAGCATAAACAAAGAGGATCGCAATACTTTGCTTTGTTTCCTTCTTCCTATAATATTGGGCCTTGCAAACGAGGTGCGAAATGGCATTTCAGCGGTCTGGCATGATATCGATGTTTGTGTCACCGACGATCGCCGTACCAAGCCAGTATAAAAAAGGCAGATTCTGTGATAGCTAGCTAGGTGTTTACTAGTTGCCAAAGTTGCAACAAAATCTTTTCCCTTCATTGCGTAATGCCTTGGATATACTAATACAGCAAAAGCTTACATCAATCATTAATGGTGTTTTCTCAGAAATATATCGGAGGACGGGCACAGCGCCATTTGACCCAATAACGTTGGGAACGAGTGTCCAAACAGGCCGCAAATAGCTTTACAATATGATTGAGTAATAAAGGGTAATTATCGCACGTGGCCCCTGAGGTAAACACCGGCCGTTCCGTGTAAACAATATAATATGGGGTTCGATGTACTGACGTGTACAGTAATGCATCGTGTTGAACAATACTGTTTTGTTGTTTGATTGTTTTAAAAAGCTTTCGTATTTGTACATTAGGGTAGGTACTTGTGAAATGGAATTCAATTTATATTTGTTATCTAGCTGTGCCTGCTGCTCCGCTCACGTAGACTAATGAACGCCGCGCGCCGTGGGGTCGGTTGAGCGCATGCGCGAATCGAATTGAAACCCACCCACGGCGGTCATTCGATTATTTTATAGAAAAAAATAGTTACTGTGCGTGATCCTTACAAGATTTTTTGATAGGTCTTTGATATATCTCTCAAGATTTACTCAGTGTAAGCCATTTAAGCACCCCAAAATCTTTTTTTTTTCGAATTGATTTACCATTGTCGTCACCGCTAATTTGTGTAACAATATATACCATACAACCACAGATGACGTAGTTATGAATTAAAAAAGAAACATGTAAAACGGATAAATGGTTCTCGTGTGAAAAGAACTTAAATGGGTAGATGACAGAGAAACGTTGAGTTGTAAAATATGTATATAGATATTTCCAATTTCTGATACAGTCGAAATTTTAATATAATATAAAGCATGTGAAATGATGGTTTTATGGGTTTTATGGAAAATTATACAAGAAACATTAAACAAACAGTTTATTGATAATCTACATTTTAAATAATGACCCATCAAACTGACATTGTAACGTTTCTATAGGAATATAGAAGTAGAATGCTTCAATCACTTTTAAAATGGGGCAACTAGCGCAAGCACAAGGTGCCAATGAGCCCTACCTACCCTCGGCTTGGACTGTTGCCGTGTATGTAAAAAAGTCGCGATCAAACCTATACATATTTTTTCCTTCTGGGAGGAAGACCGATATCGATATATTCCGATTATCGATAGTACGATGTCTTGTGACTATCGATATTGGGGTCACAATTAATATGCCTTTACAATAAGTCTTATTATATTAGTGACGGGAATCGAGTTAATGAAGTAGGTGCTGAAAAACAAACATTTTTCTCGCAAACTGTACTTTGGTAAACACGTCATCGAGCTAATGATCCATCATACGTAACCAAAGATAATGGGATTAAGAGGGCAGAGGATGTACTCGATACAATGCGCAATTTTTTTATGATTTAATATCTACGCCTGGTTAACATTTCAGCCGATATTTAATTCGTTGTGTGCTCGGAATTTCAACGTACAGTACACACTTTAAGTATTCTCTTTATAAATGGTTACGTAACGAATCAAAAATGTTTAAACTTTTGTTGCATGTTGTAAAACCTACTAATTTAATACCTAGGTATTGTACATGACAATTTAATGATTTAGGTAATCTAGCGCTGGTTTTGACAAGTAAACTTTCTGGTTGACCTTAAAAGTTGTTTTTTTTTTATTAAAACCCACAAATACGTATCACTTCACCATTTAGTAGGCACTTTTTTCTACCTACATTTATCTACAATATTATTTTCTATATGTTAAGTAAATAATTATTTGAAGCAATTATGGCTCAGTAATAGTATGTACTGGCACTGCGTCGGTCAACGTGAGTTCAAATCCCTGCAATGAATCTGAGCTTCCGGTGACGGAAAACTTCGTGATGAAATTATAACATGGTGGTTGGACATTTACTCGTAAGTAGTAATAATACTCGTCTGATTAGCTACCACACTTAAATTGAAAATTCCTCACCAAGCATCATCGGAGTATCATTCCCCACGGCCCATACAATGATTAGGCGATTAACGTTGTTAATTTTTTACTTTTACAAGACAATTATTTACAAAGGAGAAAACCACCTTCAATGGTTTTGAAGAGTTCCCTTGTGTATCTCCGAAGTTCAAAGTCCAATGCTTTTTTTTCGATCCGACCTTGCTATTAGCCTGAGGAGCTCTATCCAAAAACAGAGGCGCTGATGGCTTTTACAGCTTCACCGGGCTTGGGAGCGAACGCTTAATGCACTCAACCGCGAAAACGTGGGCAACAAGCGCGCAAGGGTGCCAAAGTGGCCGGACTTCGGCTTGGCTGTTGCCACGATTGCAAAGAAGTCGCGATCTGATTAATTCCCTATTCGTAAAATTCGAGCTAAACTAACATATACACATGTCCCTGCCTCCTGGAAGGAAGGAAGGAACATGTGTACATGTATTTAGTGATTGAAATATGGTCTACACTAATTAGCGTAAAAAAGAAAAAAAGGTTCCTTACAAAACCTATGTACCTATGTGCTGTGCATGTATGTGAGGTCGGTTAAAGAAAAGCTGTAATTGTATTCAAACACTATCCCACTATCCCAAAATAAAGACAGTACAATATTTTTATAGAATCCATGTCTATAATATTGTAAAAGATTCTTACAAGCGTTACTCGAACAGGTATACACAATCTTTGTAAAAATGTTTTTACCGTGGTTCCATTGTCATTTCCCAAACAAAACTCATTAGAAGTCCAAAGTCTTGTTAGTATTTACCCTTAAGGAAAAAGGACAAAATAATGAACTGAGATGAAACAACAACTATTATGTATACTTTTAAGTAGAACCATATAAGTTTACCTACTAACGTACATAATTATATTAATTGTGTTTGAACATGTAATTTTTATTTTCAAAATTTCCAGATTGGCGTTCATTATAGAAGACACTGATTACGATTTTTTTTAAATGTTTGTCTGTCTGTTTGTATGTGCGAATTTAACTAAAAAACGGTTTAACCCATTTTTATTACATTTTGTACACAGGGAATTATCTACATTAACTCTTTCATTAACTTCTATAATCGATAGGATATGCAGTGAACACACGGCGTATATTTAACATCACTGATACATCATAAGTGTAAAATTAAATTTATGTAAATATGACGCTGATGATGTGAATCTGATGTCAAACTAAGGTATTATAACATGTTCAATGAGAACGATATACTCCCACAATTCGGCAAATAATGACAAAACTTATTTCCAACTCCTACAACGTTCTATTTTCTAGTTATCGTTATTAGTAGGTAAATACTTGCATTAATATTAAAAAAAATGTATTTACTGCTTAATAATCTGTGAAGCATATCATCTGAAGGTATCCACATATTATTTTTGTTACTACTTTTTTAATCTACTGTCTTTATAAGTACCTACTTCTGTTTTGTTCTCATCTGAATATTTTAAAACAAAATATATTACTTTTAGAGATAAACGAACCCTGAAAATTAGAAAACCAAATTTAAACTAAAAGCTATGAAAGTTTATTATCAAATTATTCACACGATTTAACTTTAAAATTACTTGAGAGTTTTAATAAATAATTCCGTACCAACTAAAGTCAATATACAAAGTTTATGGATTCGAAAACATCAAAGACATCGCAGCTCAGTAAATTCAGTAATCTATGCATGTTCAACGAAATGTTTTCATTTTATTTGTTACACGAACTGTGGTTTCGTTCTCCGATCTTCTGGTTTATTTTGAGCATGGCAGTGATAGGTGTAACAATCGCCGCTATATTTTTTGATTGGTATTAAATTTGGTTGTAAACTTTGCAAGATTAGATGGTATTTTAATTGGCTGTAAGCCTATTTAAGGTCGAAACTTGTTAATATTTTGATGTATGACAGATGGAATGGAGGTCTACGGGCGCCGGCAGCAGGGTGCTAGGAGGTGCACTTGTACTCTTTCTATCGGGAAAGAAAATACATTGAAAAAATCAACATTTTTTATTAAGTTTGAATAAAATCTTAAAGCGCCTTACGTCTAAGTTGCTGTCAAAATTTGTACAATCCATGTAGTATTTAAGTGATATTTTCTTAGTTATTAGTATAGTGTACAGATCACACTGATGTCTGATGCACCGCCTTGAAACCCTGAAACCCCCCTGACAGCACTCATGAGGAAGTCCATCGATTTTTGACAAAAAAGGGGTTTAAATTTTTGCAGTGTCATTACATGGTTTTTAGAATAAAAAGCAAAATGAATATAGAAAAACAAGTCAATAAATTGAGAATATATATACATATACATTACACTTATATAATTATTTACTTATTGTAGGTTTCAAATACAGAAGTATGTATATACAATGACTTTTTATATACAGACGCGTCATACGGCAACATCTTAACACTAAGAAACAGCATAATTAAACTCATACAAATGATAAAATATAACGCTTCCAGTTATATAGTATGCAAAAAAATGAAAGAATGTGATGTATTATGTTATTTTTGTTGATAGAACGAAATCTATACTAATATAATAAAGCGGTAAAGATTTTTAGTTTGTTTAAACACGTTAATCTCTGGAACTACCAGCTGGATTTGAAAATTCTTTTTGTATATGATAGCCAGACACTCGAGGAATATTATAAGCTATCTAACATTAGGCTACAACTCTCACCTAGCCTTAAATATCTATCCCTAATCGACAGCAACATGGGGATTTACAAGATACAGCTGCGTAGCAAACGATGGCAAATATGCGTGTTCTACCATTACTTGGATCTCACAATGGCAAACGCATGGTTGCTTTATAAAATTCTCTAATGACAAAGACCCTTCATGTCGTTTATCATCAGCAGATTTTCGTCTGGATGTTGCAGTAACTCCCTACAGAGTACTCCACAGAGTAGATTGTAAATTGGGCTTAAAGTCTAGTAGGTATATCTAGTCGCCGTTCGCTGGAGAACGAGATGCAAGCAAAAAAACACAAATGATCTGCCCATCATGCACCTCCAATGGCAATACGGCAAGACCAGAATGGGCACTGGCCCCTATGGTCTGATAAAAAAATTAGTTGCAAGTTCCCAAAGTATATTGATTTACTCACAATATATGCGAATAATGGGGGGTTGCGTTGTGCTATACTAAAACCAAGAACTGCTTCAGAAACTTCCAGCTTTCATAACGTCCACCTATATATAGTTTTTAAACTTATGGCTCAGTGTTGCCCCCAGCCAACGCCCCCTGTTTTTAATTTATTTTTTTGGAAAATAATTGAATAAACGAAAAATTATAAAACACGTATATTTACTTATTATTTACCCGTACAAATTTTTTTTATTGAAAATCTATGTTCTTGAGTTATAGAGGGTTAAGTATTGCTTTTTGTTACGTAAGTAGGAAGTCGAGGCCCTCTCGAACTCCTTTAAAGGCGTGCGCTGGCGTAATCGTTAATGTTACGGAAATACAATGTTCTACAATAATATTGATTCTTAGTATATGTAAAAAAAGCCAGCGATAGCATTTGCCTATCTCTTATACATAAGCCCCAATAACGTATTTTGTGACAGTTTTGTTGAAAATTAAATATTGATATAGAAGCATTATTTTTAGACATTATTAATAATCCTTACGATCAAAAGTTACTTCATCATAAAGACAATTTTATGAAGACAAATTTTGATGCTATTTGAACACAATGACATAGTTTAGGAGATAATGCAAAATTAAAATAATTTGTACTTGCGGGAAGAAAAATTATGATAGATTACATGGGTGCGTTGGCGGCACGGTGTTTGTCGGATAAAATTAACACGAGCGAAACCGTGGGACACAGCTAGTGAATATATATTTTGAGTTGTAATGACGTGAAACCGCAACACTGAATAATACGTGACTAAGAGAATGTCCGGCAATTACTTACCTCATTTTAATAATGCCAAAATAGAGCGCGGGTAACGCATCTACCTACACCTATAGGAACATGTTAGGGTATACAATATTGGTATTTTGTGAACATGAAGAAATGTTAAAGTTATTGATGTAGTTTTGTAATTGCCATAGTAATATCACATTTAAAAAGTAAAAATAAGAACGTTATTAGCTACATACCTAGTTTAGTTTCAATAAACAAAAATTGTAACACATATTGAATTGATTATTTATTTAAATTATTAATCATTTAGTATTCTAAGCAATGATGTAGAAGTAGTATTTTAAGCAATGATGGGTCAGTGGTAGCGTGTACGGACTCCGCGTCGATCGACGTGAGTTCGAATCCATGCAATGAGCCTCAGCATTCGGTGAAGGTAAAACATCGTAATGAAACCATAGCATGGTGGTAGGGCTTTTTCTAATGCCCGCCTGGCTAGCAACTAACCTCAAGTTGAAAATCTCTCACCAAACACCAATAGATGTGTTCTGGCAGCAGCACTGAGAGCCAGTTTCCTCACCAGACTTAGCGTCTCACCGTGTTGAATTACATCAGGGGTGATTGATGCCAAAACGATAAAACGAAGACAAAATTTAAAAAAGAATCGGAGCCAAGTGACTGAACTGTTTCTGATAATAACCACAGTACAATCCAACACCAGTCGCGACCACCGTTCTGATCCCATCCCATCTTCGAAATACATCTCCAGTCGAAGTTGTTACGCTGATATAAAAAAAAAAATGACGTAAGTCGGACACAGGGTTGAATTTAAGCTGCTTTGAATTATAAATCGGCCGGAGTTTTTTGTGACGGTAAACCTCGCGGCTGAGTGCCCTAAGCGCTCGCTCCCAGGTCCGATGAAGCTGTAAAAGCCGTCAGATGCTCCAAGGCCCCTAGGCTAACATTATAGTCAGTTCTAAAACAAAAATGTGACGGTAAACATGCTTATATACCACAGGCGTCACTAGGGATGTAAACCAATAAATACGGCATTTTACGTAATTTTCGGTAAAATTCAAATCACTCTATAACTTGCTAAAAGACCTCGGCCTGTCGAGAAATGCAGTAAGTTCTATTTTAGAACGGGTATCTAAAGTCGCATTAACAGGCTCTTACCAAATCTGGCTTGGCAGGGAGGGTATCGCGGCCAGTCAAGGTGAGCGCTGATGTGCATCGTAAGGGGGCCTCTTAAACCTACACCTGGGTCGCAAGTCCCGGTGGTTGCTCGTGTTCCCTCTGTCTATCACACGATGGACCCGGCACCCGCACGGTGAATGCATGGAATGCTAAGATCTTTGTCTCATTTTACGTAATTTTGCAAATGTAAGCGCCACCTCCACCAACAAGTTTATCGGGGCGATATTAACATCCAGCGACTTCATTCTATAACAACTCTATGAATGTATCTCTACAGGACGATGCTACCGCGACTATAACACGAGTAACATTAACGAGGAAAACGCCGATTCGTTGCGCGCCCGTTGTGATGCGACCTACTCGTAGCGCGCTCGCAGCAAAACACTTCTAATTTAGCTCTTGTCACTTACCGAATTGAGTCATTTTCAACAAAGCAACCGTGCGACGAGTTGTTGCGGACACGCGGCAAACTGTCGTCGCTGAGTTTTAGTCCGGAGAATAATCGTTTCATGGACATCACCCGACAATAGCGAGGCGGACTCGTAGCGATACATTCGCTGGTGGATGTGGCGCCTTAGTATCGATTCAGTATTTTCCCAATGCTTATCCGGCTAAATTCAAGTTAAATATTCTTCCTGCCATTCTATTTTGTAGGCGTAGCATATTATCACCTGAGATTACATTCTAACTTGAGATGTAACGCCCCATCTGCCACTGCCTTTGTTGACGTATTTGCAAATGTATTGATGTGATGGGCATAATAAAATATTTTTGAAATCAACGGTGAGCAGGGCACGATCAATAAATAGATTTATATATAAATTAATGTTGCCGTTGTCAACATCTAAATTGCGAATTTTGATTTTGGTTGTGTATTCACCGACATCTAAACCAAAACAAGATGCAAAATTCAGACCTCTCAAAGACGAATGGAAAGAAGCAGCATGGGTTTAAAAATCTACGACAAGGCGAGGAATGCGTACATCCGTAAGAAAACCAAAGTTACGGACGCTCTAATATTCTCGCTACAAAGGAAATGGAAGTGGGCAGGTCACGTGGCTAGGTATGACGACAACAGATGGAAGAGCGAGAGGCCGCCCGCACACTAGATGGGTGGATGAAATAGTAACAGTAGCAGGACGAGGTTGTACAGCCAAAGATAGAAATAAGTGGCATACCTTGGAAGAGGCTTTTACCCAAAGGGGGTCCATACAATTTTTTTTTTCTTTCTTTAACTATATAGCATTGTAATTTTTTGCATGGAATACAATAAAGCTTTATTATTATTATTATTCACCAACATACGCCTCTCTTGACTTATAAATAGGATATCCATCGCCTGCTTTTGAGTTTCTTGAATCAGCTCACGAAGAAAGCGCTTTGTACATTTTGTCTTCTTTCATGCATAGTGAATTTGTGTTAAGCTTACAGATGATGTGTTTTTGAATTGAATTTAAATAAATATAAATATGGTGTTTTTGGATTCAATCAAATAAAAATAAATTTATTTATTTTACACATAGTTTTATTAACATTTTAGTAACATATGATAGCTAATGCTATCCTGGTGAATTCACTCAGAGTACAGCAGAATAGATCTGTTTCCATAGATATGAGGTTGAGAATGCGAAGCGTGCGCGTCAACGGTGCCTCTATCAGTAAATTGCGCACACGGTATCGACAGCAGTTGCGGCCGGCGACGCCTCCATACGCATCTGTCCGGTACACACACACCCAACTTCTCCAATATATCCGCATTTTCTATCTTCAGATCCCTTCTTACCTTCAGTTCATTATAACCGACCATACCCAAAATAAATAAAGTCGGATACTTCAACGGATAGAATGGATATACCCCATACTGTCTCATATATAAATACCTAATAAATTTGTTTTGCACCCGTTCCAACATGAGACTATACTTAGTTTTATTTGGGGTCCAAATGACTGCGTTACATTCTAACTGACTCCTAACTAAAGCATTATATAAGGCGATAATCGCTTTTATATTTGTGAAGCCACGAACCGTGCGAAGTATGAAACCTAAATTCCTATATGCTTTTTTACACCTATTAATGATGTGATCACGAAACGTTAGCTCTGTGATCAGTTTAACTCCTAAATCCCTGACTTCTGTAACCCTAACCATCGGCATCCCTTCAATCCTATAGTTATAAAGAATTGGAGAACGTGCGCGAGAGAAAGTGATTGTCACACATTTTGATATGTTGAACTGTAAAAAGTTCTCCTTACTCCAAGACACAACTCTGTCTATGTCCATCTGCAATCTCTCACAGTCACCCACATTATTTACAGTGAGAGACAGCTTAAGATCATCAGCAAACAATAGACACTTTGAATCTCTGACAACCGTCGGTAGATCGTTTATCATTATTATGAATTCCAGAGGTCCCAGATTACTGCCCTGACTTACACCAGACCAAGTAAAATATGGTTCCGATCGGTGTCCCGCGTATTCTACATATTGTTGCCTATCTCTCATGTAGCTTATAAAAAAATTAAGTAAATGTGGGGTAAACCCAAATCCCGCAAATTTTTAAACAACACATCGTTATCGACTAAGTCGAATGCTTTTTAAAGTCGAAGTAAGCTACATCAGCTTGTCCACCACTGTCAACTATCGGCCCTAAATTTGTCATGTGACTAAGGAGATTACTGGTGGTACTTCTTGCTGGTCTAAACCCGTGCTGAGCATCTGAGAGTTGCGCGCTCACCTGTGAAAACATGCTCCTGTGTATAGCTGATTCTAATACTTTAGCAGCAGTTGACAATACTGCAATCGGTCTATAGCCATCCACTTTCGCTGCATCACTTCCTTTCGGCACTGGAATGACTCGCGTTATTTTCCACCTTTCAGGAAATACCACTGCCTTTAAACATTGATTATAAATATAAAGAAGCGGTACAGCCAGCACTGTTCGACAATCCCTAAATATGTACGGTGGAATGCCGTCCGGTCCCGTGGACCTCTTCGGCTTGAGTTTTTGGAGTGCGCGCCGCACATCGGCTAGCTGCAATTCATCCAGGTGAACCCTTGCGGCTCCGTTCCCACCGCCCGCTGCCGCTATTGCAGCGCTCACACTCAACTTAGACCTCTCAGTACTATAGACCGAATGGAAATACTCGGCAAACTCCTTAACACACTCCTCACCAGTCAGTAAATTCCCCATTCTTTAAAATCCTTTGTGGACTTCTGCTGTCTCTTTTAGAGTTATCATAATTCCAAAAGGATTTTGGATCTTTAGTTAAATCACATTGAACCCGGTGTTGATGTTGTTCCTCCGCTAATACTATCATATTTTTTACTTTTGTTCTACACTGAGCGAACACTTCATAATCAATCCTTGAGCCAATCATCTTGTACTTCTTATGAAGTACTGCTTTAAGTTTTATGTCGCGAATTTTTTCAACAGTGTACCACTCGGGGTAAGTGTACCTCGAGTTTACACGACTTCGCTTCTTTCTTGGAACGCGGTCATCTATAATTGCATTTATAATTCCATAGAAATAATTTAAACTGCTTTCTAAATCTAAACTATACATCGGAGTCCAGTCTATGGTCGCCAATAAGGAGTACAATAATGAAAAATCGGCTTTATAAAAATTCCAACCTGATGGCGCATGTGCGTTCTCGACCGATGCAAATGTGAATGAGCCCGTATGCGGACGCTGGGTAATATGAACCTCGAGCGGCGGATGGTATGCGTCCACTGGTAGGAGTGGAGCCCCCGCTGCGCGCACGCTCACACCCCCACCCTCCGCCAACGTGCTCAAGACGAGGTCCAGTTGTCGATCATTACAATTACCTATTCTATTACTCGTGAGTAAATCCACAATATGTCTGAAAATATTCGTAATAATTACTAATGTATAAGAGCAATAATGTAAATTGAAATCTCCTATTACTATTATTTCGCTATAATTATTACAATATTGTTCAATAATCCTAAATAATAACATATATTCATTTTCACTACTGCTGGGTGGAATATACAATGCACACAGTAAAAATAAAAATCTATTACGTAAATAAACGCCTGCACAAACCAGTTCAAATACCTGATTATTAATATTGACGTCACACGGTACCGGTATTTGCCGCAGTTCAAAACGCGGAGTGGCCACGAGACAGACACCGCCGTGTTTACGTCCATCCGCTCGATCGCATCGTAATAAGGTATAACCAGTTGGGATTATTTCTGCGTCATGAATAGACAGACTCATTGCATCCCGTTTCCGTTATAAAAATCAAATCTGCATTTGAGGTCAAAACTCCCATGTAAAAGTTCTTTAATTTTGCCCTCTTACATTTTGGTAGTAAATTTCAATATAATTACTAGGTATTTTTTATTTGTTAAAGGGTCTGCGAAACCACACCCATTCACAGTACTCTATGTTGACTGCCCAATTTTCCGATTGACACAATATTTCATATGTACTTTCTGGAACTCCTATAATAAAAGAAGCATAGTCCCTTTCTGTCTTGTGTTTAATTCTTTCTATTTTAACAGGTACTTCCGTTCCACATATATTCTTAATATATTTTTCCAAACTTTCCTGGGTAGTTTCCTTTTGAAGACGCCAGATATGTAAATATTTCTTTCGTTCAGTGCCCTGAACTTCCATAATTGCACTTGTACTTCCTCCTCTTTTTACTTCGGTATTAGGATATCTCCTTTTTTTCCTGTTTATGGTTGTCTAGTTTATATATGTAGGTTGTTTCTTTTCCTCGCTTGTCGGTTTTATGGCCACACCTTTATTTGTTGCAGAGTTATTTCTAACTACCTGCCTTTGATTTTGTTTAGCTGCATTCGCAAATGACAACACTGGCGTATTAATTACTTGAGCTATCTCATTATTCTCTTTAACAGGACTTCTCTTATTAAGACTTCCTTCCAAGTGTTAATTTCTTTCTATTAAGACTTTAATTTTAGTTTCTAACACATCAACTTTGTTTGCTTTTTCTTGAACTACCTCCATTATTTTCCTTAATTCTCGTAACTCCGTTTCTGTTCTAACAAGAGTACTTTTGAGCAGAGCATGCTCCTTACTTTGTTCATCCAGCCGAGCGTTCATTTCAGAGCGAAACTCTTTCAGCTCTTCCAGTAAATTCATTTCATTATCAACCATGGATAATTCCTTTATATTGAGACGACTACCACGCGTAGTATTTACGTTGCTACTTGGTGTAGCTATGGTGTTTCCTCTGATCGGTGTATTAGTATTATACCCTTTTGGAATAGTCCGTACGCATTCTGGACATATCCTTAGTCTTGTATTCCTGTGTGTAAGCCTTAAGCTTTCCCATCGTTACACCAAGACACTTCAGATGATACCGTTTTTTACATGTTTCCAGCGAACACTGCATAAATAACTCATCATTTAACACAGCATCGCAGCCGCTACACTTGGTATTCATTTAGTATAACTTTGAAAATATAATAATAAAATAAGATACCCACGACCAACAAACACGTCCGTACCCCAGCGCGGGTAAAATTATTTAAATATGGGGACATAGTTCACACACGGTCATTAATTCCAAACAAAGCAAAGCTTAAACTTGTATTATGATAACTAAACAGCTGATATACATCTCATCACACAAAAGTCAGTCATGGGAGAGGATCGAACCCACGACCAATCTGTTCAATGATAGGGCTTATTATTACTGCACCACGAGACTTGTCTAAATAGAACCGAATCTTCTGCGGAAATCACGTCATAGATTTGCGCTAGCAGAGCTCGGTCGCCCAGATATTGAAGCTAAATCAGCCAAAAAGAACAAGATCTTTCGGAATCACATAGAAATTTTCTTTGCAACAAAAATTGTATAACACTACTTTTACAAATAAACAAATTAATATTCTCTATTAATATGAAAAAAAAAGGTTTTTAATCATTCGCTGATTAAATGTAATCCATATATTAATTAATACATAAAGCAGAAGCTTTCGGTACCTTTTTAAGCGTATTGCGTGCACGGAAGACTGAGATTTGGCATGGTCAAAGTTTATATGTAGAAGTGCAGAAAGCTAAAACTTATCTATAATATCGGTTAGAAATATACTGAATAAAATAATAGAAATAATAATAAATAATAATAAAATAATAAATATAATAAAAGAATCCTAACCTGACCCGTGCTATTGATCTTAGACCCCTAAAATATTGGCATTGTCACTCAATGAAAAGTAACAGCAAAGTGATATAATGTTCATGGTTTAAGTTCATACTGAAATGTCAAACAGAAAATAGTCTATGATTAAAAAGTCGCTGTTCGAATTTCGATCATTGGGCGACCGCTAGTAATAATAAATGATTGAAACACAATATATAATCGTACTTAAAAATAATTAATTTTATTATATACAAAATAGGTTTTAAAATCTAGACGCATAACAAATAAACTAAACATTGTATATAATTGATGGAATATATGAATTGTCAATAATATGAGGAAAAATAAAATTACAAGTGAACATAATTTTACATACACTTTACAAACTTTACAATTGCGCAAGACTGTTTGATACATAATTACAGTGATACTTGACCTTCAGTTTACATCATAGATACATGTGACCTGTGCGTCATATCAAACCAAGGTCATGTGTATCATAAGTTTTTGGGATAAGGCGACCGCCCACAACCGGCACCTGGATTCCGATATTGTGCGACGAGGACAAGAGAAGAACTTGCTCCTCCGAATGCCTCTCTGATGTGATTAGCAGAGGAGTATCGGAAAAGCATTTCCAGGATTTAGGAAAAAAGGCCGCTCTTAGCCCCGGTTGGATTAATCGAGCATATTCCTGCACTGATATTGTTGGATATGTGCAAGGAAGTATGTGTCATTCTCCACTTGTCCTTCTTCCTCTGAATACCCCCCCCCCCCCCCCACAATCTGTTTAGAAGAGGGGTAATGAAGGAGCACCTGCAGTTATTTTATTAGCCGCCAGCCAAGAGTTAGCCAACATTGCCAGAGTTGCATTACGAAGCCGTGGAAGTGTGTTGGAGGTGGCTTCCTCATTGGATGAATAATGATACTGGGGTTTGGGTTGAAGTGAAATTGAGTGAGAGGATCAGAAACAATGTGATAAGAGAACTTTGTGGTGTAAAAAAAGATATAGTCACACGGATTGATGAAGGGATGCTTAGATCGTATTGGGCATGTAGAGAAGATGAATGAAAGTAGAATGACTAAACAAATTGGTAGGGCCGATCATATTACTGAATTGGGATTCCGAAATTATTAAACGGGGACAAGGGAAGAAAGTGTTCTTCCCTGTCTGCTCTTGCTCCTCCGAATGCCTGATTAGCATCTTGCCTGATGCGAATGACTGAGCATCTTCAGTCATGTTATAAGCCAGTATTGCCAGAGTTGCATCACAAAGTCGCGGAGGTGCTTTGGAGATGGTGAACTTCGTGTTTGGATGGATAAGGATACTGAAAAGATTGGTAAATATTGAAGTAGGGAAAGATGTATGCCAGCATCGTAAAGCTATTGGAACAAACTTTTGAGCTCGGACCGCGACTGATAAGAACTCCGGCGGCAATTGGCTAGCTCTCTCATCCTAGGTTCATTGAGGGGCCATAGGTATTGGAACAAACTTTTGAGCTCGGACCGCGACTGATAAGAACTCCGGCGGCAATTGGCTAGCTCCTCTCAAATTCTGGAGACATGGTTGTACCAACCTTGACCGTGTATGGGGATCAGAGTGGGTGGACGCCCTTGGTGCCCCAATAAGTGTATTCTGCACATTGTGCACTCTGCAAGAACGTTTGTACTATGAATACTAGAGATACTATGGATCGTGTGTGTTTATCTACCGAACGTCTATAGGTAATTATTATGAATAATGCCTAGACAAAATACTGTTTTCTGTGTACACATGTATAAAATATTACAATATTATTATAAAAATATAAAAAAATGGCGTGAAAATCGTAAAAAGAGGGTAAAAAATCGTCTTCTGTGCGCTATTATTCCTTGACAATCTGCAAAATATACAATGCTTAAAGAACTTGATAAGATTTTGAATTGGCCGTTTTTTAAAAATAAATTTACAAATCCTTATTTCATTTCGGCAACAATAAAATAATGAATTGCAAATTTTTTTTTAATTACAAACATCTTTAATTTAATGTACACCTCAAAAAATTAACCACGTTAATATAAGAGTAAATAAAACTGTTTTTTTTTTTTACGATAGGTTCTTCTAAAACAATAACTTAAATTGTGAGTTTATTTACTTGTCTGTTACTAAGGAATGTGTATTTGGTACAATGATATGTTAATTCTTCACCGATTCGTTGTTATTTCCACGATGTCATCGGTTGATGTAGATTCTGTAAACGAGAGTAGAAATTTGTAAGACCGTAGTGTAATGGAGAAAGCAAACGTAGTAGGAAAGAAATGTGGCCGATTACGAGTACTTTAACATATTCTTCTGAGGAATGTAATTGTAGATTCAAATTCAATCATATTATTTAACACAGAGACAGCGAGTTCGATTCTAGAACGAAAGCTATTTTTATAATGAAATATGATTGCCAGCTGTCTTAGGCACCATTTCCACGAGCGAGCATATTGTCACGACTCCGTTCTGCTATTAGTTAATGAATAGTTTATCGCACTTTTGCTAATTCGTACATTAGCGAGAAAAGGAAATAAACCAAAAAAGCATCAGCAAACAAAAATATAAAACTAGAATAGAAATAAAATTAAAAACAAAAATAATTATAATATACAAAAATAAATATAAATAATTAAATACATAAAAGAAAATATATACGAGATCTCCACGAGACGATTATTCTTCTGCTTGCATATCGTCGCGACTCTTGGCGGTTCGCCGCGTGACCGCAACAGTTGCTATGTTGAAAAGTGCTCAATTCGGTGATAGGCAACAGCGAAATTAGAAGTGTCAGTAGTTCTGTTTTGAGGTGAGTGTGCCATGAGTAGGTCGCATCTCACCGCAAGCGCGCTGCGAGTTGGTTTTTTTTAATCATATTGACCAAATTGACCATACTGTCCCTCATGGCAAGCACAGTACAATCCTAAAACAATGGCGACTACTGAGAGATCGTAATCCATCGACGGTCGCTGGTGTCACGACTCGCAGCGGGCGCGCAGCGAATTGTTGGCGTTTTCTCGCCAATGTCACTCGTCACATCGCCACGATAGTATCGCCGTGTGGAGACGCATTCATGGAGTAAACTAACTCATGGAGGTGGCGCCTTATTTTGAAATTGCCATGTAAGCGATTAATAATTATTATCAGTGTTATTATTGTAGATTTTGGCGACATTTTCACTAGATGTTGAGAGATATGGCTAAAGATGGTAACTTGCTACACCTAGTGAGAAGGCTGGCTCTCCAGTGCAGCTGCCGGAACACATCTATAGTTACTTGGCGACAGATTTTCAACTTGAGGGTGGTAGCTAGCTAGAGCCATGCGACATTAGAACATGCTCTACCACATGCTACCCTGCTGCCACGATGTTTTTTTATACCGAAAGTTCAGTCATATTCTAGAGATTCGAACCCACATCGATCGACGCTTCTGTAGGTTAGGTATATAGGTTTAAAATTTATATTTAAATAATACCTAAATGTTGCCACACTGAAGGTGGAAATACGGGTTGTTGCGAAAATACATAAACTATCTTCGAATCTCTTCTAATTCCTTTATCCGCAGTCGATTCTTTCCTTCTCATTTCAGCGCGGTACCAGAATGCCGGTTTACTGAAATTATACGATATTATGTAAAGACTGTGTAGTTATGCTCTTGATAGGGACGAGAAAGAAGACTAGTATTATAAATACATTGAACAAACAATTTACTGCTCACGACCACTTCACATAGCAGATCCCAAGGATATAGTAACGTTCCTATGCAAACTCATTATTGGAATTTCCTAAATTGTTCAGCTTCCCGCGCTTTATAGGTGTACCGTCGCCGCATCTGCGCTGTACCTACGTACATGATGGCATGTACTATGCCACGAGATATACTATAGTTGCAGCACCATCTCGAGAGTCTAATTTCACGCCATAAGAAGGAAGAACAATAAGTGGTAAATAACAATAATAAATTAACTGGATATTACAACAAACGTATCACCCGTATCACAATCAAGTCCTTTTTTACCGTATACTAAAGCACTGTCGAAACCACTCCATGTACACGTCAATGAATGAATGAAAAAATCCTCTGCGAGTAAATGACAACTGAGCATCACGTCAACTTTTTACAAGAGCTCGACACTTATTTACGTAAGCTTTTATTATTAAAGATACAATACTGCAGACAAGAGAGGAGCTTTTGGCGTGGTCTGGATCTGTCATATTGAGATTCAAATTTTAATTTATTACGCTATTTATATGCATTTTGCGTGATATAGTTTGGTTATTATTGTGCGTGCATAAATGAAGTGAATGATAAATAATAAATAGAAGCATGCATTTTAAGTTGCAATAAAATGGACTGGACAGTAGTTTTAGCAAGAGAGCCACCATGTTTTAATGATGAAAAAATATTGTCCACGTGACATTGGCATAATGTTTCAAAAGAGAGAAGAGGCAGAAGAGTACAAATCTTACTTCAAATGATCTTTCACTATGTTGTTAGCTATGGGCATCGTAACTCTCTGGGCTGGGTCGCTCATGAGTTGGCCGACTGTTTTGATCGGTGACTTTTCCGACACATAGTATTCCAGCAACCGTGTTGAAATCGGTTTTAAGCTCACTGAAAATAATTAATTTAGTTTCATTTGTATAGAGTGTTTTATTTTGTAGGTTGGTGTAATAACTATGACACGCAGATCTGTTTGATCTGTTCAATGAACCGTAAACTCATATAATCTCTATATATTAGTTCTCAAAGGTTTTTTTTTTGTGGCAACGACATATAATCTCCCGTAATTTTTCATCAAAATTAACGATTCAACCATCCATTAAATCCATTGCCGAATAATAGACAAATAGTTTAAAAGTAATATATTTTGTGAAAAAAAAAAATATAATCAACTAACATGTAGCAGATGCCATCTATTAGCAAATTGTTAAACTAAAATACTACAGCTGTAATTTTTATTACATTCTATAATGTGCGAAATGTTCGCATGGGTCAGTCAGTCAGTAGTTAGTACATATATTTTAATAATTTTCCAGGAAGTGTTCTGTTTCCTGTGTTTAGCTCTTAATTAAACACAAATAAACGCTGATCTAAGTTAAGCGCGCAATTCTATTACAGGTATAATGTTATCCGCCTAATGTTTAATTACAGTTTTAACAATTGGTGGCGACTAATGAGATCGCCACCACACTATTTAGAATCTTTAGAAAATGTAGTAGTACTAGCGGAACTGTGCGAATGTTTCGCACAGTATAGAATGTACACAATCTAACAGTTGTCAGGTTAGTTAAACAGATTGTAAATAGATGGCGCCTCCTACGCTATGTTAGTTAAATATATTTTCCCTGATATTTTTTTTTAATTGAAAATAATAATAATTACACGTTAACTTTAAAATGATGTTTGAGTCATTAATTTTGATAAAGAATTAAAGGAGATATAACGTTGGTACAAAAATCCCTTTGAGAAATAATATTTAGAGATGGAAGACACGCTTAAGGGCTCGTGTAGATGGCGCCGCAGCCACGCCGCCGCCACGCTGCCGCCGCGTAATTGCTATATCACAGTACCTTTTTATGTAATACAGTGCTAGCCACGAAAATTATACGTGTAGGAATAATGAACATGTTGAGTTTAAGTAAAAAAGATAGTGTTTGTATATAATAGGTGTAACTAATAATTTGTCAATGTTTTGATATTCATGCGAAAATAATCACAAAACTTAAACTAATCTTTTCGAAGATCTTTATACTTAGTGTACGGAATCCACCATGTTGTTCTCTTTGCTTCAAAATAGGATGAACCCATAAGCGTCTATTTGACTTCTTAATTTTATTTAGCCATTCCTTTACATATAGTATGCAAACATTACCTCCTTTTTTTAGTTAAATTCATCATATTCATTATGCCTGTAACATGTATGATGTTCGTGGCTAGCAATGTATTACTATAAATGTACAGTGATATATATATACATAGCGCGGAGGCTGCGCGGCGGTGGCGCGGTTGCAGTACGTCCGCGGTGCCGTCTACACAAGGCCTAAAAAGTTTATTTTCAATTACTCATTTTCTTCCACGTTGAATGGCTTTCACCCATAATCCTTTGCACATTATTTTTATTACGTTTATAAAGTGAATTAATTAAATATTGAACACAAACCAAAGTCAACTCTCAGATTTATCTCAGCTCGATACAGATGCTCCAAACACACGTGTACTTGAGCGAACTTTGTGAGGAGGTTCTTCCATGGACTTATGTCGATTTCATCGGCTATTATTGGAACCTGAAATAAGTCAAGTGTATATTATACGTCGACATTATTTAAATTATTATTATTATTATTTAAATACATTCGATAAAATAGTATTTATAAGACTACTCAAACGAACATACGCAGCTATTAAAAATACATTAATTACACTATTTACGCTATAGTATGGTGCGGGTGGCAGTTGCCCGTGTGACATTGACAGCTGTCAGTACCACATGACTAGGTATGTGACGTTATACAATTCATTTTGATATGATTTTTTTGACGAGTGCTATAGATTGGGTTTGGTGACGAGGGTCTGGTGATGACGCCAGGAGATGCTTTATAATATTTAGTACGTAATAACAGCGTTTTTTTAATAGTACACACCTTTTTATTCGTTTCAAATCAAAACGGTAGTAAAGAAGTTTTTAATTCAAAAACTACGAAAATTTGACTCACCTCGTTGACGTCCTTTTTCTCGGCAACGAGTCCGTGTTTCTTGAGCGATGCGAAATCGTCGACAGTTAACTCATGCGCGTCGTCTAAGTAAAACGACTCGCTGTCGAGGCGGATCGAATGGTCACCACTGGCGAGGCTCTCGAACGGGTTAAGAGTAAAATCGCCACCGGACATCGTCATTTCATGTATCGTTTGGTTTATTTGCTCGATCGAATCAAATGTTCTTAGGTAAAAAAAAAATATTTCAACAGACTACAAAAAAAAAATAAGTAAAGAAAAGGGAAAAGGTGGAAAAAAGTAAGTAAAGAAAAGGGAAAGGGGGGAAAAGAGAGGTAAGACTTCTTTGGAGGTGTCTCTCTGCTTGGGGCTGTTCGACTGGTGGAATACCCCCACCCTATAGAAGATCGCAGCCAAATAGCCTAGTGTTGTGTTCCTGCGGTGATCTCTTTGGGGAAGGGGGTTCAAAGTCGGAAGCATGCTAGCGATACCTATGGCATTACAAGCATCCATGCTTGATTGCCAACATAAGTGTATTAAAAAAAAAAATTATAAAGATCAAAAGATTGTTGTTTTTTGGTTATTTTAACACGCTTCTCCCTGGAACGACCAGCCAGTTTCGTAAAATTATTTTTACATTTTATTCGTGTTACTTGGCTACTTAGAAGGACGGCGCTAGTTAAGTGAGCCGTAATAATTCACCAAGTTATTTAAATATGTAAGTTGATTAATCAGTCAAAAACAGAATGAAATGAAAATCTGACAATATTAAAAAATAGCCCATTTATTGAGGAAGGTTATAAGCTATAAAACTTCTGTCTGTCTGTCTCTTCAATCTGGCAGCTGTAGGCAAGTACGGTGCGTTGGCGGCGGCGCGGTGGAAATTTAATTGAATACATTTAACACAGATAAAACCGAGGGGCACGGCTAGTTTTAAAAATATTATGGATATTTCTTTGAGAAATATCATTAAGTTACAAGGAAACCATATTATATTTATTACCTTGCATCGTTATTCCAGATACCGGCGATGAAGAACGAATGTTCTAGAAGTGACATCACCCGCGTGTATTCCCACATCGTTTTCTCAACGCCCACTTGCGCGACAAGGGACAACGCTTGCGGCGGACTGCTGCGGAGATTCTTCAATACTTTAGAAGCTTGCGAATGACCACGGGCCAGTTTCAACACCAATTTCGAAAGATACGATTTGTTGTTTGCATCTATCTGTAAAATTTGTTTAGGCTTACCTTATTATCTGTTTTTTACATCTTCTTTATTTTGGCGACCGATCCTCGTTAAAATTATTATTACCATTATTGAGTGGGTTACTTTTTTATTATGTGTGGGGTTTTTTTTTTGTGACAGCAACATAACTCCATTAATTATTATTCTTGATGAATATTAATGATTCAAAGATAATTTAAGAGTATACTTCCCATTTTTGACGAAAAATAGACAAATAGTTTAAAATTAATATTAACATTAAAAAATATATTACAAAAACTGTTGTTGCCATATTATATTGATGGCATTTCTAATGAAAATATATTCAACTAACATGTAGGCGGTGCCATCTGTTAATTAGACTATTCTCAAGGGTCAGTTACTTTCGTATTATGTGTCTTCTGGTGACTTTAGTGTTCTAACTTCTAATATAATAAAATGGTGGGCCCTTTTTTAGAACTTTCCAGAGAGTTTTTATCACTTCTCAGAATTCATATTCCACATTATTTCTAATTTACTTGTTCATAATAGCCAAATTTGTTTACGCAAAATCCCTCGGATATTACATAATACATGATCAAATTATACAAGTTTATGAATATTAGTAAAGATATATTTAAAAAAAAAAACTTCGTTTATTTTTCGTATATAATTTCCTAAAGTAACTATTTATCCAATATTTTTTGTTGTAGCAGCTCGACAAATCGACTATGCCTGATGGTGATCACAGTTAAATCACAACACAACGGCGACCACCAAGAGAGCAAAATCCATCGGCGGTCACCGATATCATCATGCTTAAACATGAAATTCCGATGAAACTTTGACAAGATGATGTGGGGACGCACCCGCGAAGACTTTGTATTAGTACCAGCAGTTTACAATAGGTGACGCTTGAGTAATTTCAAAGAGAATGGGAACGAATTCGCAGGCAGAGACTAGTAAAAAATAAATACCACCACATTAAAAATTTAAGACCCCCGTCTAAAACTCCCTTTTTACATCTTATCATTCAATACATACAAGACGATTCCATTAGCTTCCAGTACGCAATTCAGAAAAAAAAAGTATTTTTTACTTTGTGTCTCGCATTTGGCCACATCTTTATCAATGTGGTAGATGGTGCACGCTAAGCCAAGTGGAAGACTGGCTCTCAAGTGCAGCTGCCGGAACATAGCTATTGGTGTTTGGCGACAGATATTAAACTTGAGGGTGGTGGTAGTTCAGGCTTCTTGCAGGGATTCGAACTCACATCGATCGATTCGGTGTCCATACAAGCTAACACTGACCTGTCATTGCTCCAAAAAATATTCAACTGTACTCACAAACGGCCTAATTTTTCCTGATGAAATAAATTTCAGCGCGTCTATTAGAAGCGTTATAAGCTGTTCAGCTGTTTCACAATCTGTAAATATACAAAAAAAAAAAAAAAAGTAGGTAATCCTTTTTATAGCAAAAGGTAAAGTGGATATTAAACAAGCATTGAAATATCACGAAGAGCCTTATTGGCACGTGTTAATTATAAGGTTTTAAATATTTCCTGCAAAACCTACCACCACATAACCACACCCCTTCCCTTACTCTCCACTCGCAAGACTGACCGTTTCGAAACGTGAGTGCATCGCCACGAGGACAACACCGCGCACTTGAACAAGTGATATAATTTTGCACAACTGCAACTAAAAATATAACCCGCAGTGAATCTAGCTTGCAAGCCCTTCGCTGCGAGCGATTTATAACATTGAAGAGCTATCATCGAGAACAAGTCACATACGCCACGAGTCGCCATTAACGCATTTAGTTCCATTCTCCATATTTTCCCGCATCCCGCTTTTTCTAATTTTTCAAGGCCTGAATTGAAGCTGAATACACAAAACCTTTTTACAAAATTTTGTATATAAGATCAAAAGTAGTTGATTTAAAGTGACGGTGATGGTAAGCAGAATCCAAAAAGAACAATGACCATCGAGAGATCGGCTATCCAGCAATGACCTGCTGGCATGCCGGCCTGCAACCCTTTCGCCAGCTAGATATACATTGGCTGATCTCTAAAAAACCATGAGAGTCACTGTGACTCGTTTATCGCCATGTCAATGGCGGTCGCAACCCAGTCGGGTACAGATTTATATCATTCAACGTGACACGCCAAATCGGGCCAACTATTACACTGGGTGTATGGTGGTCGCAAATCGATCACTTATTTTTTTCATTAGCAGGTAGAGAACTTTTCAAAGAGTAATCTTGCCTAAATATAATTAAGTTTTTGCATAGGAGTTAAGCAGTAAAAATAAAATTAACATAACCAAAAACAGCCAATTTTTACTCCCGATAAAAATATTATTCCCGTGGCACTTAAAATCCAACATGCGAACGAAGTTAAAGACACCATCTAGTAACCAAATATGAAAGGGGGTTCAACAACTTCATAATAAAGTATAACTATAAAATGCGCGCGAGTTGAATGCAGAGCAAAGCAACTCTGCCGATAATGCAAAGCTGTCGATAATGCGGATGTCGCTAAATTTCATCGTTGTTTTAAATTAAACATTAACATCATGGTTACCATAATGAAAAAAAAAACCTTCGCCATTTCCCGTGTTTAGTGATAAATAAAAAATCATAATAATACGGAATCGCAACCTGAGTATTAACGCGATCAGTAAGCATAAGTATGATAGTTGTCAAAGACAGCATTCATATCACTTCAGTAAAGGCGCGTGAGGCGAGGCGTGCAGACGGCGAGGGGAGATGCTCCCGCCCTTCACCTCAGGCACTGCCTGCATTCAACTCGCGCGCTTTCTATAAGACATGTGTTCCGTAATTTTATTATGTTTATGCTAGCACAAAACTTTTTGTATACTACTTTTATTAATGAAATGGAATGTATCTGTTATGTACGAATAAATAATAATATATGGAAAAAAGATTGTTTTATTTAAAATTACTACAACTTCTTAATCTATGAACGTCTAATCTAAAGATGGCTGTTCCGTAGACACACACAACTATGTTTTTTAATACAAATCCTAGGCTATAGTTTGGCCACCTACAATATTAACTACTTTCCTTTATCAAAAAACGTAGTATGTTTGAATCCCATAACTCGTGAAACACTCTGAGCATAACTTTGTTGAGAAAAATTATAAAATCGTTAAAATCTGTAGAAAACCGTAATAAATCCTAGTTCCAGTGTGAACAAAGTGCCTTGTTAAGAAAATTAGTGACTATACAACATGTATTTTTATATTTACAAGCATAACTAATTAGTTATATAGCTAACCTCTTAAGACATCCCATAGTTTGTATGTAAAATCATTACTAGAACCCTGCACATTCATTGAGGTCAGACATTGTTTCAAACTGCCAGTATCTTCTGTGATACAAATGCAACCGCCAGATGGACATTCTGCTGTATATGCATACATTTCTGTTTCATTTAGAAGCTCATTGAGACGTTTTGTTAAATTTGTCTTTTTCATCCCCGGATTGGTTATTCTGTAAACACAAATTTAATTTGAGAAATGGCATAAATAAATTAAATAATAATATAATATGGGAAAACAATTATTTCACCAAAGGCCATTTAATTCCACATTAAGTAAAGCGTAAACACCTGATATAAAGATATTTTACAACTGACAATTAAGCTCATCAGAGAAAAGTGAATCATGTTCGGGTATCGAACTCGCGACCACATGGTTAAATCAATAGAAAAGTTAAAAAAACTTAGCCATTGTAAGACGCCTGGAAAATATTAAACATCTAAATTGAAGATGGTGTGGCTCTACCAACACATTTGCTGATGACAATAGAAAAAGATATAAGAAATTCAAAGCTAACTATTTAGTACAAAGAATTGGCACATAGATGTCGATAAAAACAAATCTGATGGTGACGTCTTTGTGTGACGCCATTTATCAATGGAGTTCATCCCCTGCTATTAGACGTTTTAGTTTCAGTGAAGATATTTTTGAGACAATTTTTATACTATAACTAGCTGTGCCCGCGGCTGCAGTCGCGTCGACTACAGAATACTGTCGTTCGGACACTCCACTCACAGTTATTTAAAAGATAAAATGCTTATTGTGGGTGATCCTTAGAAGATAGAAATATTATGCTCTCGCTGACTTTTATGTAGGTTTTTTTAAGATGTACAATTAAGTAGTACAATAATTTGACATATCTCTTACGGTTTACTCAGCGTAAGTTATTTAAGTGCCCGAATTGCTCTACCACCATGGCCAGGCCATTTATGCGGAACCCTAATTCTTTTTCTAACGTAAAAGTAGCCTTATAACATTAGCTGTCTGCCAGTATAAGTCCCTTCAAAATTGGTCCAACAGTTAAAGAGATTACCCGGAACAAACAGACAGACTAAATTTTAAAAATTTTTAAATGTAAAAAAATTATTGGGTATGCTGAAGAATACAAAATATTTCAATTAATTAACCTCGTCAGTCCTCATGGCACAGTAGTAGTAAACGCTACTATTGAGCCGAGAAGTCGTAGGTTCGATCCCCACCTATTACTGACTTTGTGTTATGAGCATGTCAGTTGTGTGTGCCTGGGTGTTAATATATATATATATATATATATATATATGTTTGTATATCAGCTGTTTAGTTACCATATTACAAGCTTTACTTCGTTTGGAATGAAATGGCCGTGTGTGAAATTGTGTCCTCATATATTCATAACCAAAACTATCAAATCGGTATTTCAAATATTACGATTCAAATAATTCGAACGTAAAATATACGGTACTACAACACATCAAAAAATTAATGTGGCAACATTATTTTGAAGTTTGACATTGGCGGTTGTCAATTTACTCCGTGAATTAAAAAACGCACTATAAGCTGTTATGCTATACGATTCTTTTAAATTTAATAACCGAATTATATATTTACCTTATACCTGCAGTTTCTAGATTGACAGAGGCAAATCCCACAACAGTCATTTCTACCAGAAGTTGATTAATGTTATGCAAAGCACATACAGATTTCCAGATAGCATTGCAAGGGCTTGCTAAATGTCCAATAATAACTTCTTGCTCCTAAAATATATGATTTTGTTCTTTTTTAACGGACTTCAAAACAATGAGGAGGTTACTCAATTCGAATATACATATATGTGGGATGAAGACAAAGGAAAAACACTAATTAACTGGAAAACGTCTTTACTAAAGGAATACACAAACAATTCTTAATAAAATCACAATCTTACAACATATAGTCTTCACCCAAACGTAATTTTTTCTCATTCCCCGTGTCGCCACCTATCTTATTTTTGACACGAGTTTCTTTTTTTTTAAATTCGGCATCTAACCATATCAAAATTTTATTTATTATGAAAATAAAAATGTTATTGCGTTTTAAAATTAAAATATTTAGTTATTATATTATTTTCCTAAAATTTAGCAAATTTTTTAAACGTCGTAAAAAATTCACGTCGTAAAAACACGTCGTCAGCCCCAGCACTGCGCAGCGGTATATTGTATATTGCGGACGTTCAGAACCGCTTTATATAACTCTTTTTTCGTTGGAAAAGGGATACCGCAAGGGTTGTCACATATTTATTTTCATTAGCATTGGAACTTTGAGTTCGGAGACACGCCAGGGAACTCCTCAAAATCATTGAAGTTTGTGTTTATTTTACGTAAAAATTATCTTGTCAAACCCCAAAACAAAAAGTGGGATGTAAAAAGATTAATGTGTATTTGTATATATGTCTGTTTGTGGCATAGTAGCTCCCAAATGGCTGAAACAATTGTGGTCTAGTTTTTCTTGTTTAAAAGGTGACTTGATCGAGAAAGTCCTTAACTAGATTCAAGAAAATCTGTTCAGGCGTTTAAAGATTATCAGCTCTTTTCTAGTTGATAAATAGATGTGAACATCTTCCACAGGTATGATCGAGTCGAAATTCGGTATTCTGTTACTTAAATGTTATTAATAGAACATGGTAAACTTGACCTAATGCTGCAGCATCACCTGGAATCTACAGAATGACTAGCTTCTCACCAACTTACAGCAGAGATATTGTTTTTAGGCTTGGTTTTGGAAAAGTCTCAATGGGTTACTTGTGTTGGAGGTTTATTAAATTTAAATTTACCTTTTTATTATTTATAAAGACTTGTATACACTGTACATATATAAAATAGATATAAATAACTTTATTTATTTAGATGCAGGTATATCAAACTGTGAAATATATGTATATTTATGTTACGTAATCTTTTGATTTTGTCAATGATTATGGAAAATGAAACAAGTTACAAAACCGTTGTTACACACAGTTTTTATGACCAGATTTCCTATGGCGCCACTTCTACAAGCAAGTTTATCGCGGCGTATTATCATCTTTTCACTACACTCTTATAACAACTCTATGAACGCGTCTCCACACCGCGATCTCACAAACTCGTTGCGCCCATGTGACGATATGCAGGCAGAACAATAACTGTCCTGTGGAGATGACCGGATAATATGAGGACGGACTCGTAGAGATACACTCGCTCGTAGAGGTGTCACCTGAGTTCATGTATGTTTACATAAAATCTTTCTTTGTTTCAGTAATTTGCAGTAACAAATAAACAAGTAACAATTTACTTACAAAATGTACCTTACAGGTGATAAACGGTGTCTGTAATGTCTTTCCATTCCACTCACAGTTTAGTTCTGTCACTCCTCCGTGTGGAGCATTAAGTATCTCTTCAGAATTGTAAGAACTATATGATAATCCTGAGATGAGATATTTGCAATTGGTGACAATGTTTATCTGAAATCAATTGGAGTTGATAATTTATTAACCAATACCAATGACCTGTGCAAATATTTCTCACTGTATAGATTGTAAACACCCCAACAGCTGTCATGCTAGTTAAACAGATTGTTAATAGATGGCACACAGTGGGGTAAAAATTGCCCCTATAGAAAATAGGATTTTTAAACTTAATTTTTTATTTTTGACAAAAGCTGTTATGTACTTTGATTTACACTATAATTATAAGACTTTTGATGTATATCTTATTCTTTAAAAAACTTCTTAGTAGATTCTTGTTGTATGAAAGCTGAACTTCAATTAGACCGTTATTTCATCTTAACACATCTAGAGCTGAAACTTGCATGGACTGATAGATCTAGTGATAGCTACATTTTTCCCGTGCATACCTCTGCTTGTTAAACACGTTATACTAATTTTACTTTTGTGTTTGTGATGAAAATATGTGTTTTATGGAAAATTCTCAGCAAACAATGAGTTGATAACTTACTGAATCCACATTCAGTTGTTCCTGTGCTGCATAATCTTCCATCAATTTATCCAAGTTCACATCATCGAAAACCACAGCACCTTCATAGGTAACTATTCCTCTGGCAAAGTGAGATTTATCCGGTTTCACCATTAACAGTAAAGGCTTAGTAGATATGTCTGAAGGCTTTACCAGTATCCACAAGGAAGGAACACTTTCTATGACCTCATGTCTGTTCTTATTGTAAAGATTGGCTATCTCTCTGCAATTTAATTAAAAACATATTAATAATTTTGTATATTTTTATTTCACAGTGGAATATTACTGTAAGATATTTTTTTTTTATTTATACAGAGCATACAAATATTTTTTATGTTCACTTCCACTTGACCCAAGTAGTATAAATAAACCACATTAAAAAAACTGGGCTAATATCCAAAATAGATGACCAATTTTGAAGACACTTTCACTGGCAGATAGCTGATGTTATTATATAGTTAAGAATAAGTAACTTAAGGTACTATTATTTTTAAAAAAGAATTAGGGCTACGTACAATAAAATAAACTGATAATGGTGAATTGATGCTTAAATAGCTTACACTGAGTAAACCGAAAGAGAAATATGAAATTATTGTAGTACATAATTGTAGATCATAAAAAACTTACAAGAAGTCAATGACAACATATGTCTATCTTCTATGTATAATCCATAAAATAATTTTTGTCTTTAAAATAGCTGGGGGCAGATTCCCAAGTATACCCGATCTACAGCATTCTGTAGTCTACACGAGTACAGCAGCCGGCACGACTAGTGTATAATATAACAATGAAATTAGTAAACTGACCTTGCAGTTTCGATATTGATTGGACCATGTAATGCTTCTTCTTTGTTCCATAATTGGGCTTCATCAGATGCAAAGGTTTCATCTAAAATGGTATGTAGACTGAGATCCAATTTAAGAGGAGAACCAGTAAGGTCTAACTCTTCTGAAATTTAAAGTAAATATTTTATAATGTATAGATTTCTATTTTAAACAGTTATTATATACATCATTATTAGTGTTTTGACATTTATAAGTAAGTGCCTTTTAGAGGCCTAAATTGAATAAAGATTTTTTGTTTTGATTTGAACTACCAGAGCTCAGAAAGTCATTTCTAGTTAGGGAATACTGTAGTGAGTAAGTGGGTGGGTTAGTGCAGGGAAACTATTTAGTTATATAGAGGTAATTATATTTACTAGCTGTGTCCTACTGTTTCACCCCTGTTAACTGTATCTGACAAACACCACACCGCCAACGCACCTGTGTTGCCTATCATAATTGCTCTCAGTTCCCGCAAGTTCAAATTATTTTAATTTACCATTATGTATACAGAGCATAGTTTATCTTCATAAAATTCTCTTTATGATAAAGTAACTTTAGCTTGTAAGGATTAATATGCCATGTCTAAAAATAATGCTTAGGTATAAATCACTTTTTAATTTTCAACAAATCTTTTTCACAAAATACCTTATTGTGGCTTATGTATAAAAGATAAAAGATAGCATATGCTATCGCTGACTTTTTTTAGATATACTAAGGAACTATATTATTGTAGAACATTGTAATTCCAAATCATTAACAATTACACATGGTTAAATCAGTTTGGGAGGGCCTCAACTTCTGATTTATATAACAAAAATCAATATTTAAGGCTATCTGACAGTTGAAGCCTAATCTTAAATAGCCTATATATACTATTCCTCGAAAGTCTAGCTATCATATATGAAAAGAATTTTTGGAATCTAACTGGTAGTTCCAGAGATTAGCATGTTTATACTAAAAAACTTTTCCGCTTTATTATATTAGTATAGGTTATAAAAAAGCTCTACCACAGACACATTTAAATAAAATAAATTAATTGATGGGTATAAAAGCAAATACAACACTGTGCATGATATGCAAGAATGCCAACATAAAATATTTATTTTGGTTACATTTTATTCATAAATTATCAGTGACTGGTGACATAAAATAGAAATACAGTTGGAAGTAATAATTTCATTTACTAAAATTAATGCTAACTTCCTTTTCAATGTGTTAAAGTATTAATAATATTATTTTTTTAATGATTTTATACCCCTCACTTAATTAATTATTAATTGGACCTGACATAAAATTTTGTTCTATTTGATTTATTTAATAATTTGATTATATTCACACTGAACATTGAGTAACAAAAGCTTCAAATATTTGTTAATTCATAGTTTTGTATTGTATGTCAGTTAATAGTTTTGTCTTTGTAATAAGTAAGTACTTAATTATAAATACTTATTGTAAACATACCAACTTCTTTGTTGTCTTCTAAACAAGCTTCTGGATAACTCGTAGATTGTTTAATCTGTAATAGACACACATATCAACATTATTATTATTTAATTAATTTGTAAATTAAAATCGTGTAAAGAAATCTTATAAATAAAAAATAAAAAAAACAATATGTACGTAACTATATTGAGAGTAGTAATTTTAATTATCTTTATTAATTATTAGAAGAAACTCATCATGTACAATATGCGACAAAACTTACAATTTTAGCAAAATATTAACTTATTTAAAAATCAAGTTAAAGGCGAAGTACCTACTATTCATTTGATGAGAGATAATAATATGGTGTCTGTGTAATGCCGAATTATGTAATATAATATAATGTATTTCTTTAATATAGTATCACCCAGAAGAAATCGAGATAATATGAAATGAGATTTATTATACCGACCTTAGAGTACACTAACACAATATCATCATAATTTTTTGTAAACATTTGTACATAACTTGGACATTTTTGTTGTTCAACATAAAAGTTACCATAACTCTCTAATACTGGTAGTAATAGAGGATTCATTTTTAAAGCAATATGATAAATACTGCAATAATTCACTATTTGCAACCCGCAGTTGAGTTCGTTAGTCAATTCAATTTCAAATGTTTTGTAAAACAAAATGACAGCTTTAACCAGTGTTGCCACATTGGGTTTGAAAATGTATAGTGCGTACAACAAAAATAAGGTATTTGTGTATAAATAATTATAAAAAAATATAAAAAGAGTTAATACAGTGTATGTAGTTTGGAGTAAATAAATAAACAATAATAAAAATTAAGACTGCTTAGACTCTGATCATGTCCCATAAAATAAGACTCTAAAGACAAGATGTTCTGGGGGTTTCTGATGGGCAACAGCTGTTTGTTACTCCAAGGCCAGTATATGCAGTTTTGTTATTGTTTGTATTACAAGGTTCATTTTTATTAGTTTGACTGTTATTATTATATTATTGTATGAGTAAAAAAGCAATTACTTGAATTACAAGTTTTTCTAATGTTAAGTCTACCGTTGTTAGGCTAATGAATTGTGGTTTTTGTTAAGAAAAGTAGGGTACAGAAAAAATTCAAAGGGGATTTCTAAGGGTAGCTCGCCTGGTGGAATACCTACACCGTACAGAAGATCGCATTCAAATACGAAATGCTAACTATTCCTACGGCGAGTAGGGTTTCCAGAGTTCCTTGGGGTAGGGAGGCTCAAGATCGGCAACGTGCTAGTGATACCTATGGTATTGCAAAGTCTAAGACTAAGTTTGATCTTCTGTTGACTTTCTCACCATAGTGACAATACAACCAAAACAATAACACCTGTTCACTGTATGATAGCCTTTTGTAACTCATGAACGAGTTATTCAACTGAACTGCTCACTTCAGATGTTTTAATTGAAGTCCTTCACCTCTGCAGATCTTTCTCGTTCAGCCGTTCACCATTCACTTCGCATCGAATGATACACGACAACCTTCCTTCAGACTTCAGAATTTATTTTAGGTAAAGGAAAAATAATTCGTGTCACAAATGCATTATTTTCAAATCTTGTCGTTATTCTACAGCTGCTATGTAATTTGCTGTTATGTATCGTATCATAATTTTATTGGTAATGACTAAGGCCCGGATTAATATGTACTAAAAATACAAAATATGTACATATAATATGGACCAAAAAACCTAAAATACTGAAAAAATATTGATTATAAAATAACAATACCTTTTTGTTGGGTACACTTGTAAATTTCAAATGTATGAAAATGGATTTTCTTTTCGTCATAACTTTTTTGTGTTTTGAGTTGTAAAGCTGAAACTTATACATATCGTTAATGGGGCGGTAATGCACCCTTAGGACCTTTTATCTTGACCCCGGGCGTCCCCGTTCAACAGATATTTGTTGATGAAAATTTCATACTTTGATGACATTGTATTGAGATGAAATCATCAACCTGTAGGTTAATTTTCGACCTGAATGCTACAGGTATCGATTAATAAAGTTACCCCTGATATACGCTACCGCTTCGTTTTCAAAAATACGATTCAGAATTCCTTTTAAAATTTAAATATACCTTTTTTTCTTTAATAAAAGTTGTACATTACCTATAAATTTGCACTATAAACTTAAATTAACACCAATTATCATTACCTGCTACTATCCTTGATTGTTTTTGTTCCACACTTCTTAAAAATGATTGTTTCTCATAAAAGATTAAACAGTTATTTCTGGGGCTAGATTAGGATTCTAAATGAAAGCAGTGTAAATAACATGAGATCTTATATTCATTTTAACTTATCGATTTCAACAGTACCTCTAAATAGAAGATGTAAATGTAAATTCCAAATATAACAAAATTATGATATACAAGGTGTCCAGAAAGGGTATCGGGTATTTGTAAGTTCAATGAAACAAAAACTATTTGTATGCAATAAAAAAGTTTATTGTTTATTATTAGCATATGAACTGGAGAATTATTTGGAAAAGATGATGTTATCCAAATGATGACCGTTACGTTGCTGGCACTCTTCTAAACGGAAACGAAGATTGGCGATAACACGTTGACACATAGCTATCGATATTGCTGCCATTTCTGACCTGATGTTTTGCTTTAACTGGGTTAGATTCGTCGGATTGTTTTGATAAACCTTACTTTTAAGGTATCCCCATGCAAAATAGTCAAGCGGGCTAAGGTCGGGGCTTCTGGGAGGCCAGTTGATGTTACCCCTTCGCGAAATGACTTTATTAGGGAATAATTCGTTAACAACTTCCATTGAGTCATTTGAGGTATGGCAAGTGGCCCCATCTTGCTGGAACCACGTTCTTGATTTGAAACCTACAAACTCCTGCAACTCTGGGACCAAAAAATTTCGCAACATATCGCAATAACGGTCACTATTCACATTAATTGCTCGGCCTCGTTGATCTTCATGAAAATAAGGACCAATTATGCCTTTAGCAGACATAGCGGCCCAAACAACGACCTTTGGGCTATGCAGGGGTCGTTCATGCTTTCGTCTCGGATTCTCCACTGTCCAGTACCGACAATTCTGCTTATTAACATGACCATTCAGGTGAAAATTTGCTTCGTCACTGAACAGTATGTTGTTAAAGTTGTTAAATCGCTGCAGCATTTCGTTCGCAAAATTCAGTCGATTAGCATAGTCCGTATCCTTCAATTCTTGAACCAATTGAATTTTATAGGCTTTTAGATGTAAGTCTTTCTTTAAAATCGAATGTAAAGACGATTTTTTGATGTTCAACGCTTGGCTTCGCTTTCGGATGGATAAAGACGGATTTTGACGAACCGACGCCTCAACTTCTTCAATTGTTTCTTCATCGCGAACTGAACGAGGATGACCAGAGTTTTGAATTTTAACTGTCGCACCTGTATTCTCGAACATCCTGATCCATTTCCTAATGCTATCGTCACTTGGCGCGTGGCGTGTACGATATTCCGCACGATAGAGACGTTGAGCAGTCACTATTAAATCACCATTACGATAATACGCTCGTACGCAAAATGCGCGATGCGTCCCCGAGTACTGTTCCATCGTGACTAAAACTCCACAAAATGGCGGATGCCACGAACCCCTCCCCGCACCCTTTAGATGCCCCGTTTCGAATATGGCGCGAAAACAAATACCCGATACCCTTTCTGGACACCTTGTACATATAGTTCCGATGATACCTACTTAATTACACTATACATTACTCAGAGTCACACAAATTTATTACATCTACAAACCCTATATTTTCTTTAGCTGATGTAGAATTTACCAATAACAATTTAGCTTCATCTGATAGCGGTTTATGGCTAAGTTGACTTATCTTAGGTCTGATGCTGGACAGGTATGGGTCAGAAGTTATTAACAAACCATGGACAATATCTTCATTTGTTGCAATTATACAAATTTTTCTCGGGTGGAATACTCTAAATTTTTTAAAATCTTTATTGCGTGCTTCAGAAGCCTCTTCAGAAAGTTTGCAATGAAATATAACAGAATGATCTTTCCACGTCGCATGATGTTATTGGAGCATACTTAAACCTACATAATTCAAGAAGTGTTTAAGCCAAAACTACCGCGCGGCATTATGTACATTTTTTTTTCATATTTTTTTTTATTTCTTCAATAATCTTTAGGTTTCCATTCAATGATGTTGAAGAATTTCTAGTACTTTTAACTTGTGTCATAAAAAACAAAAGGTAATTGCTTTTTTTGTAGAGCAAATCGTAACAGAGAATCTTATCTTCAAGAAATTCTTTTGAGGTTTAAATACTTGCAGAATCGTCATCCAATCGAGAAATAATTGTTCTGATTTCATTAAAATGCTCGGCGTAGTATTAAACCACCGTTAGCTTTGTACCCCAGCGTGTCAGCACCGGCTCTGGTGCCAAAGGTATTTCGGGATACAACTCTTTAAATTTCTTCACCTTTCTTCATCTGGCCGCGCGGCTATGTGGTAGCGGTAACGCAAACAGCTACAAATTATACCTATTTTTGTGAATTCATTCTTGTTCTATCATCTATAAATTGAAAATATGGATGATAGTGATATTTTTTTTGTTAAATATGAACTTACCCTTGAAATATGGAAAACAAAAATTAGTTTTTCAAGATACAAACACTATAATTGATGTAGAGGATACATTCCAGAACGAAAATCGTGTAAATGAAAAATATGTATTTACGTATTAATCCAGGCCCTAGTAATGACACTATAGAGAATGTCACGATAATGAAATGAATAATGATAATATAAAAATAAAAGTAAACTTTATGCCTCGCACTCAATGAATTTTATTATAATCGTACGCTTGGAACATTCATTATTCGTATCGTAACTTGGAATTTTGACAACGTGAAATTCTCTCTCTTACACACGTTATGATAAGACTGGCTGACTGTTATTATTTGGCCATTGTTTTTGTCAATAATACTGAACAAGGGATAAGCGACATCATATTACATTAGTATTATGAGCACATTGTACATTATTAAATCCCTACTATTTTTACTTAATAATATCTAAAAAAAAGCTATTTATAACAAACAATCACTGTAAATAAAATAGGTGGACTTTAAAGTGAAATCCACAATGGACATTGTCCAATTTTTTACACTTCCTTTTTTATTTTTATTTTGGGTATTATGAAGAATTTTGAGACACAATTTTGAATATTAAACTATTTTATAGCTTATTTGTTCCTTTTTTATATTTTTGAAAGTAGCAGATATTATTTTTATTTTGACGTCATTACCGGCATTTAACAATAACTGATAATGTTATCTGTCGATTAACCATCATACTCTATTCTTGTGATCATACCGCAATGTATTGCCAACGTTGCCAAATGGTTATATTTTTCGTAACTTATCAGCCTTTCGTGTCACATGTAAGTTAATTTTATAATGAACTGTAACTTCTGAGGATATCAAGATTATATTAGACTAAGTTTGATATTTTACCAAAAAATAGCCTAGAGCGGCAAAGTAATTACAAGACTTCCTTCAAATTTAAAATATGTCTTAATACTAACAAGGTTTCTAACTGTATTGATATAAAAATAAATGAATATGAATGTAAATTTTGATTCAAGGTCCCTGACAACACTGACGTGTTGGCACGCTTCTGTTGACAAACTCAAGAACATTTAACAGTGGAGGTTTGGCGGGATCTTGAAGTGACATGTTGTGGTTTTTATTTTTATTTCATTTACTTAGGTTTTGACCCTATATTATGTAATATTGATGGCGTTCCTTCATTTTTGTATGGTATAGCTTTAGTAATAAGATTCATTTTAGCTTATTCGTTACTTCAAGTTGAAAGTAGTTTCTTGTAACTTTTTACTGTTCAGTCAATAATAGTCCATAAGGGGTTTTTTGGCGGGATCTTGAGGTGACATGTTGTAGTTTTTATTTTTAATTTAAGAACTTAGGTTTTTGATCCTATATTATGTAATATTGGTGGCGTTTTGCGTGATATAGTTTGGTTTTTATGCATAAGTGGAGTGGATTATAAATATAAACTGAAAGCATTCATTCTGAGATCCCACGAAATCTTCCTAGAAAGTTCTAACATGGGAGCCACCATATTGTTAGGATACTAAATCGTCATAGCACATGACACTATAATTCACTCATTACTGGCAGTAATGGTTTTTATTAAATAGGACCGGTTGCCAAGCAAAAAAAAAACCTTTTAACAATGATTATAGATCTGTTCTATCAATAACATTCCACTCGGACTACCAACATAACGTTTGACGCGCGTCTCGTTCGTTTTAAAACTTGTTATTGTTAAATAGGGAAACAGTTCGTTCGTTTTTCATAGAAGAACTGGTACTTAAAAGCGTTTCTGAACGAAACGCCCAGTACAGGCAAAGACACGTTCGCGGAGTTTTTGGCGGGATCTTGAAGTGACATGTTGTGGTTGTTATTTTTAATTAATTTACTTAGGTTTTTGACCCTATATTATGTAATTTTGGTGGCATTTTGCGTGATGTAGTTTGGTTTTGTGCATAAGTGAGGTGGATTATAAATATAAGCTGAAAGCATTCATTCCGAGATCCCACAAAATTTTTCTAGAAAGTTCTAACAGGGGAACCACCATCTTGTTAAGATACTGAATCGTCATAACACTTGACAATATAATTCACTCGATAATGGCAGTAATGGTCTTCATTAAAGAGGACCGTTTGCCAAGTTAGGAAGAAGAAGACACGTTCCCATTATATAAAGAGGAAGAAGAAAAAGAAGACACGTCCACAATAGTGGTGATGTTTGATGTAGGTCAAACAAAGGGCATACATAGCATTTCTTTGAAAAATATCTTTATTTATTTAATATATTTAATTTATTGTATTATATGATGAATGTAGAATGCAATTCCTTGAAATGGTTTTTGATTTTGTCCTGGTTAAAAAAATGAACAATCCCAATTCTAAATTTTACTTTAATTGTCAGTCTTAACCTCAAAATCAAGTGTCACCAGCGCGTTGCCCCCCCCCCCCCCCCCCCCCCTCCTCTTCCCCAAGAACCACAACCCTAGACACTACAAGAACACGACACTAGGTTATATGGTTACGATGTTCTGTAGGATGGAGGTATTCCACCATTCGAACTGCGACTGCCTCAAGTAGAGAGAAATCTCTAAAGAAATTTATCTATACCTACCTCTCTTTGAAGCCCCCTCCCCAAGGAACTCTGGAAACCCTACTCACCGCAGGAACTAAACACAAGATTGTTTGGCTGCGATCTTCTGTAGGATGAAGGTATTCCACCAGCCGGACTGCCCCAAATAGAGACAAATCTTTAAAGATTCACCTATATTGTCCTTTGGTTCTTATTTCAATACATGCCATTTCTAATAACTTCAAACTTCAAAAACAAAATATATATTTTTCACTAATACGAAGAGAACACTTCTTACTGATGGTAACATTAGTATTAAAGTACATACTTGTTAAAATAACACTCAGCAAATATGTAGAAGCTGTAATTATCTAGATAGAGTAAACACAATAAAGTACCTAGGTGTCTTGTTAGATGAAAACTTAACTTGACACCCTCACATTAATCTAACTACCGATAGAATAAGAAAGTTAATACATATATTTAGGAAATTACGACATGTGGCAGATCGTGACTTATTGAAAATGGTATAGGTACATTGCATTACCGCAGTCTATCCTATCTTATTGTGTTACGTCATGGGGTGGAACAAAAAAGACCCATCTAATTAAACTGGAAAGAGCCCAACGAATATTACTAAAAGTAATGACATTCAAACCATTCCGATTCCCTACAATTAATTTATACACTGAATGGGATGCCTTATCAGTAAGAAAACTATTTATTAAATATGTCATACATGAATAGTTCCTTATAGACCTGATTTATTAACAAGTAGACGGAAAAATACGGTTTGTGCTACTAACCAATACAAAACATTTTTTGTAAATAAATTTCAGTGCTATCTTGGCCCTTACCTAAGTATACTTTTAATAACTTTTGTTTTATGTTAATATTTTGTAATGTTTTTATTCTTATCATCTTAATTAATTAATTGTAATATGAATTTGTTTTCCCTGTCTGTAATAATATTGAGAAATACGTTGTGAGCGATTGATTTTTATATTGATGATTAATTCTGTTATTTCTGTAGTTTTTGTCTACATTCATGAGTCATATTAAGAAACTTATTTTATATACTTATAATAACTATTGTTTTATGGTAATATTTTTATTCTTATGATCATTTAATTGTAATAATGTTCCATTTTGTATTTCCTTTTTTCTGGTTTCACTTTTAGTTCCATGCGCTCCGTCTTTCTTTTATTGAATGGCAACTGTTCTTACTGTTATTACACATTTCAGCCAAAGTCAATGTTAAACAATAAGTATTTACCCAAATGTAATTATCTATCTTGCAATATTCAAACATAGATTCAACAAGATCGAGGCTCCATTTTTAAAATTTTACAGGGAGTTTTATGTGAACTTAAAATGCATGTTCCCAGGTAGGTACTTATAATCCACTTGTGCAAAATAACCAAACTACATCACGTAAAATGTCGCCAAAATTACACAATATAGAGCCAACATAAGGTATGAATTAAAATAAAAACCACCACATAACACTTCAAGATCCTGCCGAAATTCCTAGGTCTGAGGTTTTAAAACAATGCATAAAGCCGGTCCTAAGCCCGTGAAGTATGAAGGGGAAGTTTTATGGCATGTTAATATTTGTAAATCCCAATAAGAATAAATATTATGTAATCCTTACGTTTCTTTTATTTTAAGACTCGGTTTGATAAATCTGGTAAAATGGTTGCCGTCGCAAAAATATCGATAAAAACCGGTAATTTGTTTAGTAAAATACCGATCGACACGAAAATACATCACTAGTTTACTTATTTACCGTAAAGTACCGATTTAAATCTATGATTTCATCACTAACGTAATTTGACAAGTACCATATATACAAATATAATGAGGGAAAGAGAGAGGTAGCGGACGGCTCATTAAGCCACTTCAAGAGTAAATGCGATGGAAATATCAATCACGAATGAAATGTATAAATTAGTATCTATAGAAAGTTGTGTATGTGTATCGTCTGTGAATATGTGTAAATCACCTCGCTAACGAAACAAAACGATTGTTCTAAGATGGTCGTCTATCCTCTGGTTAATGGTCTATGGTTTTGGCGGGATCTGGAAGTGTCATGTTGTGGTTTTTATTTTTATTTCATTTACTTAGGTTTTTGACCCTATATTATGTAATATTGATGGCGTTCCTTCATTTTTGTATGGTATAGCTTTAGTAATAAGATTCATTTTAGCTTATTCGTTACTTCAAATTGAAAGTAGTTTCTTGTAACTTTTTACTGTTCAGTCAATAATAGTCCCTAAGGGGTTTTTTGGCGGGATCTTGAAGTGACATGTTGTAGTTTTTATTTTTTATTTAAGAACTTAGGTTTTTGACCCTATATTATGTAATATTGGTGGCGTTTTGCGTGATATAGTTTGGTTTTTATGCATAAGTGAAGTGGATTATAAATATAAACTGAAAGCATTCATTCTGAGATCTCACAAAATATTCCTAGAAAGTTCTAACATGGGAGCCACCATATTGTTAGGATACTAAATCGTCATAGCACATGACACTATAATTCACTCATTACTGGCAGTAATGGTCTTCATTAAAAAGGAGCGGTTATCAAGCAAAAAAAAAACCTTTTAACAATGAATAAAGATCTGTTCTATCAATAACATTCCACTCGGACTACCAACATAACGTTTGACGCGCGTCTCGTTCGTTTTAAAACTTGTTATTGTTAAATAGGGAAACAGTTCGTTCGTTTTTCTTAAGAAGAACTGGTACTTAAAAGCGTTTCTGAACGAAACGCCCAGTACTGGCAAAGACACGTTCCCGGAGTTTTTGGCGGGATCTTGAAGTGACATGTTGTGGTTGTTATTTTTAATTAATTTACTTAGGTTTTTGACCCTATATTATGTAATATTGGTGGCGTTTTGCGTGATATAGTTTAGTTTTGTGCAAAGTGAGGTGGATTATAAATATAAGCTGAAAGAATTCATTCCGAGATCCCACAAAAATTTTCTAGAAAGTTCTAACAGGGGAGCCACCATCTTGTTAGGATACTGAATCGTCATAACACTTGACAATATAATTCACTCGATAATGGCAGTAATGGTCTTCATTAAAGAGGACCGTTTGCCAAGTTAGGAAGAAGAAGAAGAAGACACGTTCCCATTATATAAAGAGGAAGAAGAAAAAGAAGACACGTCCACAATAGTGGTGATACATCAATATGTAGGTCAAACAAAGGGCATAGCATTTCTTTGAAAAATATCTTTATATAGTAATATATTTAATTTATTATATTATAAGATGAATGTAGAATGCAATTCCTTGAAATGGTTTTTGATTTTGTCCTGGTTAAAAAAATGAACAATCCCAATTCTAAATTTTACTCTAATTATCAGTCTTAATGTATGAATTTAATACAACTTAAATTTACAACTTAAATTTTAACAATGGCCCCAAACTAGGCATGCCTGTGTCTTGGGAACCTTACATACGAGTTACCATATTATACTTACTCATAATAACATCTCAAATCATTACATTACACATTACTTATTCATTATACCACATACCATACCGTTATATAGTATGCAATACAGACACATATTTTATACTACATAAACATAATTACATACAAAATACATATTATCATAAATAAAATAACACACAATATAAATGCAACAGCCAAAACCATCATGGAAAATTACTTATAGTTTTAGTAATCAGAGAAGAAGTAAAATGTAAAATTATTTTTGAATTGTAAGTACATCCTCAGTTGTGTTATATGTCAGGGTCAAGGAATATAATACTCTCTTACGAGAGGGGTCAGGGTACTTAGCCAGCCGATAATTTTCCTTCTTGCTTCGTAAAGCAAACAGTCTCCAATTGAACACAGCTTCTGTACGTTATTGTAAATATAGGGGCCAATGAACGGGCCAAGCCTTTGCGCAAAAGCCATGCCAACCAAGGGAGCTCTCACACGGAATACACCACGTCCTGACATTTCACTGTATTCCGGTAAGACGGCTACCTTTCTATGTTCTCTAAGAGCAACTTGCAGTATAAACAATTGTCTCACACTAAGAAATCGGCTTTCTTTGTACAACTCTGTGGTTGGGTATCCATAAGGCTTCCGCAGCATGACTTTGATTACTGAGCGCTGGGCTCTTTCGACTACTATCATATTAGTTTTAGCAGCACTGCCCCAACTTGTGATGCAGTATAAAGTCAAAGATTGACAAAGAGCAAAGTATATGGTTTTTAGGGTGGCAAGGCATGCTGCAGAACATAATTGCCTTATAACACCCACCACTCTTCTCAACCGCCGAGCCAGTACTTCTCTATATGATTCTTGAATGAAAGACGCTGGTCTATTTGAACACCTAGGTACTTTATAAGTGTATTTCTGCTTAATTTGTCACAATCACAAAAATCATTAAGTCTAGCACATGTGTGTATTCTGATGTCAGGTAGTGTAGGTGGAGCTGAAGCGAATGTCTTATGAAAATTTATGTAAGTTGTTTTTTTTGTATTAAGTCTAAGAAGATTACGCTGCAACCAGTAATATATCCTAGTCATGCCAATTTCTGTATACCTCTGAACTTCATTCCAAGATGTACCGTGAAAGATTATCGCAGTATCATCTGCGTAACAAAATATCTCAGCATGCACGATTTGAAGCTCATGGATGTCATTTAAATAAATAATAAATAATGTTGGTGCAAGTACACTACCCTGTGGCACCCCAAACGAAACACTGTAAGTCACTTGTAAGTTGTCCAATTTTAATACACTGACTTCGTCCAGTAAGGTATGTTGCGAACCATTGCAAAGGGATGCCTCTTATTCCCATACACTCAAGTTTTCTTATCAATATAGGAATAGACACAGTATCAAAGGCCTTTGCCAGATCAAGAAATACACCGTTACAACACAGTCTCTTGTCTAGCTTCTTCGCTACAGTTGTTTTGTTTTGTTTTTTCGATATATTGTATTAGTTGATAGTTCACTATTTTTTCAAGTAATTTTGAAAATATCCCAAGCAAAGAAATCGGACGAAAAAAGTATGAAGGAAATGGATTTTTGCTCTGTAACAAAAACTTCTAACCTATTTTGAATGAATTATTTAATCATATCCTCCTCAATCAAATATCATATCATGTCAATTCAATTCATAATGGATGTCGTTCCATTTGAACTGATCATATAACTCACGAATTCTGTACGAAAACGGTTATCTGCAGTTCGTACATATTTTCTGAATGATATGATCTGCTTAGGTGAAGGAGTTCACTTCACTGAACAAGTTAAGATGAACTGCTTCCTCAAGGTGTACGAATTTGCTCAAGACTACTGTATGACGTACCTGTGTATACTAGAGATGAAACAGATACCGTTAACTATCCGGCCGGATTGCGGATAGTAAAATTCAAAAAAATCTCATTATTTTACACAAGGCAAATCATACCACAATAGGATAAGGACACCGTTTATTTTTATCACACTTCAAAAATGTTTGTTTTATTAATTAGTTTAGCTTATTTCCGATCTTGTACACCGCGCCCATATTCAAATCACACTGATCGCGTCATGTAACGCGATAAAGGGCCGAATATAAGATAGCCAGATATCGGGCGCTCCGGCTTCGAAGCTTACCGAATATGCGTTAACCGGTATCCGGCCAAACCACTATCCGTTCCATCTCTAGTATATACTGTGTACCTAATTATATTGATACAGATAAACAAATACTTATCTATCAGCAGTGACTGACACCGGATTGGCCGTCTTCACGACTCTATTTGCGTTGGAATGGGCACGCTGGATTAAAAAGTAGATTACAAATCCAGATACTGGACTGGATTTGTTACTTGATCCAGATCATTCTAGTGACGGTTTTGATTATTCTAGTTGCAATCCAGGGCCGGACTGGAATAATGTAAACCGGGCATAAAATCACAATGAATAGTAAAATGTTATAGGTATAATAATTTATGAAATTTTTGCTCTTGGACTGACGACTTTAGACGGGAGCCGGGCTTAGAATATCCTGCTCAAATTAGATATATTCGCCTAGAATAACAGAAATGATAAAGAGCCAATTTTCTATGTCCTTATATATTTCTTTCCATTACTTCTAAATTATTATACATAAAAGAGGAAATGCTGGCAGCGTTTAGTCCATACAAAGGTATTCCTTAGTTTTATAATTATTAGGCAATGGTTTTATACCTAGACTAGCACTGTGACCGCGGCTCCACACGCGTTTTTACTTGATTTTCTGTAGGGTGGAGTGGTATTTCACTATTCAGATTGCTCCAAGTAGAGAGAATTCTCCAAAGAGATTTTTCTGTGCCCTAATCTCTCCATTCTTTGTATAGATTTAAAGAAATATGGATATTCTGTCTATAGATTTCTGATAAAACCTTCCTCATAATTCTCCCGCGACACGCGACTTTTCCAAATAAATTCATTTTACTTTCACTACGTATAGATAATCGAACATGACTTTACAATGTCTTTTGCAGAGAAAATATTAAATAAACTTATTCAGTTCCCATTGGAAATAGAAATGAAACTAGCACGAACGATGTTCAATTTATTATTTTAGTGTAGAGAATATTCACTAAGATTGTAATACACCAACGGAATTATAAATATTGTTGACATAGAACTATGGGTCAAAACTTTGGCTGTTAGGTATTGATCCTTTGATTAAAATATATAAAGACAATCTATAAACGGAATTACTAGGTAGGTATATGTTTAATTTTTGCACCCAAGAGTTCAAAATTAATGTAATACCTATATAAGTGTTTTTCAACCTGAGGATTGCGATCCCCGGAGGGTCGCTAAGTCTTATTCGAGGGGTCGTAGTTGCAAACTATCTAAAAGTAAAATGTAGCGGTTGTAGGTCTTAAAGTACCTACAATAAAAATACAACACTTTTAATGAGAAGGCTCTGTCTGGTTATTTATTGATAAATGTTCGAATTGTGGTAATAATCAAGACGTAGGTACCTAAATAAGCAAATCATTGAACCTTTGAATTGAACAGTAGTTCGCATAGGTAGGTAGTTCGATACTGGCAATAACCATTTTAATGATTCCCGTACCAGCTTTGGAATTCTTATTTTCTCTTCATTCAGAATATATCAATCGTTTGCGAATTAAATTCCATTGTCAGCGGCTAAGTCAGACATACGCCGTTTTTACATTCACTGACATACCTACTCTTATTATGGACCTGGGAGTCGACTAATTTTTATTACTTGTAAAGGGGTCGCGAATTCAAGAACGTTGAAAAACATTGATCTATACAAATATTAGATACTAGTTGTGCCCGCGGCATCTCTCATGTGAACTACAGAATGTCGTCGATCGACCACACGCGCGATCTTTGCTGTCTCGCTCCCACATGAAATCCCTAGTTTAAGTTTACGACGTCTCGCCTGTGTCATCCGCGGAAAAAATCAAAACAAGAATTATAAACGCAGCAAATGCGATGCGGAATAATTTGACTACTTCGGTAGTTAAGTCACAACTCAGAAAAAGAATGCGACTTTGCGTACGCAATAGGGGAAGTCACTTCGAGCAAAAACTTTAATTAGGCTAAATTACAAAATGTCCTAATTGATACTTATTATTAATTGTTAATTATTGTTACAATTATACTGTTACTGGTTCTAAATTTTATTTTAAATTTGTATTTTTTGTTTTTTTTTTTTTTTTTCTATTGGGTATTGTTTTTAATTAATTTTATGGAAATTTTAAAGAACGACCTTAAGTTTAGTTCGAATTCGAATTTCCTTTTTGATCATTTTTTTTCAGTTTCTTTGAAATAAGTTCTTGGTTGTATACATTATTGGATAGCTATGAAAACGGTTACCTCTGTTTTTAAAATAATCTGCAAGCCAAGTTTCATAACATTATTTGTGAAATTTTAGTGGAATAAAATGTCAAAAAGATATTGAAATAATATCGATTTTCGTGTCACAGTTTTTAATTTGGACCGATAATTATTGTATTAGTATTGATAAATAACCAGTGATTAATCGTTATAAATCGAAAAGAAAAATTGAGATTTAAATTGATACTTTTTTTAAATAAATTTTTATGTTGCATTATTTAGTTATTTTGAAAAAAGCTAAAAAATATGATACTCAAAAATGCTTCACTTTTGCATAATGCATATGAGGGTTAAAATTATCACAAATAGTCACCACTATCACCTCCTAACGGGAATGCGGCGAATTACCAATAACCCTGTATTTGTGAGGTCCATAAGCCATGAATCGAGTAGAGTAATAAAAATTATTTTTATAAATCTCCATCGAGGACCAATTGCATTGTTGTTCCCTACACCGATGATAGCATATAAACAACAAAGGTGGCAAACAAGCGTACGGCCCACCTCTGATGGTAAACGGCTACCGTAACCTACGGACGATTGTGATACAATAGGTATCACCAGCGCGTTGCCGACTTCGACCCCCCCCCCCCCCCCCCCTCTTCCCAAAGAAACACAACCCTAGACACTACAAGAACACGACACTAGGTTATATGGTTACGATGTTCTGTAGGATGGAGGTATTCCACCATTCGAACTGCGACTGCCTCAAGTAGAGAGAAATCTCTAAAGAAATTTATCTATACCTACCTCTCTTTGAAGTCCCCTCCCCAAGGAACTTTGGAAACCCTACTCACCGCAGGAACTAAACACAAGATTGTTTGGCTGCGATCTTCTGTAGGATGAAAGTATTCCACCAGTCGGACTGCCCCAAATAGAGACAAATCTTTAAAGATTCACCTATATTGTCCTTTGGTTCTTATTTCAATACATGCCATTTATAATAACTTCAAACTTCAAAAACAAAATATATATTATTCACTAATACGAAGAGAACACTTCTTACTGATGGTAACATTAGTATTAAAGTACATACTTATTAAAATAACACTCAGCAAATATGTAGCTGTAATTATCTAGATAGAGTAAACACAATAAAGTACCTAGGTGTCTTGTTAGATGAAAACTTAACTTGACACCCTCACATTAATCTAACTACCGATAGAATAAGAAAGTTAATACATATATTTAGGAAATTACGACATGTGGCAGATCGTGACTTATTGAAAATGGTATAGGTACATTGCATTACCGCAGTCTATCCTATCTTATTGTGTTACGTCATGGGGTGGAACAAAAAAGACCCATCTAATTAAACTGGAAAGAGCCCAACGAATATTACTAAAAGTAATGACATTCAAACCATTCCGATTCCCTACAATTAATTTATACACTGAATGGGATGTCTTATCAGTAAGAAAACTATTTATTAAATATGTCATACATGAATAGTTCCTTATAGACCTGATTTATTAACAAGTAGACGGAAAAATACGGTTTGTGCTACTAACCAATACAAAACATTTTTTGTAAATAAATTTCAGTGCTATCTTGGCCCTTACCTATACAATAAACTAAATAAAATTCTTGACATATATTCTCTTAATAATCATAAATGTAATGAAGTAGTAATATCCTGGCTAAAAACCAGAACTATGAAGAAATAGAAAAATTGTTTGTGATAATAAAATAAAGTAAAGTAATAGAATTGTCGTGGTTGTTCCAAATACTGTATTTTACATATAACAAATATATATATTTTTATACATAAACAAGAAACGCAACCTCATGTCTACATTTGTGTGTGTACCATTTATTTTTATTTTTTTGAGTTAAGTTCACAATATTGTAGTCTAACTTGCTACATTATGAATGGTAGGTAGGTAAAAAGGAACAAAAAATAAATTACAAAATATCTTGTTTTGTCTTATAAAATTATAGATTTGTGATAATGTTAATAAGATACAACAGTGTTATACTAGGTATGCCATATGTAGGTACCTACTATGTAATAATATATCACGGGAAGAGACTAGCGTTTGAGATACAGGCTCGGACTAGTTCAGGCGCTAGGTTTCATTAATTGAGAATAAAACTATTGTATTTCCTAGAAATAAGCCTCATATTTTTGTATCTTGTTATGGTCAAACAAAGTTATTATTATTATATAACTAGATGTGCCCTCAGTTTCACTCACGTTTGATTTTTTCGGTTCTCGTTGGGCAGCAAACCCTTTCGCAGGCCTCGATATCCCGCGCTGTGCCAGGCACGGCTTGCGCGCTCTATTCTTTATTTCTCGCTTGGTGTACTTTCTGACATACAATTTTTGTATGGTAATTGTTCCACTTGTATGGATCGTAGCGTAATGTTACATAATCCATATCTCTTTTCAATAAATAAGCAATAAAATGCAAAAAAAAAAATTTTCATCTAACTTATATTTATAGATATTATCCCGTTCGAACATAGAAAAAACTTACGCGGTAGAAGTGCCTCCTACAGAAAACATAAAAATCACTTCTTAAAAACTTTTTTATAAATCTCGTAAATCATCGGGACTCGAAATACACGTACTGTAAATACAACAGTGCGTACAAGTTCGGTCGTCACACCTCTAAGCCACTTCGACGACGATCATATTCGTGAAAATCAGGAATTGCAATAATCGTGTGTAATCTATTATATCTCATTACTCAATCCTAGAGATGTATGCGTTTGTCTCTTTTAAGTGTCGCGTTTAAAATCACAACGGTACTAAATAATAAACTTGTATTATTTAGATGTACAAATTATATGGTTTAGGACAAAACATTAATTGGATAATTAACATGTGGCTGTTATTCATATTATGTTTGTCGTAAAATCTATAAAAATAAATAAAATTGAAGTGTCTGTTTGCAATGTCAAATTAACAATGAATTAATGCATATGAAAGTATAAAAGATACGTACAACCAAAAACCAATTATTAAAATTTTTGCCTGTCTGTTTGTTCCGGCTAATCTCCGAAACGGTTGGATCGATTTTGACAGTACTTTCACTAACAGATTGCTGATGTTATAAGGAGTAAATAGGCTATTTTTATTTGAGAAAAATAAGTAATTGAGAATCTTCGCGAGGCAAAAAACTGCGTTATACATTATTCTGCATAATAAAAATGGGCTCGCGATACCTGATCATTATTTTGCTGCGGAGTTATTTTAAAACTGTGATATCTCCTAAGATATTCATTTAAATCAATTACTGTACAGGGCAATTGTGTTCAAAATTTAATAATTGGGATGAATAGAGTATTTATTTCGTTAAGTATTAATACCATGTATATAAAACACCTTCGCAAATAATTTATTATTTTAGAAAAAAAATTATTGCTTAAGGTTATATTGAGTAAGCCTTAAAAGACAGTTATATGCTATCGCGGATATATTTTTTAGAAATTTTTAAGATAAACAATTCCATCACTGAAGATTTTTGTGTAACTTTAATAACCATTTACGCAGCGAACGCAATGGAAGCTCTCAAAAGAAATAAAATTTGCCCGTTTTTCCAACATTTTTCATCGATGTTCCGCTCCTGTTGATCGTAGCGATGTTATATAAACTTATATAGCCTTCCTCGATTAATAGGCTATCAAACACTGAAACATTTCCTGAGATTAGCGTATTCAACCAAACAAACAAACTTTTCAGCTTTATAATATTAAGTATAGAATTTAAAAGTTTATTTTAGGGATGATGAAAGGAGTTTAAAAAAAGAAACGGTTTCCCTCGTACATTTAACGCGTGTGTCCGAACCCGAAAGTACCAGAGCAACATATTTGTTGAGAGATTGTTAACCACAAAGGTATAGTGTTTGTACACGGTAACTGGAACCTTATTAATTAAACGGAGATTCGATTGAGTGAGCTCGGAAAGAGTATCAAAGCATGACTATCGTAATGCGATAACCCTTCGAGTTTCTATGAAACGTAGGATCGAGTGGATTCCTAAACTAAAGCAATACTGATGAGAGTACTACGTAGATAATATTATGATCTACTCGTTTTAATTTTTTTATCATTCTGTTCGGGTAATTTTGCAATTGAGTTTCAAACAGTGGCTTTTTTATTACCCGACTGCGAAAAAGGAGAATATCTTTTTCAAGGCTATGTATGTAAGTGTATGTATGTCTATTTCTTAGGCCCGCTCTGTAATGTAAACGGCTTGCTGGATTTAACCATATGAGATGTCGTTTGATTCGTCTTAATTGTGAGAGAGACATAGGCTATGTTTGAGAATTACATAAAAAGGAAATATAGAAAAATAAATGTTGTCGTGTTTTTTGCAGTCGAGTTTTTGTTTCCTTTTTAGTAATTGATATTGTTTATTGCCCGACTTGCTTTTTTAATAAGATATAAATAAGATTATTTGTTATCTGTTTTTTTTTTATCTTTGACAATTTAATCACTCCCCGCTCGCCTCCCGCACACCTTTTGTACTACAGCTTTTGTTTGATAAGTGTTCAAGTCAGCTGAGCCACTGTGAAGCTGTAAAAACCGCCTGAGGCTTCAGTAATAATTCAGTAGTATTTTCTAAAAAAAATGTTCATACTCAGTTCTTAATTATTACTTAGTCACAAAAGTTATTAATAAAAAATATAAGTAGGTTACTTATAATGTACACACTTTGACAACCAACTTAATTTTTGTATCATTACAACGTATAATAGGTAGTTATGATGCATCATCGTCATTTATCTACACATGTTTATTGGTAAATCTCAAGTGCTTATATAGGAAAAGGGTATTAAAATGACTCACTGAAAAAGAGAGATTTTTTTTATTAGAACATAAAACTCGCAAAGGTGTAAGTTTCATCGTGGGTAGAATCGTTCATAATACGCTATTGTTTTGTCGTTTACATTAAAGGGGAATTGTTATTTCTTTTATGTTGGTAAATAACTTATATGAATTCACCTTGCATGAAATTTGAGAGTAAAATTATGTTATGGTTCCAAAATTTCCGTAAGGATTGAGGAGCCACTCCAGATTTTAAAAGGAAACTCGCACCCTTATTTTGTAGCAAAATAGAAAAATCATTTAGTAGTAATTGTGTATGGTACCTACTAAAAATTTCGGTTACGTACTACTGAAATTCAAGAAAATACAATACTTTTGCATACAAATAATTGCTTGTACATACCTGAGATCACAACGAAATCAAAATCTAGAGATACTAACATTTAGTAGCAATTACTACTAAATATCTATGTACAATTCACCACTATATATGTTCAGTATCTGGGAAAAATATACTTTTCGATATTTCTTATGAGTTCGCTAACAAGGGTGACCATGTTATATATAATGAACTAAAGTAAAATCAGTTCTATCGGGATTTATACAAAAATTACATGTATACTATCGCAGAATGTTTTGTATATAGTTTAGCGTAGAACAATGTTGTTCTATATTTCTATAATATCATTTTAGTCAGTGACGATATAGTAGCAAAACGACTTATATTTTTCCGACTTGCTTTATAAATGGTGCTTGGTGGAAATATTTTGGTAGGAAAGATAACTGAAATTACCAGGTACTCGCGCTGTTATATCTCGCTGGTTCGCGATGCTGATTCTACCACAATTTCACTTTGTATAATTCTTTAAAAACACTTTAAATCCAGACAGTGTTTTTATCAATATAACTGAAACACTTGATTACAGATGAAAAGATTAGCTTGCGATGCGTAGTGGTCAGTTTTCAAGAGTGCGGAGTTCGTGGTTATGCGTTCCGTTCTTTTGAAAAGGGAAGGGGTAGCATATACTACATAGATAAAAATATAGCGTGTGAAGAATATATTATATTATAAACATACAGATGGCGTTACCAGTACTTACTATTAATTTACGAACCTACTGATTATTCCTGATAATATTACTTCTTACATAAAATCTTTTACCTCTTGTTATATTAGGTCTATGTAGTCCGCTTCTATTTATCTTAATACACTTATTTACTTTGTATTTCCTATATTATTTTCGTATATGTTATTGTTAAATTCCCAGGCATCGGTTATCATTTATAGTACAATCCTTTTAGGTTTAATAGTATTTCAACTATAATTAAATATAATATTTCCTTTTTAGCAGATACAACGTTTGTTTACATTTTAGGATTGACAAACATGTCAAATACTGTTACTATGATAGTTTTAGGGCATGCGTAGTTAGGAGTTAGATAAAGGTATGTTTTCTTTATGAAGATTTTATTTATTTACATAAAACCTATGATTCTATTATTCTGTTATAATTTTAAAATATGAATCCTATAGAACGTATATTTGAAAGCTATGCAGAAAACGATTGTCATGTTAGGATAGACGATTAGAGACTTCGGTCACGTTTCTTAAAGTAAAATATATTTTATAATTTTATGAAGTTAATCTTTTGGTAAATGTAATAACAAGTGTATATGTATAGTGGCGGGTTGTTTTGGGACTACCGAAGAAACCTTTTAACTATATTTTATAATCAACTATATAAAATATATCTAATTTTCATTTCATCATAAATCTCGGCTGATGACATTCCTGCTGCTGTGCTGACTACCTGAGGCGTTGGTTCCGAGTACGAGCCTGCATTGATTCGGTGGCTTGAGGTGTCAGCTCCTGGTGCGAGCTACAATAAGCAGATCGAATATAGATAGTGGAATACCACTAGTGGTAGTGTAGTGTAGTAGTATTAGTGATAGTGGAATATAGATAGATAGATAAACAATTTGGACGGTGAATAAGGACTTTAATATAAATTATCTTGTATCTCGGTATAGTATAAACTACTTTTATTTCTATAGGAGGTATTGACCATAGTTAGGTATTATAATACATTAATTAATAATAATTGCTTATATTATGTAGATGTCCTGTAAATATGTTTATATTAGATTTTAATTTATCTTTCATTACATATTCTCTTCTTGGCTTATCTTTTTCAAAATTATATTATATTTCTATTTTTATTGTCTAATACGACACACTTTATAATACTATAATGACAGATTAAAATTATAACTATAGTAAGACAACCCGTCCCTATTAGTATCCAGACTATACTTCCAGACGCCGTGATATACGTCTCCCGTCTAGGTACTATGATTACTCTATGTAGGTTGTATATGCATCGGTTGTTGTTAGTTATATTCTTGAATTTGACAGAGAATAAAAAAAAGAGCTCTAGCTAGCGCGTCGTTTGAATGTCTTTTAAAATGACTATCGTGTTTTTCTGATTATTTTATATAATAGCCTAACTTAGGAATGTGTAATACATTGTGGTGGTTGAATAAACGTTTCAACTATCTGCCGACTATATTATTTATAAGACTGAGCTAGCTTGGCGAAATAACTGATTATTAATGGATGACAAATTCAAATAAATAAATAGTTTTAACACACAATAGTAATTATTATAGTAATTATTAGTCGACCTTATTGTGATTCGGACCGTGCCATAAATAGATTTTAAGATTTGGGTGTACCTTCAAATTACTGTCTTTCACTTACTTACCCTCAATATTATTTAATTCGGTACTTAAATATATATATTATCAACTTTTATAGATCACCCTTTATTACATGGGACCTAAAACATACCCGGCGAACTGTGGATGTACACCCTACCTAACTCTTCGGGGATACAGGCGTGATGGTATGTGAAATTGGTTATTTACAAGGAATATTTATCAGATTCTAACAATATTTTGTCATTGTAGATGTATCAAAAATAAAAAATCTGGATTTATACAATATAACATGGTCACCCTTGTTAGCGAATTCTTGGAATATCGAAAGTTTTTTTTTCCAGATACTGAATATATACAATGTTTAATTGTACATAGATATTTAGTAGTCATTTCTAATAAATGTTAGTGTCTCTGGATTTCGATTTCGTTGTGATCTCAGGTAGGTACAGTCAATTATTTATATGCAGAACATCTGGATTGAGGAGCCAACTAAAATACGTTAATTTACTAAATTCATTACTTAATCTTACCACATTCCTCCTACGTTAAAAAATCGAATACAACTACTACTAAATGATCATTAAAGTCGAAAATAATAATTGTCTGATAACCTTCACGGAAATTCATGCTCTTATAATTATATAGATTGAGGAGCTACACTAAAAGTATTGTATTTTCTTGAATTTCTGTAGTACCTAACCGAAATTTTTAGTATGTACCACACACAATTACTATTAAATGATACAAAATTTTCAAAAATATTAGTTGATTACTTTTCGAGTTACGTAGGTGGCTCCTCAGTTCAGATGTTTCGATTGAGGAACCACTTTTACATTCGTATAAATTTTGATATATTTTACTACAAATTCCAGAATTTGTCCTACAATTTTTTTCTATTTTGCTACTAAATAAGGGTGCGAGTTTCTTTAAAAATCTGGAGTGGCTCCTCAATCCATACAGACATGGTCCCAAAGACTAGTTTGAAGTGTTTGAAATGTAAGGTACAACAGAGGTGAGTAACTTAGAAACAATAAAAATGACCAGGAATTTAATCCCGTGTTTTGATTTCGCTATTAATTTATGTTGTTCATTTCACATTGCCGAGAAATTGTGATTTCTTATAAATAGGTGGGAATGACTTCGATGAATTCACAGTACATGAAATTTCAGAGAAAAATTCTGTCATGGTTCCAAAGACTAGTTTGAAGTGCGTGAAATTAAGGTATATAAAAATGTGGTTGAATTAAAAAAAAAAAAAACGTGACTAGCAACATAATCCCAATCTTGGTTTTCAGAATTAAAGTAGGTAATTATTATGGGTAAGGGCGTGTGAGCTTCATCACTGTTTCTATTTGAATGTCAAGCCACAGTTTAGATTGTTACCGTAGAATAGGTATATTAACACCCAGAATGACGTCTTAGAAATACTTTCGGAAAGTTACCTCTTTGAAAATTCACGTGGGCAGTTACGACAAAACCGATGCGCATTCGCTTGTGAGACGTCACGTGAACGCTATTGAAAATGTTATACCTATTTAATTTTTTTATTTGAATCTTCCGATGCATATCTAGGCTGTTCTAAAAGTTGTTAATGAAATGAAAAATAGTTAAAATATTTATAAAGTTTATTTATAGCTTTTCAAAATATTCCCCTTCAACCCCAATGCACTTATGCATCCGGGTGAACCAGTTTTCGAAACGTTTAAAAAATGTATGTTACGGGTGGTCGAAAAGTAGGAAATTTTTCGACGGCTTTATCTGCAGTGTTAAATAAAAATGTAACATAAAAAATCGCATAGAGGTTAATCTGGGCTGTATGGAGGATGGGATAATATTTGTACCCTCGAAGTATTCAAATAGTCCATGGTTCTAGCAGCTGTGTGAACGAGCGCATTATCTTGGTGAAAAAGAATACCACGGACACCGCTCCTTGGTCGCTCGCTATTCAACTCCTCGAAAGCTTGAGACAGATAAACTTCTCAATATCATTCTCTAATAACTGTTCTAAGATCTTCTAGCGGAATTAATGCTACTGGTCCACTGCGTTGAAATAAAAACAAGTATTTTTTTTTTATTAACGCTCCGCGAACAAGTTTTATAGGCAACTCGCCTTATTCAAATGCGTGAATTGTTGCTACGTGACAGGATCGTATCTGTAGATCCAAATTTCGTCAGGTGTAAGGATATAGAATACGTTTTGCAAAGTTCCTCCTTCAATCTTTTACTAGCATACATTTGCACCAATCAACACGAGGGGATTTTTGCTCTTCGGTGAGAGCATGAGGTATCCATCACGAAGTAAGCTTCCTAAATTTAAGGTGTTCATGCAGAATTTTGGTCAATCTTCAGTTCAGCCTGAACCTCTCGATGTGTAATGTGTCAATTTTCTCACAATAGCCACTGTACCCTCATTGAATGTCATTTTCTTGAGTTATTTTACGTGTAAGTCGGCCGGGTCTGGGGTCATCGTTAAGGTTCTCTCGATCACGTTTAAATTCACGAAACCAAAAAGTAACTTTTGCTAAAGCAGGAGCAGATATCCTAAACGCATCTTGTAAATTTTCATGAGATTCCCTGAAGGGTAACCCTCACTTATTATCCTAAAAAATTATAGCACTATAAGCTTCCCGCGAGACCTCCATTGTTGCAAACAAAAAAAAGAGAGATTGAAAAATATAAAAAAAAAACTACACATAGGTGGCCAATGGATTTCGCCAAAGAGATTTGTATTGAAATTAGCTATCAATTCAAAATAGTTTCAAGAAAAAAAGAGACCATATTTATTCTGTGGCTAACAATTTTCGGAACACCTAGGTACAATTCGCTTATACCTCTCTCTTCCACTTTGTTACTTCAGTGTTGAGAATTGTAACTCTTTACATTGCTTTTAGTAAGTTTGTTTAGTTGATCTGGAAACAAAACAACAAAGCTACAGTTGTTCAGTGACTTAGCCCAACTACCATTCCAGGTCTCTCGTCTTGCCTTTATCAAATATTTCCTCTTTTTTTATTTAATGGCAATTGTGTTCACCCACTGCGTCACGTAAACAAATATTTTTTCTAATGATTATTCCTGTTTCAAACAGAGCACTAACAAGATGTCAATTACCTCATTTAAACTGCCCAAGGAGCTAATTTAGCAACTTAAAATGGACGTTCCCAGATATGATTTATAATTCACTTCATTTGTTAACAATATCCAAAGTACACCCATAACATGCCATTAAAATTACATAATAGTAGACCCATTGATATTATAAGTAAAAGTAGTAGATAGGTTACCTATATTATATTTTCACAAGACAAATGGCACGTTACTGCACACATATATATCAATTATTTACATGAGGAAGTAGGAAGGCATGTTTTTAATATCGGTAGCGAAAATGAGACAAGTATTTCTTTGTTTCGAGCCGTGTGGTCTGGGTTTGCTAACTAGCATAGTTTTAACGTGTTACTTACGAGTGCATATAACTAATCTGTACGCCTTTTTGATTTGATTAGAACTAATATCGTAGGCTAAAAAAACACTATTTGATAGACCAAGATTCCGTCAAAAGTCTACCAAAGGCCTAATATGTGATCTTAATTTATAATTAATGTTTCTTTGATTCCATATCCAAATATTAATGATGAAAGAATTTAATATAAAAATATTTAATATGGATTTGTATGAAAGTAAATGGTTGAGGAAAATAGGGTTGGTTTAGACTGACTAATTCAGATCAAATAGAAAAAAGTGTTATCTGCAGAAAAACTAAGAAGCACTAACAATTGGCGCGTGGAAAAATGAAAGGTTAAAGAAAATTGTACCCTCACCGTTCTTACCTCGCCAGTAGGAACTTGGTCTAAAGATAGAATTCAGAGAGGCAGGGCGTAGAGAATTTTTTCAAAGATTTTTCTCTCCTTGAGGCAGCACGCCTGGTGAAATACCTCCACCCTACAGAAGATTGCGGCAAAATAACCTCGTGTTCTGCTCCTGCGTTAAGTAGGGTTTCTAGAGCTCCTTGGGGTTGGGGGTTCAAGGTCGGCAACGCGCTAGTGACATCCACAGGCTACGGTAGTCGCTTACCGTCAGGCGCGCTGTATGCTTGTTTGCAACCTTTGTAGCATAAAAGAGTAAGAAAAAAAAATTGTTCTACGGGAGGTTCTACAGGTCAACCCCTGCAGAGTTATAATTTATTTTGTGTTTTTATGAGAAAGTTGACTTTTTTTTACAAATTCTTATTAAAATTCCAAAAAATCTACAGCCTGTATCTTTTTTATAATTTGCACTAGTTTGGCACTGATGAGTCCTTGCGTTAGATATGCTATTTATGGTAGTTTATTGGGTGTGTTCAAGATAATATTAAATTTTACAAAAACAAATCTTATTTATAAGAAAAGTGTGTGCGTGTAACCTTTACGCGCGATTGAAGTAAAACTTCTTTGGCGTTGACGGCATATATCACTGAAATGATTAAATTTTAACTTAAATAATAAATATCACATTATAATTTAATTATATTTATTATTCATGTGTTTTACAAAGATTATTCAAATGTTATATTATTATTATTTATTCGAAATTGGTCGAATGTCATCATAATTTTTTATGTATGAAATTATAGGTTTGTGGTAACTATAATGTGAAACATAAATTTTACTTTATAAATTTGCTACTTTTCTTGAAAATACAGCATCTACCGTTGTAACGAAACGCGTTGTTGATTGAAGTCGAGAAGTATTCATAGATAGATTAAATTTTTCTTCTAAAAAATCAACTAACGGCTGAGATTCGTGAGAGCGAATATTAACATTAAAATCTTCAGTTAGAATCATCGGTAATTCATGATAATTACTATTTAAAAGTGGAAAACCTTCAATTGTGAAGTGAAGTAATTGCTGATGAATAAATTTTATGATATTTGTTAGGCTAGTATTTGTAGAAATGTAAAGAACAACGATAATCACAGGTTGGTCATTCGTATTAACACATGAAACCAAGGCGATGTCACCAATTTGTGAAATCTCATCGGAAATTTGTGATAATATAGTTGGTGAAATATTTTGAATTGGTGTTACATTGTTCAGTGTATCTGTAGATGAATGATATACAGCTACTCCACCAGCAGTTGAGTTGGGTCGTTTGTATTGGGTAACGCTATAAAAATTTTCAATAAGATTTTGTTCGTCATTTTTCATCCAAGTTTCGGAGAATAACAGCAATGTGGACCTTTTTAATACTTTATCATTCAGATCAGAAACATAAGCGCGTAAACTTTGGCAGTTGAAGGAATAGTGTAATGTTACTCTCATTTACAAGGTTATATAATTCTTCCTGTTGTGTTATTAGGCGAGGGTTTGAAAGTCTTTCTAATTCACATTGTATATCAACTATTCCCACTGGGCGCTTTCTTTCATGATAAAATTTGTTGTCATAGGTGTTTGAGACAATGAACAATACATTATTATCAGTCACTCGTTGATGAAAGAGTAAAATGTTCCTGGGACTCCGCCATTTCATTTAATATTCACTATTTCGTTTTATATTCTATTTCAAAATTCATTAATATCACTTTCACATTTTATGTAGAAAATTGAAGGTTAGATATAACCTTGTTATTGAATATTATAGAATGTCACAATCGTCAGAAAATTTATTAATAATTTATTTATTACAAAAGTAATCAATAAACAAGTATATTTAGAGATTTTTGCAATTTAAAATATGTTTTTTGAATTTTTATTCACTTTGCTATTCACAATTGATTCGTTTGAAAATATTGGAAAAAAATAATCCTAATTGATTATGATATTTGCCACTAGCTGGCGTATAAGTCAAGAAGCGTGGAGTATATGACATATACTTACGACCAATCCAAATTATTATTTTTGAATACCGAAAACTACGTAAGCGTTACTTCCGTCAGAAAAAAATCTGAGTTACTCCCTAGTCGCGCCTAAAGAAGTTTTACTTCGAAAAATTTAAAAATAAAGAAAGGATTTATTATTCTTTTATTTACTCTTGTTGTACCCGGTCCTATTTAAGCAATGTTAAAGTATTCAACTGAAATAATTGTATCAGGTAAAGAGAAGCAATTAAAGAACAAGGTAACTTTGTGAAGTTAAAACAAAAGCGTTACGAATTGAAATTATAAAGTTGAACCATGAATTACGCGTGAAAGGTTAAGGTAAGTATGTCAAACGTGGGTATAAATTTGGAAACGGTGTATTCTTAATACCTATAATGCAAGAGACAATGGAATGAACTAATTTCAATTTCGGAATAAATTCTAGTTACGAATTAATAGATTGAGAACTTTCATGCCATTTGCAGGTTGCACGAACTCTGCAAACGACGACAGTCGTATTTTACATCTCAGTTTTATCTATTAGCTTCAAATAAAGGTATTTTTTCATTGTGGTTACGTGCGACTGCTATGCTCGAGGTCCTGGGTTCGATTCCCAGGTCGAGCAAAGTGTTATTGGGTTTTTACTATGAAATTCTCAGTAGCAGCTCGGAGTTTGGCTTTGTACCCGATTAATGGCAATAGGCTCGCCCCCTATTACATGGAACCTAAAAAAAACATACTAAGGCGGCATACATACTAACCCTTCGGGGAAAACAGGCGTGATGGTATGTTATGTTTTCAAGTATGAGAATTGTAAAACGTTATTATTTTCATTGAGAAAATGTGAAGTGAAAATGTCTAAGACGACAAATCAGACGTAAAATGGCTTCATCTATACATGGAAAAGAACTGTAATTTGACTTCCGTTCTTGAATACCGTGTTATTATATAGATAAAAATACAATTCAATAATATGAACAAAATTGACTGCCGAGACCATAACCATATTTTCCTTTCATTTACAGCCTTAAAATCTACATATGAATGTCGAAATGTATTTAGTTAAATTAGGAACATGCAATCGTATTAAAGAAAGTAACCAAACAAGAAACCTTTTACTTTGATAAGGGCATCTCGTCAAATTTTATACTTGATCTGATATACCTAACGGTAACAATCACTTAGAGAAATGTTGTTTATTTATACTAAGTAGAGGAGATCTTAAGGATTTAGTCGTCTGGTTACTTTAGGAAGATTTACATTAACAAAAATAAATATAAAAAATATCAAATATCGTTGTCCCATTTTAATGGTTAAGCCGGTATAGAAAAAAAACGTAACTAATTCTTAAGCTTATAAACAAACCCGAAAGTGAATATACGATGAAAATAATGGATTTTAATGGATAATAAAACGCATTAAAACTTTTTCTTTTTGTTCTTTATAAGTTTAGCGTATGGCCATTATCTCATCTGACGTTTATTTATATAAAAGGGATTGACAACTGTAAGTCAACGAGAAATACATAGTTATTGACATAATATAGAGGTAACAGTATTATTGAATGACTAACTATAGTAAATCATCATTATATTAATACGTGATGAGGATGGTAGCTAGCCAAGCGGGTATTAGAAAATGCTCTACAGCCGTGCTACGGTTTTCATCATGATGACCAAAAACTCAGGTAAAGCATGCTTATTGTTAGATTCAATAAAGTACGAGTATATATTGTTACAAATATGTATATGTAATGTAACACACTAAGAAGGACGCTCTCGATACCGTCCTCAGAGAGTGAACCAGAGACAATACTTTGACAACTAACGAGAGTCTGTTGTTTTTGTGCTATGAGAAAGTAGTAACGTATTTCTTGAATACTCTTGGATTGTTATCAGTTTGTATAAATATAATTGTTAAAAATACTAATACATAATATCTACTATTTATTTTAGTTATCAGTTTTATTTAACACCAACATAACAATATGTATTGTAAGGTATTTTAAGTGTTCATGGCTACCCTCGTCGGGGAGTTGTGGTATATTCATAATTGGATATCCACAACTAAACTACTTCTTACCCTAGTGCTTGGACCGAGTGAAAAGGTATATAACGGAGCAGCACATATGCACGGTGGGATAAGTTCGGTCAAACTGTAAAAGCCGTCAGAGGCTCCAGGGCCCCTAAGGCTAACTAACAGTATAATCCAGATCAGTTCCTCTTGGGTCAGAATGGCGAGGGTCGGAGTGGCTATAGGACAGATAACGCCCACGAGACCTGTGACTTGTGGTCACTATAGAAGATAGCGAGGATTGTGATGTAGAACCGTTCACATTGTTTACTCGTCCTTGAAGTTTATATTCGTCTCCGGATATTAGAGAATTCTAACTGTATATTATTCCACATTAAACATGTAACACATAGAAAACAAATTAATCAAGTTTGTAATTATGTTTTGAGTTATTAGAATTGTGAAAACGATTGTTTGTAGGCGTCCTAAATCGGCGGTAGAAATTGTAATACATTAAGTTAACGAAGACAATATGTGACGGACTCGAAGTTGTTCGTTTGTAAATCTAATAGGATTGTTTTAAATGGATGGTGTATTGTTATATACTAGGCAGTGCCAGAGACTTCGTTCATTTCAATATATTCCACGGGAATTACATTTCTTATCTTAGTTTAAATTGGGCTGTCTTAAAAAATAATTACTGACTGGATCGCTACTACCATACATATGGTGAAAAACCCATCATAATGACTTTCTTATGGTTTGTCACGTTTCGGGATCAAACAATATATATCCTGCTAGTATTCGCCGTTGTTTTGGAGTTGTACTGTGCCTACATCAGACACGATACAATATCTTTGCTGTACTAGTATTAAAAAAAAGTTTTCAGTTCTCACGCGGTAAATGTGAAACTTAAGGAAACATAAAAATATGTTCTTTAAAATAATCTTTATAAAAATCCAAAATCAACGGGACTCGAATTATCGATCACTCGTACTGTACATACAACAGTGCATAGAAGGCTGGCCGTCACACCGCTAGGTCAATTCGAGGACAATCATAGTCGTGAAAATCTGGACTAGCATTAACCGTGTATAATGTATTTCTCTTTAAACCAACACAAAATTTGAAAACTGGTTTAACTTAAACATAAACAATATACATTGTTAACATATTTTAAATACTATTATAAATTTAAAACATGCAACAATCTTTGTTCAAATTTCCCTTTCAAGTTGATACCCTCAATATAATTTTCAATCTGTGTAGGCCTCGGCGGTAGAAATACCTTAACAAGTTAATTTAATTGTTACAAATTTGTTAACTGTTATCAAGGTTGTATACCCGATATTAATTTGGCAACCCTATTCGTTAGAACTGCTTTCATAAATACCTTTAAACTTATCTTATATTTGTGGGTCGTCTACATTCAATCAATGTCTTTTGTCTCTATTTTGTATTTTACCTGAATGACATCAAATTTATTATAAAAACACTGATCACAAATATGATTTTTTAACTGTTTATCAGTTTGTATTTCCGGATTTAACTTAAAAATCTCTTGATCGATTTTGATGGAATTTTGTAGACGGGAAGAAGCATAACATGTCATTTCATATTATAATAAATGAGAAGAGTACTGAAATGTTTTTTTTGCAGACAAAACTTCACATATATTCAAAGAATATATATGTAATAAATAATTTATAGCTTTATAATAAATTGTCCATGAAATAAATAAAATTACTGGGCCAAAAGTAATTACTGCATAATAAACGTATATAGAGCCGCAGGATACTAATAGTTAAATATCTTTAAGATCATACAATACACTAGCTTTTCCTGTGACTTCATCCTGGGTGTTTTCGATATGAAACTACTCGCGCGCAACCTGGTGTACAATGATTGTATTGATTTAAAACTCTCACGGCGTCGGTACTAATAACTCACAAAAGTTAATAATTAATATAATTATTAAGTTATTATTTATTAACTTATTAATTATTACCTTATTAATTATAAGTAATATGAGTATTGATTGTGATAATAACAACCTTTAAGGCCCCACTATTGCTCAAGGAGGCCTTTTTTCGAGGATACGTGCGGTCTTAATCACTATACCAGCCCACTCGAAACGCTTAGAAATCGATATCAGTTATATAATTTTCCCACTAATAATGGTATTCTCTAGCTTTTAAGTTTCTTCACGATGTTCTCTTTCACCGTCAGTCAGTAGTGTTACCAATTTAAATAACTATATGTATGGTAATTCCGAAAATTAATTGGTACGAGCCGGAGTTCGAACCAACGGACATCGAATCGATATTTTTCCTGTCTAAGCCTCAAAGTCGTAAGGAGCGCGAAGATAAAGTTATAATTAATCGTGGATTACCGCAGACGTTATCAACAGCCTTCTGTGAGCTATAAGTGTAGCTTTCTCTCTAGAAGAAGTCAAGCAAGTTACAATTTACCTACATAAAATAATTCATTCTACTATAGACTGTCCACAACTTCTTAGCACAGTAAACTTCAACATCAATATCCGTAGTAAAAGCACAAAATTATTTCATATCCCTTTTTCTATTCAACACTAAACAAATAAACAATCTATTTTTGCTTTTTTATTTTATTCCTAGACGTCGTACTTAAATATTATATAGCCCATGTCGCTCTCGTAATTAAGATCTATCTAACGACACCTCGAATGCTAAAATCCATCAAGCCGTTTAGGCTACAGAGCGTGCCAAAGAAATAGATGTACATACGCTTGAAAAACAACACTCCTTTTTCGCAGTTGGTTAAAAACAATGTCTCTTTCAACTGTCTAATAAGAAGCATTTGTCGCTCATACAACAATATTAAACATTATAACGATCTTAATATGGGTCCTATTGACATAGTTCCCTTAGATCTAAATCTATTCCGATATAAAATGATAATAGTATATTACGCACCGAGGGAGAAAAGTAGGACATTCACGCCCGCGCGTATAGGCGAGGGTGACAATCGCGGGTGGGGATGTTCTACTTTCTCCCTAGGTGCGTTTACAATTTTTTTCTCCTCCGGGATGAAAAGTTTATATATTTTTTAAATAAACACGCAGTTGCTAGGTTACCGGCAGATAAAGTAAAGTACGCGCATGCGCACATTTGCCATCTCACCGGGAGAGAATCGGGTTCTTTTCTCCCGCGCGACAGGGACTAAAAGTGAACTTTTCATCCCGGAGGAGAAAAAAATACTTTTCCTTATTTTAATATTATCTCTATAATATAATTCTGTATTCAAGTAACAATTTTTTGTGAAATAATATTAAAACTGATGTACTTTATGTGCACTAAAAAATATTGGATTACAAGCTAGTTAAAATATGTAAAGTTTTAAATTTATTCTTGTGTTGTTTATAATCTGTAATGCGTGCATACCTATATATTAATACGTGATGCAAAAGCATTCTACACCTTTTTAAGCATATTGCGTGCTCGAAAGACTAGAGATTTGGCATGGTTAAAGTTTATATAGAGCAGTGCAGAAAGCTAAAATTTATCTATAATATCTGTTATTAATATATTAAATAAAATAAATTAATACTGCGAATCCTAACCCGACCAGTGCCATTGAACTTAGACCCTTCAAAATATTGACATTGTCACTCAACAAAAAGTGACAGCAAGTAATGTAGATAATACTCATTGTTTAGGTTCATGAATACTGCAAATGTCAAACAGAAAATAGTCTATGTTCAAAAAGTCGCTGATCGAATTTAGACTTTAGGGCGATCGCTAGTATAAATAATTAAAGGGATTTTTAATCAGTTTTTAAACGGGTGACAATGTATCCATTTTCTTTAGAAGATAGATACATGAATATTGAACATGGATAATTATTGGATAAGTACCAATAGAATTACGTTTTTCACATATCAACCGTAAAACGGTCGTTTGTATTTATAGCAATTTAACGTTAGTTATTTTTTTCTTTATATTAGTAACAACTAGCAATATAATATTTTTTGAGTGTCGTTTTTATATTATCACTACATGTCTCTACAGAGGCAGATAGGAATAAACGTGCGAGACTTATAAAATAAATTTCGTCGTATTTGTAGCAATAATACGTTATTTAATTTATTATCGTATTTGCCTTGAATGTGTATGATGTTTGATTTTTTTTAAATACGCTAATAAAGCTTTATTCGTTCTATATCGTACTTTGAAAGTGTAAACACGCCGGCGACGTTAACTAAGCTCGCACCGGAAATCGAACCCGGGAAGCCGATATCGGCATTGCTGTTATGAAATACTGATAGAATAAACAAGTACACTTCTTATATTATATATACTTTTATTTACAAGAGACTAGCTGTATGCCCGCGGCTCCGCATGCTTTTGTTTCTACGAAATAATTATTTAAATCCCTTTATTTTTACTCATATTGTTGACAATTCATATGCCGTATCACTTGAGGAGTGGCATGTATTTCCCGTATACAATTACCACCACAATCGGTTGAAAACTATTATTCTAATGTGAAATTTCTAATGCATTAGTAACAATTCTTACAGCCTCTCAATTACAATATGACGCATGTTTCCCGTCTAAAATCGGTTAAGAATTAGTGAAATTTTAAATTTTTGAAAATGCATTATTTTACGGTTCTCAAAAGTGTTATTGCAAATTCTCATTACTTATCATTCATGGAATGACTTATACTTCCCGTATACATAATTTAATTAACGAAAAAATATTTTTTTTTACATTATCTAAAAGTAATATTGAAACTTCATAAACCCTATCAATTAAACGATTATATAAGCATCCAGTGTACAAAATTTCATAAGAATTGGTCAAGCCGTTTTGAGTTAAATCCGAACATACAAACAGACAGACTGACGGATAAAAAATATTTAATAGAATATTCTTGATCGGTATCATTCATATAATATGCGTTTTGGGAAATTTTCGAAAAATATTAAAAGTACAGACAGGAATACAGATTTATTAATATAGATAGCTATATTTACATAATACCAAAAAAAAAAGGAAATCATAGATGGTTTTATCACTATGTGTATTGTGTTCGCAATCCCTACCACCCCGCTATATTACTGCATATGCACCGGCTGATTTCGGAACACGACAAACCAAAAGAAAATCATAGATGAGATTATTACTTTTTGTATGGTATTGATATTATATGCCAATATGAATCCAACACATTAACCGTCCCAATAAAACTTCAAAAATAATTAAAATTTTACCTTATTGTAACGGCTTACGGGAAGGTTTTTTGGAAAACGTGAAAACCCTTTTATTCCTTTCTTACCAAAAGCATAAATATGAATGGGTTCTTCATACAAATTTTCACCCAAGTTTTATTTTCACCACATGTGGAATAACACAATAAAATCCAAATAATTTACAATAGGTATATCGCTTAGAATATATAAACTCCCGCGAGCCGCGATTGACAGCGCACGTCATATTTCTATCATAAAATAAAACAGTAATTATGCCGTACTCTGTAGCTAAACACTTCAGCCAATCTTAAAAAGAAAGTAAACCAGTATGGTCTATCATTTATTAGGTAATTATTAGAAACACAATACATTTCTTATCAAAGAATATACTACTCTCTACCGAGAGTTTCTTATTAAGTATAATAATGTCACTCTGTCATTTCAAATCAACGAACCTGTCATGGAAGCTGATATTTCCCTCTTACATACTTTCATCTCCTATTTTTTTACCATTAAAGTGTTATTTTTTCTACAAAAAGCACCCTATGTCCATTCCCAAGGTCCAATTTATACCAAAATTAATTAAAATTGGTTCAGCGGTTTAGGCGAGAAAACGTAACAGACAGAAAGACAGACAGAAAGAGTTACTTTCGCATTTATAATATTAGTGTTGATACAGCTGTTATTAATCATTTTACATGTAGGTATATTTTTTATGCTGACGAAGTGATGGCAATAAACCCCTGACACAAGTAACCTATTCATTAATATCATTCCAATGAGCCCAAACACTATATCTCTACTGCAAGTTGATGAGGAGTTTAGGTATCCTACGGATTTCAGATGATGTTGCATCATCAGTTCAACATTAATATACCATCACGTCTGTATCCCCAAAGGGTTACGCAGAGGTGTACTAATGTATACCGACAGTTCTCCGTGTATGTTTTTAGGTTCCATGTAATAGGGGGCGAACCTATTGCCATTAACCGGGCACAAAGCCAAATTCTAAGTTGCTACTGAGAATTTCATACAAAAACCAAACAACACTTTGATAAATCTAGGAATAGAATTATTATTATTATATTCTTTATTGCACAAAAAAAAAAGTACAAATGGAGGACTTAATGCTAAAAAGCATTATCTGCCAGTCTTCCAAGGGAGCAAGGGAAAGGTATATGCAAGGTGTGCATAATGTTAAGTAAAAAAAAAGAAGATTATAACGATTATTAAGATTATATATTATTAAGAAGTATTCAATTGCTCCAAGTAAAACCTACGTAGCGAATACTTGAAGGAATTTCGAGAGTTGGCCAGTTGGATATTGATAGGAAGCGAATTCCACAGTCGTGCTGCTGTAACGGCGAAGGATTGGTCGCGGAAATTAGTATGATGACTTGGTATACTGAGAATTAAAGAATCAGAAGACCTCAGCTGTCTATTATGCGTATCCGCGAAGATTGAAAAAGTGTTTTTAAATATTTAGGGGATTTGGGATTATTAAGTACGGAGAAAAGAAGACAAAGTATTCTTATATTCCTACGTTGCCGAATAGGTAGCCATTTCAACCTGGCTCGGTATTCAGAAACATTATCAAACTTCCGAAGACGGAAGATGAAACGGATACAGTTATTGAGTAGACGATCAAATTTATCTAAGAGATCTTCTGAGAGGTCCAAGTAAGCAACGTCTGCATACTCCAGAAGTGGTAGAAGAAGAGTATTCACTAGGGAAATCTTAGTATTAACAGGAAGAAAGTTTTTCAAACGCATGAGAGAATGAAGAGAAGCATAAAATTTTCTACTAACTTCCTTGACTTGGTCTGCCCAGCATAATTTAGTATCGAAAATGATACCAAGATTTTTCACCGTAGTTGAGTAAGGAATGGTACATTTATTGTATTGAAGAGGAGTCAACGAATTAAAGTCTATTTTAGCAAGCTGTTTTGAGCTACCAATTATAATGGATTGACACTTAGTTGGATTAACATAAATCCCGTAAGATTCAGACCAGGAAAGTAAACTTGAGAGGTCCTTGTTTAAATTATTGATTATAGAAGGAAGATTCTTTATTTCATATATATATTATATATATATCATTAAAGTAACAGAATACCAAATCTCGACTCAGTCAGACATGTGAAAAAAATGATCGACTATAATTATAAAGAGCTGATCATTTTCTAACAGCTGAAGATATTTTCTTGAATCATAGTTAAGAACAATCTCGATCAATTCGCCTTTCGAACAAAAAAAAAAACTAGATCAGAATCGGTTCAGCCGTTTGTGAGCTACCATGCCACAGACAGACACACGTTAAAGTTATAACACCCCTCTTCCAGTCGGCATGACTTTTTACGACATCTTCAAACAATCATATTGTTAATTTATCCAATTTATACAAAACCTTTAATCTATACTAATATTATAATCCAAGTTCGTTGAAGCTGTAAATGCCGCAGCGGCTTCAGGGTCCCTAAGGCTAACAGTGTAGTCAGATCTAAAAAAAAAAACTAATATTATAAAGCTGAAGAGTTTGTTTGTTTGTTTGGTTGTACGCGCTAATCTCAGGAACTACTGGTTTGAATGGAAAAAATATTTTAGTGGTGGATAGCCCATTTATCGAGAAAGGCTATATAAAATCACGTTACGACCAATAGGAGCGGAGCATCAATGAAAAATGTTGCAAAACTGGAGAAATTTATTCCTATTGCTGCTTCAATGGTTAAAGTTACGCAACAATCATGTGTGTCGGAATTGTTTCTCTAAAAGTTGTAAAAAAAAGTTCGCGATAGTATATGTCTATCTTTTAAGGTTTACTCAATATAACCTTTTTAATGGTAATAAAATTGGTTCTAAAATAATACATTATTTGCGAAGGTGTTTTTATTTATATAAATATTTAATCCTTCTCGAAATAAATACGTTATTCATCGCAAGTATTTAATTTTGTATAAAATTGCCCTTTACAGTAATTGATTTAAATTGAATATCATAGGAGATATCACAGTTTTAAAATAACTCGGCAGCAAAATAATGATCAAGTACCGCGAGCGCAGTTTTATTATGCAGAATGATGTGGGAGGCGGGCGGCACCTATAATACATTGTCTACGAGCCACTATCTCTAACCCTTTCTCTCTCTCTTATATGACGCAGACGAAGTTGCGCGGGTTAACCAGTGAATTATATACCTAACTTTTCGTCATGAATCACTCGGCTATCAATGAAAAAAAAAGAATGAAAATCGGTTCTGAATTTTGTAAATTTATCGCGTTCGGACAGACGGCTGCGACGTGGAGTCTTGGTTTTATGATTATTAATAAATATTTTGCTCATTAAAGTATTGTGTACATGTAGGTGCTAGAGCAGCTATTACGAACAAATATTGTGCTCCACTTGAGGTGCGGGGTGCGGGGCACGCGCCCATTAATACATTGAACTTACTGATGAAATGACTCTTCAAGACTTTTACTTGTGTTTCTTGAGTTGTTTATTCAGAAGGGATATTTATGAAATAAAATTTAGCGCTGAAACGTGTAATTGCAACAAGTGCCCGGCGCAGACTGTGAGTGAGAGTGTATGCACTCGAACGCGCGTTTTAAATAGTGTGGTTGAGGCGTTGACTTTAGTATGTAGTACATAATACCTCAGTGATTTGGCCACGACGTGTGAGGGAGGGACCTTCAATTTGAAGGTGATACATAGTGTAGGTAAAGTGTAAGAGGCGTCAAATAACATCTTTAGACTTGAGGCCTATACGTAATGTATGAAAATGGCGATAGCGGGTTGTTAGGCTTGTACAACGCGACCACCATGCATATGATGAAAAGCCCATATCAGTGGTTAGAATTTTAGATTTTCCATAATAGTACAATCTTTAATCACCACAAGACTCTTACGATATATTTTTCGTACGTACATTGTGGCATTCTACAGAAGCCAAATAAAGACAGACTAATGAAGTTTAAAATTAGAAATTGTTGGAAAAAACCACAACGAAATTATATAAGACAAATTGTTTGCTAGAAATGCTACTTTACACATATGAAAAGAAATTATTCCTTTTTAACCGAAACAAAAGACCCAGGTTACCCAAATAGAATGTGTTTTTTATTTATGGAAGTTAAGACATAACTTCTTTGTTTATGAACCGATTTGGATGATTCTTTATTTGTTGGGCAGGGGATACCTCAGAATGGGACAATAATTTCAATTCATTGACATTGGACCTTCAACTTCAAAAATACACAAGGAAACTCTTCAAAATTATTGAAGTTGATTTTCTTTTTTGTTAAAAATTGTTTCAAATACAATATTCCAACAATGTTCATAGGGTACCGCATGAATATTGTTGAACCCTTCCAAATTAACCTGTATATGGTTTTTTAAGCTACTAAGGTAGCACGCAAACATATGTTCCGCGTGATGGTAAGCCGTTTTTACTAGCGCGATGCCGATCTAGAACCCCCTTCCCCATGGAGCTCTGGAAACCCTATTCACCGCAGGTAAACAACACAATGTTATTTGACTGCGATTTTGATCCCACAAGTCGGGTTGCCCCAAGTAGAGACAAATCTCCAAAGAAATTCCTATATGACCTTCATCTCTATAAGTGATTTAAAGCTAAAGTCACGAGAAACTATTTTACGATTTATTAAATTATTGTATTTGAGAAAAGCAATCCGATCTCTATGACTTTAATATACAGTATATTAAATAAGAAAGTACAAATAGTTTTTAGCATAAATAATTATTACAGGTATTCAATGAACTACGTAATAGGTATATTACATAAAGTTTTTAATAGTACTATATGTTAAGAAACTTTAAAAATCAGAGATAACCTAATATTATCTGAGATATATAGATATCTGTTTAATTTAAGTTATATATATCTCTATAATTTAGATTTTGCATGGATAATAGTTAATAGGTTAGAGTTTGTATTATTACCCGACTACGAAAAAGGACGGTTATGTTTTATGCGCGTGTATGTATGTCTATTTCTTTAGCACGCTCTGTAGCCTAAACGGCTTGATGGATATTATAACGTCTGGGAATCAAATAAAAAGTAAAAATAGAAACATATTTTTTTTTAGTTAATTGTTTTTTGTTTCCGTTTAAATAATTTAGCTGGTTTACTATTTGTAATCCACGGTGTCACCAGTGTTAAATTTATTCGATCAAACACACTACTAACTGAAGAAAGGTAAGGTCAAGAGAACTCTGAACCGACGAGCATGCATGAAAAGATTAATGAATGTCGAAGAAGCGAAAGATGTATGCCAGGATATTAGCAGGTGGAAGGACGTGGTCTCTGCCTACCTCGTTGGGAAATAGGCGTGATTTATGTATGTATGTACACTACCGCACCGCCATCAACAAACCCGAATAACCGAACGTTGCCCTCACTTCCTGTACTTTCCTTAGAATTTCCCAAATTGCTTGACCTTTGCTTCTAAAAGTCCTAGGACAAAGTTATACATCCCATAACCTTTTTCAATAAATTGGCTATAGGATGCAAAACTAAATTTTCAAATTTAACTGGTAATTCCAGAGTTTAGCGAGTTCAAACAAACACACTCTTGGGCTTAAAATTTGCACAGACCTAATTTTTCTTCCAATACTTGCGTCTTAAAATAATAAAAAAATCATTGTGTGGTTTTATGAAACCACGGTAAAAGTGAAACTTTTTTCACATTATAGACTTTTAACTAAAAATTCACAAATGAGTAATAGTCTATACACTACACGGTCAGTTGCTGCGAACTATAGGCGCCGCCATCCCTACTGCGCGGCCGACCGTCACGCGACATGCAACACACAGACCAAAAATTTTGAGACGATCTAATAAAAGTTTCACTTTAAAAGGGGGGTGGGCATATAATTTTTTGAATTACTAAAATATTAATTTATTTATTATAAATTGGTTTAGGCCATGTATGTTCTCCTGTTATCCTCACGAAAATACATGTCCGTGATCTCTCTCTATGTGAGTGTGGTCTTGATGAGGGATCCGTGGATAACATATTTTTTAATTGTCCCAAACTATCCAGTTCTATGAATGATCTTCTTCCTTGTAATATTCCTCGGCCTACTAATGCCAATACATTACTTACATATGTGAATTCTACTTTTATTGAAATATTTTGTGTCTTTATTTATTGTAATTATATAAAATTGTGATGTGTAATTTGTTTGTGCCTTTAAAGATTATAGTTAAGCTTTCTATTTATAAATTGAACATGTGCAGTTTTATATTATCTCTGAATTTCCCATAACAAGTATTATGTATACATTTATGACTATTTTATACTGTGTCAATGTATCCTTTTAAGGGCTTATTTTGACAGATAATTCTACAGTACACCGAAAATTTGGTAACAAAATAATATAACGTGTGTTTGTCACACTTGACATTAGCAAAACTGCCTACATAGAAAGAAAGCCAAAATATATTTTAAAAATTGGCATAAATTTTTATAACACTACACACTCTTCCAACTCGCACATTACCAATTAATTATATTTATTTTTTATTCATGAACGTCATGAAATCACGTAAGACTTAGCAGGGCTTACGCGTGCGTGGCTCCGCCCAACGCCCGCCCAAGCGCTGCCTATAAATTCCGCCACCGTATTCCTTGTGATCCATTCCGAACTTGTTGCACTTTCTGCTTTCGCGCCCTCTGAACGTTCGAAGTTCGAAAAGTTTCTCTCATCTGTGGCGTCAACCGTTTTAAGGTAAGTGGTAATTTTGGCCCACCGCCAGAATTAAATACACTTTTACCTGTACTTAAAATTTGATCACAAAAGTAGTACTTACTTGGTTATTTTATTAGGATATTATAAATTAAAGTGTTAAAATAAATATTAACTGTAATAGAAATAAAAAAATATGTTCAAATCCTGCTTTTAATATAGTGACGTAATATTTGCAGTTATTGTATATGGTAATAAATTGCCAAACAGTAAAAATCGATCTTCAAATATATAAACAAATGAAAATAATAAAATCACTACTAAAATTACTCTATCACACTAAAATGGTAAATCCAAAGTTGTTAGGCAAATTGTTTAAAATATACTCTATGAGCTGAATTATTTACAGCAAGTAATTTGATTAAAAATAGGATAATTTTCCTTCATTATTTCAATCTGAATAAATTTGAAAATAGAAGGATTACTTAATGCACATTTAACTAAAATAATAAGACACACGAATCGATTAATAAAAAATGTATTGTGAAAAAAATTCAAACAAAAAATTAATTTAACTACATTGTTTTCGTTGATATCATGGCGCGTGGCTATCTCAACTATTAAAAAAAATTAGTTCTACGCAGACGAAATAACTGCTGAAGGCTAGTATTGACATCCAACAAATTATTTTATTACAGTAACAGCTATGTTACAATAAATAAATAGAATAAGAATCTGTTTAAATTTTTAATTCAAAATATATTCAGCGGTTTTTGAATTATATTTTTCGTATCACGGTCATGTGTCGGCACTGTACCTTTAACTAAGCACAATATAATCCAATAACATTGGAATTTATACGATAAACAAATTGTATATGCCATACATAATTACGCTGTCCCATATGGGAGCTAGATTCCTACGATAAATATATTGGATACTTTTTACAAACATATAGTATTTAGAATTCAGTAAGCTCGAACTGCAGCTGAAATTGTTGAAAATTCGGTTCCCCATTTAACACGGTTATTTAAAATTCCACAAGAAATAAAAATAGAATATATTGTTAATTAAAATGTTTTAGACTTATATAATTAGGCACAGTAGATTCTAAAGAATTAAATTTAACGATTAAAATAATGCCACATTTTAGCCAAAATTACTCGTTTTCTTATATCCACCTCCGACGTTTGGCTGTTTATGAGATTTTACCACTGTTTATAGACAAATTATCTCAATCGGGACTTGGTAATTCTTTACAGCATGTTCTTTTAGAAAACGTAAAAAAAAGAATGAAAAAATTTCTATGCGCCATCAAACCGTTTTAGCAGGTCCTACTTTTCACCACTATGATTATCGTCAAATCAGTCTAGCGGTGTAAAGACCAGATAATGTATGAGTAGACGATAACTCGAGTCACGCTGATTTAGGATTTTTAAAAAGAGAATTTAAAGATTTTTAAACAAGAATTTTACAAGTTTATTTTATTACGCGTAACGATTTTTTCATTACGTGACGTTTTCTCAAGTCACATACCGCAAGCCACGATAAAGAATTTTTTAAAATTTCGTAAGATTTTGATGAAAATTTATATAAAGGAAGTCACTACTTAATATTCGAGATGGCATATGAGTAAAAATGAAATTACGAGACGAAATTAAATGTTATTAAACGCACGTAGGGCTGTGGGTCATCACTAGTTATTTTATAAAAACCTCTTTAGGAGTGGTAGTGTCTTGTGCAAGGTTCGATTATCGTCACTAATATATCTAAAGTAAAGTAATATTGCTTGCGAAGCTGTGTTTCGCTCTGATGTGTATTTTTGGTAGCACATGGTGATAAAGGCTTTCCAACTTCCTCAGGAGTGTCAATCTATTGACTTTGATTTGATTGATTGAGTTGCATCTGTTATTTAGATTAAATATAGTGCTGTTTTTAATTAGACCCTGTCTAGTGTGTATTGCGAATTTCATAATGGACAAAAAAATCAAACAAAGCTTTTATCATAATTTTGCATCGCCAATGAAATTTAGGGTTCGGAGACACTGAAAATGTTACAGAAAGCTTATAGTGAATTGACTTTATCAAAAACACATGCCTATGAGTGGTACAAAGCGTTCAAAAGCGGTCGAGATATGTTGGAAGAATTTTCTCGCTCTGATAGGCCATCAACGTCTTCAATTGAAGTTAACATCGCAAAAGTGAAAGAAATAGTGAATGAAAATTCTCATTCAAGTTTGAGAGGGATAGCTGCTGAACTTTCTGTGTCTCACAGGTTGATCCGAAATATTTTCAATAATCACTTGGGTATGAAACATGTTACCGCTCGGCTAGTCCTAAACACCTGAATTATCTCCAAAAACTCAATCGCATAAGAGTCGCCGAAGAATTACTAGAACTAGGCAATTTCGACCCAACATTAAATTCATTTATTAGGTGGTTATTAGTTAGTTAGTTTATTCAGTGGCATTATGCTGATGTTATAAAAAGTGACTTAGGCTACTTTTATTTTAGAAAAAGAATTTGGGTTTCGCGTAATTAAAATATCCGATCATGATGAATCAATTCGGGTGCTTTAAAGGTTTACGCTGAGTAAACTATAAGAGGTATATCAAATTAATGTATTACATAACACAGGTCAACACGAATTTTAACTTTGATATAAGGTTGTGAAATTCCGAAAGATGTATCTACTACAGTCAAACGAAAAAAATTTATATGATATGAAAAAGTTTGCTTTTATAGTCAAAATATCGTTTTAACAATATTGTGGACAATCTACAATTTTAATTTTAATTTGTTGATAAATCAACACACTGTTTGTTATTCCCAAAACATCCAGAGATTACTGCTTTAAAATTATTCCAACTTTTTTTAGCATTTACTAAAAAAAAAACAGAAATTCTTAAATGGTTACATTTATTTGTGAGCAAAAAAAACATGCTTTTTCTCGATGACAGTTCCTGTGAAAACTTGAACGAGCGTCTTTTTTATATTATGTATGCATTATTTTATAAAAATATGACGTTTACACAAGTACAAGGTTATACCAGAGTCGGAGAAACTGATAGGGATGGAGCTATATCGATAAACGTAACACGATAATAGACCCGATATTTTTTTACAAAATGTAAGAAACTAAACTACTGCCGGATACTTTTGTACAAATTTATTAATTAATATTATATTTAATTACAAGATGTTACACGTATTAATTCTTGATTGATAATGCCAACTTCTTCAAAATTTTCGAAGCTGTTGTAAAATAAGTAGGTATAGGTAAATGTACTCGACAATGAAACGAAATAATTATAACGACAAGTAATATTTATTTTAACCAAAATCTGATGAATTGTCACTGTCGTAAATATATGCGATCGATATCATTACTTATTTGGACACAACACTACGACTATCAAATTACAACTGTCATCGAGAAAATTAAGAAATGGAAATAGTATAACAAATTAGGTTTATTTTTTTCAATGTAAAAGTTTCAGATTTTTCATCTAGTTTTTTTTATAAACTTTTTCATTAGCACTAACTTATTGTGAAAAGGTGCTTTAGCACATTTTTAGGTTCAGCAATAGGTTATCTTATTAGGTTTTGTTTCCTGACAGAAAGTTCTGCTCTTATCAACTATGATCGTCGAAGACAATATTGAGTGTTGAGAATCCGCTCTACTTGTTCCTGGCTTGTCTTGATTGCGAATAGGGCGTTAAGGAAGACTTCGTAGGCTTCATAACGCTTAAAACTTGTGTTTAATTCTATTTTTATATCTTGTACTATAAATAGATTTGCCATATACATAACAAAAAGCATCAGCATCATGTTTTCACTTTCTCGTTGACATTTTAACTTTTTTAGACTTGTAGAAAAGAGTTAATTGGTGTTTATCAGTTCAGTGTTGAACGTCTTTTGCCTGAAATGATAAACATTACACACAAGACTTTTATATATCATAATCATCATCATCATTGTCTTATTATATTAAGTTAGCAATTCTTGTATATATATATGTAATTGATTTCTCGGAAACGGCTCCAACGATTTCGATGAAACTTTGCATTTAGATAATGTTTTACATTCCAAGTTTACCTAGATAGGTGTTTTTCTTTTTTTGCTTATAAGACACCAAGCACAGCTCGGTCGCCCAGATATTTATATTAATACGGGAAGCAAAAACTTTGTACCCCTTTATTAAGCGTATTGGGTGCACGGAAAACCGTGAGATTTGCCATGGTTAAAGTTTATATGGCGAAGGAGTGCAGAAAACTGTAATTCATCTATAATATCTGTTTCTAATATATTAAATAAAATAAATATACTTATACTCGAATCCTAAACCGACAAAGTGCCATTGAACTAAGACCCCCAAAATATTGACATTGTCAGTCAATGAAAAGTGACAGCAAGTGATAATAATATTAATTGTTTAGGTTCAAACTGCAAATGTCAAACGGATAATAGTCTATTATTGAAAAGTCGCTGATCGAATTTCGATCATTGGGCAACCGCTAGTTAGAATAATGTTATGATAATTATGTATGTTTATGTAATTATAATGTTAATAAATTATAAGAAATTCTAACTAGGCTTACGTTTCATTAATAATCTATTTTTCGAAAGAAAATTGTGAAGAAATTCCTTAAAAATCGGAACCTTTTCAATCATGAGGCTATTACGAATGCGGCAAAACTTTTTGTTTTGAACTGAACTAGTTCTGAATTGCGATCATTGGAAAACACCGTTAGTACCTACCTTTTTAACCTGAGGATAGTAGCTAACTGGGCTACTGCTAGAAAAGGCTCTATGATCATGATATAATTACATCACAACATTATGCTCCACCGAGAGTTTTGTTCAAAACAACGTAGTTAATTTTTCTTTGTTTCAAAGCGAAAACCTAGAATTTCTTACTGACCTCTAACACCGACGATGAAAACAAAGTAGATTTTGCAATAGTACCAACGAGCTGAAGACTTCTTCATTAAAAGTTCTACAAAGTTCAGGTTCCAACACTTTTTGTACTTGACCTATTATTTTTTAAGTGACTCTATTTTAATTTTTTACGCACCGAGTAAGCGACTGACTTGTGTCGTCCCATTATAGTGTAAGATTTTAGGCCAACTTCTTAAATTAAATCGACTTCTAAAATCGTTGTAACTTTCTCATTGCTCAGCTCATATGTGTGCTCGGCTCATACGCACGCTTATCTCATATGCATTTTCATTACAATTTCAGAGTATTGTAAATTAACTATGGTTACTTTAAAGCTATGGCTCCGGGACCCAGCGAGTATGTTTGCCATCAACGTTGTTTATAGTTCTATGACTTTATTTTGTTATTGTTCTTCTTTTTACTATTTTAATAACCAATATTTGCTATTCAAGATTGTTACCGCCATTTACAAGCAGAAAATTATTTTATTTTACAAAGTGGCGTGTGAGGATTTCAGTGTTCGAACAAAATGGTCGCCATCCTTGTTAGAACTTTCTAGGGTTTTTGTGACATCTCAGAATTTATGGTACATGTTATTAATTATAATCCACTTCACTTTTATACACTGTAGTCAAATAAATTAAATTTATGAGTTAAAAATAAAAACAACACATGCAATTATATTTATAATTTTTTAAGAATAAACGGTAGCATTATATTAATACGTGAGAAGAAAACTTCGGACACCTTTCTAAGTGTATTTTGTGCGCGGAAGGCTGTCAGATTTGGCATGGTTAAAGTTTATATGGTCAAGGAGTGCAGAAAGCTAAAAGTTATCTATAATATCTGTTACTAATATATTAAATTAATACTGAGAATCCTAACCGGACCAGTGCTATTGAACTTAGACCCCCAAAATATTGACATTGTCACTCAATGAAAAGTGACAGCAAGTGATATAATATTCATTGTTTAGGTTCATACCGCAAATGTCAAACAGAAAATAGGCTATGATTAAAAAGTCGCTGGTCGAATTTCGATCATTGGGCGACCGCTAGATTATGTGAAGCTAAGTAACTTGATAAGCTCGTCATAATTTTATGTAACGATTGAACGATGTAGGTAAGTATAATAAATATAATAATTATGTAAACTAATTTTATATGTTTCTTTTTTTAGTATCAATACATCTTTGAATTTTTATGTTACAAAATTCACACCTATTTTATATTCAAAGGTTTAAATGTGCACATTCAAGATCCCGTCTTTGAACGGAAATGGCTATCGTTATTCAGATGATGAATTGAGCAAAAACAAAAAAATGCCAGTCAAAGGAAAAACGATTTGAATAATTACCTTTTTATGTAAAATCGTTGATACTTCAATTCCAAATAAGTTTTAGAATATCGAAAGTTTGAATTTCAATTATTCACAAAAGTTTACAATAAAGACTAAAATGTAAAAGTAAGAATGTTATCTTTAGATTTATGGTTATTGCTTAAATCCTCTCATAAGACCTATTATTTCTAATTCTTTATAGGCTTAGCATTTGATCACAGTCTCATCTGATGTTAGTGGCGATGTGGTCCATGATGGTAACCTGTTAAGCCTAGTGGGCTCTCAAGTGCAGCTGCCGGAACACACGTATAGGTGCTTAGAGTGACAGATTTTTAACTTGAGGATGGTAGCTAGCCAGGCATACATTTGGCTTAATCACGATGTTTCCTTCACCGAAAGCTCAGGCTATTTGCAAAGGTTCGAACACAGGTTGATCGACGCGATGTCCGTACATACAAAATTATTACGATAATGCCAAACGCTAATCCTATAAAGAATTAAAAAATTGTTGAAGCTCCGGAGCCCAGAGCGTGTTGAGGTTTTATTATGAGTAGGAGAAGAAGGCATTTTTTAAACAGCTCTTCAAAATACCCGTCAATACGCTCATTCAGGTAATGTTTCTGCGTAGCTGAAGCGGCACAATTTTCTTGGTAATGTCTGCATCATACACAATGCGGACAGCCCGTTTCTGCCAGCAGTTGTATGCACTTAATTTTTTCTTTAAGAAAATTAAAGCTTTAAAAACAAAGCAACAAATTTAGTATTTGTATCGTAATAAACAAGTTGGACGAGAAATTTCTAATAAAACCAATGGAATTCCCTATTTATTAATCGCAATATCATATCATCATGACAATAAGAGAGATCAAACAAATACCGTGGATATTAGAAAATTATACTATAAAAAGTAATGAAGGTTTGGAGTTGCATAACGCGCAGTGATTAGATATTATTTTATCGGAGTTCATTAACGAAACTAAACTATATTCTATATATATAGTTTGTTAAAAGTTTGTAGCTAACTGCTCTAAAGTTTTGTTCATCAATAAAATCCAGATTAATCATTGGTTAATCATTTTCATTAATTTAACCTAGGAATTTATAGATTTCATTACAAAACTTTTAAAAATATTGATTAAAATGTTGCCAATCTATACTTGTTTTCGTTTTCCTTTTTTTATTATAATTTAGGTACTCACTTTTGATTGATTTTGAGGAGGAGGATGATTATGAGGAGTGGTTTGAGGTGGTTTTTTTTTCAAGTCGAAAGTCCAATGCCACTGAAATTAAAATAGCAACACCCTTGAGTTACCCCTTTCCAACGAAACAAGAATCATCTAAATCGGATTCCCTAAACGAAGAAGTTATAGCTGAACATCCATAAAAAAATATTAAACATAATTCAGAATCTGCTCCTTTTTAACACGCTTTTATTAGCTTCACCTGTATGTATGTATGTAACCGACCCCTTTGAGCTCGATTTTGTCATACTTTGAATGATCAGATTTAATTCAAACTTTGCACACCTGTCAAAAGTCGATGACAATGCAATACTCCGATCAAAGCATCCGATTATCCTAATTAGATTCGCCAGGATTAATTAATTTCTTTCCGCATTCTTTGCATGCGAGTAAGAGAGATAGAGCTAATGCGCGAACTACGCATGGGTGCAGTTCCACACTTACTCTTTCGGGCATGCAAGGTTGTACAGTTGATCATGCAGTCATTTTTTTGGGTCCGCGATTGTTTGCTGCTGGACAAGCTTATGTGGCACTTAGTCGTGGAAGATCCTTGGACGGTATACGAATTGAAGAACTTGATATCTCAAAATTAACAGGAAGAACTCCATCTAACAGTGAAGCATTGAATGAAATGATTCGATTAGGAGATAAACCATAAAATCTACAATCAGTCACAGAGTGAAAATTCACACTCATCCTCATTCTCAGTGCCGCCAACAGATTCGCTCCTATGATTATAATATTTTGTAGAGTGATTACGGATTGAAAATTCCATACTCAAGCATTAATATGACTGACTGTACCTATATGTAAATGAGATTGCACCTCTATATGTCTCGCTGTTTATATTGGCATCATAGAAATCTTTGAATATGTGTTCTTAATCAAGATACAATCGTAACACATTTGTACATATTAAGGGCGGTTGATAGTTAGCAAATCGAACTAAATAATTTATAGTTTAAAAAATTTAACTAAAAAATGAAAAATAAATAATAGTTTAAAAAAACTTAAAAAAAACACGCTTTCATAAAAAATCCAACTAAAAAACAGAAAATAAAATTTAATAAATTGGATTAAGTACAGTGTAAAAAAAAAAGAATGTACATTATTGTAAAAAAAGCGTGGGGTGCATAGTGTCAATAATTATAAACATTTTATTGACAGATAATGAGTAGAAGAATCATCACTTCGATAATATAATATCTTAAAAAGCGCTTTGAATACACCCCACGCTTTTTTTACAATAATGTACATTCATTTTTTTTTACACTGTACTTAATCAAATTTATTAAATTTTATTTTCTGTTTTTTAGTTGGATTTTTTATGAAAGCGTGTTTTTTTAAGTTTTTTTAAAACTATTATTTATTTTTTAATAGTCGGTTAAAAACAACGTGCCAAAAAAGCGTAAAATCTTGTTCAAGCATTTTTCTGATTCTTATTTCATTAGCTTAAGATTAAGTTAAAAACTGCAACCAAGCACAAATAAGTGTATTCTGGCAGCTGTACTTGGGATCCAGTCCTTCTGTAGGCTTAACGTCTTTACCATAATAAGCCGTATCGTCACTAAACATCACTTGTAATATGGCCATACCGTAAAACTTAAAAAGTATCAAATAATAATAGCGTTGATAATTGAGAGATCCTTTGATAATACCTATCCAAGCTTGAACGGGTACCACCCTGCAAGTTTTTTGAGAAGTCTTTAGGTCTTTACTACTCTTGGCTACCTTCTTATCATTTCATGTCTTCTCTACGTACTCAGTTTTCTTTAGGATTTCTATTTTTTAATCTTAAGATAACTACTAAAGTTATCTTTGGTTTACCAAAATCTAAATTGAAAATACTACAGTAATATTCTTAACGTAATAACAATATGAACTGAAAGAAACCAGTCGACGTCATGTCGATTGTTAGTTATATAAAATGTAGTCGAAAGCATAATGGGGCTTATTTCCCATTATTAGTTCTGCTTTCTCATGCTACAAATTCAAAGATTTTTTATCCGATTGAGCAAAGAACGTTCTTCAAATAGTATATAATTTAATTACGTACATATAACAATGTTTTCATAGATCTTACGTTATGTTCCTAAGCACTTAAATAATTACATGAAACTATGTGGTATATTTTTTTATACAACGTTCTAGCAATTTATTAGACATTATTTAAAAACTATGTTCGATTACATAGTTGCAATTAAAATCATTTCTTGTGAAACTATTACTGGTAGACAATTGGGCTAAATAATAATTAAGACATAACAAGAAAGAAATAAACTTTTTTACAAATGTGTCACTCATTCTTAAAGATTTTCTATATAGTTTCTCCCGAGGGACTATATTATATGGACATTTGTATTTTGTGAGCATAATATGTTATACTGTTTATCTATAGCGAAATTAATTTCAGATTTTTACGAATTTAATTGCGTTTTTTTTGGAATATTGAAATTGGCTTCATGAACTAATAACGCGTTTGGATAATTTTCTAGTTATCGAATTACTATTATTGGAATCTCTTGCCATACATTCCGATGCTTTTGTTGAGTGAACAGGTACATGCATAGTTGTTATTTATTACAACACTGAAGTTATAGTATTTACATGTAGATGCTATACTTTACGTTAATTTTCGTTGAGATTAATAATGGTACTATAAAAGTACTATCAATTTACTTTAATATTCATCAAAACCATCTGTGTCACTAATGTAACAATAATATTAAATGTATGATTTATAAAAATTTAATACAAAGTGCATGCAAAGCGTAGGTACTTCCTCTTTCATTAGCTCATTTAAAGTTTGATCAGTTTGTCCAAAAGATTTAAACGTATAATATCGGTCTACCAGCGAAGCAGGCAGTATTCCAACTGTTTGAGTTGCAGCTTGAACAGTTTGAGTTGAGATTAAATCCCCATCGTCAAGCCACTGGCTATCAGTTGCTTATTCAATCTGAAAGTTTAATATTTTATCAGAACTTGAGTTTTCTCTCGGACACTGCAGGACAATTCTAAGAGCTTGAATTGCAAAAAAATATTTACATATTTTATACTTTGGATAATCTGAAAAAGGGTTACTTTGTCAGAAAAGCAGAACTATCTACACGGCATGAAGGATTGGGTTGCTGATGTGGTAATGAACCAATCACTTTTAGTGAGGTAGCCAGAATAATGAAATACTATCCTACAGAATATAGTAGCCGAATAACATAAAGCTGTATTTTTCGGTGAGAAAACTTACCAGAGCTCCTCGATGAAGGTTAGTTTAACGTCGGCAATGTGCTTATGTTCCATCTAGCTTTACAAGTGTCCGTAAGCAAAAAAATCATTTGCCTAATAGTTGATAGCCGATGAGAAAGACGAGTTTTTGAGGGGGAATTGCCTTTATTTTACTTTGCTTTTTTACTTTACGTTGTAAGGAATGTCCTCTGTGAGAGAGTGAAGCAACTTTATTGGTAAAGTCAAAAGGAAATATCTGGTTACGTCGGTCAGGTTAGGTTACGATGGGCCCGAGTATTCGATTTTCATTTGTTGACAATTGTGATTGTCTTAGCTTTATACGTTTACGATCCAGAAGTATAGGTTTATAAGCTTCGATTGACTACTCATAATTAGGTCACTGCAGTGTCTTATAAATAGTTATTATAATAAGATTACAGAAATTTGGTATTATGTGATAGCTCAGTTGTTATTTTCTAATGCACGTGCCATTAGCAATGATATTATGAGTAAAGAGGCGTATATTATCATTGACCATTAGTACTTTTTAAATTAACGATTAGCTACGAAAATTATTTTACTTTTTTACTAAAATTTGAGTGAATTAGAAGTGAAAATAGTTTCCGGCAACAAGGCCTCAATAAATAGTGATAAATTTTGTTATCCGTGCCAAGGGCTGCATTCGTGTCCGAGACAAACAGAGTCAAGTCAATATTTGTCCTAGTCATTTCGTTCCTAAAGCGGACGTTGTTGTGAATATAGAAGTTTTATCTGCATTAATCGAAAGTAGATGGCTTAAAAGTAGTAATTTCTATTATCCTTAAAGACATGTTTTTCCTATTAGACACATAGTTATGTTTTGAAAAAGTGTTCACCAAAAATAGGTAAACTGTGTTATGTTAACTTTAAATACTCATTAGCTTCTTCGCGGTAACAAATGTTTTGTACGTTATGGTACTTTGAATGCCGCAGTAAGAAATACTAGTCATCAAGGAATTCAAAAAGGATTTATTTTATTATACTTTACTAGTTATTTTAAAAGTAACTATGGTATATTATCTAATTTCGATAGCCCTCATGACGCAGTGGTAGTAAGCTCTATTATTGAGCCAAGAGGTCCTGGGTTCGATCTCCGCATACGACTAACATTTATGTGATGAGTATAGTTGTCAGTTCTATGAGTATTAAATATCTACAATAAATTAGTATATTATTAGTTTAGTTGCTAAAATACAAGTTTCGCTTAGTTTGAAATGGCTGTGTGAAATTGAGCCTTTTTTTCTTAATCTATACAAATAATAAAATTGAAGTGTCTGTTTGTAATGTCAAAATAACAGCATTTTACTAAATGCATATGAAAGTATATACGATACCTACAACAAAACACCCATTTTTAAAACTTTAGTCTGTCTGTCTGTCTGTCGGTCGGACCAATTTTGACGAAACTTTCACTAGTAGATAGCGGATTTTAAAGGAAGTAACTTAGGCTACTTTTATTTTCGAAAAAAAAATTAGAGTTAAATTAGGGTTCAATTCGGGCGCTTAAATGGCTTACGCTGAGTAAACCAAAAGAGATATAGCAAATTAATGTGCTAAATAATTGTAGAAATTAAAAAAACCTACAAAAAGCCAGCGAGTGTAATATATCTATCTTCTAAAGAAAACCCACAATAAGCATTTTTGTCTTTAAAATAGCCGGAAGCGGGGGAGCAAGATTAGAGCGGGCATTCTGTAGTCCACGTGAGGGAAGCCACTACACAGCTAGTATCTAATAGAATTAATTATCTTAGCGAAAGTAGTAAAAAATATTAAGGTAAAACCGGCTTTTTATTGACACATTTATTATTTCATGTTCTACTAAGATGTTTATTTTACATCGGATTTATGTAATCGGATTGTTGTAGATAAATAGTTAAAATAAGATAAGTTATGTGTTATGAATATTTTATGTTTACGAAGTGGTATAGAGATTTCCGAGAAGAATGTAAGTAAAAATCCAAAAACATATGAAACACTCCTAAGTATTACGCCCACTCAAAATAGAAATAAAGATAAATACAGTCCATTTCCTTCAGAATGACTTGTAGCGATATTAGAGAATTGTAACTGAATATTTCAGTAGGTAGTTATTTTGTGGTATAACAGCTCATATGAGACCGCAGCTTATCTTTACTTTAACGAATAAATAAGTCAATTTTTTATATTGATTAAATACAAGCGATGCCCCGCGACTTCGCACGCTTTTTTGTGCAGTAGTTGTTTTGGTCTTGTTGTTTTATTTTTACTTATAATATTATTTTCAATCTATATAGGCTATCAACTGACGAATGACACATAATTTCCGTGTAAAAAATTTCATCAAAATCGGTTGAGAATTAATACAATTCCTTTTTTAATCATTTCAAAAATATTATTCACAGTTCTCATAGCATATCAGTTATGGATTGACGACATATCCTTCCCGTTTACAAAATTTTATCAAAATTGATCAAGTCGATTTTTAGATTACTGGATTTGTCCTATCAGAAAATTTGAATAATAATTACATGTACAGACAGAACTACTGATTTATTAATATAGATAAATCATGTTCTTATATATATGGTTACATAAGATAAGTTACATGAGAGTCCATTCCACGATTTCAAAATTTGCATAATTACCTTTCATATAAAATTATTGTAAAAGGGTATAAACCACACGGAACATTGAAACGACATATTCACAATGAAAACTTTCGCATAATATTCGATGGTAACCTCAAATAACATGTCAGGAAGAGTCGTGTCAGCTGCCTAGCCCGCTGTGAAGGGTCATGATTGAATCCGCTCCCTTATTATCTAAAGTCCGGGGTTGATATTGAAACAATGTCATTATGTTTTGTCCCCGCTGAAATAGGAATGTCTCTTGTGTAACACGACTGCCTAATAAGTGAGGATTTTTATTTCTCACGATAATATAATAGTGTATATTACGATTTTTAAACGATTTTATACGTAACTTGCTGACCCACACAACTTCGTCTGCGTCGTATAAAAGAGAGAGAGAGAGGGTTAGAAAGAGTGGGCCGTAGGCATCTATAATACAATTATGAAGGAGCTAACACTTTATTTTGATGCGGAGTTATTTTAAAACTGTGATATCTCCTAAGATATTCATTGAAATCAAATGATGTAAAGTGTAAAACTGTTCAAAATTAAATACTTGTGACGAATAACGTATTTATTTAGATAAGGATTAATATCATGTTTATAAAAATACCTTCGCAAATAATGCATTATTTTAGAACAAATTTTATTACCATAAAAAAGGTCATATTGAGTCAACCTTAAAAGATAAAAATATGCTATCGCGTACTTTTTTTAGAACTTTATAGAGAAATAATTCCGTTACACATGATTGTTGCGTAACTATAACTATTTATGCAGCGCACACAATGGAAACTCTCAAAAGGAATAAATATTCCCTTTTTTGGAAGACTTTTCATTGATACTCCGCTCCTATTGATCGTAGCGTGATATTATATAACATCATTTCTTTCTAGATAAGATTAGACCTTTCTAGATAAATGGGCTATTCAATACTAAAACAATTTTAGCATTTCAATCAGTAGTTTCTGAAATTAGTGCGTTCAACCAAACAAACCAACAAACTCTTCAGCTTTATAATATTAGTATATATTAGCTATGCTCTGCCGATTTACAAGTTAAATTTGGATTGTACATGCCTGTTTCAAATATATGATAACTACTTGCCTACGGATTGTCAGATTGATTGACGTTTATAGTCACTGCTCTGCTCCTAAGAGGCATACCGTGATTTATCCAAAATATTTCTTCGAATTTCCTCGATACATAAGTTAGGGTCATTATAAAAAGGATTTTTCAAATTTGACTCCTAGTTCCAAAGATTAACGCGATCGAAGACACACAGACAGTTTTAGTTGCATCTGTCATTTAGATTAAATATAGTGCTAGTTTCTGTTAAACCATATCTAGTATGTATTGCGAATTTGATAATGAACAAAAACATCGAACATAGATTTTGTCTTAAAATTTGCATCGTCAATGGAATTTAGTGTTCGGAGACATTTAAAATATTACAGAAGGCTTACGTGAATGAACTTTATCAAAAACACGTGCTTATAAGTGGTACAGAGCATTCAAAAACGGTTGAGATATGCTGGAAGATTTGCCTCGACCTGGTAGGCCATCAACGTCTTCAACTGAAAAGTTAACATCGCAAAAGTAGTGACTGAAAATCCTCATTCAAGTTTGAAAGAGAAATAGCCGCTGAACTTTCTGTATCACACGAGTTGATTCGTATCATTTTAAATAATCACTTGGGTATAAAACATGTTGCCGCTCGGCTAGTCCCAAAAGACCTGAATTTTCTCCAAAAACTCAGTAGCATATGAGTCGCTGAGGACATGCAAAAGCAAGTGTTTTCTGACCCAACATTCATGAAACGCATTGTTACTGGTGACGAGACGTAGATTTACGAGTTTGAAATGCAAAATAGTCATCAAGCTTCGAAGTGGCACCTTCCAACAAAACATAAACTGAAAAAACCACGCCAAAGTCGATCAAAAGTCAAATTCATATTGACTGTTTTCTTTGTCTATTGCGGTGTTGTGTACTCGGAATTTTTACCGGAAGTTTAAAAAGTAAATAAAGTATATCATTTGAGCCTTATGTGGCGTTTAAGAGAGCAAATTCAACGAAAAGGTCAGATTTGTGGAAAGAAAATTGTTGGATATTGGACCACGATAATGCGCCTTCGCACAAGGCCATAATTGTAAACGAATTTTTGACCGAAAACTTAACAAAAACCATTGAGCAACCACCTTATTTACCAGATATGGGTCCAGCCGACTTCTTTCTTTTTCCTAAACTCTAATTACCACTTCGTGGTACCCGTTTTCAATCGGTAGAAGACAGGAAGGAGAATTCGCAACGAGAACTAAACTCAATTCAGATAAAAGCGTTTAAAAATAGTTTTGATGATTGGATTATTCGTTGGTGTAAGTGTATCGTTTCTAAAGGAGCATACTTTGAAGGCGATAAAATAAATTTGCACGAATAACTACTACCCTTTTTTGTATTATTGATCTTATCCCGGTACTTTTTTGACAGATTACTACAAGTAGTATACCCGATGCGTATGTAACTTAAAGGAGTATACAACATTTTCCATAGCTCTGTACATTTCGTGCCTATCCTTTGTTGTTAGTTTTGTATCTGATTTTATTTCTATAATAATAGAAGATTAAGCTGATGAATTTGTCATTATTAGAGAGTGTCTACTTTTAGAATTGTTTAAACTTTTTTTTTTAAGATTTGTAGTAAGTCGCATCTGTCAGATGACACTGAAAGTACGTTTATAGCGTATAACTGAGTAGGTTCCAGTGGTAGTGGAGCGGTGCGGGAGGAGATATAAGTGTCGAAACAGAACTGTCTCGCTATACACGTGATGAATAGTAATGAAGATATCTCTTACGATATTTACAATGTGTATCTAAATTGAATTACTATAATTGCGTATGCCAATATAAACTGACAAAAATAGTTACAATATGATATAATATAAATGTTTTTGGTCTGAAATTGAAATCAAATTATACTTATTCAATTGCCTTGTACTAATAAAATAAAATATATAGTTATTGATAAATCAAATGTTTCTTTAAACAGCGAAGAAGCCAAAATGCCTGTAGTCAACCAACGAATATTCTAAAAAAAACGAAATTGTAACCTTATTACGAAACATACTATATTCAATTTTGCATTGTTAGCAGAAACCAAAATGCTGAGTAAGAGTTTCGCTGTCACCGTCGCCATCGTCCTGGCTCTGGTCTTCTTGGCTGAGGCCAGGGAGGAAGGTCCTCATGACATGGCTGATGCTCTGCGCATGCTGCAAGAGCTTGATCGCTATTATACTCAGGCTGCTAGACCAAGGTAAGATTTTGTGACACCTTGATTCATTTGAGGTTTTTTGATCTACCTATGTGCCGATTTTTGTTTTATCTTAAGAATTCTATCTAATACAAAGTACTATATATTATTGAATTTATCGAAATTTTCTTTCTTTTCAAATTTATAAGTAACATATCGTCTATGGTGTAAAGAAACATCGTACTGATATCTTAGAAAATACAAACCTAGATAAATCATAACTTTGATTTTTCTAATCCCTTAAACTGTCTTGGTGATTTACTATTCATGTTTATTACTTACACAGGATATAACTGATGAAGCGGAACCTTAAAAGTCTAATATTATAATTATCGCACATTTTGTAATGTAATCGGCAACATGTTTTTTCCTTTATGAAATTCTTTCAACCACCCGAAATTTCATTCGCATTAATTACAATATAAAATTTAATAAATAGGTATACAAAATAGCCTAAAGCACTCGGGGAAAACGTAACATCCTATTTGTAAAAGAATTTTCAGAATCAGATCATTACTTTCGAAGAATACCTACTATCTCTAAATTTACAAACTTTACCTCTATAAAATACTTTTTGACCCGTATTAAATGTATTTGAACAATTTTTCACTTCGCTGCCGCTAACGCGCTCATATAGCCTTTCATTTTTCTCATTTCCCGTACATTCATTCAGTTTGCCATATTTCTTGAAGTTCATGGTTCATGGTTCAAGGAGTGCCTTAGCACTTATAGTATATAAACCTTTCTCAATAAAACACGATAAAATAAAATAAAATCTTACTAGTAGTTCCAGAGGCTACTTTGCCATATACGTATAAAGAAATTAATAAAATTCGCACACACTCTCTTTCTTCTCGATGACTGGGATGTTTTCCGAACCGGTGGTAGTGTTATGACATTCATATGTGCCTTCTTAGAGCCTAAATTGAATAAAAAATATTTTATATTTGATTGTTTTTTTGAGTTTATTTTTATTATGAGGTAATTAGATTATTTAGTAGCTTACATAATACGGAAAAGAGAGTGATGATTTGGTTATGACTTTGAGTTCAAAGTCAAATTATAATCTCCTTTAATAAGATACCCTAGTAAACAAAATTAAATTTCTATTTAATTAAAAGGGCTATACAAAAATGGGCTGCTATAAATATTTCATAAATTTTCATTGGAAACATCAATCAATCAGTTGTACGATTGTAATTAATTCAAGTAACGTTATAATCAAGGTAACGGATAAAAATACTTATAATTAAATATACTTTGAAATACATTGTAGGTAATTGTTTTTTTGAATTAATGGGATTACTATACATACTATAAAGCCATCACAAATTATTCATTAAAATTAATTTCAATGTAGTAAGTAAAGCTTGAGGTTGATCATCATCTTGTTGCGGTAAGTAGAAAAAATATAGAGATAATTTTATGAATGAAACATCTTTTAATTATATAAAATCCGCAAGTCAGCATAGGAATCTTAACTAGATAGTAGATTAGAACATATAAGTTATACGCAAGCGTTTGTTCACAATCTTAATTAAAGTAACGAAAACAAGCGTACAAAGGTGCATTAACAGTAAGCACGGGCTTAACCACCGCGTCAACCAATGAAGTACTGGCGATTTGAAACGCCAGGAAACCGTCCTTAAAAATGTATGTCAGTATAATACGCGAAATTTCGAAAATTCCTTTGGTACATGCCGGAGATCGAACTGGCGGATAACATTTCGATAAAATGCTGCTCTAAACCGCTCGACCATCATAAACTGGAGGTTGGAGGGGATCTTAGCTAGCGAACACTACAAAGAGTTCCCCTATAGACACCTTCTATAGTTTCAAGTTAGTTGGCTACAGTTTGAAGACGATATTTTCCTTCACTGAAAGTTTAGCCACATGTTACTCGATACGGCTTTCCGCCACAATGAAGATAGGTACAAAAAGCCAGCTCCATATAATGAGTAATAACACATAGTTACACGCGTACGTACGAGGATCTCAGAACAAGCCTGTTGAACGGCAGTCGCGAGTGTCCGTGCTTCGTTGATAAATGTATTATTTTGTGTGTGTTGAAATTCTTACTACTACTAATTGCTACTACATTAATCAGAAATGATTTCAAGAATTTTAACCAACGTTTTCAGCAATCTATAGATTTTTATTTATCTGTACAATTAATACAATTGAAGTGTCGGTTTGTAATGTCAAAATAACAGTTTTTTACTAAATGCATATGAAAGTATTGTAGCGACATCTACATAGCGACACACAGCGACATCTATCGAGCCACATACGACGCATCCTACATCGCACTATAGAAATTAACTCTTCGATTGAGTGTATATACAAGAACCCGACTACAACCGTCGGGCAGCTGCCCGCCAGATATAACACCCGTCTGGTCGGAGGATCCTCCCTTTGCAATAGTTCTTCTACAGTATATACGATATATATAACAAAACACCCATTTTAAAATATTTGTCTATCTGTCTGTTTGTTCCGGGTAATCTCCGGAACGGTTAGACCGATTTTGACGGGACTTTCACTGGTAGATAGCTGATTATATAGGGAGTAACTTAGGCTACTTTTATTTTAGAAAAAGATTTAGGGTTCGCACAAAAAAAAAACTGGTCATTGTGAATAAATTCGGGTGCTTAAATGGCTTATGCTGAGTAAACCATAAAATATATAGCAAACTAACGTAGTACATAGTTTTAGGCATTAAAAAGACCTACAAAAAAGGCAGGGAGAATATATACCTATCTTCTAAGGAACACCCAGAATAAGCATTTTTGTCTTTAAAATAGCCGCGAGTGGGGGGTAAGACTCGCGCGGACATTCTGTAGTCCACAACTAGTTTTTAATAAATATTTATGGATCTCGTCACGTATAGAAAAAGCGTTATGCCCTCTCCATGCGACTTTCTCTTTCTCTCTCTGTCTCGCTCTCAAACTCTGCGTCTTTCTATTATATGCATTTGTGTGTGTGAGGGTTCGAGCATCGAAATTCGAGCAGACAACCATCGTGCGCATTAACACTTATTTTGTATGGTACAAAACTTACATCGTTGTGGTGTTTATGAATTGGACTAGCTGAAAATTAAATATTATTTTGATTATTTAATTCTTTGGTAACTTCTATCTTGACGGGGCCGGCCGCATACGTTTTTGTATAGAAATTCCCAAATAATAATGTTTAGTCTACAGCGATTGATTATTTTAAACTAGGGGAATTTAATCTAAAGTAAATATACATATTTTTATTCAAATGACTCTATGTGAAATATCCGTGCACAGCTAGGTGCTTCAGTTTGAAGGGACGTCGTTTAATCACGGTTCGACATCAGCGGGAGATTAGAAAGGTGATAGTGACTGTTTGAATCACCTCTTATGGGTCGCTATTATTTTACAATATTATATTCTAATCGCGGAAATTCATTTTGCCATGTATTTTATTCACCAACATCTGGTTTGGGGTAAAAAAGTTATATTGTCTAAGATTTTTTTTAAAGTAGCTCGGCATATTGACGTTACCGACCCTGATGGTAACCACAGTACAATCCAAACAACGGCGACTACCGAGAGCTCGTAATCGATCGACGGTTGCTGCTTTCATGCTGGTCTGCATTCATTTGACTTGATATGCACGGGCTAATCCGGTAATGCGACACGCAAAAGCGAGTCACTATGACGGACTTTTCATCACATGCATGGTTGTCGCGATCCAGTCCGGCAAAACAGCCCTACCACACCGCTATCACCATTTCCTCGTTCGTTGCTCACAAGGGTGCATCAAGTGGGGGTGAGTTTGGCTTGGGCGTCTCAGCTTTGAAGATATAATTTGACCTTTTACAACCCCTAAAAAAATTAAATGGAAAAAATATCTTAATAATTAAATTACACTATACTACTACTAGAAATATTATAATTGAGTAGGACAAATGTGGTTAATTTATTTCGAATTACAAAAACATTGAACGACATCGGAAAAATTTAAAAACGCCAGTTATATATTAAATGTTTAATTTCTAATTTCATTACATACATTTATACAATAAATTGATATTTCTTCTTATTCTTATATACATTTTGATAAATATACGAGATAAAATTCGGAATTTGCGAATCTCAATCTCAAAATAAACTTCTGAACTTAATTAAAAATGCACATAGCGCATTTGATAACCTTTAATATAAACATAAAATAATTAATCCTTAATCGTCCCAACCGAATTATAATATATGGTCAAGAATTTCGTTTCCTAAAACAACTGTACGATATTAATTAAGAGGATTAATCCAACTTTTTATTTATACAGGATGGGCCAGAAAAATTTGCGTATTAAAAAAAAAAAAACTAAATACAATGCACATACACATCTTTATTTCAATTTAAATAGACATCTAAGAATTTAATTTTTAAAAATTAGATCATTCAGGTGTGCACCATCCTGCTGCACACATTCCTCGAATTTGAACCTCAAATTGGTAAAAACTCGCTGACACACTGCGCTAGGAATAGCTGTCATTTCTTCTCGGATATTTATCTTCAACTGGTTAATCGTGGCTGGGTTATTGGAGTAGACTCTATTTTTCAGGTATCCCCATATGAAAAAGTTCGGTGGCGTTAGATCCGAACTTCTAGGCGGCCATTCAATGTCACCTCGGCGCGATATCAGTTTCCCAGTAATCATCTCGTTTACGACCGCCAACGAAGCATTAGATGTATGGCATATCGCACCATCTTGTTGAAACCACGTCGCACGCTTATAGGCTTCAAATTGTTGCAGTTGCGGAAAGAAAAAATCCCTTAATATGGCTATGTATCGGTCGGAATTTACAGTGACAGATTGCCTTTGTTGATTTTCAAAGAAATAGGGTCCGATAATTCCGTGTGCTTATATGGCCGCCCAAACGGTAACTTTCGGCGAATGCAGAGGCTTTTGATGTTTTGCACGTGGGTTCTCTGCTGCCCAGTAACGGCAATTCTGTTTATTGACATGCCCATTTAAGTGAAAATGGGCTTTGTCGGAGAACAGAATATTGTTGAAACTCTGAAAGCGTTCCAACATTGTTTCAACAAAAGCTCGTCGTAAAATTGGGTCATTTGGCAGTAATTCCTGTACAAGTTGAATTTTATACGGGTGCAAATTCAAATATTTCAACAAAATGCGACGCAAAGATGTTTTGGATACCACAAGTTCAGCTGATCGCTTGCGAGTCGATAGACCAGGATTACATTGAACTGCTGAAGCTCTAACTTGTTCAATTGTGGCTTCCGTTCTTGTTGACCTTGGGCGTCCCGCAGGCTTCTGTCTAAGAGTCGAACCAGTAGTTTCGAACACTCTGACCCACGATCGAATCACACTTTCCTTCGGACACTGATTTACGTCATGTAATCCAAACTCACGCCGAAATAAACGTCGAACAATAGCGCACGAATCGCCATTTTTATAATAAGTTTAACGCAGAATTCACGCTGCCCTCCGGTGAAGCGATCCATCGCGACTAAATTTCCCAGAACCGAGCTTATCATCTCCACCACCTGCGCAGCTCCCGCTCATAAGGTTCAAACGTAAGAGTGTTTTTAAAATCGTACACCTTTCTGGCCCTCCCTGTAGTTTGATATTGATATTATGAGATTTCAGATTTGTATATGGATATCTGAAGAGTATATTTGGTTTGAGTTATGAATACGGCTATTAAATTATTTCAAATATCAGATAGTTTCGGATAATGTTACAGTTATAATGGATAGTTTTTCAAAGAAATTACAGTGTCTCATTTGACTCCATCTTTGTCCTAAACTATTCGAAACATTAACACGGGTTAAAGTTATTGTTTCGGATTATAAGCAGCTTAAAGCCGCAGGCTTAGTATCTGAGGAACATCGTTACATCTCTACACTGCTATTCCATGTACGATACTCAGTCTTAACATAATTAAATAGCGGTTTATATTACAATTTCTGTTTTACTATGCACATATGGCATGTCGAAAAACTTCGCTACAATATAATTCAAATTAGATACACCGAATGATAACGAAAGTCGTTAGCATTTATAAAAGTTTTGTATAAAGCCAACAAGATATTTTATAATGTCGAATATCCTATAGTTTTAGTTACAATTACGGAGTTTCATAGCAATTGGAGTTCGAAGCAATGATGGTTGACTGGTCGCTTGTACGGACATCGTTTCAATCGACGTGAGTTCGAATACCTACAATGAGCCTGAGTTTTGGGTGAAGGAAAACATCGTGATGAAACCGTTAACATGGTGGTAGGGCTTTTTTTAATGACCGCCTGGCTAGTTACCACTTTCAAGTTGAAAATCTGGTGCCAAGCACGTATAGGTGTGTTTTGGCAGCTGCATTTGAGAGCCACTCCTTCCATCACCATCTTGGGATACATTGTTATTAACAACAGGTGAGATTGTGACCTAAAGATATATATTATTATATACCTAATAAATGAAAGTATAATTTTATATAGTATGAAAGGAATCGAAGCAGATTTACATACTTGTGTTGCAATAGCAATTGTGGCTGCTTGCCCGGACGAGTGCAACTATGCAAAAGCCGACAAGATAAGACCTTATGACGAGCGAAAATTACAGTGTGGCCGGGTAAAATTGTTTCACTGACCTTCTGTGTTGAATCATCGGTGGTATTATTCATTGTTATACGAAACGTTTGTGCTTTGTCCGACTTTCGTGATTCTGTATGGAATTTGATAGAAGGCGCTTTTGTGGTCTGCTCTTTGCAAGTATAAGGTACTTAAAATTCACTAACATTATTTCTATTTTAATTCAAGTAGGTAACACTTCTTTGGGCTTGACGAGTGTATATTATAATAGAGTATATTTTTTAAGACGGAAGTAATATTTAGTTTCATACAATTGAATACTAATAATATATATACCTAAAAAACATAATTGAAAAAAAAAAATGATTTCATTATTTTTATTATATTAATTAAATAAATATGACTACATACATACCATGCCTATATTATGTTATTAGTAATTACCACTAAATACTAAAATGACTTTTAATAACAAGGTTAAATAAATTTTACTTCAAACACGTGTAAAGGCTAGGTAAACGCGTATTTTTTTTTGACTACCTTTTTAACAATAATTGTGTAGGTTAAAGATTTGTAACCAAATAGAAACGCTATAGTTAACATTTGTGGCTAAAATTAACTGAATGATCTACATAAAACATTATAAACTAGTTGAAATAACAAAATATACTGTAACCAAAAAAAGGAAAAAAGAAAAAAATGTTATTTTCAGTATACAAATATTGTAACTATACGACCGAACATTGTGTTTAGAAATCCTGAGAAAATCGAAACCTTTATCGAAATTTACCTTCGTTTCACGATATTCGTTTAGAAGGGCAACAACCTCTCTACTAATGCAAGGTGAAATAGGTAAAGTTCAGAGAAAACATTTTTGCCAAAGTCTACAAATGTTCTCATTAAAATAAATTATCCCTTAAGCAAGAATATACTTTTTAGTAATGTTGCTATAACTATTAGCTAATAAGGTATTAACATCATTAATTATCATAATATTAATATGTGACAAGAAAACTTCGGACGTCTATTTAAGCGTATTGCGTGCACGGAAGTCTGTGAGTTTTGACATGGTTAAAGTTTATATGGAGTTAAAATTCATCTATAATATCTGTTACTAATATATTAAATTAAATAAATTAATAGTGCGAATCCTAACCCGACCAGTGCCATTGAATTTAAACCCTCCAAAATATTGACATTGTTACTCAATGAAAAGTGACAGCAAGTGATATAATATCATTGTTTATTGTACAAATGCCAAATAGAAAATAGTCTATGATTAAAAAGTCACTGGTCGAATTTAGATCATTTGGCGACCGCTAGTAATCTCAGATACAAAGAAAATTTATTCTGTCTCAAGCGAAAATGGCTCACTGGTAGCAATTGAATAACGTATCGATCGACGTAGACTTGATTCCTTTTTTATGGTGACTCGGTGCAATTAATCGCTGGTTGCCGCTGTCATACTGGCCTGCAAATCTCTCAGCAACTGGATATACACTGATCCCGAAACATAACAAACCAAAAAAGAGTCACTGTGTCATCGTGGTCGTGACCCAGTCTGGTACAGATCCAACTCGCTTGATTAATGGATATACAGCGACTGATTACGGAACACGACACGCACATACCAGGTATGGTATATAAAATTCTCGTATCCTAACACTCAGCAATTTGTGTGTGTGTGCGTGTGTGTGTGTGTGCATGTGTGTTTTCAGTAGGTAATCATTAATCTTAGAATTACCTAGTTATTTTTTAACAACTCAATCATATTTTTAATATTTTATTTTTAAATTTATTAGAATAGCTTTGTTATTGTCATTATTATTATTAAGTTAAACAAGAAAGGTAAAAGTTTACAAATAATTAGAAAGCAGTTCACAAAACCCTTCAACAATTATTGACTTTATTTAAAATACTCTAAGCATTTTTGATACCATATATTTCTGTATACAAATAAAAGGTATGTACGTATATGATAAGTAATACGGCTTATTAAACAACATAGGTAATTAAAAAAAATATTTTTAACCATTGTATATCCAGCCGACAAAAAGCTTACATGACAGTCACGACCAGCGATGACCGATCCATCCATCTAGCATATAAATAAATTTTGAAGTGGGATTGTAAAAACCATTATGTTATATATTAATATTAGTCTACCTTGATCTTTACAAAATATAAAATATTAGTAGGTAACAAATAAAACTAAAACGTAAGTAATGAAACCAAATATAAATAATACATTACAGTTTACTACCCTCAATTAATAGCACACGTCGTTTTTATTATTGAAAGTATTTACATTTCCTGTGCTCTGGTAAACGACACATCAATGCAGGGTCGTATTTAAACTTTGGCGTTCATGGACATAAGTTTTAATGACTCATAGATTAATTAAAAAATGTAGATGGCGATTATGAAATGTAGACAACATAAATAAGTTTTTTTAAAGGTAGCAAGGCAATGTGAAGTCACTGTGCCTGATGGTAAGCGTAGTAAAAGCCAAAAACAACCGAGAGATTAACAATCGATCGACGGTTGTCACCTGTAGCGGCCCTTTTCGATATCATAACTGAGCTTACTGTCCTCGATTAGTACATATTTGTAATAAGTAAATATGGGTATATATGATGTAGATACGAAAAACTATCTATTGATAGGTTATTGAGAAAAAAAGTAAGGACAAAAGATTATAATTGTCGATCTTTAGTAACTGAAACAACGGATAGATAGGTTATTGAAAACGGCCGTAAGTCTTTTTCCAGCTGGAAATACACTACCTGAAAAAACAAGAGTCCCTGTAACGTGTTTATCGCCAAGTGCATGGTGGTCGCGATCTAGTCCGCTATAAATAGATCCCTATAACCACGCTTGATTACTGTTTATAGAATGATCGCAGAATGCGACACATTTAAGCGTGCCACTACGACTGGTATTACACTGGTGTATGGTGATCGCAATCCAGGAAAACACAATAGTCGTGTTCTACCACTTAGCGAAAAAACACTCCAGAAAACTAATTGTTAGCTGTCAGGGAACGCCCAGCAGATGTGAAATATCTTAGTGAATATTCAAATTTCTATATAAAAATCAAAAACAAATAAAAAATATAATGTAAAATAATAAAGTCTAGTATGCACACGCACATACGCAAGGGAGTCGAGAGCGACGCAACGGCGCCACGCGTAAAGGTGGCATGACGGCATGAGAGAGCGTCATGCCGTTTAACGTCACGGCATACGGTTCGATTTTATTGCCAAGGCGCGCCAATAGATGTTTCATATCAAAAGCTCATCTATCAGTGAGGTCTACACAATACACATATTTTACTTTTCTGATATAGACACCCCCAAAACCGCTATTTGACGCGCCGGGTTATGACCCCCATAGCGCTATGGTAAATACGTCCCTGCATCAGTGGCTATTAAAATGTTATCACGCGACTTAGTAATTATTTGTACAGTCATATCTTTGTTGTTATTTGAAGTAGGTAATTGGTAAAGATGTTTCGTTACTTCAGCCACAAATAATACACTTTACTTTTTTTAGTAACCGACTGTCCAAACATACCCATAGATACTTAGAGACGATTTTCAACTTGAGTGTTGTAGTTAACTAGGCGAGCATTAGAAAATGATGCCACCATGCATTATCTATTTATTATTATTTTTCTTTTATTAACTACTCACGACCAGCCTCGTCTTTGCACGGGTAGGCGAGCATATATGCACACCTACACTTAAGAGGATTAATTCCGTATTACATATAACTCTATTGGTTTACGCGGCGCGTGCTAGTAAAAGCTCTCTCCCAGTGGGCATGATTTTTTTCGACATCTTCAACGATCAGCCAATTTACACAAAACCTTAATTTATACATACTAACGGTCGTCCAATGATCGAAATTCGACCAGCGACTTTTTAATCATAGACTATTTTCTGTTTCACATTTGCAGTACGAACCTAAACAATGAATATTATATCACTTGCTGTCACTTTTTGTTGAGTGACAATGTTAATATTTTGGTTGTCCAAGTTCAATGGCACTTGTCAGGTTGGGATTCGCAGTATTCATTTATTTTATTTAATATATTAGTAACAGATGTTATAGATAAGTTTTACATTTCTGCACTACTTTTCTATGTAAACTTTAACCATGCCAAATATCACAGTCTTCCGTGCACGCAATACGCATAGAAAGGAGTATGAAGTTTTTGCTTCACGTATTAATATAATGATTTTTTAAATATTTATTTAATATTAAAACTTTCTCATGAGTCACTCCGTCCATTAATGAAACCAGTATAAAAATCCGTTCGGAAGTTTTTGAGTTTATCGCGTTCTGACAGATAGGTAAACGCTGTGGGAGACTTTGTTTTATTTTATGTAATGACTTCATCTTTGAATTAATAATTATTGTAATATTGCTACACTAAAATAAAATTAACTTATCGGTATCAATTTAAAAAAATATATAATTGTGTTTTACGTGACAAACCTTTCTTATGAGTAACGTTGGGACGACAAATTTTGCGCATAAATTTCCTTCCGACAGCAAATGCGTTTTTATAGAGAACATTTCTATTGTTAGGCGCCAAGAGGAAATTTCAAAGGCGTTAAAAATGTGCACCAAAGTAAAACTTGTGTAACAAAGTGAAAGGCGGTCGTGAATTGAGATTAAATGTGAAGACTACAAACGTATTGCTAAAAGGTTGCTATTTTTACATAATAAAGAGAGAGGCTGATATGTTTACTAAAATTTATAATACGATGCTAAAAATAAATTTCATTCTTATTTTCTTGTACATTCGTAAGAACTTTATTTATAAATATATATTTATTGTCTATACATGTAATTTTTTCCCATATTTTCCTATAGATATGCTATATGAAGGACACTGATCACGATTACGCTATTTAAAAAAATCGCCTGTCTGTTTTTATGTCCGAATTTAACTGAAAAACGGCCTTACCGATTGTTATAAAAATATAAAAAATTGTACACGGAAAGCTTACATATATATTATAGCTATATCATTGGTCAATTTATTGGCTATAAGATTTTTCTATAGTATTTTTAGAAGTCACGAAAAGCATATATGTATTTCAAAACAGATTTGGATAAATTTTGTACATGGGAATTGGGAAGTATAAGTAAGCATAAGCATTGTCAATGATAATTTTAGAATCGATAAGAAAAAAAACTACATATTATTATTTCTTAAATAGTAGGTAGTAAAAGACTTTGATGAAATTTTGTACATGGGAGTTATAATTCACCCCAAAATTGAAAAGATATAAGAATATGAATAAAAATAAATTAATAGATGAAAATAATTACTGCTTCAGCGGAGCCGCGAGCTCCACTAGTATAGATTATATAAAGTAATCAATGTGTCAATAGGGAAAAGAAAGTCACGCCAAGGTGAATTCTTCTTACACCTTCTTTTTTTGTGGGAGTAAAATCTTAGAAATATTCAATGCACGTTTGTTTACTCTGCGTGCGTGTCTCGTAAGAAGTTCGGTTAGAATAATATAAAACTGATTATTATTCATGTCAAACGACTGAAAATTTCAATTTCAAATACGGATTACAGCAACGAATATAACCAGGACATTTCTAGCTGGCTTTGTAAGCATTACACGAACTACCCTGTGTTAATCGGGAAATTTATCCATAGGTGTTTGTTAGATTGATGACATCGTTAGGTTCGAGGCCTTTAACTACTTTATTATTGAGCTATCCAACAATATTTGCGAATGAACTTTGCGAGTTATTCGTTTTATTTAGGTTATATGATGTCTTATTATTTTAATCGATCGCCTTAAGGTCTAAATTCGACCAGCGAATTTTTGACCATAGACAATTTTCTGTTTGACATTTGCAGTATTCATAAACAATGAGTATTAACTACATCACTTGCTGTCACTTTTTGTTGAGTGACAATGTCAATATTTTGGGGGGGTCTAAATTCAATGGCACTATTCTGGTTAGCATTCGCAGTATTAATTTATTTTATTTAATATATTACTAACAGATATTATAGATAAATTTTAGCTTTCTGAACTCCTTCTCCATATAAACTTTAACCAAATCTCATACTCTTCCGTGTACGCAATACGCTTAAAAAGGGGTACAAAGTTTTTGCTTCACGTATTAATATATAGATTATAATAATCTATTTTAGTTATTCGTTTGCAGTTTTGTCTGTACATTTAATTTTCTTGCAAACTGTCGAGATGACGTCTAGTAAAGAAGACAAGAGAATGATTCAAAGTGGTATCTAACAAGGTGGTGGCGCTCTTGCTAGAACGATGGGTGTTTTTAAAAGATCTCAATATATATGCTTTTACTTTATATTTATAATTCACTTCACTTAGGCACAACAACCAAACTATATCACGTAAGATGCCACCAATATTAAAAACAAAAATAAAAACCACAACATGTCACTCTAAGATCCCGCCAAAAACTCATATATGACATTATTCACAGCTCATTTCAGTAAATGCTGGAGTTTCGCAAGGCTCTTAACTTTCGCCCATAATGTTTCTTCTGCATATCAATGATACTATTGGGTCATATTCATTGTTATACAGACGATAGCACTACCAATGGGTGAGTGTTACAGCAATCCCGTTAACAGTTGGAGAAAAACAGAAAAGAGACAGAAGGAATTTGTTATTGAATTTAACCAATCCGTCCAAGACATAGATAGATAGGGAACGCAGAGCGTTGACGGCCCGATGTAACATGCTTGTCTGCAAGTTTGCACGCTGCTCGACATCAGTTAAACCGACAATTTTTAAGGCATACTGTCAAACATTTTACTCGTGCAGTCTTTGGTTTAGGTATACGCAGAAAGTCTACAACGGTCTGCGCATACAATATAACAATGCGTTCTGGTTGTTGTTTGGAATGCCTCGATTCTGCAGCGCGTCAGGTATGTTCGCTGAAGCTAGAGTTGATGACTTTTACTCCATCAAACGTCGGTGATCTGCCTCGATGCTAAGGCGGTTCAGGGGTAGTTCTAATAGCATGCTGAGCACACCAGCTTGTAAGATAGAAGGTCCCTTTATGATTCACTGGGCTACGTTACATGTACGTCCAGGCGAATATTTAGTTAAATAAAATATTTTAAGAATAGTAATACTAGGTTAAGTCATTATTAACAAAATAAATGTATAAATGTTTGTGTATGGATTTAATCTGAAATAAAGATTATTACTATTATTATTATATCCGCATGGGGAGCAAGTAACTTAGTTGAGTTCAATGCCAAGAACATTCAGGCATGTGAGTTTTCTACAAAAAAAAAAACAAAGAAAAATGTAAATTAACCAAAAGTAAAGTTACCAAATGTTTATTTATGGTTTTGTATATTTGTGTCGAGTGCTCGTTCAATATGTCGAAGTATCTAGGATACTTGTTATCTAAAACTGAGTAGCATTAGTAGTTTGCATTAACGCTGCGATGAACTGGTTACCAAATCCATAATAATATTACAAAGCTCAAAAAAATTTGTATGTATGTTTGAATGCGTTAATCTCTGGAAGTAACAGTCAAGTTTAAAAATTTGTTTTTGTTTTTTATAGCCAATTTATTGAGGAAAGTTATAAGCTATATAACTTCACGCTATAATCCTAGGAAGTGGAGCAGTAACTATGCACGTTAAGCTATCTAGAAAGTTGTACACTAGTACGGGAAGCGATAATAACGATAGGCTACACCAGTGATACAGTAAGGCATAGCTAGAGTCACACAATTATTCCCTTAATTTTACTATTCCCGACGCGTCCTGTTTATCTGCTGAAGTTGTTACGGTAACGACTGTTGTTAGAATTTCACAGTGTTTAATTAATATAGTTAACTTTGTATATGAAAAGTATAATATTTATTTTACTTTTAGTGCATTCGGTTATTTATTGTATACACGGGTTTGAAGCTGTACTTCTTTGAATAGAATTATCGATGTTATGTTTGATGCATCTTTATTTTTTATTATTGTCATAGTTCGCACGCTTTACAAAGCTAGATTATTGATATAAAATATATTTAAAATACAACACTATTTATTGACTTATACCAAATGAGTTCCCGACAGGTGTTTTGATTGAGTTAGTTCGCATCTGCAGCTGCGGAGCGCTATGGCTGTTTCTTTTGCTTTAATTTTGAGATCGTATCTACAACGATGAAGTCACGGTTTTTTATATCATTACCACAATAAAACAAGAGGCTTACCGAGAGAGAAGCTTCACGTGTAGATTTCATGTTACAGTGTACGCGGATATTAAAAAAAAACTCTCTTAATTCATTTAGTAACATAATTTTAAAAATATATCTATATATTAATAATATAATATAATAAAATTGCCTGTCTTCCTTTAGGCTTAATATGTTATCATCTTCGACCTCACCTTCACATCCTGAGATCCTGTTCAATTGGTATACGCTAGTCTTCTATGGGGTTTATAATTTACGTCTTAAAAATAAGACTTCTTTCTATAGACCGTTCTGTTCGACTTTGACCTACAGTTTTGATGAAGTTTATGCTTATTATTTCTATGTTTACCTTATATTCTTTGAAGTGGATCAGATATATCTAAATTTAATAGCATTAGTTATTTGCAACGCTCCACCGAACATGCTAATCAGCCACTCGAGAATGCTAATTACTTGACGTATTGAACTGTGTCATATTGTTATCGCGATAACTATATCGTAATTGTTATTAACGTATTTAACAGTTACTAGATTTCAGTGTTATTTTACTTAAATAATAATAATCTATATTAATATTCATAAACCTCAAGAGATTGATTTTTTGTTTGAACACGCTATTTGGAACTACTAGTCAAATCTTCTAGCATTTTATAGCCAACTAGCTATGCTCCACTTCTTCCTACGTGTAATTTTATCCGAGAAACAATGCACCACCAATATTTTATTCTGTAGCCTATCAGAATTGTACTCAGTTCCCGCAAGTACAAATTATTTTAATTTTTCATTTTCTCCTAAATTATGTGTACAAATAATAACTTGCAATAAAAAATAAGGTATAACTTCATAAAATTGAATTTATGATGAAGGAACTTTCGTTCGTAAGGATTATTATGCCAAACCAAAAAATAATGCTCTTAAATCAAATTTTTTAATATACAACAAATTTTTGGTATCGCGGATTTTAAAATTATATACTAAGGACCAATATTTATGTAGAAAGTTGTATTTATGTAGCGAGCCGCGGGGGCGATTTGTTCGAATAGATTTAACACGGATGAAACCGTGCACCACATCTAGTACAAAAATAAATAGCAAAATCTTTTTTTATCAATTTTAAATAAAACGCCTAATACAAGAGATATCAAAATTGATATTGTTTTTAAATTATAAAATTAAATATAAAAAGAGGTTTTGAATGAAATCACGCGGGATTTTTCTATTACCAAAAATATTCTTTTTCCACCTGGTCTGTGGTAATAAATTGTATTATTAATGCTGTATTTTAAATTATATAGCATCTCGTTGAAATATTTGATTATAAATAACAGTAATATTGTCAACTTTCTGTGCCCGCGGCTCCGTTTGCGTGGACTACAGAATGTTGGTATTGTGGTGACCCCGCTTACACCCCAACCCTAATTCTTTTTTTCTAAAATAAAAAAGCCGAAGTTACTTCTTATAACATCAGCTAGATCTGCCAGTGAAAATCCCGTCAAAATAGGTCCAAAATTGTTTCTTTTGTTATTTAAGTAGGTACTATATAAACTTTCATTTAATTTAATATTAATTAGTATTGACATTACAAAAAGAGACACTTCAAGTTTATTAAAGACCAGCTGTACCCACGGTTTCACACGTGTTTTTATCCGACAATCACCGCGCCGCCAACACACCTGTGTCTACATATTGTTATATTGTTTTCACATGTATCGTTCTCCCGCGAGTAATTTTTCATTATCTTCTAAGCTGTACCCAAATAACATGCAATAATGGGCAAAAATTGCAATATGCCATGCCTAAAAATAATGCTCATAAATCAAGTTTTTAAAGTTCAACAAAAAAAATAATAATCGCAAAATACCTTGTTGTGGTTTATGTATAAGAGATAGGTATGTGCTATCGCGGACTTTTTTAGATACACTTAGGACCAATATTTTTGTAGAACATTGTATTTACACGCACGCGGATAAAATCAGTTCGGGGGGACTTCCACTACCGACTGTCTGTTTTTATGTACGAATTTTAATGAAAAACGGCGTGATTAGTTAATCAAGAAAACTATTCACCTAGAAAATAATGTACTACGACATTGTTCTGCGCTAAAACATCTACAAAATAGTTTATGATTGTACATGTGTAACTTTTATAGAAATCAGAATAAAAAATATTTTATTAATTAATATGTTTTTTTACCGCTTTATGCGCATGTGCTGATCAAACGGCTTGCAAATCTAAATCAAAATAATCTTTATTCAATTTAGACCCTAAAAAGGCACTTATGAACGTCAAAACACTACTGCCGGTTCGGAAAATATCCCAGACATCGAGAAGAACCGGTAAGAAACTCGATCGGGTTTTTCTTTTTTTCTCAACTGTACAAATGTTAATATGACAGGTACAATAATAATAATTTAGTGGATGTACAGAGAGAGAGAGTCACTTCCAGTCATCACTATCATTCACATAATGATCCACCCTATAATAACCTTTTGACAGTAAAGCCCGCTTGACATGGGCCTTAAATTTGTTGTCTGACAAATCAGTAATGTGCTTCGGGATCTTGTTATAGAACCTAACACTATTACCTAAAAACTTTTATTAGTCTTACTAAGTCTAAAACACGGTACGACTAATTTATCTCTATTTCTAGTATTAACATTGTGCTGATCTTTGACAAAATCCAGCTTGTCTAAGTTTTTACGAACATGCATTAAGTTGTCAAAGATGTATTGGGAGGGCGTAGTTAAATTACTAAATTCCTGGAACTTGTTCGTTAGTGATTCGCGGGTTCTCGTATTGTAAATTGCAATGATTGTAAATAGTGTATTACAATTTCGTTCAACTATAAAGGGTTTACCAAGTTTGCCACAGTATAAATTTATACGTATATATATTTATATATTTTATAGAAATCCTAATAAAATTAGTTACGGTAATTTAAATGCTGCTTGGTTGCTTTGTCGGTGTGCATTATCCAAACGGTTCAAAATTGTTGAAAATAAAGTATCACATTATTGTTCTAGCATAAAAGTTCTACAATACGGTTTGTAACAGTATATATGTACATTCTATATAAATCCTGATATAATCGATTTAAGTAATAAAAAACGATTTAATAACAAAATTCTCAACAGCTGTTCGTTATAATTTACTTACCGACTATTAATACACCTTAATTAAGGGTTGCGCGTCACCTGTTTATACGTTGTTCGTAATACGCTAGAAATCTTTACGCAGGGGCCAACTACAACTGTATAAGGTTTCAACTCAGTCGGACGAACTACGCACAAACGCGTGGGACATGAACACACAAATATAAATTTTATATATAAGACTGCTTAGCGCCTACAGAACAGCGTGGTAATATACAGTCTAGATCTTTCTTTTAATTAAGTCCTGCAAACTTACATCAACCTGAATTTTAACAGTATCTATTTGGAAAAAGATAACATAATACGAATGAAATTATAATTTCGTAGCGCACTTAAAATTAGTTCTAATTTAAGCAAATTTTGAATACCTTGGGTTACATTATCGCAATTTTCGTAAAGGTTTCTGATTCTTTTGAAAATAAAAAATAAAACTTAAGCTGTTCGCATATATATTGTCTGAGAACGGTTCAAAAATTTTTGTGTTTACGCATTATTGAGTTTATCAATTTTATTATTACAAACATTCCTAAAAAAATTGTTTTATTAATTCACTTTTTAATATTAGTTTAGATAGTATTAGCATTTTTGTTTATATAGCTAACATACATGCATTGTCCCATGCATACATTGAGCGGTTTGCAATATAGCGACAATTTTTATTTTGTTATACTCATTAGAACTTTAAAACGAATGTACTAATTTGAATAATTGAAAAAGTAATTTACTCCTACGTAAACAGCATAAGGATTCATATGATGATACGGACATAATCACTTTTTGTTCGCGATGCATGTTTTAGTTGACTAATTTGAACAAAAATCGGATATTTTAACATAACTATAATAATTACATATATTATCTCGGGAACTTTTTTGTTTACATTAGTGAAAACGTTCAATATTTATAGTATTTTTTATGTAATACCAATAGTTTTTGCAGCACACGCGAAGTAAGTATATTTTAGGCAATGTTTTATACTTTGTGTAAAACTATCGACATTTGTATGAGGAATAAATTATTTTTCAAATTAAAATGTCACATGATACTGGCTGAAAATGTAGCTTTAAATTGGTGAAAGAATTTTAAAATCGATTCTGTAGTTTTGAGCTTATCCATTACAAACAAAAAATCAAATCTTTCCTTTTCTAACCTTGGAATACGACGAACCTAAAAAAAATCATACATTGGCTAAACATTATGTGTATGGTGGTCACAATGACTACCACGCCGCCATATTACTGCATATACACCGACTGATCTCGGAACACGACAAACCAAAAGAAAATCATAGATGGGGTTTATCACTCTATGTGTATGGTATAGTAAATCATCCCTTATTGTACCACCATGCGGGATGACTTTTCAAAAACGTGAAACACTGTTATTTCTTCCTAAAAGCATAAATATGAATTATCATATCCCTAACTTGAGAAATAGTGGGTTCTTCATTCAAACTTTGATCCCCTATTTGACCTCTTCAAGTTTTATCTTCGCGCCATAAGGTACCCTATATCCTTATCCAAGATCCAATTATCTCTATTCATCAAAATTGGTTTGGTTATGATCAACCAATATACCAGCCTATGCTGACCTTATTTTTATATGATTTATCATATAGATCTGCGGTCAACGTATATTGGAAATTATAAATTTTCCGAAACTGTCCATTTTTTAATTATATGTAATCTTTTATCATCATCATTTTACAAACCTTAATATACAGTTAACTAAATTTTCAGCCAATTGAACTGTACAGTTATTTTATAGCATTTTTATCGAACAAATGTTCGACGTGATTTTTAAAATTGATATAACTTTTTTATTTATGAACTGATTGAAATAATACACACACTAAATGTTAAGTGAACCTTACCACAATATATTAGTGAAAATCGTTTCCGCATTGGTGAAGCAGTTTCTGAGATTAGCGCGCACAAACGTTGGCAAACAGACAAACAGACAAAAATTCTAACAATCATTGTTTTGGATTCTACTGCGTTGATAAAGGCCCCCCATAATAGTTATTCTCATATATCTTCTAAGTACAGACATCGATCAGTTACGTTTTTATTATATGTATAGAATAGATAGGTATGGAGTAATTTATCTCTTTGATAAATTACGAACTGTAAATATTATAAATAACTATCTCTCCATATTAAAATTATTTGATATTAAAATATGTTATAGTTGTATTAAATTGCAGTGCTGTGTAAAAATCGAGAGTCGTATCTTGGTCGTATAAAGAAAATGTTACAGTGTTCCAATAATAGTGTTGGGCACAGTAAAGTTACATCGATATCGATATATTGGCAGGGTTGACCGCCGCGACGCGGTACACACGAGTGGAGACCGCGTCGACCCAGACTTGTTAGATCGTGCGGTGCGTCTTCTATGGCTGGAGAAACTAGACCGCATTTACTCCTACCACACCCGACCAAGGTACGATAATCGATGTTTCCCGAATGCTACCAACAGTATATACATCCCTATTCGATTCCTGCATGTAGTAGCATGTGTTCCTTTGTAGAATGAGCGTAGCTTTTCACTTGGGGCTATCTTCATAACAAGGTAAAGGCATAAGAAGGAAGGAAGGAAGTGCAATAGAATCAATCAATTGGAAAATATATCGTCCGTGTCACATGCAAGTATTTTTAACCATATACTATTTTTTAAGCACGGATACAAAAAGCGAATATTTAATTAAATTGACGTGTTGTGTAAACTAAGGAGTTCAGACCCCCTAAGCCTCATCCTTATTTATATACGTCCGTGCTTTTTGATAATGTATAAGAAACGTATCGTATATTATTACTAATTTTATATTTTATGATAAATTTTGTGATATTTTTTGTAAATACGTTATTAAATTTTATTAATGTTATCTGGTCTCCTTGCTATTATTTAATATGTTAAATATTTTCATAACATTTTTGTTCGGTAAATAATAAGTTGAATCAAACAAATGGCTCTTACGATATGTCTTTTGATTTTTAGAACTTATAGAAGATGTCTTCCGTAGTAATTTCCTTTACTAAACAAAGAACATATAAATATAAACGGAATTGTAATGTCATCTCTTAAAGATGACTATTTCCGTAATATAAGATACTAGCTGTATTCTACGGTTTCACCCGTATTAAAATATAATTCTTAGGTTTTATGATCACTCCATACAAATTTTAAAACTCTCTTGCACTTCTTTAGGGGTTGATTTTCCAAAAATCCGTTCTTAGTTGATGTCAGTCATAATAAATATATATGTATACATATTTAGATTTAGATCACGAAAAAGTTTACTTGGTATTGAGATTATATAGTATATTAATATTAACTTAAAAGTAATGTAATTAAGAAACATTTCTGTAATAAATGATTTATGAAAATAATTATCACTTTTAGGATTAGTAAGATAGACAGTAAAAGCATTAAAAAAAATATGAGCAAATCTGCTCATAATGTTTTGTGTCTTTTAGATAGTGATCTAAAAGAAGTACTATAAACGTGATATTATGTTTATTTAATTTAAAAGAAATTGTAGCGACATCTCTCGCCACAAATGAACGCATCCTATATAGCGATATCTATCTCGCCACATACCGTCGCATCCTACATCGCGATATAGAAATGAACCGAACAATTGAGTATATATACAAGAACCCGACAACAACCGTTGGGCAGCTGTCCGCCAGGCATAACCTCCCTTTTCTATGGCGGATGAGGAACTTTACACTCGTTCCTCGCTTTTGCTAAGCCATATTTATTATTTAGATCCAGTTTCATCGTAAATCGTATAGCTGTAAATACGTACTGACTGACAAATAAGAGCTAGACCAAAGAGCGAGCGGCATTAGTTATAATTAGGATAAAATTATATTTGTCTTTCCATTAACGTTATTGTCAAAGAGAAAGGTCTTGTCCATGTTATGAACAGATAAATTAATGTATTATGAAATCTTACTTTCTGTTATTACTGTCAGCTGTATTATCCGGGCTATATTCTTCACTAACAGCTCTTAATACAATTCTACAAGAATAATAAGGTGTGACATTATTATGCTTTTGTTTTTAATCACTTTAAAATAAAAGTTCGTTGTGACGATTTAATTATAGATGGTATTTAATTGTTCGATGCTGGGAAAGGCAATTGTGTCCGACTCGAAGGAGATCGCCTTAATTACGTTTAGGTCGATCGAGTTTAGGGATCAGCTGATGCAGGAAGCAAAAGGAGTGGTAGAGACTACCTGACTGGTGATAATGGTGATAAACATAGTGGTAAACTTATCTCTTTTCGCTTGTCGCGTTCCAAGATCGCCTAGTGCATATCAAGGTATTGAGATGTTCGCAGGCTTCCGGCACAGCGACGACTGCGGATAGATTTAGATTTCTCGGTGGTCGCCGCCGTTCTTTTTGGATTGTACTATGCTTAGCATCATGGATAGTGACGTCGCTTTAACTGCTATAAAAATAACTGTACAATGTAACTTAGCGGTATTTAGTGATCAATTAACGCAAAACAAGTTCGAGAAATTGTAGTACTATGTACTACAATTTGATGTCAGGTTTGTGAATTTGCATTCTTTTTTTTTTAGGTACTGTGTTCGATGGTAAGCGCAGTACAAGCCAAGAATAACGGCGACCACCGACAAATCTGTAAAATCGGTATTCGGTAATATTCTCTGGTTGATCACGAAACGAAGAAAACCAAAACTGTCATTGTGATGTGTTTATCAACATATGCATTGTGGTCGCGAACCAGTCGGGTACATATATGATTTAAATAGGTAAAGCAAGTCGTAGTAATTTAATTGTTTTTAATAAACCATACAATTTCGTACCTTTATTAGGTAGCACCCTCCAAGCTTGCAACGAAAACAAAATTGCGTAAATTGACATTTGACCTGTTTCTATGACCATTTTAATAAGGCATATTAAAAGTTACGTTTGTTTCGTTTGTTCTCAGGTTCGGTAAGCGTTCCGACGTCTACACAAACTGGGCGAAGGACCTCGAAGTAAGTTTTATATGTTTTGTATTAACTTTTCTTTTGTTGTGTTTATTTTTATTAGTTTTTATTTTGATATTACATTATTTTGCTGACGTGTATAAAAAACCATATTTTTTCATCACGTTAAACTTTGACATTTTAATAAACAGTCACGTCAGTCTAAATAGAAATATAATATGTGCTGCAGCTTATAATATTAGTATTAGGATAACATAAAAATAATTCTTACGTAAAAGATGAAAATTCATTAATTGAAAAAATATTGAGTCCATCTCATAAGTATAAAATTAAGTTGACTTTGTAAACCTTAACTAAGTGATCAAAGGAAATACGTTATATTCATCTCTCGTTATATAATTATCAATCAGATATGTTAATTTTTATTAAACATGATCTAAAGTTAAATTATTATTATCGTTATTATATATTATATTATTCATTTTCTCGTAAGTGAAGGTGTTTTTATTTTTAACCTGAATTAATGTATTTTGATACCATCAAATGGGAGTTAAATAATTGTGGAAATGGACTCAATTAATGACGTAGTGTAGTAGTGTTTTGACGTTCATGAGTGCTTTATTAAGGCCTAACTTGAATAAAGATTACTTTGATTTGATTAATTTTGACATGCCAATATACGTATATAATGCAAATAAGGCTTAAAAATCAATATCAAATTATAATTTTTTCAATTTAGGACCTTAGAATGGAATTATGAAGATCGAAACAAGCACCGGTTCATTTAATATTCCAGTATTTTTTTTAAATTATAGGTTTAGTGTGTTACAATCTCACCTGATGTTATGTGATGATGTTGCCCAAGGTGGGTAACACGCTAAGCGACGTGGGTGGCTCTCAAGTGCAGCTGTCGGACCTGGTTTTATTACGATGTTTTCCTACACCGAAAGCTCGAGCTACTAACGGGGATTCAAAATCACAACGATCGACGCGATGTCCGTACATATTACAATACAACCATTATTGCTTCATCAGCTTTAATGAGACGCATCGAGAAGAAACTGCAAGAAACTCGATTCGAACTCGAAAATTTGTACTGGGCTGTAACAAGAAGTTGTAAGAGTTTGTTTAGGAATAGCTTAAGACAAAGGTCATGAGCAAAGGCTAAGTAATGAGAGAACAAAGATAAATATTTAGGTTTTGTAAATTTCTTGCACGATTGCTTGAAGAATAGGTACATACAATGACGTTTTATAAATAGACGCGTTGTACTCTCACTGAAAGCAATTTGAACACGGTACAAATTTTGTTATCAGTATGTTGAAACAAAAGAGATAGGAAATCACAACGTAAGGTGGAAACGCTGTTGTCAAAAAAGGACAAAAACTTTTCTCGCTCACGCCGGTATCAAGTCGAAAGTGAACTGAAGGTTGCCCACCATTCGAGATTGCATGTAAAGAGCATCAATGGCGTATCTACTTATAAAATATCATTTAATACATACTGGTCAATCTAAAAAGGAAAAATTGTACTTGTGGTAAATACCTATAGGGTTTACTCGAATGATCATTTAATGGAAGCGTGTGAATGTACGAGTAGACTCGAATACCTTCCTACCAATGGACCTAGCGCTTTGTTGCTATCTTTGTTCTTAGAAACTTGTTTGGCGATGTTCTACTAACTAAGTGAAGAAATAATGTTAGTAAAAAAATTACCCTTGTCTCACCTCTACATAGAACTTGTCGAAGGCGAACAAAACTTTTAAATAAGAGTGGTAGGAAGTATATTAACTAAATCTGTTGAATGTAGGGAATTTTGCTACTATTTGCGAAGTTTTCACTTTAGCACGATTAATATCCGACATAAATATTGTAAATGTCCCGACCGTTTGACTTCAAGTTAAATGATTTATAATTTAATGTTAGCCGCCCGTTATAGTTTAAAATGTAATTATATATACATTAAAATAATTTGTTTCAAAGTGACAAATTGGCTATTGTTTAATTTCAGTTATTGGAGAGTGATCTATTAAAGTTGTGTTATTGTGTTTTTAGCCTATTAAGTATATTAACTTTATCTAAGTACAGTTGAAATAAACTTTGATTTCCTATAATTAATTAAAATAATGAAAAATAAAGTGTTAATTGTTTAATACTATTTTAAAATAGTAACACATTTTAAACATTTAAATGTTTATCTTACCTCAGAGAGTATTATGATATTCTTCATTACGTATTAATATTTTTAAATAATTATAATACGAATGACAATAAATATTAACCATGTTTATATATAAGTTTAAGAAACTGCTAAAACTCTTGTTTTTAATGTTTTCATTTTACTACTTAGTTATTTGGCAGTAAATTAATTAATAACATTATCAAACAAGCGTCACTTGTTAGTCATTCCGACGAACTTTGTTTGTTCAAGTAGAGAATATTGTACGAACAGAGACGTAGCCAAGTTAGCTAGTGGGAATCTAGGGCCTCAATATTTAGCTCCCAGTCAAATCAGTTAAAAAATTATAATTCATAGATGCAACCGACATCATATTTAGTGTTACAATAATACAAAATTTCATAAATATTTCATGAAATGATGTCTCAGTAGTAGATAGATAAATAAATAAATGGACAACGCGTCGTGAGTTCGAATCCTTGATATGAGCCTAAGCTTTCAGTGAATGAAAACATCGCGATGAAACTGTAGCTTGGTGGTAGTGCATTTTCTAATGCTTGCCTGGCTAACTTCCTTCCTCAAGTTGAAACTGTGTCACTAAGAATCTATAGGTGAGTTCAGATAGCGGCATTTGAGAGCCAGTCCCCTCGCTAGGCTCAGCGCGTTACCATTTTGGGCCACGTCATCACTTAAAACCACGTGAGATTGTGGGTAAACACTTTAAATATCGTCACATCTTGAGGTGATTGAATAAAATAAGAGGAGATATAATATTAATGTCCAAATATAAATAATTATGAATCTAGAAAGCATCCTCGATCGAAGGTACAAAGACTAATTAACTAACATTTAACAAACTTAACACAGTCAGTTAGACTTTCCATCGTGGATATTACTGTTTCTAGTATCTCACTAACCTACGCTCTTTTAATTTGAAATTAGAATTAAATTAATCATTCAAATATTACATACCTACTTATTCTAATAATTTTAAAACCTCTGATTAAAGTCTACAAGTATAGCTTATTTTTTTCTGTTAAGACCCCCAAAATATATCTGATTAGGATTCTGCACTGAACCTTCTTAAAACCCTGCGAATGTGCCCCTCTTTATGGCCCTTTGAAATGAAATTAAACGAACAGGTTGTTTATTGCTAAACATAATTTATGAATTAAGTATAAACTGTTTAAAGGCCGTAGCTACTACGGCTACGATTTCTTTGGAGTTTTGGCTTTTAATTAAATAAACACCGTCCTAGTTAAAGAGGAAATAGTTTACGCTTAAATGAGGTAAATATATAAATAAAATACTGTTTCAAATTATTGAGGATTTTGTTTTCTATACATATTATATGCATAGATTATCTTTATATGTGGTTGCCGCCGCGCCGAAACCATTCACGTGTTGATAAACCGGTCACTGTGATATTCTTTTGGTTTGTCACGTTTAGCAATGAGCCAGTGTTTATGATATAACCGAGAGGTTTACAAGTTTATTGTTAAAAGGTTTTTTTTAACGTTGTGGTCAGGATCTAACCTGATCTTAAAGTGACGATATGGCTCAAGATGGTAGCACGCTAAGCCTAGTGGAAGACTGGCTCTCAAATGCAGCTGCCGGAACACACCTATTGGTGTTTAGCGGCACATTTTCAACTTGAGGGTGGTAGCTAACCAGGCGGGCATTCGAAAAAGCCCTACCACCATGATGGTTTCATCACGATGTTTATTTATCCATTTGCATCATGTATGTACGTTTGTTCTTAGATGATAAAGTATCTGAATACATGGACCCTGAATAGTGTATGGCAAATTATTATATTTGCTTTTCAAACATATATGTTATACATTTTTATTTATCTAATTTACTAATTATTTATTTATTTATAGATAAAATTTGTTTGTGTCATAGTCATACATTTATTTATATTCGCCATTTATCTCTATAATCATCATGTCAAATATTTATTACATAACTTATTACAATTCATATTATTTATATTAATGTCAAAATTATTCTTCAAAATTGTGCTATGTGGTTATGTCATTCATTCATAAAGTAGAAAGATTTATCCATCAGATGGGTTTTAGATTTTAAATAAAATTTTTAAATTTTTTGGATTTTAAATATATTCGCATTTTGTTCTTCTCTAATATGATTAGGAATTTTATTAAACACTGTAATGGCTCTGTAAAAAGGACATTGATTGACGCGGATTTCGTAAACGCTACCAACTGAGACATCATTGCTTCACATTTACAGGCATGAGTCGCGTGATAGTGGTGATCGTCGATGAATTGCCGATCTGTAAATGGTCACTGTTTTTTTTGGATTGTACTGCGCACAATGATGTCGCGTAGCCGTATCGTAAACTTAAAAAAAAAAAAAACTGATTCAAAATCTATTCTTCCATTTGGGATCTACAATACCACAGACAAATACTTAAGTACAAATGTTAAACTTATAACACATCTGTTTGCTTCGGTGGATAATAAGAACCATATGAATATCACTGTAATAATAAGTACTTACTGCTTTTGATTTGCCTTTTAAATAGGTAATGCTGTTAACTTTATATTTCAAATAAAGGCATACTTCAACGTAGATGCAATAACATCAGCGGAGTTTTCAATATAAAAATAATATTCAGCTTTTGAGGTCGTCACAATAACTCCTGTTTTATATTGTGCGTTTAGAATTATTTCTCAAGTCTCTTTATCACCATACATTTTTATATTGAGTTGGATTTTATTATCGCGATATTAGGTTTAAAGAGATATAGGTGTAGATATTAGATACTCATATAATAATAAATATTTAATATAGCTTTACGTACAGTTTTACTTGATAGAATGTCGTGGTTAACAATGATATTGAAGTTAATAAGTAATTTTATTTCCAGAAGCCGGACGTACCCGCTTGGCTGGGTTATGCGAGAAGATGAGGTGTGCAACAGTCGCGGGATCCACATTAAATAAAAAGTCATAAAATTCAATGTTCGTTGTCACTGTTGCCCTGTTTAAATGTACCGGTATCAAGATTAAACTCACCTTTCAATGTATTATTACTTTCTGCTTAATTAGATCGAATATTTACTTTCTTACAGAATAAATAAAAACTTTTGAACTTTAAAATAGTTTATATTTTGAGTAATAAAATACTTTTTTTAATAATTAAATAGTATAGCTACATAGGTATTTATAATTATAGAATTTTTCTCAAATTATGTTGTTTAATTAGTTTGCTAAAGTTATTTAGATTTATCTCTAGTCATTTTAAATATGTTATCCAGTAAATAGAAATCCGTTATCAAATTTCATCTCTATGTATCATAACTTTCTAATGTTACGAATAAAAGCAATTGATAAAATGTAATACGACAATTGTTGTTTTATTTTCACCTTTATATAGTTAAGCAATAGGCTCTATAATGCTTTTTAAAATATTTCTAGTTAATCGAAATAACCAAAATCAATACATACCTATACAGTATAATATACTAATATATTAAAAGGTTGAAGAGTTTCTTTGTTTGGTTTAACCCGCTAATCTCAGGAACTATTGATTCGAATGGAAAAACTATTTTAGTGTTAGTTAGCCCATTTATCGAGGAAGGCTATAGGCTATATAACATCACGCTATGGCCAATAGAAGGGGAGCATCAATAAAAAATGTTACAAAAACGTCGAAAATTTATTCCTTTTGAGAGCTTCCATTATGTAACGCAGACGAAGTTGCGCGGGTCAGTTAGTACTTTATATTAAGATCAAAAATGTACAGTACAATGTACAGATATAGTCTAAGTGTCATCAAAACAATTCTCAGAAGGGGGCCAAGTGCCTATAGCTTTTTGTTTGTTACATAAATAGAGAAAATTGGTCTAATTTCACAGGTCTAAATGGAAGCGCATGTGTGCCTGTGAAAATTCGTACTTGGACCCTTTACATTTTCAGCAATAGGGTTATTTATATCACATTTCAATAAAAAAAAAACTTAAGTTCCCACTTACCTAAGCGAAATAACGAATCCTGGACAAGTTAGCCAATAATGTAGGTACTATGGGGTCATTAAGCAACTATAATAAAAAGTACACTCGCATTTATGTGTTGTGTTACCTTTATAAAATCAGTACCAAAAAAATGTAAAGCCATTATTAATATTACAGCAATTATACGAGTATTCTTGGGTCCTAACTACTGAGTGATAGACCACGATTTGTGTGTGTGTACCTCTGTGACTTAGACGTAACGCGTTCTAGGATAAACCGGATCGAATCCAGTAATCAAGAGGGGTTGTAGGCAATTAGTCCCAAATGGATGCATGGTGGTCCATTCACATGATTACAAACTCATCACGGTAACCCTGTTTTGGTTTGTCATTTGATTTCAGCCTAATGGAATAGTTTTTTAGATAGTTTAACGGGAAATACAAAAAAAAAGTCATGTGTGCAGTTCACATGCGATAGAAGTATGTAAAGTAAATCATAAAAATATCTTCTTTAAAATCTCGATTTAGTCAGTGACACTCGACCCATCGAACACTCGTACTGTGAATACAACAGTCCGTACAACTCTGGTCGTCACACCGTTAGGCCAATTTGATGACGATTTTAGATGTTTGTGTTTTTCTCTTTTTAGTGTTGCTTTTACGTTTCATTACATTTCAAATCATAACAGTACTAAACAAGTTTTTACTACAGTAATACATTGCGAATTAAGACCGAAGTTCCTTGATATCACGGTTAATAACAATAAAAGATTAGTTAATTATTACAAAAACTCTCATGTGGCTAAATACGACTGGACATTTATAGTTCCCGATGAAAGATGGTTAGGATTGTTATTTTTTCTATACTGATCTTTCGCTTGATCTCAATTACAGCTGATTGATTAGTTGGCTTTTTCCTGAGACTCCTAACAGATTGTTTTTAAGAGCAAGGTACTAGAGCTAAGATAGAAAAACGTTTCTAGACAAATATATCACTTGAATAATAGATTAACTAGAGATAGAGAGAATGTAATTATTGAATTTTTCTTCATTTAAATTATAGAATCGATAATAATAATTTTCGGAAAGCCATTTCATGTGTTATATTATATAACTAGCTGACCCGCGCAATTACGATTACGTCATATAAGAGAGAAAGGGATAGAGAGAGAGAGTAGCTCGTAGGCAACGTATTATAGGTACCGCCCGCCTCCCACATCATTCTGCATAATAAAACTGCACTCGCGGTACTTGATCATTATTTTGCTGCCGAGTTATTTTAAAAACTGTGATACCTCCTGAGATAATCATTTAAATTAATTATTGCAAAGCCCAATCTTGTACAAAATTAAATACTTGTGATGAATAACGTATTTATTTTAATAAGGGTTAACACCATGTATTTAAAAACACAATCGCAAATAATTTATTATTTTTAGAACAAGTTTTATTACCATAAAAAAGGTTATATCGAATAAACCTTAAAAGACAGTTATATGCTATCGCGGATATTTTTTTTAGAAATTTTAGAGAAACAATTCCGTCACACACGATTATTAAGTAACTGAAACCATTCACGCAGCGCATGCAGTGAAATCTCTCAGAAGGAATAAATCTCTCCCGTTTTTGTAACATTTTTCATTGATGCTCCGCTCCTATTGGTCGTAGCGTGATGTTATATAGCCTTATAGCCTTCCACAATAAATTTGATATCCAACACTAAAACATTTTTTTCCATTCAAACCAGTAGCTCCTGAGATAAGCGCGTTCAACCAAACAAACAAACAAACTATTCAGCTTAATAATATTAGTATAGATGATAATTGACAATGTCTTTTTAATTCTTTATAAGTTTAATGTTTGGCTACATTCTCAGTTATTATTAAGTGACGATGTGGTCCAAGATGCTAAAGCCTAATGGAAGGACTGGCTCCCAAGTGCAGCTTCTGGAACACATCTATAGGTGATTGGTAGGTAATTTTCAACTTGAGGGTGGTAGCCCGGTGGACATTAGAAACTCCCTTATCTTACTACGGTTTTATTGCGATGTGTTCATTCGCCGAAAGCTCATGCTCAAGTTGTGAATATCTCATGTTCGTTTAAAAATGTTTTTTTTGTAAATCAAGTATGCTTAGAACGAATTATTTAATTAAATAAAAAAAAACCATTCAAACATTTTAACAAATATGTTAACACTTATTATTATTTTGCAAATTATCAAAACTCGAATTAGACCCTAAGGATTATCTTTCGTAAACAGTTAAAAAAGAGAGTTTGCCAACGCCATCTGACTCTTGTTCTTTAAACTAATTTGGAGCTTTCAGAGCTTTCACTGTGGATGAATAGCAAGTTATTTTAAGATAATTGAGTTGTCTTTGCTGAGAAATTGCAGTGTCTCTATTTGGTTATGTTATCATCATCATCATCGTTATATTAATACGTGAAGAAAAAACTTTGTAGCCCTTTTTAAGCGTATTGCGTGCACGGAAGACTGTGAGATTTGACATGGTTAAAGTTTATATGGAGAAGGAGTGTAGAAAGCTAAAATTTATCTATAATATCTGTTACATTAGTAACTAAAAAATAAAATATATTAATACTGTGAATCCTAAACGGACAAATGCCATTGAACTTAGATCCCCAAAATATTTACATTATCACTCAATGAAAACTGACAGCAAGTGATATAATATTCATTATTTAAGTTCATACTGCAAAATAAATGTCAAACAGAAAATAGTCTATGATTAAAAAGTTGCTGGTCGAATTTCGATCATTGGGCGACCGCCAGTTATTTATTAAACGAGATTTTTTATTCACTATCTGTGCCCAAGGCTCCGCTTTGGAGAAATACAAAACTAGTGTTGATGTAATTTTTTAATTAAAGTTGGACAGTGCTTAAATGTGTTTTTTTGCTTAAGTTTTTATTACTGGTCTCATATAAAATAAAATAGATTATCGTTGTTTAAAGTTTTACACTATTAGTAGCTGGATTATTGCTAAATATATTTGAATTGTTTAAGTAAAATGTTAAAAGACAACGTGCTGGTGATAATTTGTCATCGATCTAATTACGTCTTTTAAATATATTATCTATAAATTAATAAAACTGAAGTGTCTGTCTGTAATTTCAAAATAACAGTTCTTTACTAAATGCATATGAAAGTATTTATACCTCACATTTATCAAAAGTTTTTGCTTGTCTGTCTGTTTGTTTCGGATAATCTCCGAAACAGTTCGAGTGGTTTCAATGGGACTTTCACAGGCAGATAGATAGCCAAGTTTAAGGAGTAACTTGGGCTACTTTTATTTTAGAAAAAGAATTAGGAATCCGCGCAATAAAAAAAAATCTGGTCATTGTGAATCCATTCAGGCGCTTAAATGAAGAGATATATCAAACTAATGTACTACATAATCGTAGATATTAAAATACTTACAAAAAAGATATTGAGATAATATGTAGTCTTCTAAGTATCACCCACAATAAGCATTTGTGTCTTTAAAATAACCGGGAGCGGGGGTCCGATCGACGGCGTTATGTAGTTCACGCGAGCGCAGTCGAGGGCACAGCTAATTATATTAATAATTATTACTAACTTTCTATGCTCACATTACTTAGTAAATGTATTACAAACGTCGTTTACACAACTGAAAATTTTAGAAATGTCGATGTAGATATAAATGAAACTCACAATTGGTTATTACAATAAATTTAATATTTCCTATTAATTTTTCTTTCTCAGTACATCCAATAAATTAATTTTTCTTTCTCAGTGACTAGTAAGTACTCAGTGACTAAATTACATTATAAGCACGAATAATATTAATTCAAATATCAATATAATCTTAATCCATCAAAGATCTATTTATACATTTTCAAAATTGACGAGTACCGTTTGCCACAAGCACCTATATTTATAGTACATTACATAACCTACATTTCATACATCGAGAAATTACTTAAACGACGACATAAATGATTAAAACCTATTTATATATTATTAAAATTTTAGCTATTTTAAATAAAAGGAGGATCGTTTATAGTGAATTCTTTTGAGATATCAAAGAGCCAGTTTAGGTCGAGAACGAGAACACTCTAAAGTATGCAAAGAAAAAGATGAATTTAGAAATTATAAATATTATATCCACAATAATCAAGCTTAATACATTTAAGCTGATAGACATAACAATGCTTAATAAGAAGAAAGTGAAGCCAAGAGTAATAATTGCTGCATGGTTTAAAACTTACGGAATGAAATTTAGGGCTTTGTAGATTGTCTTTAACGTATTTGGTTAAAGGATTCTACATCAAGAAGACTCTACATCTAGAAAGATAATATAATATTACAGTTATACACATAGTCATAAGAAAAAAAAAACTATAAAATAGTTATCTAACTATTTGAGCAGTAATTGGAATTGTAATTCTGTTTTTTTTTTTTTAATTATACTAGATAGAAATTAAACAATACTATAACATAATAATACAATCGTAATTATGTAAAGGGTTATACTGAAATAAGTTGTTTAATGCAATGACAAGGGACAGCCGACAGGTAATGTTTAGGCTAACCTTAAATCCCAAAAACGAACCAAATTTATGGATAAACGATGAACAAATAATAATAATAAGAAACAATAATAAACACTTAAGATTCTTCTTTATCCAATACCAGGTCATTACCACAAATGTTATGATTAAGGTTTAAAAGGGACAATGAGATCTGGTGTAATTCAAATCATATACAGTCAAACCTGGGTAAGTGAGAAAACTCTATAAGTGAGAGTAATAGCCAGTACCCGTCATTTTAAGCTCCCAAAACCTCTATTAGCGAGAAACAGATACCTTTGTAAGAGAGAGTCGTTTTTCCTCATGGACCTCCGTAAGTGAGACTGCTACTTATCTATACCTCAATAAGCGACAGTCGAGCTATATTTATTTATATTATTTAGGAGGAACAAATGACAAAACAAATTAAAAATTTAACATCTGCTATTTTATGACTAATTCTCAACTTTCGTGGAACTTCCTACCATTGTTTTTGTATTGTTTTCTCGTCAATGTTGTACCTATTCTATTTCGTAGAATTAAATAACGTTGTTATTTTATCGAATTCTTTTCGAATGGACACGTGTGCCTTTGTACCGTCCTGTTTGTCGGAACTCGGGTTAGTGAGAAACCTCTATAAGCGAGAATGAGATTGTGCTCCCCTGAACTCTCGCTTATCCAGGTTTGACTGTACTTAAAATAACTATTGAAGAAACTGCTTAAACATTTTGTAAACTGATTAATAACTGTCCAAAATAAACAATAAATGTGTTTGTACCTATCACAGAACTACAATTCCAAATGCAATACTACACATTGACATCTAGACAGACGACTACAGTAGGACACTACGATTACATACATATAGATACAGAAGACGATAGACGGATGGAAATTCTGGGGCATTAGCATTACGTTATATTAATTTTTTTTTAATACTAGTTACTAGAGGATAAACATTACATTAACTTAGTGAAAAATAAGTTCTTTGGCAACATATTTATATACAGTTTAGATTACATCTACAAATTTAGGAAACTCGTTAAAACTAGAAGTTTATCTAATGGGAACAATAATTCTTAAGTTATCCAATAAATTTACCCTTAAGACTAAATCAGCTTTTCTAGCTTTTCTAAGGCCTTTGCCATTCGTTCTAAACAAGCTACTAAAATACAAAAGAGCAAGCTGTTATATTTTTTTTCAATTTACTGTAAAAGCTGATTTGTGGAAACTTGACGACATAATATTATTAATAGAAGAAATCAAACGATACAGCTTACGGGCTTTGAGCAATTAGCAATTACTAATTTTCAGGCATCATTCGTAGTCACAGCGCTTTTCTTAAATTTAATAATTTTAAATTACAATTTAACCATTACTATTTACAGCTCTAACAATACTTAAAATGATAGAAACAGTTAGTGCGTTTATATCCTATAATCAACAATTAAGAGTGCTTTAGATTTTTTTTTTGTATTTCAATATTATGTTTTTAGGGTTTGATGTATTACAAAAATATTTATACTGAATTCTTTAAGTCTTTTACATAATTTATAATATTATCAGACCTTATAATGAATGATTATCGAACTCAACATTTGAAACATTCATTGGTATTGTATGTATTCTGTTATGTAATTTATCATCAGTTGTCGTAGAATCAGTATTTGAACCTTCCTTAAGTAGCTCCCACAAATAACTTTTGTCTAATAAGTCGAATCCCCCTTTGTTTTCTGGGGCAATATCAATATTAGGAATATCAGATAGAGTTTTTGAAGTTTCAGACATTGGCGTTGGTGGTATTTTATGTATTTCTTTGTTTATTGACTTTATTCCTGTTGTTGTATACTTTACAAGTATCATTTTCTTTTTAGTCTTATTGATCATAATTTCAGATGTAGTTTCGTTTTTTGTGCCATTTGTAACATTTTGGTTATTTATTAGAGGTTTTCTAATCTGAGTTATGAACTTAGGTTTCTTTGTTCGGTGATGCATCGACCATATGTTATTATTGGTTATCGTAGCAATGGTGTGAGTAAAAGCTACTGAGTCAGGGAGCCTATCACTAATATAGGAGCTAGTATTTTTTGTTGTATTAACATTGTTTGATAATTCTGAACTATTCATGGGAGGATTCATATTCTTTTTAAAAATTTGTGATTTATTTTTAATTAATGGGATTTCAGGATGTATAAGATCTATTAATGTTTTTGTTTTAACCAATACATCATCAATATTTTTGGTTATATTATTACCGCGTTGGAAACTTGTATTCGATTTTAGGTTCTGTGGTTTTACGAAAAATATTTCATGTTTATCTCCATAAGTAGCTTTAAGGGTTCCCTTTCTACGGGGTAGAGGCTTCTTTTTTATGTCATCCTTTTTAGTTACAGTTTTGGGCAGTAACGTTTTTTGTATTATCAGTTCTTCATTCAATTTTGATTGTATAGGTTCCAAATTGTTACCAATCTCTTGTATTTCTGATTTATTCACGTATGTTACTGTTGGAACTATTATTGGGTCATCAGTGCTCATAGCTCCAATTATACTGTTTATAGTTAATGTAGTACTACTCGGTGTTATACCATTCATTATATTAGTCTCAGAGGTTGTAGATAAATCTGGATCACTATGAACAATACTTGAAGTGATACGGTATTTGGAGATATTATAATTTTCAGAAGTAACTTCAATCGTACTTAACATAGTTGTAGTCTCAAATACTTTTGTTGTAGTAGATGTTAAATAGTTAGTTTCATTACTTTTCCTGAATTCATAATCCCTACTGCAAATACGACCACATTCACAAATATTATCTATGTTAGAAGTGGTTTTGATACTTGCTAGTTCAGTTTTATCAAACCATGTTATAAAATCATCGTCTGTGATTCCTCTAAGCAATGGACTTCCAGGTCTTGCATGGAAAAAAGTTTCAACAGCTAGATCTGGTCGCGTTGATGGATATATCTTAGCAAAAGCCGGTCTCAGACTCGTGATAACAAATTTAGATCTTGCTTCATATGTTACGCAAATAGGACAAGTTGAACTGATCTGTAAATTTATAAAGTTAGTAGTTTTTATTTACTTATACAGGATTTTGTTAAAGGTTCTCGAATTACATAGTACTTACATTGGCGAAAACAAACCATATCGACTCTCCTCTAGATCCGTAATGTAAGTCAGCAAAAGTGGCTCCGTTTAGTACAACGGGGTTTACAGAGTACAGTTCATAACCAGAAAATAATGAAGATTCTAGTCGAAGAATGCCAGATCGTTCTTTGTTCTTCCATCTGAAGAATAAATTATAATAACATTAAGCATTAGAAATGTATTGCTTATAATATACTTATACTATATATATTAATAAAGAAGAGCGTGATAGTATCTTATTATTGCGTAATTAAATAATGCTCGATGTCTGGGTAATCAATAAAATTTCCAACGAATCAAAGCTCCAAATTATAGTAAGATGGTTGATCACAGAGTCACTATTGTCAAAATGTGAATTTAAAAAATTAACAGCATTTATTCATAGTAATAATTGTCTGAACAAATTGAAATAGGGCAAATGAATGATTCCCATTGAAAATAAAAATTATTAATATTACTAAATTTGCCGTACAAGCCTTGCTTGAATCTCATATAAATTATTGACACATAATTATCATACTCGTAACATTCATAACACATATGAACAGTTAATAATTTTATCTTATCATAATTCTTGTACTGGTGTGTCAATTTAAAAATTAAGTAGACATACTTAAAACATGTCTTGATAATCAAAGTGGGAAGGTTTCCCTGAAGATCCTCGATACTACTTCTTTCGGGACGAATTTCTTCAATAATAGCTGCTTGTATATTTAAAAGGGTGTTCTCAGCCTTCGGAGTATACGTTGAATATGCGATGGTGCCCTTAAATGAGATAAATGGTTTATTACAGTTTTTTTTTTAAATTACAAGTTAAAATATCTTTGGATACACTTAACTACTTAAGAAAGTAACATATTAAACAAGATCAATTTACTTACTTGCACCGTCGCACAGCCTGCACCAGTGGCGTAAACAAAGACTTTAGTTGGTAGTCCAGGTAATTGTAAGGGTCTTGGTGGAGTACGGGCTCTAAGTTCCAGTGTATCAGTTAGTTCCATTCCCGCTGTCGCAAGTGATACAGTTAGCGATCTATGCCTGAAATAAAAATAAAATTATAAGAATGAAAAAATATATAAAAGTACCATAGATTTATCTATACATAATTTCATATTAATCAGTATATCTTTGAAGTTAAAGACTTATGTTGAATTACGCTTCGATATCATTTTGTTGGTATACAACACACTCACGTAATATTAAATGCATACAGAAAAAATTGCAACACAGTCATAGTCCATTCTTGTAAACATCCGATTCTAAACTGAAACTAATTAAATTACATCAATTATTCAAAGTAACATTTCTTACCTATCATGAGCCAATGCAGCGTATTGTGCTGCGGCTTTCGTAGCACTATAGGCCAGGCTTGGGTGCCTTTGTAGAGTTGATGCTCTGTAATAAAGAAACCTTGCTGCAGCCTCGCCTTCTGCCAGTGCTCCTCTTGCACAAGCTGCTAATAGTACTCTCACTCCTGCCACATACTGCTCCATAGTTACCGCTTCTGCATTCGAATTCGATAAAATTAAGTCCAACATTAAAAATAAGCTATCGTTGTTTTATTTAATACCTACCTATGGGATGTTTAAATTAAGTAGGAACAGTAGAAACACATAACTAATGGCACGTTTGAATGGGAGTAAAAACATTCTGATGGGACGTCGATACGTGGCAATCAGCCAGTGTCGTATCTGGTCGGTTCTTTCCGACTCAGCGCTCCCCTCTCTACATTTATAAATCTCTCCTCTCTCTATTACACACCCTCACTAATAATATATTATTTTACTAATGTGTGTTAGTGTATTAGCATGGTTTCTTATGTTAACCTTCTTGGCTATTCTTGAATATCAGTGAGTTTATGTGAATTTAACAATACTGTAAATCTAAATTGAAACTTATCATTAAAATAAAAAAAAAAATTGAATAAATAATATTGATAGTTTATTTTATAAATAACTACCAATTTTTTTTTCTACCAATTTATTCATATTTCAATATAAAATTAAGATTAAATTTAGATGTTTCACACCTAACAGTCATCCCAAGATGTCTCATTTTTTTTTGTTAAACGCCTATAAAAAAACAATTAACACTATGACGTATATACGTTAAAATGGTGTTACTATAAATATGCAATCTTGTAAGCTTAGATTATTACCATAAGAAGTAGTTTTGATATTTCTAGAAGTTTCCTCTAAAAGCCAATCGGCAGCATCTTTTCTCGGCGGAGGCCAACCAAATTCCCCTTCTTCAGTAGTTGACGCGTTTTTAAGAATTAACAAAGCATCCGGTACTATTGGGCTCCTGCAATACGAAATGAATAGTTAATATTTAATTTAAAAGTTAAAAAGGACATTCCACTTTAAAGGATCAAAATGAAAATGTGTAATTACTTAGAAAAAAAAAAACTAATTAGTAATAATTTCATATACCTTGCCAACACTAAAGCGAGCACAGTTGCAGCAAGTGCGGCCGGTGAAGTTAAATTAAACACATTCTTCTCTAAATAACTTTGAGATTTCTTAGCTACATCTGCGTCGACCTAAAACACCAATTATTTATAATTGTATTTATTGGGTTATTGAGATTGATTTTAATGTAATCAACATACTTCAATGTTGTTGCTTATGATGTGAATGATATGATTAAAATTTATTTATTTTTAACATTTTCTTAGCTATACCTTACTCTCCACACCAACTTCAAGTAGCGCTGCTAAAGTTTCAGCTGTGACTTCTACAGTTCTCTCCCACGCTATCTCCTTCTGAGTCATATTACCATCTTTATCATAATAATAATATTCGTTTACTTCTTGCTCCGTTTCATTAAGTTTTTTCAATTCAACAGGATAATAATCTACTTCCTTGTCAGCGATCATTGGAGTAAAGGAGCCGTCAGAATTTTGTCGCGATTGTATCCATTTTTTTATATTTTGAAGTAATTCTGGATCGATCGGGTAGTAAGATTGTATTTTGGATAATATCTCTAGAGTTTTAATTGTTGACAAATGGCTACTCATTGCTGGATGATCGCTGAAAGAATTGTCGCTTTTTCGGAACGACAAAAGTATTTGTACCTGAAAAGATAAGATAACCAATATCAGATGCTTAAAGTTTCTTTAAAACTTTATAGCTTCATTAAACTACAGTTCTTCTTACTTGTTCTGGTAGCTTTTTCAATATTTTTTCTCTTTCAGCATCTTCCACTAAATGTGGTATATGTTCTAATGCCAGCAATGGAGCTAAACTCGCTGACGCAGCAGATAGCTGGGAATCCCTCCATACTTCTGTCCACTGGTCATTGGAATCCATCTGTAAGCTATACAGTGGAAGATGCAGACCACCAGAAACTAAAAGAGTTCCACTCGCAGACCCAGGAACTACACCTCGAGGTAAAGCGAGCTCCAAAACTTGAGAAAACCCAGCCTCTTCATTAAAGTTCCAAATTCTGAAATCGTAATTTAATGTTTTTCATTTTTAAACTTTCATATTTTCTTAAGGTATTTTTTTTAATATAGATACAAGCCGGGGCGCTTTAGTAGTAAACCCTACCAATAGTAAGGCCGAGAGAGGTCACGGGTTCGAATCTTGCACATGACTAACTTTTGTGTCAATAACATAATTCTCAATTGTGTCTCTGGACGTTAAATATCTTTGATTTGCTTACTTTGTAAGTAAATGGCCGTATGCGAAATAGTGTCCCCATATTTATTTATCAATATTTTTCTCAAATGCGTTTAAAACAACCATAACATAATCATGAAGAGCTTCTTTAAAAAATACTACTTTATCACAAACTTACATCACACGTAACAAAAGCTCTACGATCAAATCGTACCTTTAACCGAAAAACATGCATGAAAAGATAAATTAATATTGAAGAAGCCAAACACGTATGTCAAGATCGTAGCAAGGGGTATTTATCTGCCTATCTCTTTGGGGAAAAGGCGTGATATATGTATGTTACGCAAATCGTTTATTTGGTAAAATGATATTAAAACTTTTAGTCACTATATTTGTTATTATCTAAAAAATAAGTTATGAGTTTTTTAATAATACCTGAAATCGGCTTCATCACCCCAAAGCGCGCTGAATCCAACATACTTGATCCTCATATCTTGCGGCAAGGGCCATACTAATAACCTGCGTTCAGCCGGGGCAGCCCCCCTTCCAACAGACAGACGTCCTCCTTCCCACCAGACCCACCACGCGCACCAACTCTCTGAGCCAGCACATTCCTCATCACTTTCCGTTTGTTCTGCACTAGCAAGGTGAACGTCGTAACCTGAAATTTGGAATTGTCGAATTTTACAATGATGTATCTACCAAAAAAGCAAGTACAATATATTTTCGTTTATTTTTAATCTAATTGAGTTTTACACTATGTAGTATAGCAAATTTATGGTACTGTCCCTGATGGTAAGCACAGTATACAATTCTAATACAACGGCAACTAACGAGAGATTCTAATCTATCGACAATCACCGCTGTCATGTTGGCCTGCATTCATTTAATTGGATATGCACAGGCTGATCCCGAAACGCGACACGCAAGAGTGAATGACTATGATGGCCTTATCACCATATGCATGGAGGTGGCGACCCAGTCAAGCAAAAAGCCTTCGTACAGCTGAATTCGACACCCCTTTACACCCCACTTATTATTTTGTAAATTTAAGGTCATGCCAGTTCATTAAATTTATTGATTTTATTTCTATTAAATGTTTGTGTTATTTATAATGATCTTCTATTTACAAAATGCTAGCGACCCGCACCAACTTCGCACGGGTGCAATTTACAAAATTAAAAAAGGCAGGTTCGATTGGTTCACATTTTATAGCTATAGTATTCATAGTTCATAGTTACGAAAAGTGCGCTTAGCACACAACACACAATTCATAACCCATAGGCGCGACGCAGTTGGCAGCAGCGTTGCGGAACCGAGTGCCGGCCAACCGTTTCGCTGTGAGTGATTACTTTGGTTCCGCGTAATTTTGAAACCGTGATATCTTCTACGGTATTAAGTAATGATATAATAGGACAATTTTAATCTACAGTAAATGCCCAAGTTAACTAACATATTTATCTGGATAAGGATTAATACTAAATTAAAGAAAATAACTTCGCACATAATCTAATATTTTTAAACATTATGTTGAAGATAAAAATAAATCCTGTGAGTCAACCTTAAGATATAGACTTCCATCACGAACTTTTCAGTAGGATTTTTGAAGAACTACAATTTTTTAGTACATTATTTTGATGTGTTTTGATATCTTAAAATTTAGCCAGCGTAAGCCATGTAAGCGCTTGAAAATAAATTTTTCAATGACTTGATTACAAAACATTGGGCTATCTCTACTATACAAAAACTTAATTGGAATATATTGTATATACCTTCCGTAAAAAATTCTCTTAACGACAGTGAAAATTTGCATGCGGGTGTGTTTTTAGGTGAGCACTAAGGAATAATTTTTGGAAATTTAACCCCTAAGGCGGTGAAAAAGAACATGAAACTTTGTATTAAAATCCGTCATTTTTGAACATTCATTTAAGTATGACGCAAGTGAAGCCGCGGGCAAATCACTAATTATTTATAAATAAGTTTAGTTTAATTTCTAAACAGACAGTAATTTGTTTCTTCGACTTCAAATGGCAACCTATCATGCAAGTAATATACTTACTCCAATTTCCATGTCTTAATAAGTACTTGAAATATTGATTTAGTTTTAAGACTATTTTACTACTAACCATGTTTGCCTTTAGCAATCCATACTCTACTCCTCTCAAAGACGACTCTGTACATATTTTCCGACGGTTCTTTTATAGTGGATAGTGCGACGTGTGCAGCGCCCTGTGCACGAAGTTCTAGAACTAATCCAGCTCGGTTACGAGGCGCCGCTACCCATTGCCACTCCCAGGAGCCACGAGATGAAACAGCTAAATGCTCTGAAAAAATAAATTAGTTAATCGCTACTAACCATTTTCGATTAAACCATTGAATAATTATAGAATAATAGTTCAATATATTATAATTAAATTTTATGTAAAAGTTCATTTATTTCGTGAAATTCTTACAAATCGAGCCACTTCTGCTGCGTAGGAACATTAACTCACTGAGCGTGTTCTACCATCAGTAAGTGTTCTGATGTACTATTCAATCTAACTTCCTACTCTCCTTTCAATAACAAAACCGCACACGCTGGGCTGCGGAGTCACAGTTTTACCGTAACTTCCATCTCGGCACGAACTAAAAAGTTTCCTATGTCTTATGTTTGTCGTACCGTGAAATCTCCCAGCCAATATGTTCCCACCTTAATTTATGTAGGCCGGGATGATAGTGGCGGTCGCCGTTCGGTTTGAATTATACTGTGATTACCATCAGGGAGAGATCTGACAATTTTACGAGCTAAAAAAATGAAAATATCTATAGGTATATAAAAATGATTGAAATAATATGAATAATTAGCTAACTTGTGCGAGAATATTTCGAAACAACTTAACATCTATGTTAGTTTGATTAATATTAATCTATTATGAAATTGTTACCAGAAAAGAAAAATCTGGGAAACATTAAATATACAATATTTTTTATGAATAGTAGGGAGGATAAGCTTTAAAATGATGTTTGAATTATTAATTTTGATATAGGGTCAAAGAAGGTACAGTACTGCAAAAAAAAAAAAACCTTTGAGTAATAATATATAGAGATTAGTATTTTAAAGGTAACACAAAACTTACCATTAGCACAAAAGTATGCGCTCTGTGTATCGCTTCTATGAAGACCCTCAGGCAATACCAGGACGCTTGCGGATCTTATAACGGAACCAACTAGCGTTTCATTGTTGAAAGAAGTATAAGAAATGGAGCAGTTGTCAGCGCTGTATCCAGTTACTTCCACTGAAAATATAAAATATTGGTGGTGCTATATCAATATGAACAAGTATCAATAACGAACCCAGGTTTGCACCAATGTACCAACGAATTTAAATTTGGTAACGCTATCGGCTGATGGTGAAGGAATATATCGTGAGGAAATCCGAATGCTTGATAAATGTTCTTGTAATACAACTCGAAAATATAGAACTGTTGATTTCTGTGTTTGAAATCGCCAATACATCGTGGTTTTGCGTACGTGGCTTTTGCCCAGCATTGGAACACATACAGGCTAATATTATTATATTATTTATTTTTATATTGATAATGAGAATTAAATCGTTTATTGATTATCATGTAATAAGTTTGTGTAATGAGTTTTATAATGGGGTCCGAGTATACAAAGCCTTTTCAAAGAACTCGCGAGTCGACAGGTTGATGTATCTCGTGACCAGAAGGCTGACCAATACCTTGCATTGCATTGCAAAAGGATTTCCATACAACGAAGCAATACTTCCAGTATACTGGATACGTTTCTTCCTACAGGTAAGTTGGATGACATTCATTAATTGTAGTTTTATTTTAATTGAATTAATACTCACGACCCGCCTCAGTTTCACATGGATGCAATTTACAATGTGGTGTATTTTATGTTTAAAAAATCATGATTTAGAATTTACCGGTTTAGTATTGATAGTTCATAACTTCATAGTTACTAAACCTGAGCCTAGCTCGCGTTGCGCAATTCATCATGGGTGCGAAGTGCCGGCCAACCATTTCGCTGCAAGTGGTTTCTTTGGTTGCGCGTAATTTTGAATCCGTGATATCTTCTACGATATACATAATCTGGTATAATGCATAGGACAATTTGAATCTATACCTACTGATTGCCCAAGTTAAATAAAAATTTTATCTGGATAAAAATAAATACTGATTAGGATAAAATAGCTTCGCAAATTATCTAATGTTTTTAATTAATATGTTGAAGATAAAAATGGACACTGTGAGTCAACCTTAGGATATAGACATATGACATCGAGAACATTTGATGTATCTCATATGGTTTAGCCAGATCGAACCAGGTAAACGCCTAGTTTTTTGACGACTTGATTACAAAAAAAAGTTAATTTTCTCTACTTTCCAAATTCTATTTAGAATGTTATGTATCCGAATTTTCCGATTTTTTTTTCTAAATGACTGTGAAAACCGTATAGAAATCTATTGCGTGGTTTAGAAGACTTACTATGTATTCATAATGATATATTATGTATTATTTAATGTAGAGAGTAAGGAATTGAATATAGTTTATTTAAAAAAAAATTCAGAAATACAAATAGAGAAAAAATAAATTTCATATTACAGAAAAAACATGTTAATTCCCATGTTGATTTCATATTCCTAGTAGAGTTTATGAATAATAATAATAATCATAATTATTGGAACCATAAAACATGTTACAACAGAAACAAAAATATATGTTATTAGCTACATTAGTGTATGTAGACGTTGTCTAATAGAAGAGTCTGTGTTCCGTAATATAATGAAAGTGACAACAAAATACATAGAGCTTATACAAATATTCATCCATATGAACAACATTTAGTTTTGTATAAAATTATATAAAATCAAAACGGTAGTATCGAGCAATAATACATATACAAAATCGAGAACATGGAACATACGTACGTACTAGAAGCATCCATTAACATTTTACGTTAGCAATAAAGCATAATAGATTTTATGCCATCAACCTCTCAACTCATAAATCGTTCTCATAATTTCGTGATGACGTAAAATAATTTTATATCTCCAGTTCCATACAACCCCGTTCTCGACGCTGGATTTTTATCTTCGTTCTTTATTGTTATGATTGTACGAGCTGCGTTGCTGTCCAAACGAATTTATGGTAAATTTTTTTTGGCCGCCTAAAACAATACTATTCTGATGACCACAACGTAGAAATCGTAAAATAATTCAAAATCTTGTATCTAATATTTATTTTCTTTTACCTTCTACCCATTTATTACATGATAAATAATTATAACTTAAAAATATTTTGAAATAAATAAAGTTAACCGTATGTAATTATTCAAATGAAATTAATAATAAAACGAGAAAACACAAATCATTATTAGAATGTTTTTGTTTTTTATTCATAAAATAGTATGAGCGTATATTGTATAATGTAGTATAAAATTTGGATTTTGTGCACATGTGAAGTGGATTGCCAATTAATATGGGCTATGAATTCTGAGATGTCATAAAAATTTCCTGGAAAATCCTAACAAGGGAACCACCATTTTGTTAGAATACTAAAATCATCACAGGAAATTTTATAATGTATCACTCGATAATTGCAGTAATGGTTTTCAATAAACAGGATTACTTCCCAATCCAAGAAAAAGAAGAATACTATACCTTTGAAATAAATCAGATAATAACTTGAAATTCCATGTCAATCCGAAAATGTTCTCTTTTTAACCGACTCCAAAAAATACGAAGGTTATGTACTCAATTCTAATGTGTATTTTTTTATGGATGTTCAGCCGTAACTTCTTTGTTTGTGAACCGATTTGGAAAATTCTTTTTTTGTTGGATAGGGGATACCTCATGGGTGGTATCATTAGCATTTGACCTTAATCTTGTACATTAAACAGTTCGGCAAAACGGCCATTTTATTGGTAAACATCTACTATTTCCCTAGTAAACCACTTTTCTTAACAACATATTTATAACCAACTTTAAAATGGAGGCGGTTCTTAATTCAATTCAAATCTACCGCAATGGAAGCCACCTGGAGAGCGCATCAAGATGGCGACTCGATGCGCCGCATAGCTCGTGCAAAAAATTTTGTATATCTGTTTTTCTGTGATAATTTTAAAATAAATGTTTCTAATATTTACAGTCTGTTTACAATTAGAAAAAACTAACATTGTCATGAACATCAGCGCCCTTCGGACAGCCTGGTATTTCTTATATTATGGATGTTCCGCCATAACTTCTTTGTTTATGAATTTAAATTTGGAAAGGGGAAGCTCAAGGTTGGTCCCATTTTAATTTCAATGGTTCAATGGTTCAATCATTGAAGTTGGTTTCCTTTTTGTAAAATTTTTTTTGTATATAGTTAACATCTTTCTCCCATTACTTGGACTCAATCGCATACAAAACGGAATAGACTTTGGAATATTATTCCTTTAACTGAAGTGATATATCTTCTTGTTTTATTGCCTCTACTTGAATATAGGATACTAGGTATGAATCATAACGATAATTTCATATTCTTTTTAAATTAAAAAGATTTATGTTCATGATACATTATGTAGCTATGTTATATAATTAAAATTATAGCAATTTGTTGTCCTAATTGCATTGATTAATGATTGGTTGTTGACTAAGCTTTTGCTTCTTTTGATTCTATAATATATATATAATAGAATAGATTATTATCGTGCAAAAGCATCCGATACAAGACAATCAATTAATCCCCTGAACCAACCAATTCTGCCACAACAATAGTTGAAATTGGAGTTGCAAACGTCTACAAAGTAAAAAGAGAATTAAATAGAAATTCTGACAACATCAAAAACGTGAATTACTAGAAAAAAAATTTCAGATACGTATATTTATTGTTTGATAATAGAAATTGTAATATCACTACGTTCTAATACAGCTCTGAAATCAACGTTCAATTTAAATGTTAATTGAAACTGCACCGTAGAATTGACCAGACAATGAGATTGTCGAGCTAATCGAGTCATTTGTATACAACACGCGAACTTCAATACAACCGCCAAATACATTTAGATGGGCAGTTAGTACGAATGACGAAATTAGAACTAATCCTGATACCATCAACGAGTCTCTAGCAGAGCTTTGTGATTTTACTACTTCTTTTATAAAGTCAAATATGTATAAAATCTGTGAGAATGTTGTAAAAATGAGTGGTTTTATTTCTACAATATTTTTTTAAATAATATCACGGCTTAATATCTGTACTTACTACATTCCAAAAATATCGATGATAACCGAGAAATTGATAATCTATTTTAATCTCTTGGTAGCCTAGATATACCACTGGCTGATAGAAACATGATAAAAAATAAAATTACTATGACCGGTTTATCAACCCGTGTATGATATTCACGAACCAGTCGGGTCAGATTTCTACCATCCCTAAAATTGTTTTAGTTGTTTTTCATAACAAAGACATATTTATTAATTGAAAACGTAAAAGTTTCTTAAATTATACACTTAGGTTAATTTTTCTAAAAAACATACCTTCCTATTAACTTTTCTCTCATAATGTACAACAGTTGCTTAGGTATATTATGTAGATAAAAAGAAAAGTAAAATTCAAACAAATATCTTTACACGTGCTACTGACCTTATTTTAATCAAGTCTTATTTAAATACCTTTAATAATTTTACTTCCAAGCACCGAGATCAAGTTCCGACCTCCAACTTTTACGCAATATCAAAGCTTCCTTTGCTGGAATTATAAGAGCAACCGTAAACTTTGCAAAGACTGGGCGAATTGACGATGAGCTTGTTTACAATGTAAACAAAGAGAGGCGAAATGAAATTTTGTACAAATAAATAAAGATATTCCGTATATTTATGAAAACTTGTATTATGAACGGCAAAAAAAAATAACAATCATAAATATCATATATAATCATATATATATATAAACAATAAGAGAAGTTACGAAAACAAGCAATTAGCATTTTCTCTATTCTATTTCAATGATTTGATAAAAATAATTTCAAATTTTTAAAGTCTATAAAAAAATGTATATAAAATTAAAATAAAAAATCTTTTACTAGATATAATTTAAACTGCTACAAATATAATTAGCAGTTTGATTCATCTAATTTCATTTAAAAAAGAACTTATGCTGTGTTCTACAGCTGCAGGCATCGTTGCCATACTTTTAGTTCTGCAAAGCATCAAAAAATTTAATTTCACACTGCTGTGTTCCAACCTAACGAATATTTTCAGCAAGCACTGGTACAAGAGGCATTTTAACTGAGCCGTCTTGTAATACCATTAGTTCTTTTTTGACAGAAGTATTATAACAAACATGTTTTTACGAGTATTTCAAGCTTTTATTGAACATTATTAATACTTGGATTTATACGGCCGAAGCTTTTTATTCGTTGACAATAAAGTTATGGTATCTTGAACGATTGAACTAGAATTAATTTAAAACATAATAGCTAAACAAATATTTCTACATCAAAAGAAAATTTATGATTAATTCTGGAATCACACTTTTCGAGTTCCAAACAACTCAGTGGATTATCTCACTTGTTAACGCGGAGAAATGTCGCTTGGCTTTAATTTCACAATTATGTAAGGACAGGAGGGGCCGAGGTTAGGAATTCGTCTTTGCGACTTCATTAAAATATTTTGCTCCACAGATTACTTGGATGGGGATTTGGAATAATTTTGACACAGTCGAATATAATGTCGCCTTAATGGAACATACGCGTAAGATTTATAAGAAATATAGTGGACAATTTGAAAGCTAATAATCTAATGAATCCTGTAAAACAATAAATAAGACTTTAAGTAAAATCTTAGGCACATAAAGCTTTAGTGAACGTAAATAAGTATTATCCAACCAATATCATTTACGTATAATGCAACACTGGAAATTCATCGGAAAAATAAATCTTTGGTATTGTGGCGACTTATCACAGTAAATAGTTCTTACTTAAGCCACATTCTATTTTGTTTATGATAGACTGGCTGACTTTCAGGTCTTGAAAAAGATAAAGAAGACGTCTGTCACTGACTGACAGGAAGATATATTATTCTGTAATCGGTTACTAGCTACAAAATAAATACAGTAATAATCCAAACGCTGAGCTGCATTTTTAATTAATAGTATCGGCCAAACGATCCTATAATTGGTGACCCCGACGATTAAAGACGCAACATTTGCCGACGCTTGGAACGTGACGATCCATGTACAAGCGACGCACCGGCCGGCCTGAAGCCAGCTATACTTGCATTACTCGTCTATTACTCGAGAGGGAAAGCACCACCGCGCACACGCCGAGAAATACGGAGAGAAATACTAGCATTTCACATAGTCTTTCAATAATATTTTTATAAAATGGCTGAAGGTGGCGTATCCGACACTGTTGATGATAGGGATAAGCAGAACCTACTTCTAGAGGTGCACCGTGTTTCCATCCGCACCCCTCCGTTCTGCAAAGACCGCCCAGATCTTTGGTTTGTTAGCTTAGAGGCCCAGTTCAACATTAACCGGATTACAGTAGAAACAACAAAATTTAATTATGCAGTATCGTTACTTGACACTAGTTGCACTTGTGAGGTTGAGGACATCATTATTTCACCTCGTCAGACCAACCCTTACACGACTCTAAAAACTGCAATAATTGCTAGATTCTCAGATTCCTATGAAGAGAAAATGCGGCGGCTGCTAGAAAAAGAACAGATTGGTGACAGGAAGCCCTCTACATTTCTCCGCCACCTCAGATTTCTGGCAGGACCTGCATTCCCAGACAAGCTGATGAAATATATCTGATCTAGTCGACTTCCCGGACAGTTGCAGATCATTTTGCCTGCTCAACGCCTGGAGAAACTTAGTGAGCTGGCAGAATTAGCTGATACCCTAATGGACATACAATCCCAGCCGTTTGAGGTAGGTGCTAGTACAATTTCACTTACCCCACCAGCACCGGAACAGAATGCATTCCTCTCGCTTCAAGAACAAGTAACAGAACTCTCCCGTGCTGTTGCTTCTCTTACAGCTACGGGGGGATCATATAGAGAGAAGTCACGCGATCGTAGCAGCAGCAGATCGTGTAGCTGCAACCGTTCACGATCACCACAATCACGGAATCCCGACCTATGTTGGTATCACGAACGGTTTGGTAAGCGAGCACAAAAATGTACACAGCTATGCACGTGGACCAAAAAATCATTCGGGAAACGCGACAAGCGATCGGTAGTTGCAAGTACCCATCGCCCGCTCTCAAGTCGTCGCCTGTTTGTACTGGACCGGTGTACAAAACAAAGATTTTTGATTGGCACTGGTTCTGGTATTTGTTGCTTTCCCCGACGATTTGCCAGAAGCCATTTTATTAGCAGTGGATATGACCTCAGTGCAGCCAATGGTACTTCAATTAAAACTTTTGGCAGTATTTCTCTCAATTTAAATTTAGGATTACGCCGTGATTTTAGATGGAATTTTATAATAGCTGATGTCAGCACACCCATTATCGGATCAGATTTTTTAAGTTTTTACAACCTTTTACCGGACTGTAGGCACGAACGGGTGATCGATGGTACGACCAAGCTGTGGATACCAGCTTCAAGAGCGCACACTTCCCAGGACAGCATTAAAGCAGTCACATGCGGGAACTCACCTTTCGAGCAGGTGCTCGCTGAGTTTCCAGACATCATGCGTCCTCCGGGAATAGACAGAATAGTCAAACACACTACTGTCCACTACATCAATACCACTGATGGTCCACCAGTCAGCTGCCGTCCCCGCCGCCTGGGCCCAGAAAAATTGCATATAGCACAGCAAGAATTTAATGCAATGTTACAATGTGGTACCGCACGACCTTCCAGCAGCTCGTGGTCATCGCCACTGCACCTCGCTCCTAAGAAGGACGCAACATGGCGACCATGCGGTGACTACAGAGCACTTAATGCCCGCACCATACCGGACAGGTACCCAGTCCGACACATAGGGGATTTTTCACAAAACCTGACTGGATCCACCATAGATTTAGTAAAAGCATACCATCAAATACCTATTAATAGCTCTGATATCTGCAAAACAGCCATAATAACACCCTTTGGTTTTTACGAATTTCCTTATATGACCTTCGGTCTCAGAAATGCTGGACAGACCTTTAAAGGTTTATCGATGAAGTGGTGCGTGGACTTGATTTTTGCTTTGCTTACGTAGATGATATTTTGATCCATTCAATTCCAATTTATCCCAGCATATTCAGCACCTCAAAATTATTTTCCAACGCCTTCAACAGTACGGTGTGGTAATAAATCCAGCAAAATGTGTTTTTGGATCAGCTGAAGTCTCGTTTTTGGCAACCTCTAGCTTATTTCAACAGGAAATTGACTGCAAAGCAAGCAGAGTGGCCCACCTACTATGGGGAACTTCTTGCCATTTATGAAAGCGTGCAGCACTTTAGACACATACTGGAGGTCCAACATGTGACTATTTTCATAGACCACAAGCCTATTATTTATGATTTCCAGCAACGGCGAGAAAAACTTCCACCAGCACAACTCAATCAGCTAAGTTTTATAAGTCACTTTTCAACAGACATAGTTCACATCAAAGGGGAGGACAATGTAGTTGCGGATACTATGTCTCGCGTGGAGGCTGTATCTTTAGCAGATGACTTCGCTGCACTCGCGAATGCTCAAGCCGTTGACGAAGAACTCGAAAAGCTTCGTACAAGTTCTTCTCTTAAATTGGAATTGCTTCACATTCCAGGAAAAAACATCCAGGTGACTTGCGATACATCCACGGGCAAGCCTAGACCTTACCTACCCGCATCATTCCGTCGCTCGACGTTTCTGAGACTCCACAACCTCAGTCACCCTAGCGCACGTGCAAGCGCTCGCCTGGTGTCTGACCGCTATGTTTGGCCTTCCATGCGCAAAGACTGCATGGCTTGGGCTCGCTGTTGCATTGCATGCCAACGCTGCAAAGTCTCCCGTCACGGAAGGTCGCCGTTAGGAAACTTCACTGGAAAGTCAGCCCGTTTCCAGCACGTCCACTTGGACATCATAGGCGCACTTCCCCATTCTGGTGGTTATACATACTGTCTGACAGCCGTTGACAGATTTACCAGATGGCCGGAAGTATGGCCAATGTACCGCAGAAGAGGTAGCCGACACATTCGTTTCCGGATGGATCTCGCGATATGGCGTTCCACTTGTCATCACAACAGACCAAGGGCGACAATTCGAATCTGCCCTTTTCGCCCATCTAATGAAGATCTGCGCAACAAAACGTATCCGGACGACAAGCTATCACCCGCAAGCAAATGGAATGGTAGAACGCCTTCACAGGCAATTAAAAGCTGCCCTTATGTGCCATGGGAGTACATGGAGCAAGGCTCTACCGCTAGTGTTGCTTGGCACACACACAGCACTTAAAGAAGACTTACAATGTTCTTCTGCAAAACTTCTGTATGGCGAACCCCTGCGGTTACCAGGAGAGCTCGTCGTACCAGCAACAATCGATCATGACACTCACATCGAGGACTTCGTAGCCAGACTTCGCTCCAAGATGGCTAGCATACGTCCCACCCCAGCATCACGACACGCTCATCCATCATCATTCATCTTCAGACCTGCAGACCGCAAGCCATGCGTTCCTGAGGGACGACACAGTGAGGCGACCATTACAGCCACCCTACACCGGACCTTACAAAATTTTGGCTCGAAACCCCAAAACTGTAACGCTCGAGGTTGCAGGTAAAAAGCACGAGGTCAACGTCGATCGCGTAAAACCAGCTCACCAGGAAGTCAAACAAGATCAACAAGAGTCGACGAAAGCTACTTCCACACCAGCACCTGTCATCGCGTCTCCATCCGCTCCTCTGACTACAAATCGCACGCCATCCAACATTCCGCAACATGACACCGCATCCCCTGCTACACATCCTACAGTCATTACTCGCACTGGTCGCAGAGTTAGGTTCCGTGACATCCTAGATCTATAGACTTCTTCTAAATTGTTATTTTTCTTTCTCTCAGCTGTAATTTTCTCCGTGGGGTGGTGATGTGGCGACTTATCACAGTAAATAGTTCTTACTTCAGCCACATTCTATTTTGTTTATGATAGACTGGCTGACTTTCAGGTCTTGAAAAAGATAAAGAAGACGTCTGTCACTGACTGACAGGAAGATATATTATTCTGTAATCGGTTACTAGCTACAAAATAAATACAGCAATAATCCAAACGCTGAGCTGCATTTTTAATTAATAGTATCGGTCAAACGATCCTATGGTATTACTTATTGTGTTTGAATTTTGGAATCTAAAAGATATAAAAGCAAAAATGGTTTTGCATAAAAATAACTGTAACAAAATAAATGAATTAATAAAATAAAGTAAACGTAATTTAATTTTTATATGCTATGTACACTTTTACTGAAAAAGAATCGTCATGAAAATTAGAAGCAACCAGATGACAGTAATAAATAATATACAAACACTACTAATTAATGTAAAAGTGCATTATAATTTAGATTTCAAAAGGTATTTTTTTAATTTAAAAATCTACATTACCTCTGCGTCATGGTCAGTAGTATGATTTTTTATCGGTTTATAGAAAAGCATTAGACAAAGATCTTACCGGGTTTTAAGTGAATACATCTTATGCTCCAGTCTTAGATGGTGATATACTAGAAAGATATCTAGCTGGCTACTAGATAGTAAATATTCTACAGGTTTAGCGTTTGACCTTAGTCTCACCTGATGTTTATTGACTATGTGACCCGAGATAGTCCCACGCTAAACTTAGAGAGCGGACTGGCTATTAAGTGCAACTGATGGAACATAACTATAGGTGCTTGGCGATAGATTATCCACTTTAGGGTAGTAGCTATAAGGGCGAGCTTTAGATACCACCTACCACCATGCTATGGTTTCATTATGATGGTTTCCTTCACCGATAGCTCAAATTCATTAGTACCTAATTCGAAAACTAAGCCATTATTGCTTAATACTCAGGCAAATTTCATTAAAACTTATGTCCACACAATTGTTGATATTATTGGGAATCTTACTACCATGCTATGGTTTCATCACGATGTTTTCCTTCACTGAAAGGTTAGGCTTATTGCAGGCATTCGAACTCACATCGATCGACATGATATCCGTACACGCTACCATTGACTGAGCAATCATTACTTCGAACGAACGTCTGTTAGAAAAATACTCTAAAATGCTACAGTTACATCACGATGTTTTCTTTCAATGAAAGCTGAGGCTTAAATACTTACCTGTTATATTCTTCCTGCCGGCTGTGTTCACAGCTACCCTCACCACGAGCTGTGTGCCCCCACGTGGTCCGAGTCGTAATCTTTCTGTCACGTAGAGCGCTCCTGTGCTGGCGAAGGCTGCACCAGCACTTAGAGCTAGTAGAGCAGTCACCTGGCATATAAGAAAATGGAAATGTAGTGGCAATAATAAACAAGTTATTGCTCAAGAATAATGCCATGGGATGTCGCGACGATCATCAGAAATTCGATTTAGACAATGATGTTGGAAAGAAATTCTAGCATCTTGAAGTTTACAGTCTATCGCCAAGTTACTTTCGTCTTATTTCGATTGTTATACTTGAGAGCCAGTTAATTTTTTGAGTGTACCGTGTTACTAATATATTTGGAAACATTATCATATAACATCAAATGTTATTGGTAGTCAACACTATAAAAATAATAACATAAATTGTTAATGAAACTTTGAGAAGTTGGAGAAGAGTGATAACATTAATAACACAGTAATTACAATGCATATGATTTATAAAGATGTTAAAATACGTGATACCGATAATGTTGTACAAAATACGCTGAAATTACCAGAACATAATAAAAGAAATTTATATAGGCTACTTGTCTGGATCTGGTATAATATAAAAAAGAGACCTCAAGAAGGTCAAAATTGCCAGAATCGATAACTTATGATTAACTTTGCGTTAAAAGTGAAGAGACTCGACCCCATTTAACGGAATCAGGGAAGGAAAAAGAAGTCAGTGATTACTATGTAAGTTTTATATCTATATAGTAATTTAAATAAATCCTGTCGCATGATAGAAATGTCCACGTTATTCTTAAATGCTTAAAGTTTTAACTATCATTAATAATTACTTAATGACGACTTATGATTTATTAAAATAAATAATTAAAAAAAATCCCTTTACACGAACTTTGACATAAAATTATTTTTTAGTATAGTATAATCTAATGGCTTTAAAAAAAATGACCAGTAAAAAGGGGTTATTAAAGAGTATAACAAAATTTTGTTTTACTCATTCAAGTTTCGACACACTCCCAATAAGTTATACATAAATATATTTAATGCTTATGTGAATCATTAAAATAAATCATTATAATATTTCGGAAATTACTTTTGTCTCTATATATTATTTCTCAAACGTATTTTGGTAGCAACTACATATCTCTCTTAATAATTCAACAAAATTAATGGTTCAAACATTATAATAAAATTATTATAAAGCATATATTTCCCGATATTAACAAAAACAGGGAAATTTAAAATTTATGATTTCTTTAAAAAAATGATTTAAAAACATTGTAATAGTTGTCAATCCTAATGAAAATATTATATTCAACTAAAATTTAGGAGACGCCCTTTATTACCAATATGTTCGAGTGTGGTCTTGACGAGGAATCTGTGGATCACATATTTTTTTATTGTCCCAAACTATCTTGTTTCTTGTATGATCTTCTTCCTTGTAATATTCCTCGTCCTACTAATGTCAATACATTACTTACATTTATAGTTATTACATTTATTATTACAATTTATACACAATTATAGTTACGCTTTTTATTTATTATGTTTAACATATTATTTAGTTTTATATTACCCTTTCAGTTCCCATATCAAGTATTATGTATAAATTTGTGACTGTTTTATGTTGTGTCAATGTATCCTTTTTATGGGTTATTATAACAGGTTATACTATAATACACCGAACATTTGGCAACTAAATTCTCTATATGTCATACTTGACATTGGCAAAATTGCCAACATAGGCAGAAAGCAAAAAAAAGTTCAATTAACATTTAAGGGTGCCATCTATTAACAATATATTTAACTAATATGACAGAGGTTAGACTGTGTAAGCTACATTCTATAATATAAGAAATATTTGTTCAGGTCAGCTAGTTAAATAATATTAATCAATTTAAATTATTATTATCAAGCAGTAAGCCCCAGTTTAATTTATTCTAATTGAAAAGCCTTGTTGTAGTATGTAAGTAGTTACAAGTATCGGCGTAATGGAATTTCGTCAGGTGTCACCTAAAGGATTTATCTCTGAGGTACAAAGTCAATAGTCGCCGACGCGACGCGACGTTTTGTTACGGTAAAGGGTGGCTATGAATTTACTTGGATATGTCAAACTTATTTCTAAAAGAAATCAAATGAAATAAAAAAGTTCTTTATTCAGCTTAGAATCTATGAAGACACTTATGATCCTTAAATAACAACCTTCTATGGGTTTGGAAAATATTTCAGTCATCGAAAAAAGCCGGCAAGAAACCTGATCGGGTAATAATTTTCATTTCTTTTTTTTATCTGCACAAATAATATTTAATAATCATATTAATTAAGCAGATGTACAGAGAAAGATCCATTTGTAGACATTAGTAACATTAATATAGTGATCCACTTTATAACAAAGAAAGACATTTAAATTAATATAATTAACATAAAAATATTCAATAGTGCTTAGGTTCGCAAAACTGTATCCGCTGTACTGGGGATTCCCCACAGCTCCACACGCGTGTATTACGCAGAGTTTTTACATATATTTTTGATAACTCTTATACCAGTATCTTATCATTATAGTATAATAAAGACACTATAGTATCTTATCAATTGAGAAATAACATATACTTCCCTTATACAAAGTTTCATCACAACCTGTTCAAATTTATAAAAAATACTATTTATAACAGTAATATCGAGAGTTTTTATAGCCTATAAACTGTGGTATGCCGTAAGCTTCCCGTGTACAACATTTTGTAAAAACTAGCGGACCCCTAATGATCGAAATTCGATCAGCGACTTTTTAATAGTAAGCTATTTTCTGTTTGACATTTGGAGTATGAACCTAAGCAATGAATATTATAACACTTGCTGTCACCTTTCATTGAGTGACAATGTCAATATTTGGGGGGACTAAGTTCAATGGCAGTGGTCGGATTACTATTCGCAGTATTAATTTTTTTTATTTTATATCTTAGTAACATATATTATAGATAAATTTTAGCTTTTTGCCCTCCTTCTCCATATAAACTTTAACCATGCCAAATCTCATAGTCTTCTGTGCACGCAACACGCTTAAAAAGGCTTCCAAAGTTTTTGCTTCATATATTAATATAATGGTTAGTAAAATTGTTGTTGAGTTAAATCTGGACATACAAACAGACAAAAAAAAAGTTAATTTCATGTACTTAATAAATTTATCTTAAAATATATTACAGTTACTTTGACCATACTTGATAAAATATAAATAGTCACCCTAGAAAATGCCTAGCTTTCTTGAGACACCATCTGTAGTGTTGATTCGTCAGATATTTGTGCCTATAGACGAGGTAGTCGGGGGTCAGAGGGTGGCAATTATGACCGGATAGACCTCACCCCCTACCCCGAATACATTTGCGTAGGACGGTGTTCAAGCTGTATTGCTATAATGTTTTTATTTTGAATAAATATTTACAAAATGCTTACTAGTTATGAATGTATCATTCGGCATAAAAATTAACAAATAGATAAAAGGAATTGATTGTTATAAGAGATTGGATATTGACGATTTGATGGAGCTCATCTAGTACAAAGTTGACGACAACCATCGCTAAATTTTAAAAATGTGGATAAGATTTGCCTCGAGTTTTTGGCGGGATCTTGAAGTGACATGTTGTGGTTTTTGTTTTTAATTTATTTATTTAGGTTTTTGACCTTATATTATGCAACATTGGTGGCGTTTTGCGTGATATAGTTTGGTTTTTGTGCATAAGTGAAGTGGATTATAAATATAAACTATGAGCATGCATTCTGGGATCCCACAAAAACTTCCTAGAAAGTCCTAACAAGGGAACCACCATCTTGTTAGGATACTGAAGTCGTAATAAGACCGGACTAGATTCACTTGATAATGGCAGTAATGGTCTTCATTAAAGAGGACTAGTTGCCAAGTTAGAAAGAAGAAGAAGATTTGCCTCCAAATGAGCGACACGTTTTCTTTAGTTTTATCAAACATTCCAAAAAACAAGATTTTCTACAACTCACAGCGTATTTAAATAAATAAATATGTTATAGTTAGCATAAATTAAGAAATAATAAACATCGTACTAATTTTTTTATTTAAATAAAAACTAGACAAAGCCAGAGCAAAGCACTAGTTTAATATCGCACAAGCTCATAGAGTAGCGCCTACCTACTGTTATTAACAAATATTGAGAAATTTATAGTTATGTATTATTTTAAACGTAGAATGATAAATTAGTGATGTATGGAAATGTACCTACTGGTAAGCTTAGTACAATCTAAAATCAACGGTGACCATCGAAAGATCTTTATTTCATCGGCAATCGTTGCTGGTATTCCGGCCTACATAAATAAAGACTGGTATTTGCATCGGTTGCTCCTGAAACCAGTCGCACATAGCTCACTTGATTCACTATGATGGGATTTTACTTGTTAGTCACGATACAATTAAGCTGAACATTTTTTTTTGTACCCATCATGTCCTCCATCTCTTGTGGCAACTCAAACCTAGGTCCGTTCCCTCGGTGTGGAGCCCTTGAGTCTTGTAGCCACTAGTGCGATACAGGTGACACTGCACTTGCAATCACTAGCTACTCATATACATCATTACACACAATATGTTCATATATACGTTCAAACGACACAGGTACATAGGTTCTGTAAGGGATATTTTTTCTTTATTTACAATAGTTAGTGTAGATTATAATTTCAGATTACTAAATGCATATACACATGTTCCTTCTCCTCCCAGGAGGCAGGAACATGTATATATGTATATGTTATTATAGTTTAGCTCGAATTTTCTACGGTTAGGGAATTAGTCAGATCGCGACCTCATTGCAATAGAGGCAACAGCCCAAGCCGAGGTCCGGCCACTTTAGCATCCTTACGCGCATGTTGCCCATGCTTTTGCGGTTGAGTGACTTAAGCGCTCGCCCCCAAGCCACAGTGAAGCTATAAAAGCCGTCAACGGCTCTAGTTTATAGGGCCCCTAAAGCTAGCAGTCGGTTCAAAAAAAGAATTTTTATGAACCGTTATTGTTTGTTAAGTGGCAATGTGGCCCAAGGTGGTAGCACGCTAAGCTTAGAGGAAGACTGGCCCTAAAATGACGGCTGCCAGAACACACCTATTGATGCTTGGCGATAGATTTTCAACTTGAGGGTGGCAGCTAGCCAGGCTGGCATTAGAAAAAACCACCACGCCATAGTTTCATCACGATGTTTTCTTTCACCGAAAAGCTCAGACTCATTGCAGGGATTCGAAGTCACGTTTATCGACGCTATGTCCAAACACGCTACCGCTGATCCATTATTGCTTCAAAAATTTATCAACTGATTCCCGTATTATAAAGAAATTTTTAGGGACCATGGGTTCCTTCTACATATTTTTCCTTACTATTAGCCAATTAGGTGTGCAAGGCTCATTAAAACCACATTCTCTAGATAATATAGATATTAGACCGCGATAATGAATGACTTCTTTTACTTGAAACCTGGTCTCACGTGGCTCAATGGTTCACTATTCCGCTATAAATATACTTAGAAGAATGGAACGAAATAAAATGTTTATGATTTCTTTTACTCAGAAGAGTTACTGGAGTTGAAAACGTCTGTTTAGCTAAGTCAATTTTTCAGTTCACTGAAGTCGAACTTTCCGAATGATTGGATAAGTAGGTAAACACATTCTGAAAGCACAAGCAAGAAATGTTTGAAAAGAGATTTACTAGAAATATTTTTAAAGAGATACTACGACGACTTATACTCGCCTAGTAAATTAAACTTTTGCTATATTGATCAGTTTTCGTGGTTCTTCACCTTTTAAGTGATACAGAAAATTAAACAACCATTTCAACAAGCATTTCATTACCAAGTAAATCAAAATCATCATTATCTTAATACGTGAAGCAAAAACTTTCTACCCCTTTTTAAGCGTATTGCGTGCACGGAAGACTATGAGATTTGGCATGGTTAATGTTTATATGGAGAAGGAGTGCAGAAAGCTAAAATTTATCTATAATATCTGTTACTAATATATTAGATTAAATTAACTAATACTGCGAGTCCTAACCCGACCACACCATTGAACTTAGATCCTCCAAAATATTGAAATTATCACTCAATGAAAAGTGACAGCAAGTGATATAATATTCATTGTTTAGGTTCAAACTGCAAATGTCACACAGAAACTAATCTATGTTTATAAAGTCGCTGGTCGAATTTCAATTATTGGACGAGCGCTAGTAAGAATTAATTCATTAAAATATCAAATACAGTGCTTTTAGAACTATAAATAAAAGTTAATCGTATAACTTTCACTTGTATAACTTGCATTTTATTAGCAGTAAACTAAATATCAATCCAGAATGTATCGATACTTATAGCATATTATGACTAATATTAGGTCTTTACCTATGAAATTGCCGTTTTGTATGAAAAAATTTAAACGAATTTTTTTCATGTATTTTTTATTTGTATTAATCGAAGTAATCACCCATGCAATCAATGCATCTTTGCCAGCGCAGTGGCAGTTTATTGATGCCCTTCTTAAAGAAATCAGCTGGACGGGAGGCAACAAATTCTTCAAAGGCATTTTGTACTGCCTCTCGGGTATTGAATTTTTTCCCCGCCAAGGAGTTATCCAAATTCTGGAAAAAGTAGTACTCTGTCGCGAGGTCGCGCGTTGTCGTGCAGGAGCAGCGGAGACGAGCGATTGACCAATGCTGGTTGGAGATGTGCCAGCTTCTCCATCATTGTGTTCAGTTCTTCACAGTACACATCTGCGGTAATGCTCACCCCGTTTGGTAAGCTGTGATGAACCACACCGGCGATAGACCACCAAACAGTGACCATCACTTTTCTAGGGGTAAGTTTTCATTTAGGGTATTGTTTAGGTGTTGAACCAGGATCTAACCAACTTTCTGAGCGCTTGCGGTCATCAAACAGAATCCATTTTTCATCGCAGGTAACAATGCGGTTCAAAATTCCTTCATTTGTGTGTCTGTTGAGCAGTGCAAGGCACGTCTCGACACGTACTTCGCGCTGGCGATCATTGAGTTCGTGGGGCACCCATTTGTCAGGCTTTTTTACCTTGCCAATTTGACGCAAATGGACCAATATTGTTTTGACGCTAACGTCGAAAGCTGCTGCTAATTCAGCCGTAGATTGTGTATCATCAGCTTCCACAATCGCCTTTAATTCGTCATTGTGGACCAAAGTCTTCGGACGACCGCGAAGTTCATTTTTCAGGTCGAAATTCCCAGAACGGAAGCGAGCAAACCAATAACAAGTGGTGCGTTGGTTTGTAGTGTTAGCTCCGTAAACGTCATTGATGTTGCGTGCCGCTTGTGCCGCGTTGCTGCCACTACGGTACTCATATTCCATAATTACTCGAATTTTTAACGTATCCATGATGACAAAAAAGATTGAAATGCGATGAAAATGTAACACTAATCAATAAACAAATGGCTATTTTTGGAAAAAGAATTCCATGTTTTTAAAATAAAATTAATTTGAAATTAGAATTCTTAGCCAAACAAAAATTATTTTGTTTTGAAATGGCCAGTACTGCAGAACGGCAATTTCATAGGTAAAGACCTATTATTAAAAATAAATTAATATTTATTTTATACAAAGCAAGTTTAAAGTTTTCTAATTCTAAAACAATATGATAACTAAAACGTGCAGCTAATTTATCTCCTCTTTCAGACATTGAAAACAGGTATCAAAGCATGGCACGGAAAAGTTAAAGAAATTCTAAATAAAAATGAAGTCATAACTGCAGGAACTTGTTTCGACGATAGCAACCAGCTATGTAGGACATCGATTTGTTTGCGATCGCTTCCGCAGGAACCGGATTATACATTCATGATATGATCTCGGCAGTATCGGGCGCGAATCCTGGTAAATGGGGCGATTAGGCAATCTATCTCGGTTAGAGCGCTTCAATCTCGTATCTGCTGTTCGTTGCGTGTCAACGAGCTGCTCGTCTGACATATGGATAGAGCGTTTGACGAATATTTTAATAATATTTTTACATTTATTGTCAACAAGACAATTTTTAGCAAAAAAGAAAACCAATTTCAATGAGTTTGAAGAGTTCCTTTTTGTATCTTCGATGTTAAAGATCAAATGCCAATGATTTTAAAACGAAACCACCTCTGAGGTATCTCCTATCCAACAAAAAAGGAATCATTTAAATCGGTTCATAAACAAAGAAGTTTTAGATAAATATCGATAAAAAAAAAAAACATCCGAATTCAGTAACCTCCGTCTGTATATTTGACTATTTGAATCGACTGTTATATGCTTTTGATAAACATTCATTTTGTTAACTAAATGTAATTCTTACTAATATTATAAATGCGAAAGTAAGTTTGTTTCCTTGTTACTCAATCACGCATAACGGCTTAATTAATTTGGATTAAATTTGGCACACAAATAGCTTATAACCCATATAAGACATAGAATACTTTTATATCAGTAAAAACATATTTTTTTGTTTATTATTACATATTACATTATATTATTATATGTAACATATTATAGATTGATAATTCAATATTAATATACCCATTCATTGTTACCTTTAGTTATCAAAATAAGTCGATAAATTCTTGATAAAAGCAAATAAAACTCGTTTAAAATGGTTAAATATAACAATTTTCATAATAGCATTGCTTGTCAATAAATTTAGAAATATTACTTAGGTATTCCATATCCGCTTGACTATAATTTAAATAGTTATAGTGAGGCTGGAAGTGTTAACATGTTAAGTAAGCATTGAAACGTCGCGCTTATTCTAAGTGCGGTTATGGGAATAATACTCTGTTAGGTATTCGGTAACAGACTTACAATTCATCAAAAATTCACCTCTTTCAAACTAAATAATTAATTATAATATAATATACTCAGATTAGTTTATTTAACCAAAGACAGAGCTTTATGTACTGTTGGTTTTTCATTACATTGCATATTCAATCTTTTGTTTCTTTAAGAGGACTTGAGTTTTGTTTTGCCAACCATTCTACCCGTATGACTGTATATGCTAAAGTATTATTAATTCCAAAGTTATCCAGCAGTGTACCAACTTAAATACAAGTTCTTGCTAATGAAATTTTAATATATTTTGTAAAGGTAGAGAGAGGTATTATATATTACGTAATATTGTAATATTCTTTTGACAAGATAAATAAATTTCAACTCGCAACGAAATATTTAATTACATACGAAATAATATGTTTGTCTTCAACTTTAGAAATCCTACCAAATACTTCTGTGGATTGTTATGATGTGATAACAGTACTTACAATTATATTTAACTGGTACATAATATCTCAATGGATATATACTGCTTAAATGAAGTACTTTCATAAGTTTACTTGGCCTTCTCCTCCTCTATATCTATACATATTATAAAATTAACGTTCCTCCATCTGTTTGTCCATTTATATTCTTTTTAGGATAGAACCAATTATCCGATTTTTAAAAAATTCATAGCTATGTTACCTGGGCAGGTTATAGGTTATATTTTGTTGCATAAAGTAACATAGAAAATAAGTAGTAACGATATAATGGTGAAGAAATTCAGAAAAAGACGTTTTTGGGGGGCTTAAATGGTCTACGCTGAGTAAACCATAGGAGATACAGTAAATGAATATAATACATAATTCTTGATCTTTAAAAGACTTATAAAAATGTTAAGGATATGTATATTTTCTAAGTGGGTGATCCCATTGAACTATTTTTGTCTTTTGAATAGAAGGGACTTTTAGAAAAAAAATATATGAAATTATTATGTAAATCAATAATACATTTTGGTTTTGTTAAATGCAATTTACAAGAATTATACAATTTAATTGGCAAGTGATATTTAGTAAAGGTTTCGAACCTAAATAAATAAAGGTCACGTCAGCAGTCGATAGGATTCTTGCTACAGGGGTCACCTTATTTATTTTGATGTTAGATTATCAAAAAGATTTAAACAAAAAATTAACGAAGTTGTGTTTATTTGATAGGTATTAATTAAATATTCTTCCGATATTAATGGAATCAAAGTTAACTAAAAGGTAGAGAGCGGTAAAGTTTATGAATTAGTATGTTTGTTGGAGGTACTTCTATCGATCCAATTCTAAAAATTATTTCGCTGAGAGAAATTTACGTTCATTCTGATGGCTTTAGTTATAAGCCGTTATTCTGGTCATCTTCGACCACAGCGCCCCCTATCCCGGTTTCTTTCCTGATAACTTTTCCATGATCATAAATAAAACAAAAAAAGAATTACGCATATTAATCCTTTGAATCGTGAGTTCATACAAAAAATCGATAGAGAAAAGGACGTTCAGTCTTTCCAGAGTTTAAATTTTTTCCGGGAAACTTTTCTAATTTTTCTTACTATACAATCTAACTCAGTCTATTACGAGTATTTTAAAATAAGAATTAGCTAAATCGGTGAAGCCGTTCTCAAGTGATGCGCTTTTAGAAAGAACACCATTTAATTTTTATTTATACCGATGAAATATCCCATCAACAATATCAAAAATCGCCATATTTTAGCCTCCTGACCCCTTTCGAGGATGAGTTTGCATAAATCCTTTCTTAATGTTCATCTACACTACATAAGGAACAGCTGTATGTAATTTTATGCTTCTCGATCCAACTGTTTACTTTGTATATAGTATGTTAAGTCAGTCTTAAGTATTTTATTAAATATAAGATAATGAACATACCTTACAGATTAATGCATATGAAGTCGCAAGTGTTTTATTATTTAATATAAGTATATAAAGTTTTTTTTTTATTTCAATAATCTCACCTGATGTTAAAAGACGATTTGACCCCAAATGGTATCACGCTGAGCTTAGCAGGGGGACTTTCTATCAAGTGTAGTTGACGGAACACACCTATAGGTGCTTGGTGATCGATTTTGAACTTTAGGGTGGTAGCTGTACAGGCGGGCTTTAGGTACCACCTACCACCATGCTATGGCTTCATTATAATAATGCTCATGCTCTTTAGTAATTAATTCGAACACTAAGCAATCATTGCTTTAAATACTCAGGCAAATTTAATTACTAAACACTTACGTCCATACAATTGTTGATATTATTAGTAATCTTGACATCCACTTCAACGGTTTCACCAACTTTCAGAGCAGGTGGCAGGGAGAAATCCAGCTGTATAGGCCGAAACACGTTGATGGTGCGAGGAGCGGAGAAGCGTAGCCCGTGGCTGGACAAAGATAGGGCCCAGAGCGACCATCGACCTGCTTCAGAAGGCGCGGTGATTGTAACTTCATCGGTGGACAGCTGACTTCTGTGATAATAACAATAAATGAATATAAAATTAACTTTTCCAATTCAACAAACTACACAATTTTCTAAATTGCTAGTTGCTAAGAGAGGTCAGCCGCAGAGAAAAGTCCTTTGAGCTAAATAACCTTGTGTTATATTCCTTCAGTAAGTAGGGTTTCCACAGCTTCTTGTGATAGGAAGGTTCAAAAACTCCTGGGTCGGCAACGTGCTGGTGGTACTTGTGGTATTACAAGCGTCCATAAGCTACGGTACCCGCTTACCATCACGCGGGCCATATGCTTGTTTACCGCCTTAGTAGTATAATAAAATGTTATTTTAAGTTTTGAAATTAAGAAATTTCATGTTTTCTTACTATTATACATAATACTGGAAATTACGAATTTGGTAGTAACTAATATAACTGATTTTTCTTTAAAATTGGAGTGTTTTATATACTAGCGGTCGCCCAATGATTGAAATTCGACCAGCGACTTTTTAATCATAGACTATTTTCTGTTTGACATTTGCAGTATTTATGAACCTAAACAATGAATATTATATCACTTGCTGTCACTTTTAATTCAGTGACAATGTCAATATTTTGGGGGGTCTAAGTTCAATGGCACTGGTGAGTTTAGGGTTCGCAGTATTAATTAATTAAATTTAATATATTACTAACAGATATTATCGATACATTTTAACTATCTGCACTCCTTCTCCACTGGCCCGACTACAACCGTTGAGCAGCTGCCCGCTAGACATAACACCCGTCTGGTCAGAGGATCCTCCCTTCTCAATGGTTACCCTCACTTCCGTTAAAGTAGTTTAAAGTAGTGACCACGAGTATGAACGTCAGCGCAACTTTCTTCGCAAAAAGCTACGTCATCGTGACGTCATTATCACTTCCTCAAGCTTTCGAGCAGCGAGTCATACAGCCAGCCAGCATCCACGGCTACTACGGGTATCCTGACCACCAGCATGCAGCGGACGCGCGCATTCCTGGTAATCACCCACAGCCTTCTCAGCGACTTTGGCACAGCACACTGCACTTCGGCCGGTCAGCAAGCAGAGACGCACTTCTCTCCTGGTCGACGCAGCAGCCAGCCACTACGCAGCACTGCAATACTCCGACTCACTGGAGCATTCCTGCAGCATCACCCCAACTCACTGGGTCTTCACCCCGACTCACTGGGGCAATCACCGCAGACAGTTCCGAGTTACCGTTAACTATGCGGCATCTGGTTCCGACTCACTGGAACAATCCACTAGCCCGGCAAGCATCACTAGATGTATGGACGACTCAACTTGCTATCAACCTCCGGTCTTGTAGGGGAGTGATGTGGTGACATCTATCGCCACAACTGACGCATCCTACATAGCGACATCAGCGACATCAATCGAGCCACATACGACGCATCTTACATCGCGTTATAGAAACTAACTCAACAATTGAGTATATATATAAGAACCCGACCACAACCGTTGGGCAGCTGCCCGCCAGACATAACACCCGTCTGGTTGGAGGATCCTCCCTTTTCTATGGCGGATGAGGAACTTTACACTCTGTTCCTCACCTCCGCTAAACTCCATATAAACTTCAACCATGCCATATCTCAGTCTTCCGTGCACGCAATACGCTTAAAAAGGGGTACAAAATTTTGCTTCACTATTAATATAATGATAACGATGATGATACTACTGATAATACTCGTTAGTATATTCCTGATATAATTTGTCATATAACTTCATTTAGAAATTACTATATTATATGGAGTATATTATAGGATAATTTTTAACTTAAAATTCTGTTTTCATATTCAGTATCTATAGTTTATAGGAATTAAATATATCAAAGAGAACTCCAGTAAAATTTATGTTTTTAAAAATACAGCTAGTAAATCTTGAAAACTCATTGTGAATATGAAAAATATTGCATTATTGCGAATTCAATAAAACTGAAACTGGTAACTTTCTTTGTTGCAAAGGTATGTTTTTACAAAGATGTAATAATGTATTTTGATAAATATAAACATGTAGACAACTAAATAATACTGATTTCAACTATGTATTCATCACTATCAGTTGCTATTCGAAGCTATTATTGAATATTCGACAACAGTTAAATGTTAAATGATTCCTCGTTACGCCCGAATAATGACACTGATGTGATACAAAAACGTTGTAGTTTTGTCGAATTTATTACACGTTTTGTTACAGGTAGCCGAATTGAATGGAGATAATTAAACTGATTAACGATTATAATATAAAACAAGTGCGTACGAAACTGATTCAATTTGTTATTCTGGTACGTAGTAAATGTCTGCAAAAGTTGTAAGCATGTGTATTTATCAAGCCTGTTTAATAGGATATGTATGTTGGACAAAAAGATGAGGAAAATAAAGTATACGACATCTCGCTCGCACTGCAGATGAATTATATTTTTAACCCCTGACGCAAAAAGAGGAGTGTTATACGTTTAACTTGTGTATATGTGTATTTGTGCATACTAGCTCACAAACGGTTGAACCAATCTTGATCTAGCTATGATTCGAGAAAATTTGTTCAGCCATTTGAAGATTACCAGCTCTTTTATTTTTCATCCATCACAGGTCTGATTGAGTTGAGATTTGGTATTCTGTTACTTCAATGACCTGACCTGACCTGATGCTGCAGCGTGATCTGGAATCCGTAGGATACCTAACTCCTAATCAACTTATGGAAGATATATCGTATTTAGGCTTATTGGAATTGTCTCAATGAAGAGGTTACACAAGTCGGGGGTTTATTGAATTTTCAATTCACCTTGTAATTTTATTTTATATGTTGTTAAGTAGTACTGTCGTCAGGTGGTGATTACCGTTAAGATATGTATCTTATATAACTTTAAATGCACAATAATCCATAATCCTGAGGCCAAATTTAATAATTCAAGAAGTGTATAAAAACACGCGCGCATTTGAATGCAACATTGTATCAAAATTTCAAAGCAATCGGTGAAGAAACTAAGATTCTGCATGAAGGTAGAATAACATTTTTTAAATTAATATCTTCATAAAAAAACATAAAAGGTTCAACCATACGTCAATATACAATTCGTATGCAAGATTGATAAGAGTTCTTATGATTGTACAGTATTGTTACTCTATGTCATACGTTTCGATTTGAAATGTAATATCCCAGGGAGTAAAAGGTTGGCAAAAGTTTCTAAAATAGGCTATATCTATTCCCCCTTAACTGTAAAATATACTTTATAAGAGAAAAAAAAATTAAAATGCCAAAACTTTTGAAAATACAAATTTAAGATCGGCAGCACAAAGAGCATACCTACCAATCTATTTGAAGATAGAAACTTCGTTGCCTTACCCAATATTTATTTAAAATTTTATAATATTTTGAATGTTTTAGCTTTATATCACTGTTCCATAAATTTTTTAAAGAGTTATATAGTTTTGTGACTAAATACATTTCGGAATTGTGTATTTACTTACCACTATCTATCTCTCGACTGTATTTTGTAGCATTTAATTGTCGTTTGCAGTTTGTCATTCTGGGGCATTCGCATAACTTATGTCTTTGGACGATGAGTCAGCGTATTTAAGATTTATATCAGTTTACTTCCTGGCTATATTCACTGCTGGCGCATTGTTACAATGTTGAAATATTTGAAAAGGTTTTGTATTTACGATATAGATATAGCGTTTATTTAGAGTAGTGTATTTTGGCAAAGTGTTTTAAGGTCTGAAGAGGTGAAATTTGTTAGATAGACGAATCCATAATCAATCGTAAGCTTTTATCTATTGTAAATAATTAATACTGTAAAAGGTTATAAAATGGATTTAAAAAAAATGTATACAACTAAAGTGGCAATAATGCATACGGCACGCCTAATAGTAAGTTACCTATGGACGGTTATAATACCATATTATATATCATTAGCGCGCTGCCGAACATGGGCCCCTCTACTCCAAGGAGCTCTGGAATACCTATTCACCACAGGAACACAACACAAGTTTATGCCTGCGACCTTCTGTATGGTGGTGAAGGTATTCCGTAAGTCGGGCTCCTAAGAAGTTTATCTGCGCCCTACTTCTCTTAATTGTTTATCAAAAAAAATTGTCATGAATCTTGAATACATATCTTACCTACCTACACGGTAAACAAAATGATATGTATGTTTGGCGCTGATGACTTTTACAGCTATAGTGGGCTTGGGGGCGAGCGCTTAAGGCACTTAGCCGTGAAAGCGTGGGCAACATGCGCGCAAGGGTGCTAAAGTGGCCAGACCTCAGCATGGGCTGTTGCCGTGATTGCAACTAAGTCACGATCTGAGAAAATGCTTTGATAGATGGTATTGGTACGAATCTAGCGCGAATTAGCTCGAACTATATCAGCTTCGTGCTCACGGCTCCGGACGGGAATCAAACATTGAATACTCACGTATAATTGAAACATTTCCACATCCATAGTCTGTCATGGCTAGCAGGTGGTACAAGGTGGGCGGGGGATTGGGGCGTTGGAGCTGTTCTCTGCCGGTAAAGAACTCCACCGCCGCAGGTACCACCGCCTACGAACAGCGAGACACCGGCCGAGACAAACTCTGGACCTGGTTGCTCTTCATGATCAGCATTTCTACACAAGATATATCAAGGATTATAATAACAAGGGGGATATGAGGCACAATATAATACGTTAAATTCTAACTAGGTTTATTGTACATACGTCAAACACAATCAGTTTTAAGCATTGTACTAGTGAAAAATGTGAAATTTTTAACCACTTGAAAAAATGAGTGGCTTAAAAATTCGAATGTAATTTTTTTTGGATGTTCAGAAATAAATAACTTCTTCGTTTATAAACCGAATTAGATGATTCTTTGTTTCGTTGGAAATGGGACACCTCAAGGGTGGTCCCATTTCAATTTTATAAGCATCGGATCTTCGACTTCGTAGATATATACCAGAAAACTCCTCAAAAATATTGGAATCGGTTAATTAATAAAAATTGCCTTGTTTATATAATTATTTTATTTTACAGAAAATAGATTTATTTTATTAGACTACATAACTACACAATGATTGGTTCTTTGTAATTTTTATTAATAAATATGAGAACATATCAGTTATGCTAATCACACAAAAATCAATTATGTGCGGTTATTAAACCTACAGCCTTTCGGTTCAATAGTATAGCTTACGAACACGCGCCACGAGGCTAGTAAAATTTAGAAGTCTTAGAAGGTTTATTACAAAAACATACAATCAGTCAAAAGATAGATCTTCTGCTAAAAATATTGAAGCACCAGACAAAAAATATGCTTTCCAGAAAAAGGCAGGAAACTAACTAGCACAATGTTTACCGTCAAACGTATATGTCACGTTAATAACGCCGGAATATCTCGTGCGTCACGTATTTATACAGATGAAAAGGCAGCAAATATTTCCAGTGAATTTCCTTCGACAAACCGACCGCGGCTGAAAGATGAATCATGTGACATAATCGTTGGCTCAGCTATAGCTATCAGGAAGCGAATGAAAACATAAGCTATAATATTCTTACAATTCCAGTCACGATTTACTGTACACTTTTTAAAATTAGCTCTGCAAATTGACCACACTGTCAATCCGCTACCGTCAAACCCGGCACTGTTAGCGGCTGGTTTCAATAATCTATCTAACCACTGCTTTTGCTATTGAAGATAGAAAGACTTGTCTGGTGGTGAGCTTTTGTATGAACTAATTATCCGAAGATACGTTATTGAAATGCAAAAGCTTACCAAACATATATATTTCTATCGTCAGTAACATAAACAGTGGTTAGATAGAAACTTGAAAACAGCTGTTAATCCAAACACAACTGTTACCACCGATAGATCGGTAACTAATTCATAGCGGTCCTCGCTGTCATTTCGGCCTGTATATACATATATGTCTCGATATCATAAAAAGGAGGAATACACTGGCCGAGATGGAGGTGACCTTAAAATTGTGGCTCCTAAGCCCAGCGCTTGTGGTTCTATCGTCAATTATTTGACGATAAATCATTATAAGAATACACGTAAATTGTTAATTGTGACGCAATTAAAACTATTTTACTTAATTATATTTTAATCTTTTGAGAAAACTTACAGTTAATTATAAAATTATATTTCATGTTGTGTTTCATGTGTAAGCAGAAATGAAGGCCATTTATATTAAAAGTTTCAGGATATAAATATAATAAAACATACAGTAGACGGAAAATCACAAAATGTTAGTCAAAGCAACAAGAATTTACAAGATATTTCAGTTTCTGCACATTTGTATCGAATAAATCAATGTTCAAAAAACTAATCATTTTTTTTTTAAATAATATTACTTTTGAACTAGATAGAAATTTTGTCTGTACATTGGTTTTAGGAATGGGTTATGAAGTACGTTATGTTTCCTACATATAAAGATTATTTTTTTCAGACTCAGCTTATTTATCAAGGATTCAATTTGTAATAATGATAATTTAATTTTTATCCCCGACATAAAAATAGGTGTTTTGTTTACCTTGTGCATAGGTGTATCTATATGTATGTCTATCTGTTTGTTTGCTACACACACACACACGCACACACAAGGCATCGTAGCTCACACGGCTGAACGGATTTCAATCTCTTTTTTTCGTTTGATAGTGACTTGCTCGAGAGTGTTCTTAGCTATGACTAAAGAAAGATGAAAAAAGAAAGCCGTTTGAAGATTATCAGCTCTTTAATGGCATCTTCTATAGATCGAATGATCAATGATATTAGAAGAACAACTGCAAGATACCTATCTCCTCGCCAACTTGCAGCACTTAAATCGATTTTGGGTTCATTAGAATGGACTCATTGAATAGGTGACTTTTGTGTTTTTTTTTCAATTTACCTACCGTTTATTATACTTTTAATATACTGGTACTTCAATTGATACAACTATAAATAATTGTACCTTTGTTTAAAGAAAAACCGCAGAATTCAAAACGTGAATAAAGTCAAACTGTATTGCTCGCAGATTATTCGCGACTAATTTATGATGTAACGTTTCCATCTAAAATGTCAAGAGCGAAGTCATTCCGCTGGCAATTATGTTTTGTTTACATTCCACTGGAACACGTAATTTAAACCTTTATACTGAAGCTGTTTATTATTTAGCGATAAGTTGCGCTATTATTGGATATAACGAATTATTCAAAATGTGTATTGAAAATAAGGAAGTTACTGATACGTTTTATAAATAAAGTTAATTTGAGCACCTACATATACCATAAGTATAACGTAACATAAAAGTGCTACAGCATTGTAAATCTACTAATATGTAAGCAAAACGTCTGTAATACGCTCTAATGATTTAAATGAATCATTGTATTTAGAAATTTGTTTAACTTTTCAAGTTACCCAGATAGGCTTTTTTACAAGATCAGAGCAAAGGTCAGTCACCAAGATATTTATGATAGTGAGATAAAAGCATATGTTCGGGCAAAGGTGAAGGTAGTAAAAGTAAAACACATGATTTAAATTATAACAAACTACTTACGATTGATGAGGTTCGAAGCGCGTATCAGGTGGAGCCCGAGCTCCTATTAAACACATCGTAGAATCGGGAGGAGCGAGGACTCTAAGTTGCAGAGCAGCTCTAGGATACCACCATCTTCGTTCCTCCACTGCCACCGCAACCTTAAAAAAAAAAAAACAAATATATCCGAGCACGAGAACTGCCGTAAATACAAAATTAGTTAAAGAAAGAAAAAATATATCGGTAAACTATTTATGTATATACCAACCATTTAAGAAGGACATTAAGATCTGTAGTATCCGTGCAAGGTTCCACGTTAGTGGCATTACCGACATACCTTTTTCTGTTGCGAAGAAGAAATACTCACACCGCTGTGTGGGCTTCAAATGATGAGGTTGGTAACACGCGTTAGTTCACAAGGTATTCTAACTTAGTCCTTAGAACTACACCAATTATTGACTAGGCTTAAGATTACGGTCTTTTTAGAGGTTATTATTTTACTTAGGATTATAAGGTAGTCACTCACTAGTCGAAATTCTTGAACGTTATTTGAAGTCCTTCACGTATGTAGTATGATCGAGGGCAATGAAAGTTTTTCTAATATATTTATAACATTATATTACATATAAATTGTAGTTTTCTGGTCTCCCTCTACGTGTAAAGATTAACTATTCTAAACATAACATTCTTCCAGGCACGTAATATACTTAAAAAGGAATACAAAGTTTTCTCTTCACATATTAATATAAATGATACTTTATAGTCACCACTTAATTCATGTCTAAAAAATTATATCATTGTTAATTAATAGCCTGTAGCTAGTATAAAATTTTTAGTGACCAGCTAACTTTAAAACATAAACATTGGAATTATACTTTACCAGGCAAACAGCTGCAACAAGCTACCGAACGATTTCGGCTACAATCGTCGGAATTACAGCGTTCTTAATTGCAGCCTTTAACCTTCAACGGATTGCCTTTCATTAGGGCGTTCGTTGATTAAACGTAACTTTATTGGCCAATGAAATAATGTCACAAATTGCATGGTATTTACAAAAGTTAAAGATAATATACGTAAATGTTTTTACACTTACAACTGAACTAATTAATAAATGTTTTTTTATGTATTATTCTAGGAGTATTATTTATATGAAAAAAAGTTTATGAACATAAAAGAGATAAATAATTTATTAAGCTTTATTTAAAGTAGTTTTCAAACTAAACGTCTGTATCTTGGAGTTCTGTATATAAAATGAATTGAGAATCCGTTTATTTTTTTATTTTTATGCCTATCTTACTTCTTTCTACTGCTATGATCGAGGTCCTGGGTTCGATTGCTAGGTTGAGCTAAGTGTTATTGGGTTTTTGTGCCAGATTAATGGCAATAGGCTCGCCCCCTATTACATGGGACCTAAAAAACGTACTCGGCGAACTATGGGTGTAAATTAGTACATCTCTGCCTAACCCTTTGGGGATAAAGGCGTGATGGTATGCTATGTTACTTCTTTAAAGACCTTTTAAAATATTTATTTTATTTTAAACTAAATAAATTTATTTCTGTCATGTTGGCTTGGAAGCCTCTCAGTGGCTGGATATACACTGGCTAATCCCAAAAAACGACAAACCAAAAGATAGTCACTGTGATGGCTTTATCACTTATGTGCATGGCGATCGCATTCCAGTCGGGTACAACCCGCTTGATCAGTAGATATACACCGACTGATCCCAGATCGCGACACGTCTAACGGCCGTTTTCAATAAGTAGGTTTATAAGAATATAGAAAGATTTATATTTTAGTAAGCTTTTGCATTTCAATAACGTATCTTTGGATAGCTAGTTTATACAAAAGCTTACCAACAGACATATCTTTCTATCTACAGTAGCCAAAACCGTGGTTAGATAGATTATTGAAAACGGGCGTAAGTGTTATACGTGATGCGTGGTGATCGCCATCCATTCGAACCCAAAGACGTGTCCTATAATTATCCAGCTCAACTCATCCTTAATTAGAAGTTCTACGGAGTAGTTCTAAATCTATATTTTGAAGTGAAATTCCTTAGACGGCGATTAGATAATTGGACGCGAATTGAGAATGAAATCTCTAGGACGCGTCATGTTTAGGCACATTTCGTTACATGAGAGAGATGACAGATATAACGTAGAAAGAAGGAGAAATACAATTATATACTGTATATCTCTTCGCATTTTAGACTACCTGCTTCTCTCTTTCTAAGAAAATTAACTGCACGTAATGGACACGCAATTTTCTGATTCTCTAATATAATACGGTGGTTATTTGATAATGTTAATGGATTAAATATTGTATGATAAAATTATGCAAATAAATCGAAACCATAAAAACGATATTAAAATAGAAAGGTAGCTAATTGGCGGGACCATTATGAAATTTGTCGTCGCAAAATGTCGCCCAATAAGCTTAAAGCCGAAACTGTTACGGCTAATTAAAAGTGAGGTTGCTATTAATTTTCTTTTCCGCAGCGATTTATTAATATTTCCTTTGAAGTGACGAAACGAAACTTTCTCGCTGGAATACTGGTATCCTTTGAGAATTATGGTTTATGAAAAGGTGGGTAATTTTTCCGAAGTAAGAGGTAAGATTTCGTAATATTTATTACCCTCAGGATAATAATAAGATAGTTAGGGTAGCACAGAGAAATTTACTTGTGGTATTATGACTGGTAGAATGCTTCCTCTCCTCCCTACAGATATCACAGCCAAATAACCTTGTGTTGTGTTTCTGCGGTGAGTAGAAATTCCAGAGCAGCTTGAGGAAAGAAAAGTTCAAAGAAAGATAGGGCACAGAGAAACTTCTTTGAAAATTTCATTTACTTGAAACAGTCCGACTGACGGAATACCTCCACCTTAGAGATGATTGGAGACAAATAACCTTGTGTTGTGTTTCTGCGGTGAGTAGAGTTTCCAGAACTCCTTGGGGAAGGAAGGATTCAAAGAAAAATAGGAAATAGAGAAATTTCTTTTGAATATTTCTCTCTGCTTAGAGCAGTCCGACTTGTGAAATACCTGCACCATACAGAAGATTGCAACCAAATAATCTTGTGTTGTGTTTCTACCGTGAGTAGAATTTCCAGAGCAGCTTGGGGAAAGGAAGGATCAAAGAAAGGTAGGGCTCAAAGAAACTTCTTTGAAAATTTCTCTCTGCTTGGAGCAGTCCGACTGTTGGAGTACCTACACCCTACAGGAGATCACAGCTAAATAAATTTGTGTTGTGTTCTTGCGGTAAGTAAGGTTTGCAATGCACTAGTGATACCTATGGTATTATAGGCATCCATAGGCAACGGTAGCCGCATACCACCAGGCAGGTCATATGCTTGATTGCCAAGTTAGTTGTATTTTTTTTTAATAATACGTAATAACAATACAAACTTCTAATTCTCCAACAGTTTGGCAACAGCCTTTGAGAGTGCTCAAAGTTAAGTTCAAGTTAAGGTAGTGACCTTAACCACTAACTACCCCAATGTTTTCAATTTCAAATGATATAGAATCTACAGTACCTATCTTACTTTTTCAGTGTACGGTTGTTTTATTTTACTTGAATGTAAGTAGACCATCTTATCAATTATTATTTTAAAAACATTATGAATTATATTATAATATGTAGGCGACTGAAAAGAAGACAATCATGATTTTTTAATAAAAAATATATATACCCTGTGATGTACGTACTTGTGAAATAAAATTCTATGCTTATACATATTATATAGGCAATTGTAGTACATACGTCCCCAAATGAATCGTGATCATCATAAACATGCTAAGTAAACTGTGACTGGTTTCGTTCAGGTGTCATATATCTAGTTAAACAGAATCATCGACAGACAGAGTTTCATCTCTTAGTGGCGGTTATTGTTCTTCGATTATTTCGATAATGCACTCATCGTTAGGTGTATTGCATTAATTATCTTACTGAGTTTGGAAAATATTTCTGGGCCACTTGCTAAGTCAACATTAGAAATATATCTACAGATACTATATAGCCCATATAAAGGATATAGATGATTTTTAAAAATTATCGCTTTGTATATTAAAATCAATTTACTAAAAAAACTTGACTGTACTTGCAAATACGAAAGCTATTTTCGGTATTAAGGTTCGCCATTGAGAATGTTCCTCTTGGATTCAACTCCCTGAATGAAAAAAAAATCTAAATGGAAATTAAATATTCATATGATAAAAAACTATACTTTACGTTGTAAAACATTGTAAACATGTATATTTATGTCTGTCCTAAGCTCGTTTATATGAAGTTTAAAGAAACACACCTCTTTATGAAGAAGCCGTACGTGGAAGCTCGCCACATCACTCACGGGTTCGCCGCTCTCCGTGACGTAGTATACTAGTAAAGAGCTGACTGGTGCCATGTCCGCCTTCACTGGGAACCTGATAGAATATAAACACATTATATTTAATCAACATGCGTATTATCTATACTAATATTATAAAGCTAAAGAGTTTGTTTGTTTGTTTGTTTGGTTGAACACGCTAATCTAAGGAAGTACTGGTCGGAATAGAAAAATGATTTTAAAGTTTCCATTGTGTGCGCTGCGTAAATGATTAAAGTTACGCAACAATTATGTGTGACAGAATTGTTTCTCTTAAAAAGTTCAAAAAAAAAACAGCGATGTAACCGATATAACCTTTTTTATGATAATAATTTTTTTTTCTTAAATAATGGGTTATTTCCGAAGGTGTTTTTATAAACATGGTATTAATCTTTATCGAAATAAATACGTTATTCATCACAAGTATTTAATTTTGAACGAAATTGCCCTGTACGTCATTTGATTTAAATGAATATCTTAGGAGCTATCACAGTTTTAAAATAACTTCGCAGCAAAATAATGAGGTACCACGCGTACATTTTATCGGAATGATGTGGCAGACGGGCGGCATCTATACATTGTATTGTAGGTGCCTACGATAATAATTGTTATTTTTGTCTGCCTACGTCCTACTCTCAATAACCCTCTGTGACACAGACAAAGTTGCGCAGGTCAGCTATAGTGTATATATAAAATACTTGATATACCTACCTAAAATGACTAAAACGCGATTGATAAATTTGGCAAAGACATTACTTTTGTGATATAAGGGCATACTTTGAAAAAAAAAATATTCCAAATCAAAATCAAAAATACTTCATCCAATTCGTGCATAAAAAAGTCACTTATAAAAGGTAAAACCCTTCTATCGGTTCTTTCGAACTTCGAGGCGATTCGGCAAGAAACTCAATTGGGTTTATTAGTTATTTTGTTTATTACGTGCACAATACTTACAAATAATTATAATATTATTTTAAGAGATGTACAGACGGCTAGTCATTTTCAGACATCACTATCATTCACGTAATAATGGTTCAACCCTATAATAAACCTGCCTGACATAGTCCTTAAACCCATTGTCCGGCAAATCGGTAATATGCTTTGGAATCTTATCATAGAACCTAACACTATTACCTAAAAAGCTTTTAGGTAATTTAAATTGTTACGAAAATTTAAATTATGCTTAGTGAAGCAGGCGTGTGATAGGAAAAATATAAAGTGTAATTTGACGTCGGCAATACCCGCCCGCTGATACAAACTACTATTACATATATAATTTACTGATCATATTTAAACGAAGTTACATGGAGACTTCAAGTCATTTAAAATTAAAAATATGTTATGTTATATAGTTAAAATCGGAGAAAAAACCTTTGTGACTTTAATATGGAGAAAATAGAACAGCACAGTACAATTTTGCCGTAAAATAAAAGAAAACACCCACAGACACCGTGTCAGTCGTTAAAAGATTCAAATCGTACAACGAGTCTAACCTTTCACTGATGCAAAAACATCGTGATGAAATCATAGTATGCTGGTAAAGTATATTATAGTTTTCATAGTACGTTACTATGAAAATTCATAGTAAAAAAAATTAAAATTCACTAAAATTCATTTCTCACCAATCAAATTAAAAATAATAATCCACCATATTCCTTATTATATATTCATTAGAAACAGGAGTGTATTACAGTATAAGTCCGACTATATCCGCTGTTAACGTTTTATTAATCAAAAAGTCCAAAACTCACTAGCCCAGAGAGTCACAAATCAGTAGCCAACGTCCAATATTTGTCGTCGTAAATTTTACGCCTCTCGCGTACCGTTAGAGGCTGCCGTTACTTTTCTCTTTTCTCGTAAATCATTAATTTAATTGCAATACATTTTAGATTTCAATTACATTACATTATGTTTATATGGCGAAATAATAAATAAACATAATATTGTACAATATTATGTATATCCTTAGTAAGGTATGAAGTATATGTAGTGTTGAAACTTAACTTGGATAATGAAGGAAAATTTTATTAGCAAAATTATTAGCAGCTTAAAATAACTTGGCTTACAAATTTGTTTTCATTTATTTTCATTACCATAATTGAATTTTACCTAAAAATTCTATTGTTCTTTTATATTTGTGTAATCAGTAATATATTCTTTTCCTTTATTCTTAGATTTCTAGAAATTTTATATCGCTTTGCAGGTTTCATCGCAACAAGCGGTATGCTTCAAATTATTTATACTTTATTATTAAAAATATAGTCATGACTTAATAATATATCACAAGCTGTTTTGTATAAAACTTCTATTTGCTATTTAATAAAATATTCGATGACATTTCATAGAGTCCCGACATTTTAAGAAGCTTGGATGTAAAACAAAAATAAAAAGAAAAACATCATCATCAGCTTCATATCAGCCGAATGATGTCCATTGCTGCAGATAGGCATCCCCCAAAGATCATACTGTGTTGCCCGCATACAGCGGCTTCCCGCAACCTTCACCAGGACGTCGCTCCCTCCACCTTGTGGCGGGTCTGCTTATGCTGCATGTCAAGGTGGTCGCCACTCAAGAACTCTTTAGCTCCATCAACCATCCGCTCTATCAGCTAGGTGCCCCACTCACTTCCACTTAAGTCTAGCTATTCTTAAAGCTATGGAGAGGGCTATGCTCGGAGTTTCTCTATGTGATCGAATTAGAAATGAGGAGGTTCACAGAAGAGCCAAAGTCACCCACAAACGAATACGATAGAAGTTATTTTGAGTTTTTAGTTAAACAGTTGTAATTAATGATTTAAGCATTTAAAAAATACATACAAACACAGATTAATGTTTGTTGTAATTGTTAATCTAAGCATAAAATATTCATTATAAAAAAGTGACCAATTTTATTAATATTAGTCCTTCTAAAAAATCACAAATTTTTATAAATTGAAATTAGGATTTATAAAGAACTAGCAGTTTCCCGTGGCTTCGAATGCATTTATTATGGAATAATTTTTGTCGTCTCGTAATTTTATTTTTACATAAATTTCCATATAGAAAATTTTATAAAAATCAGCGAATTCGTTTTCCAGTTAAAATACAAACAGACAGATAGACAGATTTTTTCATTTAGTACAGACAGAAAAATTACCAAACTTATAATCAAACCAAAATACATAAATTTTGCAAGTAATAATATTCCAAATTAATTTTACATCAAGAAATAAATTTTACAAGTGTATAGGTGCGTGCCTATATGTATAATTCTTATAAGATATTAATACAGATAAAACAGTGCCTTTTTATATATTATTTTATCTTATTTTCCTTGTTTTGTCTGCTGAGTAAAATATTTACGTAGATAAAAAATCCTTACATATTTCTTTAAGCCCGGCTCTTAAAGATTCTATTAGTTGTTTTTGTTTTTCAAGTACATGCGATAAAACTATATCATGTTTTTCATTAGGTAGATTAGTAGTAACATAATTATACTGACATCCAATATTAATAACATCGTAGCTTTAATTAACATAAAATGTAACTATAAAAACAGAAAAAAACTCTATAATTGAGTTTTACATTCTTATTTCTACGACCATTAGATTCATTTTTATTTTTGCTTAAAATTATATCAGTAATAATTTAAAAAAAAATCATTTTATGTACTACAATATCATCGATGATTATCTAATTAATAATCCACAAATATTGAGTCGTAAGATCTGCGTGTTTTATGTAGATACTATATCTAGGCTTGTTGAGGCCCTAGACTACCTTTGTACCAAATTTCATTGCGATTAGTTCAGAGCTTTAGTCGTAAAGACGTAACAAACAGACAGAGTGTGGATTGAGTCGAAAAAGCTTTACAGTGGGGTATCATCCAATTGATTTTTTACCCGATTGCAAAAAAGGAGGGCTATGTTCTTTGAGAGTTTGTATGTATGTCAATTTATTTGGCACGCTCTGTAGCGTAAACGGCTTGATGGATTTTAGCATACGAGGTGTCGTTAGATTTGTCTTATTTGTGGAAGTGACATTGGCTATATAATATTTAAGTATGAGGTCTGGAAATGAAATAAAAATAAAAAACAAAAATAGCAAAAAAACTTTTGTCGATTGTTTTTGTTGGAGTCGAATTTTTTGTTACCTTTTTTAAATAAAATTATTATTAAATTATTGAATTTAGCTTGTTTATACAGCTTTTCTTAAACCCTGTCTAAATAAGTTACGATGTTATTTATATTGGGTATCGATATTTAATACTCATCGTTTAACATAATATGTAAATATTAATGTAGTTTCTTAGATTTTTGTTAAAACACATTTAAAAGCGATAAAAAATAGATTATAATTTCTATATCTGATAATATAGTGTAAACTAAAAATAGTTTGTACGGTAGGTTCTGACTGTTTAATGTATATTACTTATATTAACAAATCTAAATTCTGTCAGTAAAAGTAATATTTTTCAAAATTTTGTGGTAGTTATGTAGGTAGCTATTTAATAGGTAACATTTCTGTCCGTGCCTTTGTCTGACTGGTAACCCAAAAATTGTTTGAATGATTTTAGTGAAGTGCCTATATATTATCATTATTCAAGTAATCCATACTAATATTATAAATGCGAAAGTAACTCTGTCTGTTACGTTTTCACGCCTAAACCGCTAAACCAATTTTGATGAATTTTGGTACAGAGATAGATTGGACCTTGGGAAAGGACATAGGATACTTTTTGTAGCGAAAATAAAACTTTAAGAGTAAAAAATAGGAGATGAAAGTATGTAAGACGGAAATATCAGCTTCCATGAAAACAAGTTTGTTGATTTGAAATGACAGCGTTGTCAACGTAAACAATTCGGTTGATTTGTTGACATTTTTATACTTAATAAGAAATGTATTGTTTTTCTAATAATTAAATGATAGTCAAGTATTCTTTTTAAGATTGGCTGAAGTGTTTTTAAACTGTTTAACTACGTAGTACGACATAATTACTGTTTCATTTTATGGCAAACCACGGCTCGCGGGAGTTTATATATTCTAAGCGATAAACCTATTCTAAATTATCTGTATTCATTGTTATTCCATATGCAGTGAAAATAAAACTTGGGTGAATGTTCGTATGAAGAACCCATTCATATTTATGCTTTTGTTAAGAAAGGAATAAAAGGGGTTTCACGTTTTTCAAAAAACGTTCCTGAGGGCCGGTACAATAAGGTATGATTTGAATTATTTTTGCAGTTTTATTGGAAACATATATCATATAAGAATTGTTAATAACACATTAGAAATTGTACATTAGAATAATAGTATTCAACCGATTTTGATGAAAATTGTACACGGGAAATACACGCCAGTCCTCAATTGATACGGCATATGAATTGTCAACAATATGAGCAAAAATAAAAGGATTTCAATAATTATAGCGTAGTAAGAAATGCGTGCGGAGCCGCGGGCACACCGCTAGTACGCTATAATTTTTTTTTTTTCTAAAAATTGCATTTTTTGCATATGTTGTTCTTAACCGATTTTGATTAATTTCGTTTACAAGGAGTATTTATGGCATTCTGAATCTCATAGGCTATAAAAATATCAATATAATCTCAAAAAATTATAAAATATGAGTAAGTAGTTTCGTCTTCGTCTGCGTGGACTTCAGAATTGGATCTTTACCGGAATAAAAAGTATCCTGTGTGTTAGATTATAAACTATCTGTAAGAAATTTCATCCAAATCCATTCAGCAGTTTTTGCGTGATTGAGTAACAAACATCTAAATTTTCTAAAATAAATTTCTCTTCTTCTTCTTTGTAAACCTACTTTCGCATTAATAATATTATGTTATGATTAGGATATTTTGAACATATTAGTAGAATTTAATATTTTTAACTGTTGTAAAATAAAATAACATGTTTTATCGCAAAATAGATGTATAGCCCTTACCGCATGCCCTTTAATAAAAGATGCATAATTCACAAGATGCGGGAAGTCGACGTGTCCCAGAGGCGTATTCATCACCCGACTTGTCAGCCGGCCTGACGACGAATTATGTCCGCTTTTTATCAGATCAAGCTGGGTAAGTCGTGATTTTGCAATGGTAGAAGTTTTCCACTTTATTTTTGTTTTGCATATCATTTCAAATTTTTTTTCTTTTACGTGGTATTTCTCAATATTGATAGTAAAACTCTATAGGATGTTAACTTAGGATAATGTCCAGTTCGTTAATGATTTTAGGGACAACTAGCTGGACTATATAATGCCGTCGATCGAACATACGTGAGAATAGTGTTACCCCAGCTCTCGGTTATTTCAAAGACAAAAATGCTTATTGTGGGTGTTCCTTAGAAGATAGACATATATATGCTCTTGCTGACTTTTTGTGTGTCTTTTTATGATCTACAATAATGTAGTACTTACATTAATTTGATATACCTACCTATTTCTTGTGGATTACTCAGCCTAGGCCATTTAACCGTCCGCATTAATTCATAATTAACAGTTTATTTTATTTGTTCGGAAACTCTTTTTGTAAAATAAAAGTAGCCTAAGTTACTCCCTATAACATCAGATGTCTGACAGTGTAAGTTCCATCAAAATCGGTCCAACCGTTTCGGAGATTAACCGGAACAAACACAAACCGACAAAATTAAAAAAAAAATGGCGTTTTGTTATGAGTGTCGTATATACTTTCATATGCATTTAGTAAAAAGCAGTTATTTCGATATTACAAACAGACACCTCAGTTTTATTTATTTGTGTAGATAAAAAGTAAACTAATGGTGGAAATTAATTTTAAATCAAAAAATATATTTTACAATTACGTATGTTATACATACATAATACATAGTATTTGATGATCATGGTATGAAACCAGCTTGTAATTGTCCCACTGCTCGGCAAAGGCCAGTTCACGACGTATTGGCAATTTCAAACGCAGAGAAATCAACATTACTATATTTTCTCCACATACAGTATTACTACAAGAAAATTACACAAGCGTTCAGGTTTCGTCACGATGATTTCCTCCACCGTCAGCGGATAGTGTTAACAAATACGCGAATTCCGTAAAATTCGTTGGTACATTTCGGGGTTGGAACCTACGGAATACGATCGATATTCCGCCGCGGGTGTCAACCACTCGACCACCACCGGCTTAAATTGAAATTGTTTCCAAAGGAAATCTATACAAATAATAAAATTGAAGTGTCTGTTTGTAATGTCAAAATAACAGCTTTTTACTAAATACATATGAAAGTATATAGGATACCTAAAACGATAAATCAATTTTTATAATTTTTGTCTGTCTTTCTGTTTGTTCCGGGTAATCTCCGAAGCGGTTGTACCGATTTTGACGAGACTTTCACTGGTAGAAAGCTGATTTTATAGGGAGTAACTTAGGATACTTTTATTTTAGAAAAAGAATTAGGGTTACGCACAAATAAAAAAAAACTGGTCATGTGAACCAATTCAGTTCAAAATATAAGAGATATTATAGGAAATTAATGTACTAAATAATTGTAGACATTAAAAAAGTCTATAAAAAGTCAGTGAGAGTATAACTGTATATTCTAAGGAACACCCACAATAAGTATTTTGTCTTTAAAATAGCCGGGAGCGGGGACCATGATTTACGCAGGCATTCTGTAGTCCACGTGAGCAAAACCGTGGGCACAGCTAGTTATTTTAATAAATCTCTATCCCAACAAAAAGGTGCTGCTAAAAGAAGTCTCGATTGAGATATGAGATTTGTCTATAAAAAGTAGTGAAATCTCATAAACATCCAAGTCTATAGGAGCTAAAAAATACTGACCTATCTTTTACTCATTACATTCCATTGTTTAGAATTCACTGTGCCTAATAATAAGTCGTTGACCGTTGTTTTAATGTTTTCATTATTTATTTATTTTAATAAACAATTTTGTTGTAACAAAAAAATAATGCAAATTGTTAAAACAAAACAGGGAAATGTTCAATCAATTAAGTGCACTGTACAGTAACAACTCAACAATCAATGTTACGTAGGCATCCAATATTTCGCATCGAATTTCGAAACAATTTGTGATCCTGTCGACAAACGAGATACCCTCAGGGCCAATTTGAATATGTTCTCTTTAATTTTTATAAACTTCTACAATTCGATGTTCATTCATTGAAACTTTAAAACACGAATAAATAAATTAATTGTTAATTAATATATCATTATATTATATTAATACGTGAAGCAAAAACTTTATACCCCTTTTTAAGCATATTACGTGCACGGAAGACTGAGATTTAGCATGGTTAAAGTTTATATGGAGAAGGAGTGCAGAAAGCTAAAATTTATCCTATAATATCTGTTAGTAATATATTAAATAAAATAAATTAATACTGTGAATCCTAACGCGACCAGTGCCATTGAACTTAGACCCCCCAAAATATTGACATTGTCACTCAATGAAAAGTGACAGCAAGTGATATAATATTCATTGTTTATATTCATACTGCAAATGTCAAATAGAAAATAGCCTATGATTAAAAAGTCGCTGCTCGAATTTCGATCATTGGGCGACCGCTAGTAATAATAATAATATATAATTAATAGTAAAATAAATAGTATTCAGAATATTATAAAGATAAATAATAGTATGTAGGTTTTAAAAATCATCTGAGGGCTCAGTGGTAGCGTGTACCTACTTTTAAAACGTCACTGTAAGTTCGAATCCCTACAACGGGCCTGAGATTTCGGTGAAAAAAAAAACATCGTGATGAAACCATAGCATGGTGGTAGTATTTTTTCTAATGTCCGCCTGGCTAGCTACCACCAAAATATGTCGCCAAACACCAAAAGAATTTTGAAGAAACTAAAGCTTTATTATTAAGAACTAAAAATAATTTTGTTTTAATTTCATTTGACAAGCAAAACAGAATATAAGTTGATATAATTTACGTTCATTACGTTGTACAAGCAGCTTAAAACATTTTAAGTTCAAATAATTATAAAAATTTCTTTTGAGAATCTTTTTAACTTGTGATTAGGTAATGTAGGATGAATTAAATAATAATTTACCTTGTGTGAATTTCAGTTGGATGCATTTTATTGAATATTAGAATGCTTCCATACTAAATTTACACTATTAAAAAGTCAAGCCAGTCTGTCTGTTTGTTACCCTTTTACAACTAAGCCTCTAAAGTGATCGGAATGTAATTTGGCATAGGGGTAGCTCGGGACCTCGAGAAGCACATAGTACGATAAACACGCAGACAAAGTAGGGGAATAAAGCTAGTTGACAATATTTGTTTTAAATCTCTTAGTTTTATTGAAAGTAATTTAATCTTAGTTTATACCTTTACCTGCAATTTCAATTTTTTTTTAATCAGTAGTTTCTGTTTAAGAAAAGTTGAAATGTATATTTATTTGAAATATTGTCATAATTGCTAGAGACTTTATGAAAAAACCAATATTATGCATATAAACTCAGAGCTGAAATTAAATTACTGTACAACAGTAGGGTACCTACTAGAGATTTTATCAAAACAATGAATAACAAATTAGAATACAAGGAAACCAAACGTATTTGTGAATAAAAATAAATAATATAAATAGGATATCGTAACAATTCCTTCGAGGCCTTGCGCGGGCTCGTTCATCAAAACCGCCATAATCTTGTTTCCGTGCGGACGCGGACACATTGAGCGATATTTTTTATTCATTCGTTCGTTCGTTTTTCTTTTATTTTACAACAATTGTAGGCTACAATTGCGAGCTAGCTAACCCGTGCGAAAATTTCCTACATAATAGAATGTAAACAATCTAAGTAACATAATAAATGGCATTCGTAATAAAAAGGTTACTACAAAAATATATCAATTAAGAAAAGCATTAATTTTAAAAGATTTCTCTCAATATCGAGAAACATGAGCTTTAAAATGATGTTTAATTATTAATTTTGATAAAGATTTAATGAAGATATGGAGTATCTACAAAAATTTCCTTATCGACTTTTACTAAGTGAGGATTTTAACCTTCGAAGACTTGGAACTTATGTAGGTATTTAAGATTCAATTTCCAAAAGCTATATATATATATATCCTATGTTCTCATTATACTAAGACCATAAGTTGATTTAACTAAACGTTTCATAACACGCAATCTTAATCATGAACATTATTTGTTGTAATATTTTTAAATTGACTTTCCTCTTTTCTGTCTCTCTCGTCTCTTCTGAAAACTTAATTATTTTTTCCAGTATACTTTCTATTCCAAATATCTTTAGTCCTTTAAGAAATTATAAATCGGTCAACGTTTGAATTAGCTTCTCTAAAATGCATATGAATCCCTTTTACGTCAGGCAATATTGAATGAGGATTCTATTTGGATGTACATATAAATGTACACATTTATTAAGTTGTTTCTCTTTCTAATCTGTTTAAAGTACAACATGCGAAATTTATTCTTAACCAACTAAAAGGTTTTATTAGATTTACAGTGTGCTTTCCTTCTTTTTACATGGTAGGCTATATCTTTATTCTCTCATGTAACGAAATGTGCCTAAACGGGACGCGTCCTTGAAATTTGACGCTCAATTCACGTCCAATTATCGAATATCTGCCTAAGAAGTATCACTTCAAATATCTATTATTATTATTATTAAAAAGATTTGTAAATATCTCACTGCAGTTCTACAATCTCAACTACCTCATTAGCCTAGTGGTCGTAAGCGCAATTGCTATGCTCGAGGTCTTGGGTTCGATTCCCAGGTCGAGTAAAGTGTCATTGGGTTTTTCTATGAAATTCTCAGTAGCAGCTCGCAGTTTGGTTTTGTGCCCTATTAATGGCAATAGGCTCGCCTCCTATTACATGGGAACTAAAAGCATACCCGGCGAACTATGGGTGTACATTAGTACACCTCTGCCTAACCCATCAGGGATACAAGCGTGATGGTATGCTATGTTATGATGTAAATGTCGCGAACCGGTAAACAATTTATAAAGATCGTAATAACGCCTCTCATAGAATTATCCCTCGGTTTAGCATGGAATTGATGATTTTCTCTTAATTACCCAAAGTTTATTTATTAGCTACCTCTTTTATATATAAATTGGCCGCCTAATGGATTTTTCAGTCTAATTATCGCGAAGGAATTAAATGTTAATGTATTCATTATTTTCCCCCACGACTGGTTTTGAACTGTTTAATGGTAATTGCTGTTTGTTTGCTGCTTAGAAGACTGCGGATTATAGACTGATTTATAAAGATCGTTTAAAGTTAAAATGACTGCATTGAATATTTAGAAAAACGCCCATAAACAATATTATATTTAATTTTCTGATTTGTGTGAACATTTGTTTGTTTTTACCATACCGAAGTGTATTTATATTGCTAACCTCGATGAATACTTACGTGTAGTTAAACCGGCAGAGATCGGAGTCGTTTCCAGGCATCGGAGCTGGGACAGCAGCCCAGTGAACAGCTCGACCGCCGCTCGTAACTGCTGCCAGCAGCCGTTGACGACAACCGCAAGATGACCATACACTAGCGCTTGCTATGCCGCCCGCCTGTACAACAATATAATTTAACAACACTTTGCAATACACGAGGCGTTTCAACTCAGCCATTAGAAGTAACAACATATTAAGACTCAGAACTTCGGATTTTTTGGGGTTGAGGATTAGGTGAGTCCTTTTTAAAAATAAATTTTATAGTTTTTTTTTAAATACCACGATGGTGACAAAAAATCATGTGGTCCGCCTGATTGTAAGTGGTTTCCGTAGTCTACAGATGCTTGCATCACCTAAAGCATCACATGTGCGTGACTGACCCTTTAAAAATCTATTCACTCCCTTTTTAAAGAACTCCATACTGTAGACCCCTGGAAAAACTTTACCAGAGAGCTGATTCCACAACCAAAGCGTTCGCGGAAAGAAACTCTTTTAAAACCGAATAGTCAGCAATAATTTCGGTTCTAAGGTTTGAGGATGAACTTTCTGCCAATGGCGAGCGATGCGATGGTGGAAAGTAACTGTTGGCATCATGTCAAATATTATCTTAGAACCCATCCCATTAAACAAACAGTAAAACATGTACAATGTACATGAGAACATCAGACTTAAAGGTTCGATACTGCTTGTGAGCTTGAGATTGTCAACAATTCTCACAGCTCGTCTTTGAGTCGAGTCAAATAATCCAAGCTGGTATCCAGATGCTCCTGCCCAAAGGTGACAGCGGTATTCCACATGGGCTCGTTCTTGCGCTTTGCCTTGGGATAAATTACCACTTCACTCTGTTCAGTAAGCAGAGCTTTTTGGACGCCAGCTTAACCTTATATTCTAAGTGACTTCGGAACTGAATGTTACTGGAGATGTCGACAACTAGAAGTCATGACTTTTCGAGATGGTGAGGGGTATTTTGAAATTTAATCTGTCTAAGTTATCCCGACTATCTGACTGTGATCCTACTACGACTGGTAACTTCGATTTTAGAAACAAGTTTTTTGCTGCCTAAACCTTCGGGGAATACAGGCGTGATGGTATGATGATGGTATTTTAAAACATAACGAGGGGTTGAGTTTGACCACAAACTTACCTGATGTACCACGATGTGGTCTAAGTTAGTAAGACGCTAAGCCTATAAGGCCTGACTCTCAGATGCAGCTGCCGAAATACAATTATATTATAGATGCTTGGCGACGGATTTGTAATTTGAGGGTGGTAGCCATTTTGGTTTTGAAAGATGGCTCCTAAGGATTAGACTATTATGTTTAATTAACTAAGTAATATATTATCGAATTACCTGTAATGGAGTCGGCAGATTCTCAACAAGGAGATAACATTTTGAAGTGGAATTCCACCTGCGGATTCTCTCTCGAGCTAGAACGTAATGAGTTTCTATCTCTTTACCCTCGACAGCAACTAGTTCAGCCTGTAACAAAAATAAACAAGTTATTTCTTTGCCCGCTGCTTCACTCAGGTCATAGTTGAGTTAAGTCCAATCTTTTTTACTTTTTAACTGAATACCAATTTTCATAGATCTTTCTTTAAAAATGACAAATTTTCATAACTTATTCCTTTTTTACCACCTTGAATTGGTTGAGTTTCCTAAAATCCTTCCTTAGTACTCACTTACCGTGTAAAAGGAACCCGCCTTCAAATTTTTACGGCCCTAGCTGATAGTTTGATCTGTGCGTTAATTTGTCAGTCAGCCACCCAGTTATAGCCTTTAGGTTAGACTTTTTTTTCATTCAAAAACACTATCCATCGGGATGTTTTGCATATCTCCTGATAAAAATGAAGTCAACCACATCATCACTTACTTGTGAAGTGTCCAAGAACAGAACCGTAAGAGAGTTAACGAGAAATGTTATGGTTTTAAACTAGGTATAAAAATATGTTCGTCAAAGGATTTTGTTCGGATAATGCCAAAATGTTGTTCATACAACAAGGTCAAGGTCATCCTTATAAAGCTACCTCATCAGTTACTTTTCTGATTTGATCCTAGAAAGAATAGTATACAATAGGGCTGTTATTTGACCTATATAGCATGTTATTTGGATATTTGGTTTAGGAGATAATGAAAAATTAAAATAATTTGTACTTGCGGGAAGTGAGAACAACTATGCTAGGATACACGGGTGCGTTAGCAGTGCGGTGTTAGTCAAATAAAAACACGGGTGAAACTGTAGGACATAGCTAGTAGAATATATTTTATTACATAAAGTAACATCCAATATTATAAGTTATAAGGACGATAAATGAAGAATTATTTCAAAAAAAAAACTCCTTTTGGGTACTTAAAAATGGCTTACCATAAGAGATTTAACAAATTAATGTACTATATAATTGCCGATCTTAAAAATACCTACAAAAAAATTAGATTTTTTATTTCTTAGATATTTTCAGGATCAACCAAAATAAGGATTTTTGTCATTAAAATAACTAAGAGCGGTGTTAGCACGATTCGCAAGTGCGCTCGTCCGACGGTATTCTGTAGTCCAAGCGAGTGGAGCCGCGGATACAGCTAGTTAAAAATACTCTAGGAAATGTTAAAGTCTTATTACGTAGCTCTTCGGTAGAACTTAGTTACGAGAAATTATTAAATAATTAGAAATAAAAAGGAAGTAATTTATTCGATCCATCATCAATATAAATATAAAAAGCATTAACAGATTACAAAGAATCTCGAGAGCCGGTCGATCTATCATCGCGTTATCGAGCCTTGTTAAACCGATCCTTGGGTATGCGATAGATAAAAATAGAAGCCTTTTTTATTTTATGCTTGGCACAGCCTGTGACAAAGATATAGTGGTGGAAAATGCCCCGAGGCAGTGGCTTGTCAAACGTTCTAAATGACAGTTACGTGATATTCTGCTTGAGCGTGTCCCAGCTTGTTTTATGTAACTATACGAAAATAATAATTTTATATATCAATCTTTTCTACTAATAGTTAATATTATACTTTTTAGCGGGACTATTTTTGTTACATAAAGTTTTATAATAATTGAAGAGATTTTATATTGTTTTAGACAAATCGCAATTTTTCCATGTGATGACCAAAAACATAAACAAAAGATAAGGTATGGTTATATCGAAAATCTTTACAATGTTATGTTTGTGTTGTCGAAAAGACGTAAACTTATGTTAAAGATATAAAAATAAAAAAGAACAAGCTTTAGTAAAGACATGAACTTCTTTTTTGTATCCTGTTCAAATAACGGGACGTACGATACTCAATTACATTAATGCGACTATGGCATGATGTTAAAACGTATCTGTTCGGGCTCATAAATTGGTCGGAGGATATATATTTTGAGTCAAATCAAAAATAATTTATTCAATTTAAGCCCTAAGAAAGCACTTAGGAACGTCAAAACACTACTACCGGTTTGGAAGAGATCACAGTCTTCGAAAAGAGTCAGCAAGAAAGTCGATTGCGTTTATCTTTTCATAATTTTTTTTTTTTTCAAGTATTTCAATTATTTTTATCAGCTACTAATCGTATTAATAATTTAGTGGATGCATAGAAAGGGACAAAAATATTTTATCACACAATACCCTAGTTATTATTTTTAAATTTACTTTCATACAACATTCAGGTTTTCAGTAATGGCCATATTTAAATATCATTTTATATGCATCCGCATATAGGGAAATTGCGAAATGTATGATTTATCCGATGAAAATCCATCGCTGAGTGGATTCAAGCCTTTTGAATTATATGGCCCGAATGTAATCCGGGCGCTTTTGAAAGGTTTTTGCGTTATTACATTTTTACGAAATTAATTTAAAAAAAAATCACTATTATCGAAATATATGGAAATGTCTAGAATCTACTAGAAACATCGAGTATGAATTCGTAGATAAGCAAAGGCATCTCAGTAATTCACACACGCATTCAAACCTTATCGCTTCGATTATGTAAGCAAACAAACAAAAATCTAAAAATAGCACCCCTAACACCCCTCTTTTAAACGATGTCGTACACTAAAAATATATCAAGGCCATTCTAGTCATTTCGACCCTTTCTTTTTATTTAGATATATAAGCGAGTCGATTCCAACGAAAGTACAATTCCGTTTTGGACATACAAGCGAAACAAACAAGCTATAAAAGGAATAAATAGAGGACAACATAGTAGTGTAAACAAGAGATACTGCAAGTACAACCTCTGAATAGTGAGTTTGTTCCACTTTTGTCCTATCGACTACGAATAAACTATTTTCGTGAAAACAAACGGCATTTTATTACCCACGTGTATAACAATATTATTATCCTAAGGGCTCGTGTAGACAGCGCCCCCGCAGTGCAACCACCGCTCCGCCGCGCGCCGCGCCACCACTCCAGCACCGCGCCGCCGCCGCTCCGTCGCCGCATGCTTATAACTACATTACTGTACCTTTTTCATAATACATTGCTAACTACGAAAATTATACCTGTATGAAAAATGAACATATCGGGTTTAACTAAAAAAAAATGTTAGTGTTTACATATAATAGGTATATCTAATAATTTGTCGAAAATTTGGATATTTATCCGAAGGTAACCACAAAACTTACACTCATCTTTTCGTAGATCTTTATAAAGTGTAAGGAATCCACCATGTTGTTCTCTTTGCATCAAAATAGGATGAACCCATAAGCGTCTATTTGACTTCTTAATTTTATTTATCCATTTCTTTACATATAGTATTCAAACACTAAAACTACTACTACTTTTTTAGTTAAAGTCATCATATTCATTAAGCCTACACGTATGATGTTCGTGGCCTACAATGTATTACTAAAAATGTACAGTGATAGAAAAATCAAGCGGCGGCGTCAGCGCGGTGGCGGAGCGGCGGAGGTGCGGTGGCGGAGCGGCGGTGGTGCGTCCGCGGTGCCATTTACACAAGCCCTTACTTGTTTGTTTGTACGTTAGTTTACAATATTCCGTTAGTTCCGCATTTTTGTATTCCGCAATTGATTACGTAATTAAAATTCAATTAACTGATCTCGAATAAAAGGTTCAATTTTAAATATTCTCTTATTATTTTACTACACATTTGAACTTATATTATAGGACCCACATCGTTGGAGTAACTTGTGTCAAATGTCTCAGAAGCTAAAGTGAACCTCCTCAGTGCGAGCTACGAGAATGCATCGCGACATTCCCGACTATTTACTAACGGGAAGTTGTAAAAACTTATGACCTGTAAGATAAAAGCGCTGTGGAAGAAACGACTTCTAGACGATGTTTTAAGTTAAGATTAGTACCACCCATAAATGTTTGTCACCTCCACTGCTAATTTAGAAGATGGATCATGATGGGAGATGGTTATAGTGACTCTCTTTTGGTTTTTCGCCTTTCGGGATCAGCTAGTATATATCCAGGTATTGTGAAGCTTGTAGACTGGCATGAAAGTAACGACCGTCGATAGATTACAAATCCTTTGGTGGTTGCTGTTGTTTTTGGATTTTACCAAAAGTTACAGTCCCGTAACATTATCGTGCTAATAAAAAATAAAATGTATATCTAATAAATGTGCAAATTGTATTATATTATATTTCATGAGTGCTATTATACCCGATAATACCTAAGTGTGTATACACATACACAATTGTGGTTGAACTAGAAACCCAGTGTTTTTGATATCCCAAAACCTGGTTTTGCGGTCGCTTCTAGTAACTGTCAAACACACTGTATATTATAGGGACCAAAATTACTAATATGAAAATTTATATCAAATTTGTAAAAAAAGCAACACACGAGTAATGTTTTTCTTTGATAGCGTCTAGGTTTATAAAATGTGGGTGTAATTATGATGTTGCTTTTAACACAGTTTTTTTAAACTTGCGGCTGCCCAATGATCGAAATTCGACCAGCGACTTTTTAATCATAGACTAATCTCTGTTTGATATTTGCAGTATGAACCTAAACAATGTATATTATATCACTTGCTGTCACTTTTCATTGAGTGACAATGTCAATATTTTGTGGGGTCTAAGTTCAATGGCACTGGTCGTTTTAGGATACGCAGTATTAATTTATTTTATTTAATATATTAGTAACAGATATTATAGATACATTTTAGCTTTCTGAACTCCTTCTCCATATAAACTTTAACCGAGCCATGTACTTTGCCGTGTACGCAATACGCTTAAAAAGGGGTGCAAAGTTTTCTTCTCACGTATTTAATATATAGATTCTAGTACAGCAAAGTGACTGCAGTACACCTGATAAATAGAGTGCAAGCCAAAAACACCGGCGATCAACGAGAGATGTACAAGGCATACAAGTGACGATCTTGCCAAAGATGGTAACATAATAAACCTACAAGGAGCTGGCTCTCAAATGCAGCCATCGGAATCTATGAGTGTTTATCGAGCGATTTTCAATTATATAATATGTACAAAAGTCCCCACAGTCTTGTTTAAAAGTAAATAAGCCTCGCCGCTTCGGACGCATTTATTACGCAATAATTATTTTCTTCCCGTCATTTAAAAAAAAACTCATATGTAATTGACAATTAATATATCATATCAATTAAAGAATGGCATATATGTACTTCCAGTGCGCGAAATTGGTCGGGAATTATTTATTTTTTATTTCACTTTTTTTAAGCCTATCAATTGAGAAATGGCATAATCTGCCGTGCTCAATTTAACAAAAAACAGTAAACAGTCAGACAAAAATAGTTTAATGTCATGTTTGTGATTAGTGTCCTATATTTAAAAAAAAATTAGACATCTATCAGGACATTTGTAAAAACAAAATATACCTATATTATTGAACTAAACAAACAATTGAACAAAATAGAACTACAATATTGAAATCCATTTACAAATATTCAGTCGGATTTAATAAATGGAACTTCGGGCGAATGTATATTAAATTTTCTCGAAGTGGCTACACAATACCAAAGTAAAACTCGTTATCGCAGTGACCATTCGCCCTCTAGTAATAACCTTGCAGTAAGAAGCTCGGTAAAAGTGCACAAATACCTATTTTATTCTTCATTTATGAACGGATTTAAGAAATGAAAATAAATGTTAAAGGTACATCGAATCATAAATTAATTGTCTATTCCTTATTTTTAATTTTTAATACGGGATATTTTATATTTTCGCTTTCCCTCTTAGTGAGGAAACCGGAACGCTTGAGAAAAGTTTTTGGAGTAACACGTTAATTGGGAATATCAGAACTGGAGATCTCTTGGCGTTTGAAATCGCCAGTTCGTCGTAGGCTGGTTTGGTGGTTGGAGCATTGGGCGTTCCCTCGGGAAGAGAACTTTATGGGAAATTTACAGGCTGATAATATTATTATTTATTATACTATTAGTTTGTGTATAAAAACGATGTTTAGAATATTTTTTATCCCTAAAGTTTTTATAATTTCTTATAGATAATTTAACTACTGTATAGATATTATGCTGGCTTACAAATATATTTTAATTATATTGTTAAAATATATTTGCTGCATCAGAAGATATTTTCGTTTATATATACTTAGTAAATGTCGTTCGTGTAAGACCGTACGACTCAATAAATTTTAATATCCCTAACTGGGTTGACCATGAGGAATATTTTTAGCGATGTGAAACTATACTGTTAGCCTGAGGGGCCCTAAAAACTAAAGGCTCTGACGGCTTTTACGGTTTCACCGTGGCTTGGGGGCGAGCGTTTAAGGTACTCAGCCACAAAAGCGTAGGCAACTTGGGCGCAAGGGTCCCAAAGTAGCTAGGCCTCGGCTTGGGCTGTTGTCGCGATTGCAAAGAAAATGCGATCTGACTAATTACCTATACATACAAAATCGAGCTAAATTAATACATAGATATATACATGTCCCTGCTTCCTAAGAGGAAGGAAAGAACATGTGTATATTATATGTATTCAGTAATCTATCAAAAATAGTACACATTAACCAGCGTAAAAAAAGAAAAAAAAGGGGCCTTAAAGAACCTATGTATCCGTGTGGTGTGCACGTATGTATGAACATAGTGTATAATGATGTCTGTGGGTAGCTAGTGATTGCAAGTGCAGTGTCACACGTATCGCACGAGCGGCTTCAAGACTCAAGGGCTCCACACCGAGGGAATGGACCTAGGCTTAAGTTGCTGTGACGGAAGACGTAAGGGCAACGAGGAAGACATGACGGGTGTGCGGGAGCGAAATTAGCCGTCCGTGATTTCGTGATTCGTGTTTTCACGGGTTTGGGCGTGGATATGCTCTGTTTTGACAAACGGTGGGGTAATACGCGTTTTTTGCCACGATTTTGTCATCGGGATCGGTAAACATGTTACTCGGCTGGCGTTCTATGTGGGGGTCGTTTGGGATCCTCTTGCTCTAGCCGTCAGTCGCCTTTTAAGAGCACCCAGTCAATAGTATAGTTAATTTTAGCTAGTCAATAATACAAACACAAGTTCAATAGTAAGCTCGTCTGGTCGATAGTACGGTTTAAATAACTACACCGACAAATTCATTTATTCAACAAATCATTTATTGAATAACTTATATATCATTTTAATTCCAATTTCATTTCAAAGGTACATAATTTATTTGCATGGAAACTGTTAAATAAACTTTTCCAATAACATTGTATACAAAATCGATAGCGATCCGTACAGTAGATATAAATAACATCCATTAAAAAACAGGTATCTTTTTAAATTGCTTCATGACATGAATGCGTAATATTTTTACGTTATTTTATACGTTCTTTCAAGTTCACCGGATTCGAACATACATGTTTCAACGCGACGTGTAACATTAACGTTACGTTGCACAAACAAACAATCTCATAGGCTTTATAATATTAGTATAGATATGTAAGGTGTACAGGATATAATATTTAAACAGGTCAGTGAGGGGAATTCTGAAACTACAAGAGATAGAGAAATATGTTCCAAAGATCCATATCATTGATTTTAAATACAAGATAAACTGTATTCATAGATTTTCAAAATAACTTATAGACGAGTCGGGAATCAAACCTAATCGCTTTTACAAAAAAGGTGCTGATTTTTTTTAACCCTATCCAAGATAATGTTTCAGCAATCCAGCAATTCAGCATTTTCTTTTAATTTTAGATACAGGGTCTTCTAGTAATATTTATTCCTTACAACCTACAGTCTCAACTGTAGTAATAAAATTTATTTATTTTTTTTCTAAAAATGAGTAGGTTTGGTTCCCGAATCGTTTATAAGTTTTTTGAAAATCTATGAATGCTATTTTTTCTTACTTTTAAAATCGATGTCACGGTTCTTTAGAATATATTTCTCTATCTCTTATAGTTTCAGAGTCGCCCTCACCGACCCACTTAAATGTTACACCTGTATATTTTAAGTAACATAACAATTGTTACAATGATTCCGTTCCCTACATCAATGGACAAATTAGAAACAATATCGTCAAACGCACGGTTTAACTAGGACCACATTCGGGGAAAGAAAACTCTTGTCCTTTTTACTGGGTCGAACGTCCCACTCTGGGCCATTACGCCGGGAGCGGTGAATAACTTACAGCTCATTTGTTTTCCATTGTTCCTTTGTCGTGTTCCTTTAACGTGCTTATCCTAAGAAAAAGGTTTACAAAATAATATATCCTCACGAAGCTCTCGTTGATTAGTTTTCTTTATTTTGTTTTACTTGGATTTTACAAGAGTTTCGTATGAACGTTTTAAACTTTTTTAGTGCCTTGACGCACTCATTAACTAAGTATTTTTATTTAGTAAGCTACAATGGTACTGTTATAACCATTATTTCTAAGCACACATAGCGCACTCAGCACCTTAGCATATGACGCTGTTTTATCACATGTGCAATTCAGCACTTTACAATTTTTACTTTAATTATTAAAAATTTCCTTCAAGTCAGTCAGTATCAAGACATCGCGGAGCACGGTCCTAACTGCTCGACAAAATTCGGGAGTCAGTGTGTCAGAGTATTGTATCATATAAAATATATATGAGTTGTGAAAAGTGTAGTTTTTTTTAAAAAGACAACCAGGGACGGTCTCCTAACAGTACGTATTATAAATTTCACTACATTTCAAAAAAAGTTTTTGAGATAGTCAAATAACATATAACAAAGAATATTAGTTTTTGCTTTACAAGCCTTTAAAATGTAACAGAATATTAGGTATAACTTTTCACTTATAACATTCAGCACAGCCCTAATTGCATGAAATATCATTTTTATTTTAGTACAACTAAAATATTGAGTAAAATAAAAAAGTTTTGTGCATTTTATTTAGTATATATTAATCATAATTATAACATAATCATTTATTTTTCACAATGCAATACATCAAATATGGCTGAACCCTGCCACCTGAACTAGATATAACAAGTGTTTCAGGTAAAAGTGTATTCCCCAATATACATATACTTGTTTCTTGACTCTCACATACCGAATTTAAAGAATAAAATAAATTAAAAAATGAGGCAAACTACAAATAAAACATTAAAAATAACTGTGTATGTTCATGTGTGTGTGCGTTTTAAGGTATTAGGTACCTAAATGCTTAAGTCGTTTTGTTAGTGGCTTTATTATATTTCTTTACTTTCATTTTTGTATTTTTAAAATGATGTTAATGTACTTAATTAAGTAATAGGTTCAATCACTTCGTTCCATTGAACCGAAGTTCCGCGCGCACAGTTTTCATAATACTAAAATTTTATGAAAACTAATATATATTTTGTAACCTTCGAGCGACTTATACTTCATTAATAGTTTTATGGTAACTATTAACTTAATAGAATATTTAATTGCAGTATCTTAAAATGATTAATTTAAACATTTTTTTGTATATGTGGAGTAAATCTAATGGACGTTGGCTCTTTCTGTCAAAAGAAACGGAGTTTATATATAATTTTTGAAATACTAATGAACATAATATGGGCTATTAAAATGTATGCTATATTAATATAATTATAATTCGTTCAATAGAATAGACTTATGCCGGTAAATCATCATTATATTAATAGGTGAAGCAAAAACTTTATAACCCTCTTTAAGCGTATTGCGTGCATGGAAGACTGTGAGATTTGGCATTGTTAAATTATTACTGCGAATCTTAACCCGACTAGTGCCATTGAACTTAAACCCCCAAAATAATAACATTGTCATTTAATGAAAAGTGACAGTAAGTAATAAAATATTCATTGTTTAGGTTCATACTGCAAATGTGAAACAGAAAATAGTCTATCATTAAAAGGTCGCTGGTCGAATTTAAATCATTGGGCTACCGCTAGTACATATAATAAGATGAGACAGCACTCTCTAGATGCCTTCACTCAAGTAATGACTACCAACTCAAGAACTTAGCCACTTGAATCTTAACATCACTTTCTTTTTTTCTTAAAACCTACAAAGATGTCAACGTGGATTATTTATCGTAGCTCTCGGCTTAATAACTAAAGTCGGCTCGGCACTCGTATAAAAAAAAAGTTTTCGCATACAAATGAGATCGCTTACACATTATTTATGTTAGTCGTTTGAGATTCAAAATTTTTAATGAAAATTATAATACCTATAAATTAATGCACTATTATCTAACATATATTTCACGATAAATTTATTTGAGGAATAATTTTTTACAGATAACGGTAAGGGTACAGCGGAAAACCTGGCAAAATTTTAAAATTATACCCTGTTGATTGAAAAATCAGCCCTTAATCTTTAAGTCAAAGATTTTCATACTTCTTGTTGCAGTGTTTATATAATCTATACTTATTAATAATATCGTAAGGGTGGTTGGTACGTTTGAACTCGCTAATAATTGGAACTACCAGAATGATAAGAAAAAATATTTTTGAATTTCATATCCTATTTATTGAGGAAGATTTTATTACTAACGCTACAACTTCGCTTCACGCTACAACTGCAAGTAGCAGAATAGTAACCATTAACGTCAAGTAATCTGGCAAGCTCTAGCCAAGTGGGTGAAGTCAGAAACACCAATAGGCAACAAGGGTGCGTTGGCGACGGCGCGGCGGTGCAGAGATTTTGGTCTAATAAATTTGACTCGGGTGAAACCGTGAGGCAAGGCTAGTAATTATATATGCCGCTAGTTAGTTTCTCCGTGAATTTGAATCATTATAAATTAATTTCCAAAGTTTATACCAAATCTGTTTAAAAACCGCAACAAGCTGTTTAGTCTTAGAGATGAAGTTTGTTACCGTGTGGTTCCAACTGTAGCAAAGACTTTAAGTTTGTTAGTAAAGCTTAGAATACATTGTATATTAGGAAACTGATATTTTGATACATATTATAATATGTCTGAATTACTTTCTTTGAAGTATGCTGTAATATTAATATTGAATTAGATATTCATACCCACGTCTCACATGTGTGAAGTAAGATCGGTTACCATTTAAAATTGTATAAAGCCTATAATATCGTACATGTTATTAATAGATCATAGTTGAAATAGTTTATCCGAAATGTAATTAATTAAGATGGATTTCCGCAAAGCAACGCCTACGTCAATCAAATTCTTTGTAGTTCAATCCAGTGGGAAAACCTCATTTTCATTATTTCTGCCAAAGATCGCCACAACGACCGGGTTGCGCTGCTTGCATTCAGTAGCTTTACCCTACTTTAGGACGTCGGTGGCCCATGTTGCATCTTCCGGTATTAGGGGATTATTCGGGAGCTCTTTGACCCAATAGTCCATCTGTTCTAAGATCTACGTGCCCTGTCTACTAACATTTAAGTCCAGCTATTATTAGGGCTATGTTGGTTACTTTGATTTTTCTGGGGATCTCTTTATTTCTTCATCGATCTCGCAGAGAAACTCCAAGTATAGCACTCTCCATTGCCCTTTGAGTGACCTTAAGCTTTCTATTGAAGCCCACAGTTCACTTCTCAGTACTATAAATAATCAGTTTCATCTTGTTTTTCGTAAGAAAAAAATCACTAGCCTGTCGATGTCGATGAAGTTACTTTTTCTGAGTTTTTTACACCACAAAAGTGCCCACGGAAATGATGGTATTTATATTTGCAAGTATTTTTACATAGAATAATTGGAACAAAGTTTATATAAATTTCATTATGGAAGCTCATAATAAGAATCGTAATTCTACAAGTTTCTGTCTTTTTAAAAGCATAATAAGAAGACAATTTTTTATAATTAAATCGAAAATAAGGATTAATATAATAAATGACTCAAAGCACGTAGAAATCAATGTTTCCCCTGCATTGTTAATATTACTACAGCCCCAATGTAGCCCCGGTCTAACACGCGAAAGCAATTAATATCGTGTGAAATATTCATTAGTGGGGTGCTGCGGTTTTTGCAATGCTCCTTACTGGAGTTTTGATTGAAATGTAAGTACGCACGCTCTTACCCTAAATTAGATCGGAGACATTCTAATTATGACAGTAACAAGTTAATATTACTTGTTGGTAATAAACTAAATGAAACATTTTATTTCAAAAAGTAAATTTCTTCTAAATATAGACTGACACTTTGAGTAAAAATTCTGTCACAAATTTGAAAGGCTGGGCCACAAGCTGAAGTTATAATAAGTAGACTAAGGGCAAATGATATTTTTTTAATTAAATATCTCACTATATCATATTGAAAGAAACTAAATAATTAGTATTTTTAATAAGGATTTGACATTATGATTGATTCCATTCTAACTGTGATTTTTTTATGTCCGTAGTGTGTCACGTCCTTTTTTGGATTTGCATTTCATTTTTGTCGTAATTAAAAATTTCAATATGTTACAATTCATAAATAAATTTAATATATTTTTAAAGAATGCCTATTAAATTTTTTTTATGTACCGTGGATAAATAAATCAGTACCTGTTTTATGAAAAATTTGAAATTCGATTCTCATTTTCGATATGGTTTGGTTATAGCAAAATACACTTTCATTTTTACAATAAAAGAGAATGAAAATATATATAAAAAGACCGCTTACAGAATTTAAAAAAAATTTTTGGAAAAGTAACAGTTAAAACAGAATCACCCATATGTCTTGTCATACAAATTTGTTTATAAATTATTGAACACTTTTTAGTACAGAACTACGATTCTAATGAAACTCCGATTTTATATTTATTTTAATCTTAACATAATCAGTATAGTACTCTGTATCCTGTTAAATTGTTTAAGAAAGCACATTACGCTGTCATAATGAACAAGTATCTGTAGCAAGAGATAGCTGCTTCTTGGTCTGACCGTGGCGTCTAATAACTGTTAATACTATAGAAAAAAGATGAAGCCAGGTTTTAGCAGTGTACACATATTACTCACATATATTAATATTTCCTATAACAAAAAAAAAGAAAGATTCTAGATAAAAATAATTATAAATGAATATATAATGATAATGCATACTGGTTTAATCAAGAGGAGTAAAAGGCGATTTGTTTGCCAATGCGACATGTCTCTAGGTGATTCCCGCAACTTTTGCACTAAACAGTAGGTACTTAAAATAGTAACGAGGATACCGATGTAGTATAAAAATTCCTTTAGTAGAAAGAAATATATTATTATTTTTTGCATAAATAAACTTTTTTATAATAGTGATCAATCTATATTTGATCAACTAAATAGAAAAAAACTGTCTTGTTCTCGAAGTTTCTTTTGGCAAAACTAAAGTGAGTGATTGATGTATGTACGAGAGACATGAAACTTTTCCCTTTTTAACTATCTACTTGTTCTTTTTATATCTGCTCAATATTCATTTTAGTAATCGGCAAGCTGATTTCTAGAATGTTACTTTTTCTATCATGCGTATTGACAAACAATTCTTACTTCTGTATAAGGTTTTAATTTGGAATGTACGTGCTATTTTTTTTACTCATCATTATCAACCGAAAGATGTTTACCGCTGTATATATGCATACCTCAAAGGTCGCCACAATAATCAGTGTTGCACTGCTCGTATCAAGGGGGTTCCCGTGATCTTCACAATGTCGTTGATCTACTTTATGGCGGGTTTATTTAAGTACCGCTTTCGATATGTGATATATGTACCACTTCGAGAAATCTTCGACTCCATCGGCCATTCGTACAACAAAAAACGCGCCTCTTTCATTGTCACTTAAATCTTGCAGTTCTTAGGGTTTGATTATTGGTGACTGGCGTTTGTGTGGATTTCCTCATTTCTGATACAATTACGCAAAATATCTCTTTCCAATTTATTTTATTATTTGAAGTAAAATTCAAACAACGCACTTGGACATGTTACTGTTCGATTTAAAAATATTTGTATACGTTGGGATACTTCGAAATTTCGTTAGTTGTCAATGAGTACTTTTTCAAACGTTGCTAAATGCACAAACTTAAAAAAAATGCACATTGTCTTGAATACAACCAATGATGGTACAGATGGTATCTTAATCAGTTATTTAATGCAGTGATTTCTAAACTGGGTCCATGGAATCCAAAAATTCCGTAGAAAATTTATAATGGTTTCGTGAATCAGTTACATTTGACATTGATCCGTTTAGTTATTTTGCCTGTTAAAAAATCCACTGCAGGTTATTTGCGTTGTGTTTAATTTGCTATTATTTAATCAAAAGTTGAAAAAAATATAAAACGATTTTTCGCGTGTTTCATAGCATTAAAAGTTTTAGAACTGCTTAATCTTTGCCTAACGAGCAAACACTTTAAAGTCGAAAATTCATTGCCAAGTACTTAACCGATGTCTACTGATTCAATTAGGAGCTTAGAGTTAGTTCTTATTGTAGGCTTAGCGTATTACCATCTTTGCCAATATAATTATGAAATTTTGGTTAAGCTTGAGACATTAGGAGCATATCCAAATAATTTGAATGCCTTCATTAAACTTCCTACAAGTTGTTTCAGTTTTCACTTAGTCTTGGCATGGAGTATTGATTGCTGCTAATGTGTTTTGGAAACAGTTTCAATCTCTTTGTCATAGTTTTATTTGTTATTATTATTATAACGTTAGATTGCGGAGTACTCTGCCAATTTGCAAGAAAGAAGGTACTAATACCTATAAAAATATACATAAATGACTTTTTAACTCTTGAAGTTAGACCAAATGGTTTTCTTAGGTAAAAATGGGTTAGTAGAATATTTGTATTTGGTTTATTTTCTTTTAGTGTCAGTAACTGAAAATGGGCATACCAAGTTCAACGATATTTGTTGTTAAAATACATAAAAATGCATTAAAGAAAGTAACATCAAAAGGGAATATTAACAAGCAATTTATACATCAAATTAAAAACGTTACGTATAATTACTACATTTTTTAGTTTTAGCAAATACTATTTTTCATCAATCGTATGCATAAAAGCAGAATATAATACGTTGCGTCTCTAAACCTATCATCGGGTAGGTATTCTGTGTAAGTAATACTTTCATTAATTTATGCTCAGAATGAGATAGAAATTCAAAGTCTGTACTTTCAGTTCGTTAGCAAGATTACCACCGCATGCAACTTTAGCGGAGTCAGCGTCTGACGCCGTCCCTAATTAAATTAATCTTGTGATCATTGATTGGATTTCCCAGATTGGTATTAGTGCAAAAATTTCTTTTTGGTTAATCGCTTTCTAACTCTTAAATATCGTTTTTGTCTTTGAAACTAAAACCAGTTAAGCAAACATAATAATGAAGATAGTTGAGAAAGAATAGCAAAAATCAAAAGTCGGAAAACTGAGTTAGGTATTTAAGTAACCTACAAACTGTTCAACAGCCTCTTCACTCAATCACATCCCATCTTCGTACTTCGTGCGATCGCGTGTCAATACAAGATTATTCGGTTCACCGGCTCCAGATAGATGAAAAGGTTCTTTGAGATAAAAAACTATATATACTACGATATATATATTTTTTTTAAACAAGGCAAAGTTTGCTATAATAACAAGGCAATTTTTAACAAAAAAGGAAAACAACTTCAATGATTTTGAAGTGTTTCCCTGGTGTATCTTCGACGTTGAAGGTCCAACGCCACTGAAATTACCACCCTTGAGGTATCCTTTATCCAACAAAAAAAGAATCAACCAAATCAGTTAATAAACAAAGAAGTTATGGCTGTTCATCCATATATATATATATATATTTAAATTTGTTGAAGTCAGTTAAATACGATACTTTTACATTCACCTGTTGTTAAATGCTGCTATTTTCTCTTCTTCATATTAATATAATCTACTCTAGTAATGATTTTCCATATATAACATATTTTATAAAAAAACTACTTTAACCAAATCATTCTGGTTTGACCACACATATAAGTATTAAATGGGGTTGTAAATAATTCGTTCAATTCCTAAGCAAAACCTCATATTGGTTCACTAAAGCCATCTAGCTAAAGCTGAACAAGACTTCAACTTCAATTAATGATCTTGAAGTTTGACCGCAGACTGCAAATCCGGTAAATGAATTGGTTCCGAACTAAATTTCAGATTTGCTGACTCTTTGGGCACATACGATTTCAAATGGCGCCAAACGTGACATACAACCAACTGATAATTACATTTATTACTATGTATTGGCGTATATGACATTAGGCATATATGACATATACATTAGACATACATTACATACATATGCATTAGACATTATGTATTGGCATTAGGCGTATATGACACTATATCTGTAAATAATATGGTTAGATATAAACTATGGGCACAAAAAAGCATTAGGTATTGCAAAACAAAATGTTTTTTTTTTTACATAATAAGTAGATAAAAATACCTTGGAATATTCAACACACAGAAAAAAATAAAGAAATAGTTATAAAATTCCATTCTAGATTCTTTACATATTTTTGGAGAAATTCTGTTAAAAAACTGAAGTACGAAAGCTTTGTATAAATTTTATGTCTATAATTATTGTAATAATTAGGAAAAATTACAAGACTGCATGCAAAAGTTGTTGAAATAAAAACACCAATATTGGTATTCTATAAACAGTTACTTAGAATAACTGAAATTTATAATTAAATAAAATTAATTTATTTCAATTATTAACTCCAATTTAATCACATTGTACACGACTGACTTAATATTTCTTAGAAGCGAAAGATCTTAATTACATTAACCGACTAAATTGAACTCAAGCCGAGCTCTGCAAACTTTGGTCCCGTATATATCCGAAAAGTCGATTGGGTAGTAAAAGTGATTACCATAATTAGCCTGTAGTTGGTAGTCGATGGTAGACGCGGTAAACTAGTCAGTCAGTATAGAGACAACAATCTTAGTAAAGAGCTCCCTGAAGATAAACTTTATTAACGAAAACCGTTTAAGAAACGGATACATCTGCAATTGCTTCAGAGAATAGTGCATTAAGTACTGTTCTGTTTGCAGTTTGTTTATTTTATTCACGTTTTATATAAATATAATCATTATATTAATACGTGAAGCAAACACTTTCTACCCCTTTTTAAGCGTATTGCGTGCACGGAAGACTTTGAGATTTGGTATGGTTAAACTTCATATGGAGAAAGAGTGCAGAAAGTTAACATTTATCTGTAATATCTGTTACTAATATATTAAATTAAAGTAATTAATACTGCGAAACCTAACCTGTCCAGTGCCATTGAACTTAGAATCCCCAAAATATTGACATTGTCAGTCAATGAAAAGTGACAACAAGTGATATAATATTCATTGTTTAGGTTCATACTGCAAATGTCAAACAGAAAATAGTCTATGATTAAAAAGTTGCTGGTCGAATTACGATCATTGGGCGACCGCTAGTACCTATTATTCTACCAGCATGTGAATATTCAACTTTTGTACAAATATCACTTTCCCAAAGAAACACGGGTTTAATTACCATGCCAGTCAACAACCTATAAGCGATTGGACTCCATTGCTACATCAATCTAAGACGTATAGTCGATTTCAAATGCTGTGAGTGATTATTTTTGCTTGTTTATAGGACAAAGTGATACTAAAAGAACAGCTCTAAAGTGATTAGATTTCCGTGCCACCATCACCATTTGCCGAACCTATACTTGAAATGTATGCGTATTTCGAACAATTTATTAAGCTTGAAACTGTATATTCTATATTTATGTTTAAATATTATTCCACTGGAGTTGATCCTTCATTCACAACAATGCAATATCTGTTAAGCAAACTCCTATTTTATTTAAAATTATGTTTCAAATTATGTAGTATTTAACAGATTTTTTTTTTGTATTATTTTTAGATAAATAATATAATGCGTATACCTAATGTCATGTTTTGAAGATTTTTTAGATTACACGTTGAGACGAAGAGAAAAATATCTTTAAAACAGTTATTCAGGTAAAATTGTTTATAAAATGTTATAGAGATATTTATTGTCCAAGCAGCTTTTCCAATAACATGATGCAATTCGGCAATAATTTCTACTTTGACTGTATTTTGATTATCCAGATAGATTTTATATTAAACATTCATCATCTCATATATATAGTTCAAACGATTCTTCCAAGTACATTTTCTAATTAAACCCATATTAAATAAGATTAACTATTGTGCATTAATTAATTAGATAAACACATAGAAGAACTATAGATAAAAAAGCAATGGAAAACACTAATGCGTGCCGGTAATCCGAAAAATAAAGTCTGCAGTTTTTCCTTCAAAATATAATCCACGTAAACCTGGTTTTTGGTGGATTAGTTAGGTAATTTCTTAAAAGCATTCGCTTTTTTAAAGATTTAATGAAGTGGCGGATTATTTGTCTATCTATCCCGGTATAATTTATCTGGCTAAATTATGCTCAGCCAGGAAAATCTCACTGGAGAAATGTCCGCCGATAAAATGGCACAAAGGGAGTTTTTCTTTTGCTAAAGCAACAAAAAGAACGATCGAGATATGAATAATGAGAATTGTGAAAATAATATAAAAGAATTGCTGAAACGAAACAAAGGCAATGACGTTGAATAAGTGGTCTATGTGCGTTCCGGTAATGAAATTCCGGTCCGAATGATAATCTTATTCAAAAATCATCGTACTAAGGTTGACTTATTCTGAATTTGTATACGTTATAAGCTTAACGTTAGCTTATCTAAAACTAATTAAATATTTGTAAAGAATTAATGTATTCTAATTCATTATTAAGTACTTCATAATAGTAGAAATACAAATATACGTGTAACTAGAATGGAGAACATAAGGAATAAGTATATGAGAGAAGTATGTATCGAAGCTTGTCTATGGCCATTTCAATAACATATCTGAGTTTACTATCTCCGATTAGTACATATTTATAATAAGTATAATCATTATCTTAAAGACAGATATTAGCTTCCCTCTTATCTATTCAAGCTATAGGATATGGATATATATTATGTAGATACGAAAAACTAACCATTGATAAGTTATTGAAAAAAAATTAAGGATAAAAGACTATATTTGTCTATCTTTAATAACTAAAACAACGGGTAGATAGGTTATTGAAAACAGCAGTTAGTTGGTAGCGTGGACGGATTCCGAGTCGAGCGACGTGAGTTCGAATCCCTACGATGAGCCTGAGCTTTCGGTGAAAGAAAACGTGATGAAATCATAACATAGTGGTAGGGCTTTTTGTATTGCTCGTCACCAATCACCAATAGGTGTGTTCCAGCAGCTCCACTTGAGAGCCAGTCTTCCACTAGGCTAAGCGTGCTACCTTATTGGAACACATAGTCACATAAAATCAGGTGAGGTTGTGGCTACAACGCTTAAACCTATAACGAAAAAAAAAAGCATAAAGCACCAGTGACAGAAAAGTTGAGGAGTAAAAGATTGATGTGGTATAGGCATATCATGAAGAGGAATGAAAGTCATATAACTCGGGAAGTGTTAAGTATGAGTTGCAAAAAAAACAAATAAGGTATACATGGATTACTGACCTGGGTTCTTGCTGATATAGAAGAGTGAAGGAGGAAAACACGTTGAGCTGAGAGTTAGAAGTCACAAGAGAGTTAATTGGAAAATAGACGAAAGGCATAACAATGTCAACTTTTTTAACTAACTTCAAAAAAGGACGAGATTCTCAATTCGATTGTATATTTTTTATAGAATTTCAGGACTAACTTCTTTATTTATGAACCGATTTGGATAACTCTTTTTTTCGTTCAAGAGTATAGTCAAATTTTAATTTCATTAGCATTGGATATTCGACTTCGAAGATTCTGCAGAGAAATCTTGAAAATCATTTAATTTGATTTATTTTCTTGTCAAAAAATTTCTTGCTAGAGTTATTTTATTTGCTACAAATCTAATCATTTCTAATTGTAATAAAAACTAATCAGATATGTAATTGAAAGCTTTGTTCTGATAGGAACCTTAAATCCGTTTTAATTCGCAACAATCGCAGTCCTAAACAAAGTTTAAAGGTATCGTCGGTTCTTAATAAAAATATGATTAATAAAAAGTCTACTCTATTCTTGTTGTAGAAACTCATCAAAACAATCCAATAATGCTTATATTAGCAAAGTTTTAGTTTAACTGAATCCAAACTAAAATATGCCACACGTTCACAAAGCAATAACCCAACTAATTTGTGATGAGCACAAAGCCATTAGCTGACGTCATGATACACACAGACAAGACGTCGTCGGTCTAATTTATATCATTATATTGTGAACCTATTATAATAATATGAATTTGGATATCAATTATTATTATTAATTATACATTATTGTATACTAGAAAATACTTTAGATTTGGGAGTAATAGTTAATTTGATTCGGAGAAGTAACATTAACATTGAAAATTTAATAAAAGTATTCTATTAATCACTATATTTTATAATATATTCACTAGCTATGGCCGTGGCTCTGCACGCGTTTTTTACGTGGTAATTCTTTACCTTTCCACATCTTATTTTTACTTACATTAAATCTGTACGTCTGTTCGTAAAAAAAATTATGGTTTCATAAAAAGAATTTTAATGTCACATTCATGATCATTATCCGATATTATCACGAAATACGGAAAAATACATACAGTGCAATTCATATAGAACTTACATTCTTAAAACTAAAAGAAAGACAACTCAAAAACTGCTTGACCGATTTTTATGGAATATTATACACGGGTTGTTCACGCTATGACTCAAATGATAGGCTATAAGAATTGTCAATACTTATTTTATAAGTAATATTTTTTTACAACAAAATTCAATTAATATTAACTCTTAATGTTTATCCATAATTTATACGTTATAAAATTTGCCAATTGTCAGTGTAACAGGTTTATCATTTCTCAATTGATAAGCTAAATAAATTGTCAATAATATGAGTAAAAACAATTAATGCGTAAGAAACGCGTGCGGAGCTGCAGGGCACCGCTAGTATATACAATAATTAATTCATAAACCGATATATAGTGTCGTAGTATATAAAACAGTAAGTAAACACTCCAGAAAATTGTTTAGCAAACAATGTCGATTGCATTTGTTTTTCGTTGCCTGCTTCCTTTGTTGCATTACTCCTGTTTGTGTATTTAGGTACTTTATGAACATTGCCGGAGTCTACATCCATTTCTCGCATTCTTCGAGGGGTTGCGTGAAATTTGAATACGTTTTCTTTATTTTGTTGCATATTTTTAGTATGACTTAAATGCTTTCTCGGAACTCAATTCTCCACAACAGCTGGGAATTTTTATCTTAAATATATCTATCTATTCACAAAAGTACAATTTTCTAATGCGTACACATAATCATTTTTTTATTACTTTATCATTATAATCATTATTACTAGTTAAATTAGGATTGTACTATATAATCTTGTTAAGTACAATGCCACATTTAAATCACATTTTGCTAAAAAGGTTAAAACTACAAATTTTGAGACGTTATGATTTACTTTAGCAAATAATAGATTTGATATATCCGTGCCTTTTGAAAAAACGTTGAGTGGTATGTGAAATAAAAAAAAACATTAATTACCCTAGAATTGAAAATCTTATTGCATAAAAAAGCGTCTTATATGTTTTTTAAATATTGTTGACTCTTCAAAGTTTTCTCACGAGTTACGGTTACAGTTTAGTTAAGACATCCTTCAAATATAATCAAAAATATTTTATTAAATGTGATTTAAAACACTACTACCAGTTCGGGAAACATTACAATTACCGACCGGAAACTCTTACCGACTTCAGAAAAAAAGTAGGAGGTTATCAATTCGAATGTATATTTTTTTTTATGGATGTTCAGCGTAACTTCTTTTTTTATGAACCGATTTAGATGATTATTTTTTCATTGGAAAGGGGATACCTCAAGGGTAGTCTTAATTTAATTTCATTGGCATTGGAAGTTCGACTTCAAAAATACACCGGAGAACTCCTCAAAATAATAGAAGTTGGTTTTCGTTTTGTGAAAAATTGTCTTGTTTTACTCCATATGATTACAGTTATTGTATATTTAAACAGTAAGAGAGTAATTTTAATGTAATGACTCATACCACAATAACTCTATCACCAGTAAAATAACAGTTATCTGGACATTACAAAATCTACTATGAATTATTTAATGAACGTAGCTCGTTTTGCTTTTAAGCTGTATGTCACCGATCAGAGCGCATTTGCTTACATAATTCGAAAGATAGTTATCGGGGCCTAAAAGCACTCCTGCCGGATTGCCAATCAGCCGCAAGATGGATTTGCATCATAACGCTGTCATAAGCACCCACTAACATATAATTGCTTTCCTCGCTTGCCGGGAATATGAATTTTAAAATTGGAATCTAAGTGAAGTTTTCTATAAAGCGTTGTTGAGTTTTTAAAATTTAAGATATGTATTTTACATTTCTTCGTACATAGAACAAATTGCTACAAGTGTCATGTAGTTAACGTTAATTTAAAATGAAGACAGAAGTAAATTATGAACACAGGTAGGATTTTCTGCTTATAGTTGTTATTTGTGCATGTATATGTGTATGTGTATGTACTTGATAGACTTTTTACTCATACTCAACCAGTATAAACATTGATCACGAATATGACATGAGTTTTTTTGTCTGTCCGTTTATATGTACGGATTACACTCAAAAATTTTTTGACCTATTTTTACGAAATTTTTGTATACACTGGAAACTAACTTATTGCTCAATTTATGGGCTTTATGAAATGTTTATAACTTTTACAAATCGTAAAAAGTAATACAAGCACAGATTTGAGAAAAAGGCAGATGGAGCCTTCAGAACAACAAATGCGGGACATATATTTTTAGCGCTGTATCCTTGCCAATCCGATAACGACACGTGGGATCGTGTGAATAAAGTTGCCAGGGCAGTAAAAATAAGTTTTAGTATTTTTTACCACTCCATCAGTGAATTCGTATATCCATCATCCGTCATCAAAAAGCAGTTCTTTTTTACTTAAAATGAAGGGCCCCAAGGACAAACAACAACGACAAAAGGACAATTTTCAACTTAACGTATATCTGCCATCTTGATTTTTTCTATGAATATTTAATTATCAATGAATATTTTTTGTTTTCTTTATGTATTTTGTTTTAACTTAACCTACCTTCCCCTTATGGTTCCGGTGTAGGTGTTTGAAATTTTTTTCTGTAGTATTTTAGATTTTTGCCAGAGACACTAAATTACTTAGGGTCCTCTATAATTTTTACTTTGAAACCATATCGCGCTTGCTATCTCTTTCTGTACTTGCAGATCTTTATCAAATAAACTATTACGTAACAAATTTTACCCTTCTTTTAGTTTCGTGGCAATCAGGTTGTAAATACAATGATCTTTCAGTGTTATGTACATATTATATTTATGAGTCAAAAATAATTACTGCGTAATAAACGCGTGCGGAGTCGCTGTGCACCACTACTTTATAATAAATTTAAATAATATAGCTATCATGGACACAATATTTTTTTATTGTTTTAGTATTTACAATCAATTTACTCTCATAAAGTTGATGTATATATATTTTTAAATCAACAATATTTCTTTAAATAAATAATTGAAATTGTAGTTATCCTTTTTTAGTACAATTGTAATTCCATTCTCTTTGTAATGAGTAAATCCCAAACCCGTCACTGTCAAAGTGCGCTATCGGGCGAGATCAGCCGCCACACAAACAGGCCTTTCACGCCTCAAAGCTAATTCTGTTTAATCGACTCCATTAATTGGGATTGGGACTTGCGAATTTCCAATACCGCTGGGATACCGCTCATTGGTCTAACTTGTTTCTAACTGAGAATATAAATACGTAGATTTATTAAATATATACTTCGGGAAGATTGCTACGATTACCATGCCTAACAGTTAAGGTCCCTACTATTTAGCGGCGAAGTCACAAGTTCTATAGCGGCACGGCAGGTTTTTGTATGATGAGGAAGATATCAATTATGTATGTAGCTGTTAAATACTTAATTAATTAGGTTATTTGGATGTGTATCAGCTGCTTGATGCATATTGAATGTTGGTGCATAAAAAATGCGTCTGCGAGTCACTCAGTCCCGATTCCCACTTCACTAATAGGTCAATATTTCAACATTGCACGGTCTATTTTAAATAGGACTTGTGCCGATATGAAGAAAAATAAACTGTTAAATTAAAATGTTATGTGAAATTGTTGGCAATTGATTGCGGGACAAATGAGTTATGCGAGAAGCTGAAGATGTTGATACGCATGATAAGGTGTTATTGTTTTTAAACCTTTTTGATCATTATTTAGATTAAAAATATAAGTAAATAAAACACTATCTGTAAATAAAGAAAAATAACATATAATGTTTCAAAGATAAAATAGATGGTTAGTATAAATTGAGAACTATTTTGAAAGAAGTTTAGTAAATGGATATAGTTTATAAGGGCAGACTCTCCGAGTCTAACTTGAGATAAATTGGTACCGTTTTATAAGCTGTTTAGATATTTTGTTCGTGTTAACGTAAATTTTTCATACAATTTTTACATGGAGATGACTAAATATCTTCTGCTTGTTTATTTTATAAAGTAATATAGCAGAGGCTACTAGTAACGTATGTCTAGGAGGTACTAACAAAATAATATTTTCGAAATGGTTTTTTATCTTATTTATACTAATCAAGAGATTGTTTGTATGCTTTTTGAACGTACTTATCTCTGAAAATCATTTATATTAGAATTTTTTTTTAATTGTTTAGTTTATTTATTGGAGAAAATATTGACAGTATAACTTTACGCTACGACTCTAAAGAGACGAATAAACATGAACGTCAGATAATCTGGGAAGCTGCAGGCAAGTACGGGGAGTGAGAACAATTATAATAGGCAAAATGTGTGCGTTGGCGGCGCAATGTTCGTCAGACAAAATGAAATGAAGTGAAACAGCACACCTAGTTTTTTTTTTTTAAATTCGTTAACTATGTCTAGTAAACAAATGGAGCAAACAAGTGTCCTTATGTTATCCAAGAAACGGGAATAGAAGACAGGGGCGCCCAAAAACACGATGGTCAGATTACATCAGTTTAATCTTGGGCCAATGCTGGTCCAGAGTTGCAGAGGACAGAGCACAATGGAGAGAATAGGAGGAGGCCTATGCGAAAAGGCATTCCGAATTGCGGGATATCTTGTAATTTAATTTGCCAAAATTTATATTTACTTTTATAGTTAAATAATGTATCCAATATTCGGAAATAAAGGCTATATTATTATTATTAACAGTGACTGGTAGATGTCTGATTTCGGCGATATAACTAGCCAATTTTAGCAATTTTACAGGGCTCATAGTTCTTATAATAACTTTACGGAATACATCAAGACATAGTTACATGATATCGGTAGATATAGAATTATAAACATATTTGTTCTTATACCATTAGCCATGGAAGAAACAAAGGAATAAACATTGACCATCAGTACTTTCGTTCGCAGTTAATACATAATTGCTGATTAATCTTTTACCTGTAGATTTACGTAAGGTGCATCAGCTAACACGGTTGGCACGATAAAGCTTCCTTCACCGGTGGACATATCGATGTCTTGACTGTAGATATCAGTTTGGTCATCATAAAGCTTGACTCGAACCCGCACCCGCTTCTCTGTGCTCATAGCTTCCACCTTAATAGAGGAAAATTTACAATTATGTTCTGTTAAATGTCTACTCAATATAAATTTTGTTGATTAATACTCTTTTAATAATCATTAAAACCTTATTTAAAAAAAAAAGAAGAAAAAAAGATGTGAAGTGTGTTTGCCAGTGGATTGAGAAATCATCATAAAAAATTATCATAAAAATCATCATCAATTTTTTTTCATTTAATTAAGAATTCTTAGTATAACATATAGGTTATATATGAGATGTTTAAGAAATTATATAATATGAAAATCAAATGTTTTGTTGTGAAAATATGCAAATGTTATTAATTTATAATGATGTCCATTACATTAAAATAAATTCTGACCTTGAATAACTTTCAAACTACTAGATTAATTAATTAATCATAAAATTCATTTTTGCAGATCATTTAATTGTATACAAGGTCATTCCAAAATACTGATCCGTTAATGAATTATTACAAAAGATAAAACGTAACAAAATTAACAAACGTTAAATGTTGCCAATAGCCTTAATTCTTCGAACGTAATATTTTTTTCAAAGTACAGGTTAATTGTATGTAAGCATTTCAAACAAATAAATCTCTTAGCAAACTAATGTCTTCAGTAGTTAAACGTAATGTAATGTGATCAGCGTACCCCGAAATAAACCGAACATGGTGCTGTTATCTCCAATCTTCACTTAGCAATAAACTTAACCGACGCTTCAAGCATTATACGGAATTTTAACAGCTACTGCAAACCAACCGTGTTACACAGATTCACTGTAATAGAGCTAGAATGAGAGTCATATCGCTACATCGACTCTTAATTAAGCCATAAAGTTTAGTGTGACCTGGCTTAATTCCAAGCCAGCGCTGACGGAGACACCTATATAAACCCGTAGAACTATCTCATATTTCTTACATATTAAATGCAGTATCTTAAAATTAAGTCTTAGTTAAACTATTTTAAAGACAACGATAATACAAGAATAATTTTCAAGCGATGATGGCTTAATTCTAGTGCGCTGGGATACAGTTTCGATGAACGTGGATTCGAAATTTCAATGAAGGAGAAAACATCATGATAAAACCATAGCACGTTTGAATGTAATTTTCTTGACCCAACCTGGTTAGCTACCATTCTTAAGTTTTAAAACTAGAAATAAACATAAATGATTGGTCATATCATGTTTTAAAAAACAGTAAAGCAAATAAAAGTTTTTTAGGTAATAGTGTTAGGTTCTATGAGTAATAAGACATTACCGATATGCCGGACAATAATGTTATTATATAAACAGTAGACAACAGTAAAAACAAAAACTAATATATAAATAATAAAAAAAATATTTTTGCTTTTTATTTCATTCCCAGACGTCGTCCTTAAAAATTATATAGCCTATGTCTCTCCCAAAATTAAGACGAATCTAAGGACACCTCGTAAGCTAAAATCCATCAAGCTGTTTAAGCTACAGAGCGTGTAAGATATAGACATACATTTATACGCTCGAAAAACATAAACTTCCTTTTTCGCAGTTGTGTAAAAAGAAGGTAAACCATTCCTAGTTTCCTGTCGGCTCTTTTTGATGACTGGGATGTTTTCCGAACCGGTAATAGTATTTTAATGCTCAGTACGGTCTTAGGGCATAAATTAAATAAAGATATATATATTTTTAATTTGATTTATATATTGGTGTTTTCCGGTAGCTGTTTTTGAGTGCCAGCCCATTTTATTGGCATAGCGTGTTTGAATCTTTGGCTTTGTCGAATATTAACATCAAATGAAATACTTGTCAAAAACTAACCTAGAACTAACCAATTACTTCTTTTCGAAAATTTTAACTAGAAAAATTGAAACAATTTTAATAAAGTCGATGACAAACCAGACGGTGTTAAAAATACAAAATTAAAACCTGAGTGCAGAACAAAGAGTCGATAGAAAAGCTCTTCGTTACGGCGGCGCTTCGTTAATTTATTACAAAGGAAAAACATTTACGTAAGGTGATTATGGATCAGCCGGTATGAAAATAAAAATAATAAATATTTCTAGCTAACTTGTACGAATATTTCACACATTTTTTGAATAACAATAATCTAACAGCTGTCATGTTAGATTGATGTGCCTCCATCAATTTATTTCAATATATTTTCATGAAGTATGCCATCAAAGAAAACACTAACTTTTTACTATTTGCCTATTTTCCGCCAATAGAGCGTGTTATATACCGCGACAAAAAAAGAACATACAAAGATATTTTTAACTTGGCATGACAACGACGACTGCCAGTGGATTGATGACATCTTGGTGATGTTCGCCACTCTTTTTGGATTATACGGTGATTACTATAAAATCATACGCACACACCTAAGTGTATCTTTATGTAGGTACTTTAATGTGTTGTTATACTCGCAACCAAATTTACAAATTTACCTGTTAATAACTGCCCATTCACATTTATCGGGTGTCTTGCCCAGCCGCCCAGCAAAATGATTTTAAATACTAGAAAAACATTACAATGTATTGAAATATACACATTCAACATATTGCAGTGTACACGTGTGTACATTCTTGAGTTAAGTTGGTAGTATGACCTTCTTTACTTTCCTACATGCCTAAAATGTCTTTTAACACTGAGTGTGTATTAATTCAATTATTGTTTTCTTACTTACTTAAATCTTTAGTATCCACCAGGCACAGTGCCGACATTTTGTCGTGCTACCTATACATTTAATAAAATTGAAGTGTCTGTGTGTAATGTCAAAACAATAGTTTTTTACTAAACGTATATGATAGTATATACGATAACTGTAACATAAAAACAATTTTCTAGAGTTTTTGTCCGTCTGTTTATTGTCGGGGGAATTTTGACGGTATTTTTACTGGTAGATAGCTGATATTATAAGAAGTAACTTAGGCTACTTTTATTTTAGAAAAATAATTTGGGTTCCATGCAAATAAATAAAACTGGTCATGGTGAATCATTTCGGCTTACTGATGAACTAAAAAATGCAGCAGCTTATGCTACAACCTACACAAATTTGTTTACCCCCACGATCGTGATATTTATAAATAAACATTAAAATGAATCAATTCTGTTATCTAGATTCTCGAAAAAGCACTCACTGTACAACGTAAGGCTAAGAAAATCACCATTAACATTCTAAAATTTATCTAAGTATTTATGCTTTTGAATCTTCTAGATACGTATATTTTAATGTAGAAGAAAATACACACGATACCTTAAGAAGCTATATTATACAAATATTTATTTACTACATTTAACATTCACATTTATTTTAACATTCGGTTTCCAATAACGTTCTATTGTAAACAAAAAGGTCCAAAAAACTAAGTCGAGGCACTGGCTAACGAGCAACCATTTATAATCCTTTCTCTCGCATCGACACTCGTCTCTCGAACAATGTATCTCGATGAAAAATGTCTTATATTATCATAATGTTATGCATTTTTATGAGTGGAGGGCGATTAGTGTTTTTCTTAGGATGGAAATTTCTTTTGTCTGCGTCGTTGACGTAAATTCAAAATGAGAAATTTATGTTTACTGAATAGGGTGCATAAAAGTTTCAATTATTTTTACCTTAGTTAGTTGTAGGAAAAACGGCTTTGATGTATGAGTATTTGATATTAAAACTTAAAATTGACATAAATAACATTAGTTGAATACTAGAACGAATTATAATAACTATAATCTTTAAAACTTTAACAAAGTACATAAAACATATCTTTACAGACAATATTATACCATCATACCATCACGCCTGTATTCCCTGAAGGGTTAGGCAGAGGTGTACTAATGTATACCCACAGTTCGCCGAATATGTTTTTAGGTCCCATGTAATAGGGGGCGAGCCTATTGCCATTAATCGGGCACGATACCAAACTTGGAGCTGCTACCAAGAATTTCATAGGAAAAACCCTATAACACTTTTTGCTCGACCTGGGTTTCGAACCCAGGACCTCGCTTATAGCAATTGCGCTTACGACCACTAGGCTAACGAGCTTTACAATACAAATCATTTCACAAGCATGTAAAATACACAGTTATAAATCTTTTTTATTTTTATTATTATAAATTTACAATTCACTAGTAGATACCTATGTTCCAATGACGAACCGTTATTTTTCGGGGTCTTGATTTTATACGATTCGTTTTTATTTTTTCTTCTTCTTCTTCTTCTTCTTCATAACTTGGTAACTAGTCCTCTTTAATGACGACCATTACTGCTATTATCGAGTGAATATAGTGTCTTGTGTTAAGACGATTTCAGTATCCTAACAAGATGGTGGCTCCTTTGTTAGAACTAGGGAGATTTTGTAGGATCTCAGAGTGCATGCTTTTAGTTTATATTTATAATGCACTTCACTTATGAACAAAACAAAACTATATCACACAAAACGCCACCAATGTTACATAATATAGGGTAAAAACCTAAGTAAATGAATTAAAAATAAAAACCACAATATGTCACTTCAAGATCACGCCAAAAATAATCGTTTTTATTTCTTAAGTAACACATGACCTCTTAAGGCCGTTTTCACACGCTCACGAATCGTTAAACATCACGAATACGTCCAATTGTATCGTACCTCAACTGCTATTAATACGAATCGTTAATGACGAATGTATATGTGAAAGGACCGTAAATCAATTAACAAAAGCACTTAGAACTTAATATTGTATTTTTTTCAAAATATATTCGGTATGCCACATTTACAGTTACTATACATGTCTTATAGTTAATATAAAAGTTGTAAATCATAGGTATTCTTGAGTTTTGATTGACAAGTCAGCGAAAAATCTGAATCACGTCAAGTTAGTAATTATGAACCGGTTTGACCAAACGCTTGTAATAGGTACTGTAATATTTTATGAAATAACAAAATTTGAAATAAATTTTATTTTTCTTGTGCAATAATCAAACAAAAATTTCTTAAGGAAGTACATACCCAAAGGTACGCTCAATATATACTGCTCATATTCAAATAAAATGAAACCGACATATTAAACAATTTATGTGAACTTACCCTTCCAACAAAAGGCAGTCCAGGCTTGTATCTCCTCCGCATACTATCAGCAAATCTTAACTCCACGTAATGCTGTTCGCCTGCTGGTGCAGCTGCAGCCATATTACCAACTCCTGATCCAACTAAGAGGTCTACTCGAGCAGAGCCTCCTCCGCATCGAGTCTCAATGCGCCAGGTTCCTGATCGAGCTCCTGATGCTAATATTGCATTAAGCTTACGGACACCTATAACAATAAATCATAGTGCTTAATGGTTTGTAACAGTTCGAGCATTTTGCAGAATATTACACTTAAGGTAGCATCCCAAAATTCTAAATCTTGTACATAAATATGTCAACATACAACATTTAATGAAATTTACGATACGAGTCCTAACACATTTTCTAACTCTTTGACTGCTTTTATATCTAGTTATAAAATTCACCGATTATGAGATGCATCATTATTTATATTATAAGCTTTTAATTATTATTTTTTGTTTACAAATTTTGTTATTTTAGTTTTTATATAATGTTACATAATTAACGAAAAATATTGGTTGTTCTGTCCGCCTCTAATTATTAGACTACTATATTCTTATAATGTGTTCATCTAACTCTTATTTAAAAAAGGCGTATATGTATACTAACATGCCAAACTAATAAACAAGTAGTAAAACAACACTCCATTATTATGAGTTGAATAAAGTTACTTCACTGCATCTGATTATAAGTGCAGTAGTTACTATCATTATTCCAGCAACTTGCTTAGCTATCCTTAATCAAGACCAACTTCCTTGCGTAGCGTTTCGGATTGGGTTAAATATGTATCCATCTAACTATCTATTTAACTTGAAGAGTGTACTTCACACACAGTGAGAATTTCCCTTGCTATTAATATTGTTAAAATATCTTGGTCAGCTTTGATTATGTAAATACATACAAATAAATACATGTATATATATACTAATTTCTAATATTGTAAAACAATGATGACTTAATGGTAGTATGCTCAGACACTGTGTCGATCGAAAACGAGACTGAGATTTCGGTGAAGGAAAACATTGTGATGAAATCATATCATAGTGTTAGGATATTTTCTAATGTCCACCTGGTGGTTAACTACCAACCTCAAGTTGAGGATCTTTTACCAAACAGCTAAAGCCGAAGACATGTTCAGGAAGTTGTATTTGAGAGCCCGTATCTTTAGGCATATTATGTTCTATTTTTGGCCATATCGTTACATTACATATGTCACGCAATTTTGCTCAACCCCTAAACCTATGAATTTTAAAAACAGTTATAAAATCACCTGTAAATATCCCATAACCAAATAAAATATGCAATAACCTCTTCCAATATGCAGGCATGAGCTTAACTTCCACGCCAATCTACGATGCATTAGAGATTTCAAACACCTATAATTCTATAGTTCTTTATTTTTCTCGCTACATTATGATACCACAAAAACGTTTCTAAAGGTGATCAGATTTTTCACGATGTTCTTCTTCATCGTTCAAAGCATCATAACTATGCATGAATGAGGTCTAAAACAAATATTTTCAGAAGAGAACTACGTGTTTCTAAACATTTTCTCAGTTAGTTCACGTGTACTGACTTTTGAGATAGTCATGAATTTTTATCAGAAATCTATGTTTGCTTGAAGTTATATAGCATTCAGTTCGCTGCGAATTTCTGATTCGTATATGAACAATATTTTCAACTTATTATATTTTTATTAGGGAATAAATAATATATCATCATATTGTAACCTTTTTCCGAGGGTTATGTATATAAAATGTCGTTAGAATATTTATAAGATCACCGTGCTACGTGCTTTGTGAAATAATAAGGATCTTTTGAGTTAAGTGTAAACGGTTCAATAAACTCAAAAAGAGATGGCACAATATTGTGTAACTTAGTATTATATCCGAGAATATGGTCTAAATCTTAAATTCCAAGTTACCAATCGATTTATACTTATATAAAAAAATCCATGCAGTACTTAAATATGTATATTAATATTATTAACAGGAGAGATTTGATTTTATGTTTGTAATGGATAAACTCAATAACTGCTGGACCGATTTAAAAAATTATTTTACCAACAGATAACTGTATCAGCGAGTAATATAGGCTATATTATAATTTTAGAAAAAAATAATTTATTCCTCATAAAAATGTCGATAGTTTTACACAAAGTATAAAAAAATTACTACACGGGTGCGTTGGTGATTTTTGTCGTATAAAATGAACACAGATGAAACTGTGGGGCACAGCTAGTCTTCAATATAAATAAAATGATTGAGGTTTGCCGTTGTGTGCGCATTACGCAAAAACTACTGAATAGATTTTGGCATTTTTTTATTTATTTTAGTCCTTAGATACTAGGTCCTTATATAAAAAAATCTATATGTGCATCCAATAAAAAGAAAATACGATACTTATAAGCATTATTCGTTCTTCTGTCGTCCACGCGAGTGAAGCCGCGGGTACAGCTAACTTAATAAAGTTCTTAAGACTAATAGACATATAATGCATAGCTCAAACCGCTGGGTTTAGGTCTAAAAACGCGAAATTTTGCTCAAACCTTCCAAATGATTTTTGGAAATTAATCCTTAAGGTGGTGAGTTAAAAATAAAATATTTCCTTAGATCACCTGAGATGTTACCGATAGGAAATTTCCTAACCACGGTAGATATCATCGAGGACATAACTAGTTACCAATAAGTTTTATTAAGATATACAAAGAAAAGTGTTTAAAAAGTAATTGCACGTCAACTGTGACGATTCTGTGAAAAACATTGTGGTGTTACGTAGCGTGTGAGGAGGGCTCGTCTGTCTACTATAAGTTTTTGTCATCGGTTATGACATATGACTTTTGAGAGGGTCGACGAATGTAATTAATCAAGCCTTAACTCGAGCAAGACCCAGCTCACGGAATGACAGCGGCATGCTTAACTTCTACTGACGTTACCATTATATAGGTTTGGACGGTGCTTGTGTTAAACCTATTTTTTTGTATGTAATATATATATATATATATATATATATATTAATAAATCTAGAGTTCTGTCTGTACATTTAATACTTTTCCAAAATTTCCCGATGAACTTAATAAATGAACGATACTGTCTATGAATATGACATTATTTATGACGTTATTTTACTCAAAAAACGGCTTGACCGATTCATATTAAATTTTGTACATGAAATGAATATGCCATGAGTCAATGGATAGGGTATAAGAATTTACAATATTGCTTTTAGAAATCTTTAAAAATTAATATTTAAAAAAAACTGTAATTTCTTGGCCGATTTCGATGAAAGTTAGTAAACGGGAAGTATAAGTCGTTCCCGAATAATGGTCTATAAGAATAGTCGACAGTAATACAGAAATAGAAAAAAAAATATTTTCATCAATTCTTTACTGATTCTGATCAAATTTTGTATACGGGAAGCATACGTCATTCCATAATTAATATTCTATATGGATCGTCAAAATTATATTTAATAATCGTAAAAATAAATGTAATTCTTGACCGATTTTCATGAAATTTTGTACACGGGAAATATAATATCTCATTTAATTGATAGACTATATTATTATAAATTTTCTACCATATAAGTAAAAGGAAACTTACGGGATTCCATGGTTACTGACAGAAATAGCGATATCAATGAAAAATGTAAAGGCGAAAAAACAAATGAATAACTGATTTTTAAAAATACATGTCTTACATAGCTATACCATAAAATTTATATAACTTTACAATTTATGCAGAACTAAGGATATCGATATTCCGACTATTTACCTACAAATATTAAAAATCGGCAATTTCATACTTTACCCCATAGAAATTAAGGAAGACATTTCCCTAAAAGCAAACAAATTACAATTACACTATTAAATTACTAAAAACCATTATTTTCATCAGGTAATTACGCACCGGTATAATTTATATTTTCAATTACAAGGAATCCAAGTATTAAGTATAATGCTCGGAATTGAATGTTAAAAGCTATGCTGCTTCAAGTAGCTTTTTGTTTGAGCTTATAACTAAGCCTTGAACGAATCACCGAGGCACGTAACGAGTCATAGAGAATATAATTGATGTTAATATGTTATATTCTTTAAAAAAATCTAGATTTTTAAGTAAACCCTGATATATCTTATACTATGAAGTGAGCAATTCTTGTATATATAATTGGTTTCTTGGAAACGGCTCCAACGATTTGGATGAAATTTTGTATTTAAATAATGTTTGACATTCCATGTTTGCATAGATAGGTGTTTTTCTTTTTTTAAGATACCGAGCAAAGCTCGGTCGTCCAGATATTTATAAAGTAATGCAACAATATCGATGAATAATTTTTTTAATAATAATAATTAATATACCCGATTACGTCTCTTGCTCGCTTTTTTCAATGTATGGGATACAAAAATTGCTCACATTATATATATTTTATATATAGGGTATTACAAATAGAACAAAATATTTTTCAAAGTTTCATTGATAAAGGTTACTAAAAAAATTCTATTTTAGTTTCTTAATGATTTAAATGTAGATATTTTGCGTATCCCTTCGTTAAGACCATCTGTAGCCAGACTTGAATTACATAATGGTCAGGGAATAATATTAATAAAAAAATCATATAGTAACTTAATAGGCAAATTAGGTATGATTATCTTAACCTATAATTGTGAATCTATACACATTATATTATAAGTATTCCATTCCGTATTCCATATTATGTATTTCATATTTCAGATAAATTACCTACGTATCCTATTAAGTCATCAAAAGTATCAATCGATTGGCGAAATATAAAATTACCCCATCTCACGTTAAAATATCAAATTATCGAATTTGTTACAAAGTAATTTGTCATGTAGAGAATCAATCATCTCTGTTCAGAAAATTGGTTATGTGACGTCACGCTGAGGGATAAAAACTTTGAATGCTTTTGCATAAGTAATGTAATGTAATGTAGCCCTTTTCCTTGTGAGAATTATTTCAATGAACATCGTATTACGTGTAACACTTAAAATATCACTAAAATCTCGATTACATTATCTACTTGTAGTTTATAAATATACTGTCTTTGTAGTGTCTATATGTATGGTTTGTACTATTTACAAATATACTGGGTATATTGTAAATACATACAATATACGTATATTGAAATTTATATTTTAATTAAAGACTAGCTAATGGATTTTCGAAGGAATTCATGGACTTTGATATAATAAACAAAAATACTAACTAAGAATTGTTAGCCTAAACAATTTTGTCTACAAAATTTTTCACTATATGCATAACACCTCATTACTACAGATTGTTTTATTGCTGTAGGATAAATTAATTCATCTATTAGTGATCTATTGAACTATATAAATGTGTAGTAAAATAACACCACATTAAAATGTATTCCAACTAAATAACATTTGTCAGTTATAAGTCAATCAAGTGCGTAAGGCAAATCCAATATATCAAATTTGACAGGGGTTGGCGTAAAATATGACATGGTAAGGCTTTCAGGAAGCACGTACAGTTACGCTTTGTTGGATCGTTGGGTCAAGGATGATAAAAATATATGGAATTTCTTTGAGATGTTCGTGGTTCCTCTTGGCTGATTGTAACGCTTTATGGATAAGTATATACTTTCTTTGGTTTCATAATGATAGAGTGAAGTAAATAACGAATTATGGAGCCACAAGATCGACGATATAGATCTTTTAAAAGTTACTGTAAGCTGTGATACAGAGATTGTTATAGAAGAAACAAACATTTCTTGAATCATTATCTATACATTCAAATATTATGAAGCTCAAAAGATTGTTTTGTTTTTTGTTTGAACGCTCTTTTATCTGGAATTAACAGTCAAATTTCAAAAATCTTCTTGGAGTTTACTCCTTAAGAATTGATTTTTATATAAGATCAGGAATGGAAATTTTATGAGGAGTGAAATTTATAAAAGCGTTAACTCAAAAGCGTTATGTTTTCGGTCAAATGTTATTACTTCTTAGTAAATTATCAAATTTATATGCCATGTGGTAACTAATGCGAGAATTATTTTACTACTTTGGTTACTTAAAATATACGACAGTTTTGTTTTATATATTTGCTGAATAATGGTACGATTTCTATTATTATTATTTTTTATTTATTCCATAGCAATCGCACTTAAGGAGTAAATTCTAGATGTGCGTCGGAGCTGACACACACACACACACACACACTTTTTTATGGGCAATTTATAGAGAAAGGTAACAATTATATAGTCTATATAACATCACGCTACAAATATGCTAGATAAGCAATCTGGGAATCTGTAGGCAAGTACGGGAAGTGAGAACAATTACGATAGGCTACACGGATACGTTGACTGGCGGCAGCGAGGTGTAGAGTTGGTTGAATAAATTTAACACGGGTGAAACTGCGGGCTACACCTAGTTTTTTTTTTTCTATTTCGGTAGATAAAGAGACATTAACTTCATAAGATTCATTTCACTTTTAATGAAGCTTAGGCTGTGAATCATAGTTTTTCTGCAAGGTCAATTTAGAGTAGGAACAAGGTTAACAACTGTGCAACTCTGCTCACTTATATTTAAATACCGGTATTAAAATTTTCCACATATAAAGTAAACTTTTATATCTTAAATATACAATAAATAAATAGCAACTGTAGACATTTCCAAAACTCGGTTCCACTCAGTAAGCAGTAATAATAACAAAAGTTACTTCGCAATTAGAGAAAGATTGTTCAGAAGGATCGCCAATCAAAGTAGATCTTCGCGTGCGATGAAAAACTTTACAAATTTGTATTACCGACGAAATGCTTAAACACTAATCGAGGTCAGTTTATATTGGTCCTGTATGAATGAATGCTTTACAGTTCCTATTGCAAATTGCGCGAATCAGAGATACAAATGGATAAATAAAATCAATATTTATTTTGCATTCATTATTTTACTATCTTTATATAAAAAGCCATTTAACTAAACAGAATAAAAGAACACTGTGAACAAGTATTTGCATTTAAGGAAAAAGATATTTGTGTTGGTTTTATTTTGGTAAACCTTATTAATTTGGTAATCAGTGTTAATCTTGTTTTGTTAATCTTTTACGGAATTAAATCTCCCGGAATAAAGGTTGCTGTTATATAAATAAATATTTGGAATAATTCAAAACTATGAATTTGATAGTAATAAATGAAAACATCATTACAACGAATGAAATAAATTTTTTCGAAGAATTTGAAAAAAATGGCTCTATAGAAAATATACTTCAACTTAAATTCATTAGTAGTACAATAGATTGTTCTGGAAACAATATGAACTTATTGTGAGAATTTAACCACTTGGAAGTAATTCCTATCAAAGCTTGAAGTTAATTAAACTAGACGTTCATTAACTTCGGTGTGCCACAAATGAGCTGAAGTTTAAGTAACTATTTCGAGTAAAATAGTTCTATGTCACGCTTCAGACAATAGCGGCGAACTTAAAGTTATTAATGATCTTCACTCACTGACTGGATAAGACTAAGTATTCTCAGTTCTTGATTGAATCAATACACCTAACATGACATAGCATCACGCCTGTATCACCGAAGGGTTACGCAAAGGCGTACTAATGTACACCATCAGTTCGCCGGGTATGTTTTAAGTCCCTATTGCGATTAATAGGCGAGCCTATTGCCATTAATCGGGCACAAAGCCAAACTCCGAGCTGCTACTGAAAATTTCATAGAAAAACCCAATAACACTTTGCTATACCTGCGATCGAAACCAGAACCTCAAGCACAGCAGCCGCGCTTAAGACCACTAGGATAATGAAGCAGTTAATACACCTAAGTAATGATACCGCAATAGGGGTAAGATAAACAAAAATGATTTCCTAGTGTATTTTAATCTAAATCGGTTTTTTTTTTATAATAGCACGTAAGGCAAAGTTTCGAGACTGTGCGTATTTATCGCCACTGCTATGCCGGCCCATAAGCCTCTTGGCATCTGGCTATACACTTGATGTTCCGAAACGCGACAAATCATAAGAAAGTCACTATGATTCGTTTATCTCCAAGTGCATGGTAGTGTCACAACACATTCAGGTACAAATAGTCTGTGATCCCGCTTGATTATTGGATATACATTCGCTGATACCGGAACGCGACATGTCTAAGTGTACAACCACGTATGTTGGATGTTACACTTATTATATAGCAGTTGTGATCCGGCCAGACAAATTGTGTCCTATCGCACAGCAACATTTCTAACAACCAAGCATTAACCACCAAAAAGGAATAAAAATTGTACCGATAAATTTCTTAGTCAACACAAATAAACTTATATTTATAGAGATTGAAAATTAAGCTTATAATAATATTCATGAAAAACAAAAGAAATGTTATAGAGAATAAGTTTTCGAAAGAGATCTAAAAACGAATCGAAAACAAGCAGTAAAGAAGCATTATCCGATAAGTCATATTGAAGTGTTTATGCTTTGCGATAGTAAACATGAAAACAAAGCTATTACAACGAAAAATCCAATAGATGAATATAAATCAATAGTCGCTGTTGACATGACGATGCTTCCATACCGACTTGAAAATGCTTCGACTTAAGGCTAATTAAGCGAAATCTCTGAAGCGAAGTATGTAATATTTATATTATTTATAAATCTGTAGTTCTGTCTGTATACAATTTATATAAGCAAATTTCCTGATGGGCATCTGTTATAAAGGTCATTTTATCACCAATATGACCTCAATTTTTTTGTCTGACTCTTTGTATTTCTGTTTAACGGATTTAACTCAAAAACGGTATCATGCATTTTGATTTTATTTTGTAGTAAGGGAAAAATAAGATAATTGTGATTAACACTTTTAGAAGAAATAAAATATGAGTTAAAACAAAAAGTACGAGATGAAGAAATTACTGCGTAATATACGCGAGTGGAGTCGCAGTCATAACTAGTATTTAACAAAAACGTTTTGAATGGTGCTCAGAATTTAGTTGAGAATTAGTACCCAAACATCTTAAAGAAACATATAAAATACATCTCTTCTAGTATATAATGAAACAGTGTGCAATTACAATGACAGCTATTTAAGAAAGTTAGTTGAAGTAAGGCAATTGAGGCATTTAAATTTATTATAGTTCAGTTGGGGTTTAGAACACCGGCCAACTGAATAATAATAGGGACCCGTAGAAAAAAGTACGAAATTTTATGTTTTTGTGTATGAAGTTTCTACTTATCTAATTTACATAGTTCACTATTTCATTTTTCGTTCTATATGATCAATGAAGCTTATACCCATTTAAAAAGGATCGTAATCGTAAAAAAACAAAATCAAAAATACTTTATTACATTTAGGCCCTAATAAAGCACTTATGAAAGTCAAAACACTACTACCGGTTTGGAAAACATCCCTGTCATCGAGAAGAGCCGATGAGGAACTCCTTCAGCTTATATTTTATATTACTATTTTTTCAACTATACAAATAATATTTACAGTTAATAATTAGGTGTATTAATATTTTACTGAATTCACACACATAGAGAGAGAGAGAGGGAGTCAATTCCAGACATCATTATCATTCACTTAATGACCCACAATATAATTACATATTGACAGTAAAACCTGCTTGACTTGGTCCTTGAACTGATTGTCCAACAAATCAGTAATGAGCTTTGTGATCTTATTGTGGAACCCAACACGATTTCCTAATAAAACTTTTATTGATCTTACTAAGTCAGAATGCCAGAGATATTAGGTCGCAACTTATATGAATCGAGTTGGATTTCTCTCTATACTAGAACAACAACCGTGGAAGTGATATTCGGTAATTAATAAAGCAATTATAATTTTTTTGGTAAATTATAAGCCTTATTAGTTTCAATGTATAAATACCAAGATATGTGAGTCTAAGTTAAGAAATTTCCTTTTGGAAGTTAAGAACAACTTTCTTAGACAAGAATCGGATTAACTCAATATGATAAAATAGTAGTAGCTACAAATTGAAGGGTAAATTTAAATCTTATAATACAGTTGTTCTCCCGACAACTAAATGTCGAAAATTGTAATAATAATTAATTGCGTAATCCTGAATTATCGATAAATTATAAACCCCATTAGTTTCAATGTAAAAAAATACCAATGTCTATCAGTCTAAGTTAAGAAATTTCCTGGTGGATGTCGAGAAATACATCTGTGTACACAAATTAAGTCGGTTAAAAAGGGATAAAGTCAGTATGAGAAATCTGTTGTAGCTACAAATTGAACGGAACATTTTTACAGGCTGGTCTTTGTCTTGTGCCAACAAAACGATTAGATAGAAAATTTCAACAGAACAACCGGTTGTCAGAAACAGATTGGCGATCACCGTTGTGAGTTTTGCGTACGGAAATTGAATCTGTCAAGCCGAAGGAGACTTGTGACAATCACAAGAAAATGCTTTTAGTCGACCGATCAATCGATTTTAAGCGAGCGTTCTTATTTTATTAGTATTACCTTCATGAAAATTTCTTTTGGAATGATTAACCCCTTCTCTTTAAGTAATTGAAAGAACGATGACCGTTTATGATATACTTATGGGAAATAGTCAAATAAGAAGGTGTTTTGGTAACCGTAAACAAATATTAGTATATTTAATAAAAATCATGCCGACAAAGTTAAACAATCTCGTTATCTCATTTTATTTTATTTTATTTTATTAGTAATATCTTATTTTGGATTCATTTGAAATTTTACTGTTTGTTACTAACTGTATTTACCTAGATAACATTTAGACTTATCTAAAAGCTAATAAAAAGGTTTATATACTTTAAATTTATATGTATATATTGGCTTGGGACATTAAAAAGCCTCTCGAAATTTCACTTCATCTAAATTTTACTTCTATTTGACCCATTTTAAGATTATTACATAAATAGAGATTTACCGATAATTCATTCTAAAAAATTAATCACATTTTCTTGTTTACAAATCATATGTTATTATTTATTTTATTAGTTGATCAAAATTACCTGTAAATTTAATCATCACAAATTCCTTATCATAGGTCATAGAAACAATGTAAAGAAAATTGAATACATACCTTCGTTCATAGATAGTTGTTCCCATATTGCAACTTTCGTGCCCGCAGCATCGCTCAATGCAACGTACGCCAGCTCACTTCGAACCAAACGCAGATCGTGGTCTAGAGCCAAAATCCAAAATGTTACTGTAAGAAAATATTATATCAATTATTGATAGATAAAAACACTTCTTTAGGACTTGAGAGTAACTCGGTTTTTTTTCAGGTATATTTATATCGTTAAATAAAATATACAGTTAAATTTATTTAATAAAAACCAAAATTTATCCAAATTATAAAAAATTATAACTCTTTGATCGTTTAGCACATAATAATATTATAACATAAATACTAAAAAGGTGACTTTAAAATTTAGTGGTGTTTACTGATAATATTATACAGTCATAGTAATTTGCAGTTTAAATTTGTACAAATTATACGCCAAGCATCTCTCTCTATACATAGTATAAAATGAAGTCGATTTTCAGCTGTCAGTTCTTATGTACGCTTAGATCTTTTAAATTAAGCACCGGATTTGAATGCAGTTCTCATTATCATTTAGAGATTTTTTTGTGGAAGGTTTATATTATGTACTATAAATTCCAATTAAGTTTTTGTATAGTAGAGAAAATTCAATTATTTTTAATCTTGTCGTCAAAAAACGATTTTCGGGTGCCTTACATGGCTTAGACTGGCTAAACCTTATGAGATATATCAAAATAATGTTCAAAGAATCGTAGTTCTTCATAAAGTCTAAAGAAAAGTCCTGGATGGCATATGTTTATCTCTTAAGGTTAACTCACTGTGATCTTCAACATAATAATTTAAAATATTACATTATTTGCGAAGCTATTTTCTCCAATTTAGTATTAATTTTTACCAGATAAGTTTGTTAGTTAACTTGGGCATTTAATTTAGATTAATATTGTGCTTTTTGATAAGGAGGGGAAGTGACGCGAACTCGACAGTTGTCTATTTTTCAATTGTGTTTATTCCAAGTATAACACTATCAGACCGATAATACGACATTTAGCGCCGCCTACTTCAAGAAGGTGTAATAAATATATTGTATAAATAAACGATAGAGCAGGACAAACATTTCCATTTTTTCACAACCAAAATTCACTGGCAATCATGGGGACGGTTGGGCAAGGGGGACTGGGTTCAAACGGAGGTAGGGCACATAGAAATTTCTTTGAAGATTTATCTCTAATTGGGGCAGCCCGACTGGTGGAATTCCTCCACCCTACTGAAGATCGCGAATAAAACCTCTTGTAGTGTTCCTCCTGTGAGTATCGTTGCTAGAGCTCCTTGGAGTAAGGGGGTCAAAGGTCGGTAACGCGCTAGTAATACCTATGATAGCCGCTTACCATCAAGTGAGCCGTATCATTGTTTGCGATCTTTTTAGTATAAAAAAAAAAACACTTTATTGTCGCTGCGAACCAGTTACTAAGCTGTCTACATGAGTCGCATGTAGATAAAATTATGTAGTCCTGGATATGACATCTTTTATCTTTATTTCAGATTGGTAAATAAATTCATTTATTAGAACATCTCCTATTGCTAGGTTTTTTAAACTAAAGTGGCAAACAAGCATACGATCCGCCTAATGGTAAGCAACTACCATTGCCTATGAACACTTGTAATACCATAGATGTCATTAAAACGTTTCTGATTTTGAACCCCCCTACCCCAAGGAGCTCTTGAAGCCCTACTCACCTCAGGAACACAACACACAGTTATTTGGCTGTGATCTTTTGTAGGTCATCAATACAATTAAAAATATTGATTTTAATAGACCCCCGAGCCTGGTGAAGCAGTGAAAGCCTCTAATAGCTCCAAGGTCCTTTGTATCTAAATTTAACTCTCTATTAAAGACACCAAAGGAAGTATAAGCTCTTAAAAGAAAAGTAGAAAATTGCCGATCACAAAAGGTAATTTTGTTACACATTAATTTTGGGGTTCGCTTCATAAACATCTAAGCCGTCTTTTAGGGTCACAGTAACATAAAACAGAACAGTAAAAGCAACACAAAATTGAGTAAAAATTAATGGCCAAGGGGAAATACATAAAAACAGAGATATTCGATACAGGATCTCCGTTATGTTTTTATGTATTGAACGCTTTACGATTTCCTCTCATTAATAAATTAAATTATATAGGAACGAAATTCTATTATAAACGTAATATTTTGGCATGGATGACTGTATTGAACGGCATAAATCAGGTTCCTTCATATAACATCACTAATAAAGTTTTTATTCTTCTCGAATTATGTCAAGGTGTTCAGAACTAATGCAGTAAGTTTGTGACGATATGTGTTTGGGTTAATTGAAATTGTCTTAATGAATAGGTTACTTGTGTCAGGGGTTTCTTAAATTTACAATTTACTTTGTATTCATCATTAAATTAATACGTGAAGCAAAAACTTTTTACCCCTTTTTAAGCGTATTGCGTGCACGAAAGTCTGTGAGATTTGGGATGGTTAAAGTTTATATGGAGAATCAGTCCAGAAAGCTAAATTATATCTATAATATCTATTACTAATATATTAAAATAAATAAATTAATACTGTGAATCCTAACCCGATCAGTGCCATTGAACTTAGACCCTCAAAAATATTGACATTGTCACTCAATTAAAGTGATACAATATTCATTGTTAGGTTCACACTGCAAATGTCAATTAGAAAATAATCTTTGATTAAAAAGTTCCTGGTCGAATTTCAATTATTGGGCGACCGCTAATAATAATAATAATAATAATAAATTGACAGACTTACAGACAGACAGTAATAAACAGTTGACAGAGTGGAAGAAGAAAACATAAAGAGCCAACCGTACTTAAGTAAGATAAGGATACGAAGAAGAACAGGAACTAAAAAGATTCTTCGCTTTTTGTTACAACACAAAATTGCAAAAAAATATTTTGATCTAATCACAAAACAACTTTTAACTAATCACAAGACAGTTTTTAATACAAAAGAAAACCAACTTCAAGGATTCTCCAAAATCATCGTATAAGTCTTGTATATCTTCGAAGTTGAAATTCCAATGCCAATGAAAATAAAACGGGGCTACTCTTGAGGTATCCCCTATCAAACAAGGAAAAAATTATCCAAATCGGTTCGTAAACAAAGACGTTAAGGCCGTATATACATTAGAAAAAAAAAATACAGTCGCATTCAGTAACACTTTTTTATTTGAAATCCGTTAAAAATATCTCAAATCTCACTTTGAAATAAAGTGCACTCAAAGAATATTAACTTTTTTGGATTCCATAGAAATTGGAATTACTTTTCAAAGCACGCGCTTTTGTAAATCGTTGTTTCTAATATTCAATTTGCTAGTACAGAACCTTGTTCAGCCTTACTTTTTTTTTTACCGACTTCAAAAAAGGAAGTGTTCTCAATTTGATTGTTTTTTTTTTTTAAATGGAAGTACAGCCATAACTTTTTTGTTTATGTACTGATTTAGATGATTCCTTTTTTGTTAGAAAGGGAATAAATATCTCAAGGTTGGTCCCATTTTAATTTCATTGACATTGAGCTTCGAAAATACCCCAGGGAACAACACCTCAAAATCATTGAAGTTAGTTTTCTTTTTTGTTAAAAAATCTCGTTTCGTTTTTCTTCTTTAATGAAAGGGCTCAGTTATTAACGGTGGAACTGTTAACACTATTTCTATCCTCTGCTTTTCTTTTGACCTCTTGATATGACACGACGCCCACCTTATTCTTCACTTTTTGGAAAAAATTTGGTCTAGGTATTCCTTTACTTCGTTGAAAAAATCATTCTTCAATATTAATTTATTGAACTAAAAAACACTATAAATACGAACCGGGCAACTTTAGATTGCTTCTGAAATTGAACATGTAAAACATAAATCAACAGTAACATTTAATGTGTTGACTTACACCCGAATAGCCGTGAAACAATCGTTTTAGGTAAATGTATGGACGCTGTTTTGTAATTAATTACAACAAGTAACACCGCGGGCTTAGAAGTTGTACAATAAAGGGAAAGTTGCCGCGGTCGGCTAAGTTTGGCGGGGTCGCTACACGATTTAAGGGCTGTTACGGTAATATTTAATCTAAATGTTTACATAGAATAAATCCTTGAAAACTGTTCATGACTTTCACTTAAAACCCTTAACTGAGTACGTGGATATAAATTTATCAGGGTCTCACAAAGTTACATATTTTTTTATTTGAAATATGTAAGATTTAACTCATAATTGAAGTATGACTTTTCTGATGTATATATTTATTAATAAATGATAAGTCCTGATACTCAGCAGGAATCAGCTATGGGTTTTAGTGCGGACACTCAATGGACACAGTTGTCTAAATAAACATATGTACGAAATTGGTGTCCAGGGCATGAGAGATTGCAGATTCTACGAAATTGCGGAAAAAACGCCAATGCAATTTTGTGTAAATGTAATGCAAAAAAACCTAAACACAACCAGATTTAGAGCAAGCACGTGCTACTTCTGGTTTAATTACCCTCTATCAAAAAAGTCATGCAGTATATCGGTGAGGAGCTTTAGTAGTGTGGACCGATCACAATATATCTTATTATATGTATATCTTATCATACAGTGGTAAAGGACTGCATAAGCCTGCATGTCTCTATTTTGAATAATAAAATAAGTCCTAAGAAATGGCTAGAGATTAATTTGTTGACAAATAACTACCTACAGAAAGCATATGTGTATCGCGTTGCAAGGTTCTATGTACAGCGATTCTCAGAAATTAGCTTTTATATTCTTGAAGTCGTAAACACGAAGTGTGATCATAATACACTTACATAGATGCTCAGGACTGGGTGCTTTATAAAATATATTTACGTAAAATGTAATAAGGCGTTTTATACACTATTATTTTCTCATTTATTTAGGACAGCGGATATGATAATTATAAACAAAGGGTATAATAGAAAAGCGTTTAAAACGGAGTAAGAACGTTCGTCCGATTTTACTATCTTTTTATGAGTCGTAAAGTTAAAACATAAACTTATTTGGACGAGGGAATAAACAGAGGTTGAATTTGGTAGCATTACCCGTATAATCTCTCGGCGAAAAATAAAAAATAATATTTGTTCAATCAACAAGGATTTCATAGTATTTGAGAAAAATCTAGGATTTATTTAATATTAAAAGATGAAAAGTAAATCCTGCAGCTATATAAATATTGATTTTACCTAGTCTACGGTCTACTATTATCTCATTGAACTTCGGAATTAATTATCTATATTAATTAATCTGTAGTTCAGTCTGTATAGTTAATTTTTTGCCGAAATTACGCGATAGGCATACTAAATTAATGATATAATTTACGAATTTAACTTAAAAATGGTTTGACTAATTCTTATGAAATTTTGTACTCGAGATGCTTATGTCGTTGGTCAATTGATAGGATATAACCAATTTCAATATTACTTTTAGAAATAGTAAAAAATTCTCAACCGATTCTGATCAAATTTTGTAGACGGGAAGCACACGTCATAGCACAATTGACAGACTATAAGAATCGTTATCAATGTATTAAAAATCATAGAAAAAAATAATAATTTTCAACCGATTTTGATGAAAATTGTACACAGAATATACAATCTACTCTTCAACTGATACGGCATATGAAATGTCAACAATATGAGTAAAAATAAAATATCAGGATACACCTAAATAACTACTGCGTAGTAAAAAACGCATACGAAGAAGCGGGCACACCGTTAGTTATGTATAAGTCCGTAACGTAATATCACATAATTAATGCAAATGCTTCTTTAATAAAAATCCTTTTAGAATTTTCCAATATACTAGCTGATCCGGGCAACTACGTCTGCGTCACATAAGAGACAGAGAGAGGGTTAGAGAGAGAGAGGGTCGTAGGCACCTATAATACAATTCTAAAGGAGCTGAAACTTTCTTTGTTTTATCTCCGAACCATTGTGAGTATTATTCGCCCTCCCCTCCCCACATGACCGACACATGACCCGCCTCCGTATAATAAAAACGCGCTCGCGGTACTTGATAATTATTTTGCCGCGGAGTTATTTTAAAACTGTGATATCTCCTAAGATATTCATTAAAACCAATTGATGTAAATGGCAATTTTATTCTAAATTAAATACTTGTGATTGATAACGTATTTATTTTGATAAGAATTAATACAATGTTTATAAAAACATCTTCGCAAAAAACTCATTAAAAAGATAGACATATGCTATCGCGGATTTTTTTTTTAGAACATAAGAATAACAATTCCGTGATACAAGATTGTCGCGTAACTAACCTTTTACGCAACGCACGCAATAGGAACTTTCAATAGGAATAATTTTTCCCCGTTTTAGCAACATTTTTCATTAATGCTGCGCGTTCAACCAAACAAACAAACTCTTCAGTTTTATAATATAAGTATAGATTTATTGAGAAAGTGTATATAAGTTCACGCTACGGCTCTAAGAAGCAGAACAGTAACCAAACAATCTAGGAAACATAGAGACAAGTATGGCAAGCGAGAACAACGATAGGCTACACGGCCTTTTTATAGTAGCACAGCAAATTCACGGTACTGTACCTGATGGTAAGAACATTACAATCCTAACACAATGGCGACTACCGAGAGATCGTAATCCATTGACGGTCGCCGCTGTCATTACCTGCATTAACTTTATTGGATATGCGCAGGCTGGTCTTTCATCACAAGAACCAGTCGGGCAAAACAACCTCGATATCACCATTTGGCTTAGGCATTTCAGCTTTAAAGATGTAATTCGGCGTGTCGACGACGGCGCGACGGCGTGTTGGAGAGTAATTGGTCGAATCAATTTAACAAGGATGAAACATTGGGGTATAGGTAGTACTAAATATTATGTATTAAAAAGACGGATAAGTCCGTAGGACACACTTACTTGTTTCACCAGGTCTGTAATAATGTCGAGCTGGGCGCACGATGACATCCCTTACAGGTCCAAGCAATCTGATGACGCTGTGACTTTTCGCTGTGCATTCAACGTCTCCGACGCAGCCGACTGTTGTGTGCAACGTGCATTGAGTCGCCGGTGAAGACGGTATCTTGAGCGGAATGATGCCATAATCTGAAGAAGATTAAGACAGTTTGAGTTAAGTGGATAAAGCAGCTCACGGTCAATGTATAAACATCGCTAAAGCTGCTGAGTGGTCCACGTGCATATGATGATAGACCCGTCACATTGTCTATCTTTTGATTTGTCGCGTTTCTGGATTGACCAGTGTATTTTCAGCTACTGATAAGAGTTCGGACATAGTTCGGAGAACTGACGGCCGTTGGGGCAGAAAGGTTCTCGAGTGGAGACCACGCACCGGAAAGCGCAGCGTAGGACGGCCCCCCACTAGATGGAAAGACGACATAATAAAGGTCACTGGGAGCCGTTGGGTGCAGGCCGCACAAGATCGGTCGCTCTGGAGATCTATGAGGGAGGCCTATGTTCAGCAGTGGACGTCCTGCGGCTGAAATGATGATGATGATGATGATAAGAATGCAGGCCAGCGTGACGACGAAGGTCGTCTATATATTGTTGATCTATTGGCGGTCGTCGTTGTTATTGCACAAAGCATACAGTCCACCTGTGTCATATATTTAAGTAGTTGTAAGTTAGTTTATATTTCTAGAGCAAGTAGTTTTAAGCTGTCTCTTCTTTTTTTCTAAAAAGCCTTACTGTACGCGCGCACGGTTGACTTTTGTCGCCGTGACTGTTTCATCACCCTGGTCAATTCTACGGATAAAACTGTTTTGTCATGTCTTAACGATGCGCATCTCCATACATGCCCATAGAACTGAATAAGGTCGAGGAAACAGTCACGGCGAAAAAAGTCAACCGTGCGCACTAGCACTTACAGTACAGTTTAGTTTCATTGCGCTCCAATAAATAATACCTTGTTTGGACATTTACTTCAACCTGATATAATATAGTGGACACTGTAACCCGTATCTATTTATAACCAACTTTAGAAAGACCGGAATCTAGCTAAGGCCTTTCAAAAATAAGTTGCTACTGGAGACTAAGTTAGAATGCCTCATTTGTTAGTGAGTGTTTCCAACCAAAACCTTCGGACAGGAAAACAGTAGCGCGAGCATTGCTACACAGCGAAAAAAAAGTTTTGTGGGGGTAGTTCCGTAGTCGAGTCTTGCACAGGTTTTATACCTTTCATATAAAATACTAGCGGTACTCAGTAGCTCCGCTCGTGTTTGTTACGAGTAAATAGTTTCGTATCGTAATTTATTTTTTATTCGACTTTAAAAAAAGAAGAAGTTCCTTAATACGAATGTACATTTTTTTTTAGATTTAGATGATTATTTTTATGTTGGGTAGGCAAAAACACCTCAAAGGTGGTCCCATTTTAATTTCATTGGTATTGAACTTTCGACTTCGAAGATACACTATGGAAGTCCTCAAAATCTCTGAAGTTGTTTTTCTTTTTTGTTAAAACTTGTTTGTCATATTATTATATAATTTGTATAGCCTATCAGTTGGGAATTGGATAAGATTCAAAATATCGAATGAAATATTATGCTCTCAGTGTACAAAATTTCTTTAAAAATGGTCAAACCACTTGAGTTAAACCGGACATACAAACTGACAGAGAGACAAAAAATTACGCCCATCAGGAAATTTGTACATGCATGTATATGTATGATATATTTTTTAAGTTTTCCCAAAATTTTACTGTATGTTGAACTACCCAAAGAAATTGTGTATTGCCAGAAATATAAACAATAACTACCATTGTTTATACTTATGGGATTACCCAGTAAATTTATTATCTGGCGCTTAAGTAGGATACCTAATTAGGTGGAATAACGAAGTTTGTGTGACAAAGACATCTAGTATTTAGTGAGACTAATGTATCTAAGTCGTGGTTATTATGGATTCCATTTCTTGTTTCGTTTTTTAGATTTAAGGAGTCGTTAGTTCCAATCTAGGTGAAATAGTTTACGGACTGTTTTTGGTATTATTCGCAATTCAAGTGAAAAGCGTTTTGGTAAAATATTAAAATACAATTGATAAGCGTTTATAATAATTGTTCAAAATTTATGTTCCGTAAAGGGCTTATCTAAATAAGTCAATAAAGTATGGTAATATTCAGAATTTTTTTTATAAGCTTGCTACTGTTTATTTAGAAAATAGCATATAAAATATGTATATTAAACTAATTAAAACTGTATGGACTCAAAATGATTGCTAAATTGTCATATTTATAAAAGTCACAAATATTTAAGAAAATTTACTTTAATATTTGCTAAATTATTTACATCTCATAATTTTATTTTAACTCATATTATTGACAGTCATTAATTATAGTCTATCAATTGAAAAATGATAAAATTCTCGTGCACAAAATTAATTCTTGTGCAAAATCGGTTGATATTATTATAGGTTTAACTTTTTGAAAGTGCCATTCTAATTATTTCTAAAACCTACTGATACTGACTATTTCTATGCCTATCAATTCAGGAATAACAATCTTTCCATGTTCAAAAATTTCATTAAAATCAATGAAACAGTTATTGAATTACAGACGGACAGAATTAGAAAAAAATATTTAATGTTATATTCGTGGTCAATGTTCTCTAAAATGGATGTACCTATGTATATCAATAAATTTGAAAAAATAATAAATGAATAGGCATAACTATAGAATTTTATTATAAATAAAATGCTTTTGTTAATACAAAAATATATTATGTACATATTTCAGAAATACTCTTCAAATAATTATTAACAACTTTTATAACTTGTTTTACTATCAAATTATTTTAAGAATAAAAAAATAACACGATATAAATGGAAGTAGTTACCACATTCCATTTAACCCGTGAAAGCCTTCAATACTGACAATAAAAGCATTTGGAGTAACTCCAAACGGAAAAGATGTTAAAGAAAATTCACAGAGCGTTCGCCAAGCACTTAAAACGAAGCAGACACTATTAAAAGGTAAGAGTTATTATTATCTTTCAAGTAGGGACCACGCGGAAACTTTATTTTCTTTCAATAGATTTGAGAAAGTATGACCTGACATTGTTTTATGCGACCGTGACTGGGAATTCCCTACCGTTTATGATGCCTATACTGTGTTTTAACTCTAACGGAGTAAAATGACATTTCATGTGTTGCTCGAAATGTTTTTTATAAATAGTGCTGTCACCAATCGGTAATAATCGTAAAACTGTACGTAAGAGATATTGTTTCTAAAGATTTTTGAAAAAAATTGAAAAATCTTTGAACCGCCAAATTTAAAAGCAAATTAAGAGAGATAAAATAGCCTCTCTCGTGTGTCAACCGAAGCGTTTTTTTTTTTGTTGTTGTAAGTTTTTTGCCATAGTATACATATTTTAATAGTTGCTATAATAATATATTTAGTATAATAATAGTAAACTATTAGGCATGTTGAATAGCACAACATATTAATGATTGATTTCCGATGCGCGTTAAAGCAAAGTTAAACTTATATATTGATCTAAGATGACAATAATATGATTTTTTTCCATTAAATCCGTAGTCTGTTTTTTTTTTCAAAACTATTTACATAATTAATGTAAAAATTAACAATTTAGTTTGTTTTAACTTAACTTATTTAAAATTGTCAAAAAATAAAATTTTACACTCAATTATTCCAAGTCCATAATGTCCCGTTGTCACAAACATCACTTTCAAATTGACATTATTTATAACCAAATATAATAAGCAGTCGAAAAAAAGCGGACAGGTAAAATAATTTTTTATGTTTATTAATGATATTTTAATAATATGTATTAGATAGAAATATTAGTCTGGAGAAAGTAAGATCTTATACTAAGTGTCAAATATAGTAAGCTAACATATAACAAAATATATAATATTAATTCAATTCATATAATTAAAAAAATACTGCTTGAAAATTCAACTATAACTTCATAGAAAACTAAATAGCCCTAAATGAAGTTTCATAACCCTTTTATTTTTATTTCTTGCCATTTAATCTAATACTATTAAGTAAGTAGTTCTAGTACTATAATAATTTTACTGTCTCCCTGTTAAATCAGTTCCTAGTGATCTAGCGTGCTTTACAGTTTCATCGACGATATTTAGATGCCATTGGTTCCTCGGAAAGGGCTCTACCAATTTTACTTTCAAAGTCGACGTAAATAGGTAGTTTTTTTTTCCATGACGTTAAGCTCAGTCTCCCTAATATTTTTAAATTAAGAAGTAAATGTTTTGCAATAAAAATGCAGTTTTTTTTAAATAAATAAGAATTAGGCTTGATTTATGACGATTCCATTGAAACATGTTTTAAATATGATACGCTTTACGCAATTACGTTTTAGAATGTAAATACTAGGGATGCTACGCATGACGCTCTGCGGTTTTACAATTAAATATTCCGGTTTCTAAACTCTGTACGTTCTCGATATTTTTATTTAAAGCTTGAATTATTTAAATACTAAAAGAATTTTATTAATACTCTCGTATAGTTTTAATGAAATACATACTATATTTACTAAGATTTTTTTTTTAATTAGTGCATTGCAGTTCGTATATATTTTAAAACTCATTTGTTTTTAAAATTTAACTTAAATAAATGTTATATTCGTAAAATTTTAAAGAGTAAATACGCATTAAACGTGTTTTATTTATAATTGTCAAAATATAAAAGCATTATATATATTAGAAATTTTTGTATGTCAGTACTAAAGTAAAATTAAGTGGCCTTGCAAGATATTTTTATTATTTTCAGCTTGAAACATTCGTAAAAAGAAATTGCCATGTTGATCGTAAATTCTACTTAAAGTAGTTAAACATTGACAGACATTGTTTAATAAAAATACAAGAACCTTGTGTAAACCTTCTCGTGCACCTTTAGAAGACTGATAAACAGTGCTGAATTTGTACATTTGTACATTTATATGCACTAGACAATTTAATTAATTAATACATTTTATGATAAAGTTATTAAATATGTAATAATAAATAATATACTGAGTAAAATGAGAGGAAATATTTATTTAGAGCCAAAATGTCAAAGCGTGTCAAAATGGCTGTGAAACCTGGACAATGACAAAGAGAGGCGAGAAAAGATTGGAAGTATTCGAAATGTAGTGCTGAAGGAGGACGGAGAGAATTAGTTGGATGGAAAAAAAAACCAATGTAGAGGTATTAAAAATGTTAAAGGAAAGGACGATATTACTGGAGATCATTAGGAATAGGAGGAGAAATTTGGTGGGGCTTTTGATTCGGCACGACGACCTATCAAAAACGATATTAGAAGGAAAGAGGAAGGGAGGAAGCCCAAGAAGGACATACATTCACCAAGTGAAGGAAAAAATGCGCGTCGTGTCGTATTACGATGTCAAGAAGAAGGCACAGTGTAAAGTGAGCTGGAGATTACTTCACTGACAAGAGCATAACTGCTTTTAAATTTTATTACCTATTATAAAAAATAATTATTACTAATTTAAAGAGTAAATATTATTTATTAAAGCGTAAATACTGTTTATTAAGAGTAAAAACTATAATTATTTACAAGACTAAACACGATTTAGTTATATAAATTTCTGTTTCATTTAAAACAAAAATATTAATATTAATAATATATTTATTGATCTTTTATTGGATAATAAAACAAAATAGTATGCGATTAAATTACTTAAATTTCTATAAAATAATGCACAAACTATGTAATTTATCCCAAATTCGGTGAAGCTGTAAAAGCCGCAGCGGCTTCAGGGCCTCTGAGGCTAACGGTATGTATAGTCAGTTCTAAAAAAAAAAAAGAAAAAAATGTAATTTATTTGACTTTTATTCTATAGCTAACTTACATATGACGCCGAGGTCACAAACAGTATTATGACTAGCTACTTGGTTGAAACAATTTCACCGAACATCTGAGCTGAACCCATTGGAGTGTTAAGAGATACGAAACCGGGACACGAGGTTCAAACTATAAGCTTTACTTTCATACTTTTATGCACAGTGTATATCGTATAGGTATTATTTCGTAAAGGATATTTTGCCTAAATAAATATATGTACCTACTGATGGTTTTTTTATTGGCTAGAGTTTTATAAGTAACGATAAGTGACAATGCGGTCGAAGATACTGAGATGATAAGCTCTAAAAAGGTTTTCTTCGATGGATGCTTCGCCACAGAATCTCAAAATTTTAATATTTTTCATTATGTAATATGTCGTTACAAGTGATCAACTGCCACGTATTCAATTCAAATGTATACCATTCTCAGTACACTACCAGTATCTACACATATTATATAGAGCAGTGTGACATTCAAACACCAAAATACTTAAATAAAAACGAAACGCATTTTCTTCCGTGTTATCTCTTAAGGTTTAAATATTTTATCATAATTTTGTATTTATAGGATAAATTAATGCATCACGAAAATAATGTAAACGTTAATACATACACGTTAATTCATAATCTAATTGCAAAGTTAGTTTCTCATGCATATTTTTTGTTGTGGAAAACAGTGGTAATAAAAACTCTTCTTTCTATTTCATCTTTTCAAAAACTATGCTTGTATTGATGGCGTCATATTAAAAACCCGATATTGCTTGAAAAGTTAATTATAGTTTAATTAGATTACAACATAATCTGTCAAATGAAATAATACAAAAATTAAGTTATACGGACAGTGAGACACTTAAATACAATAATAATAAACACGTGGGGACAATTCCACACTTGACCATTTAATTTCATTACATAATATATTGTAATGTATAGATAAATTAAAACTGGCATAGTAAAGTTCTCTCAATGCAAGTACTTACGTCATATAAAAACGATTAAAAATATGATATTTAGATGAAAAAGTGCCTGTTCATAATTTTAATCTGGAAAAGGCTTATCACCCGTTTTTATGATTGTCATTTGTCACTCAATAAAATGGCGTTGGCGTTTTCAAATAAAAGGGTTTCCAAAGAGGATTTAATTATCTTCATTTAACGGTAACAGATTAAGCACGTCCTTTGTTCTGATATTCATGACTTCAATAATTCTATCGCTTTGTCAAACACGGAGTGATCTCTTGACAGCTGTATGTATTAGTAGTAAATATAATTATTACAAAAATATAAGTACCATATTCAGTATAATATATCCGTAAGGTACACAACCTTTTGTATTCTTCTTTGGTAGGTACCAAAATATTTATTCAGGATACATAATTCAGCAAAAATCCTTTTTAACCGACTTCTAAAAAGTGGAGAAAAGTGGATTTAGGTATTTTTTTGTTAAAAAGGGGATACCTCAAGGGTAGTCCCATTTCAATTCCATTTGCATTGGACCTTCGACTTCGAAGATACACCAAGGAACTCCTCAAAATCTTTGAACTTGGTTTTATTTTTTTGTTAAAAATTGACACGTTTAAGTTAACATTTACACCGTTCCAGGAATAAAAAAGCAAGTATTACTTATTTGCAATTTTAAACCAATTATTAATAGGAACATGATAAAAAATATTACAAAAAATATAAACAAAAGATATAATTAACTTACATAATATTTGCTTTAAATTAATTTATAACTTTGTTTTTAACGCTCATGTAAAGTTAGCTTTATTCAAAAACGTACAACAATACACATACAATTAACAATTTATAACCACAACTGTACCTATATTAAATATGTTTATTTAAAAGGCAAATTGGTATTGATTTATGCTTATAACGTATGTTGTGTACATACGTTTTTAACTGACTTGAAAAAAAGGCAACGGTTACATACTCAATTCGAATGTTGGTATTTTATCGTTGACAAGCCATAACTTCTTTGTTTAGAAACCGATATGGATGATTCTTTTTTTATGGTATAGGGGACACCTCAAGGGTAGTTTCATATTAATTTCATTGGCATTGGACCATTAACTTCGGAGGTCCATGAGCAACAATCACCATAACTAACATGACAGGCTGTGTTAGACTATTTTCTGTAATATCATAATGTTTGAAATATCCGCATAATATAATTGATTATTCAAGAATACAATACAGAATAGTAGACAACGAATAATTTATTAATTACTAGCTGTGCCCGCGGCTACGCTTGCGAGATTCTACAGAATGCCGTCTATCGAGTACACGCGCGGTTCGTGCTACCCCCGCTCCCGGTCGTTTTAAAGATAAAAATGCTATTGTAGGTGATCGTTAGAAGATTGACATAATTATGCTCTCGCTGACTCTTTTGTAGGTCTTTTTAAGATCAATAATTATGTAGTACTTTAACCTACCTAGTAGCCTAGGTATGTCTTATGGTTTACACAGCGTAAATCATTTAAGCGTCAGAATTTATTCATCATGAAGAGTTCTTTTTATTTACGCAAAACCTTAAATATTTTTCTAAAATGAAAATGTCCTAAGTTACTCCTTAAAACATCAGCTATCTATCAGTAAATGCCCCGTCAAAGTCGGTCCAACCGTTTCGGAGTTTACCCGGAATAAACAGACAAACAAACAAAAATTTTCTTATATGTACCGTATAAACTATCATCTGCATTTAGTAAAAAGATGTTATTTTAACATAACAAACAGACACTTTAATTTTATTTATTTTATAGATAAGCAAATATAGTTAAAAAAAACCGTATACAGTAGTAATTTTGTATGCTTTTGGCTTTCGACTTTATGTACGAGCTACATATATTTTCGTAAATTAGGAGCTTTACGGCCTCATTAGGCCGCCGCAGTGAATGAATTGCTTCATTTTGTGCACAATATTGCTTTACTTCATATTTTATACAAATGCATTAACAATTAAGGCATATTTGTGTTCGAATTTAAACTCCTTTGAGTTTCACAAAAAACCTTTATCTATACAATTAATAAAATTGAAGTGTCTGTTTGTAATGTCAAAATATCAGCATTTTAGTAAATGCGTATGAAAGTATATACGGTACTAAAATACCTACAAAAAAGTCAGCAAAAGCATATGGCCACCTTCTAACGACCAGCCACAATAAGCATTTTTGTCTTTAAAATTATCAGGAAAGGAGGGTAGCAAGATTCGCACGTGTGCCCGATCAACTGCAGTGGCAAATAAGCATACGGCCCGCCTGATGGTAAGAGGCTACCGTAGCTTGTGGACGCTAACACAAGAAGCTTTGGATACCGTGCTCAGCGCAGGAATACAACACAAGGTTTTTTTTTTAGAACTGACTATAGTGTTAGCCTTAGGGACCCTGGAGCTTCTGACGGCTTTTACAGCTTCATCGGACTTGGGAACAACAGAAGGATATTTGGCTGCAGTCTTCTGTAGGGTGTAAGTAGAAGTGGGCGATTATGAATAATTTACATAATCGACTTATTTCGATGATGTGTGATCATTCAGAATGCTGACTGAATTGAGATATGTCCTTATTAAAAATGTAGAGTGGGAAACTAAAAAAAGGTCGCACAGTCGTAAACAAAGTTATTTACAAAAACATATATTGTCAATTAGCAAAAAAATGGTCGTCCAGTCGTAATAATTAATAATCCTATTTCAAATTAGTAACTACTAATATTGGTAACCTAGCAATTAGTAATTACTAATAATAATTCGATTGTGAATAATCACTCATCATCGAATTATCTAATAATCTCTATATTAATACGTGAAGCAAAAGCTTTCTACCCCTTTTTAAGCGTATTGCGTGCACGGAAGACTGAGATTTCGCATGGTTAAAGTATATATGGAGAAGTGCAGAAAGCTAAAATTTATCTATAATATCTGTTACAAATATATTACATTATTAAATAAATTAATACTGCTGTTTGGGCCAAATAGTGCGTGGTTGTCATATCTGATCTGGGAATATTTTACCCATCCGGACATCGGTAGGTTTAGCCGGTGGCCGGTACAACTGCGAATCCTAAACCGACCAATACCATTGAACTTAGACCCCCCAAAATATTGACATTGTCACTCAACGAAAAGTGACGACAGCAAGTGATGTAGATAATACTCATTGTTTAGGTTCATGAATACTGCAAATGTCAAACAGAAAATAGTCTATGATCAAAAAATCGCTGGTCGAATTTCGACTTTAGGGCGATCGCTAGTATTAGTAATTACTAATGGCTATAATCGAGATATCTTCATAATCGAATGATTAAATTAATATATCTCATAATCCCCCACCGCTAGATGTATATATTCCACCAGTTAAACTCCAAAAAAATTTATCTTAATCCTACTTCTCTTTCCTTTTCTCGTAAGACGAAAAACTAAAGATTTTTGCCATTTATTGTTTACCGTTCAACTTTACCATACCTCTTCACCTCGGAGCAATTAAAAAGTATCCAATGAAGGTGCCTTTGCCAGGAATCAATTAAAACTTTACCAGGGAAGATTGGATTTCTTGGTTGCGTTGTTACGGTTTATCGAAATTTTTGCAAAGTTAAATGGTAATTAGTTTAGTTAGATTCTTTTACTCAAATAGTTTCTGTGTAATTTGCTTACTGGTAATAATTTTTAATTGATGTATACTCAAAATTTCTGTTGTAGCTTTAATATACCAACATTTGGCTTTTTAAATTACAAAGGTGGCAAACAAACATACGGCCCGCCTGAAGGTAAGCAGCTGTCGTAACCTATGAACCCACACCCCAAGGAACTCTGAAAACTATAATTACCACAGGACCACAACACAAGGTCATTTGATTGCGATCTACTGTAGGGTGGAGGCTTCTACCAGTCGGACTGCCAAAGTAGGGAAAATCGACAAAGATATTTTTATTTGTAGGTACCATGTATCTCTTGGCTTTCATAAGTACCTACGTAATATTAACTTAGAATTATCATTATTTGAGTAAGCTGGAATCGAAGGTAAGTAGGTATAAAAGGCAACACCTTGTGTATTCTGAAATTTCTTAATCACATTATTTTTTTAAACCAACAAATATTTCAAAGTTTTAGTCTACTAGTAGCAAAACATAAGATAAAGGTAATAAAAGTAATTCTGGATTGGGATTAACACATTGAAATAACAAAACGGAAAAAATTTGGACATGCATTATTACTTTTTAATCAAAACTTAATTAAATTCTTTAAGCATAGAAGTATGTTGTTATTTTATATTTTGTTTTCCAAATTCTCTCTGTACTTTTTACTTTCATTAATTGAGGGCATAATTTCAAACCATAAGACTTCGGTTAGTTATCTTTAAACGAGACAATCGATTTATAGAAAGTATATTACTTTAACTTTATTTACTACCAATAAAGATAATGAAGTAAAATTCAAAGTATGTAAAAAGTATTAAAAATAATTATGTTTACTACCTGGGCATATGAGCTGATTGTATATAAACCCTGGATTACAAGTTATTTTACAAATGTAATTATTAAGAATAAACTACAAAAATGGAGTAAATACAAATTGTAAGCCACCTTCGATCTGACTCACATATGTTTTATATTTATGCTGATTCCGATATGCTATTCACCGTAGGGTTCAAATGAAAAACTATTTATTTTAGATGCGGAGAGTACCTGCTGCGTGTGTCTTGGTCGATTTCTTAGACGGAACTGATTTTGCCACCCCGCTTCCGATCTATCCGCCCACGCTGCCCTCAACAGTGTGTACCGTTACCCCGCATAGTGACTAAGCGAGACTCACTACTATCAGAGCGGGATGGCGAGAATATAGTGTGCGCGTACTCTCCGCTTTCTCTTTATTATTAATATATTTACAACTTATTCTATTTACATTTATATTCTAGTACACTAGTTACTATTTTATAATGTCGCGAATACAAATAATCAATCGACTCCATTTCCGGTACAACGTTGGTAATTCTTATTGTAAAATCGAACACTACAGTATCTTGTAAAGTATTTCTTCGGATCCGGTGAACTTCAGTGAAAAATGTCGATAGAAAAATGTAGGAAATACTTGTAGAAAAGTCCGTTTCCAGTATAACTGTATCGGAGTGGATTAATCGGACGATTTATCAACGCGTCTGATGTCCGGAACTTGATGCCCCTACTCGGTTTGTTTAACAGATAAAACTGCGGGGGACTGTATCCGCATTGCTGTAACAAGTGCGGTTTATATGCGACGAATCCGCGAAACACATATGGTGTGTTGCGAATAACATTTATCTCGAGTGTTATGGGGGTAATAAAGTTCTATTGTAAAAAATATCAGGCAATGGAAACAAGTAATGAAATGGCAATAAAAAGTTTAAAACACGTTTCGTATTTATAATAAATCGTTTTAATATTTTAACGCAACTGTTTTTTTTCTTCTAATAATTGCTTGAAAATCTAGATTCTGATACTTGAATAGTTTATTTTTTCTTTATGATTTTCTTGGAAAATTTCGTGCAGATTTTTGAGCTTAACTCTTATAATACAAATAATAATAACATTTAAATTAATACGTCAACTGAATAAGTCATTCATATAACAAGTAAACGTATAATAAGAAATATGTGAATCAATCAACTTTTATGTGAAACATTTAATGCGGCGAGTCAGACCAGTTGTTGGCCCCAATGTGGGCGTGTTGGTGTGGCGACGCTTTGGTCCCAATGTTGGTGTTGTGGAGCCGAGTTCCTTTTTTTAATAGATAGACTGGATCATTTCAATGTTTCATGTTAAAGGATAGATAGATTAAAAGCGGTTGGTAGTGATCGCGACCACCGTACACATAAAGAATAAAGTAAACACCTTCATAGTGGTTTTTTTTTGTTTGTCGTGTTTCGGGATCACCTGGTGAACTTTTTTTTAAGTATTCACTATGATGTTTAATATCTTCCGGCGTTCCGGGACGGCCAACATTTATTTTATTGAAACCTAATCCAAAACATTTGTATGAAATTTTATCAAAACTGTGTATGCTTTTCCGCAAAATAAATTTTTATTTTTTTATTTTTTATAGTAACCTGGCAAATTTACCGTACTGTACCTAATGGCAAGTACAGTACAATCTAAATTAATGACGACTACTAAGAGATCATCTATCCATCATCAGTCTTCGCTATCATGCCGGCCTGCAAGGGTCTCGACTGCTAAGGCCGACACTAAAAGAAATTCACCATGACGAGCTTACCGTTATGTGCATGGTGATCGCGACCCAGTCAGGTAAAGATACTCTTCCACCTCGCTTTGACTCCTGGATATAAACCGGCTGATCCCGGAACGCTACATGTACAAGCGTGCCTCTATAGCGGATGTCACCTCAGGTATATATATAGTGGTCTAGATGCACCCGTACAATAACAATATATTGTAATAACACCCAATATAATAATGAATTATTAATTTTAATAATGCAATAAGTACAGAAGTTTTATATAAATATAGCGAGTTTTACCAAACTTTATAGTAATAGCATTATTGCAACATTAATTTGGTTAACAAATTATTTCGGAGACGTAACGCTTCTTTTTTAAGAACAATCACACAAATGCTTAGTACTGGGATAAAAATAAATAAATTGACTCATAAAATCTGTTTAAGGCAAGATTAACGTTAAAAACTCATTATAAACCAAACCTAAAAATAAATATTGCTCTTTATATCCTAATAACAGTTAAACTTTGTATCAGAGCTCTTCGAAAATCTAATATTGTTCAATATACTCACGCAGCCGTCTTTTCATAAGAACAAAAGAAATATGTAAGTATGAAAATAATGAAGTCATTGTTTTTGCTTTTTCAGACAGACAAGAACTCTAGAGAATACGAAATTATACGTTTGAAGACCGCACTCGTAGCCGCAACAACAAAAAAAGAACTATCCACATTGAAACGAGCGAGCGGCTGCCAGCTAACCAAAGAGGGTCTGGTTAAAGTTTTTATTTCATAAAAAAAAAATGTAGAATAGGCAAAATGGTTGCAATAACGAGAACTCTGTATATTAGGTTAGCGAGAATGTTACATTCACTGTAGTTATAGTAGAAATAGTTTTAAAAAAAAGTTATGCGCAGTAGACCCACAAATTGGATATTGTTACAATACGCTGGATCGCAAATGAAATATTGAAAATCATTTTCTTGTGTAATTCTGGGGTAAATATTGTATCAATATATTTCGTTTCATATTAAATTCATTTTTATTTTAAAATGCAACATTTCTAGTAATAATGCTATTAAGATTGAAAGTTACGTTATTACAGTTAAACTAGATTTACATAAGTTAGAAGTAGAGTTGGTAAGTAAGTAACTTTTAAAGTACGGGGCTAACTTACTTCTTACAATGATTTTAATACAATTAAAAAATAATTGTATAATACTTATGAGTCGTTTATCAAATAATGAAATGTATTTTAAGTGGCATATTTATCAAGATGAAAGATGAAATAAATATTGATGAGAATCACGAGATGTTGGTCTAGACATCGCGAAGTGACTCAACCGAGAAAATCGAGGTCCATTGAATTTAATCTAGTTAACATCATTATTAACTTCGAATGAATAAAATAAATCAAGTAAATTATTTTTATTTAACAAAATTTATATTTTGTGTTAAAGGTATAGAACATAAACTTTAAAACTGTTTTACATATTTAAATTATTTTAAAAAATGCTACACATACATAACTATGTATAATACTACATACTATATTTAGTTAATTATTATAATCACATATTTTATTGTTATTCCGTTTTCTAATAAAAGATTGAAATATACACCAAACTATCTTTTATGACCACCAACAGTACATTTCAATGTTAAAGATTTACTAACAAATCGAAACGTAGTAAATAAAATTCCACGCAAAGGATCCAATTTTCCAGGGCGCGAATCTATTTGAATTCACTTGAAACGCGACTAAGATTTGGTAGTTGTGCTGTAGTGAACATTATTTTGTACTTGAAGTAACATCATCATTTCAAATTCGATTTCATAAGTTATGCTTTATTACATTCATGTTAGGGCTCATTTCACATCGACGAATCGTAATTTTTTCCGGATCGTGATTTGATATGATTCATTTTTTATTTTTTCAATTGTACATAGCCTTCGTATGACCTTATCCACGGTGTCACGAATCGTGAATGCATCTAAATGGATCTATCATACAGATTATATTATATAACTTTTATAATATCATTGATCGTACATACGTCTATCGCTATTAAAAACGAAACTTCAATGACGGATGTATGTGTGAACGGGCCGTTAATGTTTAAGTGTTCCTAATAAGTTATGTTAAAACTCTTTTACCATTAAATTTAAAATGTATTGTACATATTACGTGATTTATTCTGGATAGTTCAAATATCTCAAAATATTGTTATCAATATAATAAATACATTGGTGTTTTATTTTTATAATTATGATGATATCTGATGTGTTACTATATTTTGATATCATCAATAATTTTCATTCGTATGGAACATAAATTAATTACTACAAAATAATTATACAGTGTTCGGACACCACGCCGATCTACAACATTCTACAATCTTACTACAATCTACATCTCTACAATCTAAAGTCGAAAATATGTCGCCAAATATGTTATAGATGTGTTATGGCAGCAATACTTTAGGAATTAGCTACTCTAGGTTTAGCTAAAATAAAATAAAGTTAAAAAATACGTATTGACAAAACGTGTTGGTCTTACGCACTATCAGAGCGAAGAAGAAGTAGTTTTTATGTTCTAATCATCATAAGTTACTATATTATTATGTTGTTGAAATTACTTTCGACACATTCCAAAGACGTGATCCTATTAAATAATATAATTCCTATGCAATATCTTATTATTAACTGAGCAATTCTTTTATATATAACGGCTCCAACGATTTGAATGAAACTTTGTATTTAGATAAAGTTTTACATTTTAAGTAAGTATACCTAGATATATGTTTTTTTTTTTTGTAAGACACCGAGCAAAGTTCGGTCGCCCAGATATTATTTCTTTATAGAAAATACGACAAGATGACGGTACAGCACCTTATACTAAGCACAGTTCAATTCAAAAAGAACATCGACCAACGAGAGGTTGGCAATTAACTGATGGTCATCGCTATCGTGCCTGCCGTAAGTAGAGGATTCAATCCCGGTCTTTTTTTGTAATTCTGGGTTTTTGGGGTTGTCTACATCGCATCGATCGACGTGAGTTCGAGTCCCTACAATGAGCCCGAGCTTACGGTGAAGGAAAACATCGTGATGAAAGCATGGCATGCTGGTAGGACATTGTCTAATGCCCGTCTGGCTAGCTACATAAGTGTGTTCAAGAGTTTGTTATATGAAGTGAACTTAATAGCTAGTCCTCCCACTAAGCATGTTACCATCATTGATTGCACCGTCATTTAAATCAGGTGAAATTGTGGTCAAATACTAAACCTATAAAGAATTTTTTAAAAGTTTGCAACTACGGCACATTTTACACAGACTATTTAGTATTCCCCAAAGTACGATAAGCGATATAAAAATTTCCATAAACACAAAGCAACAATATACAAAATAATAATATTATCAAGAAGAGAGGCGAATATTTTGCATAGAAATTTGAGAGAGAATAGCTTTGTTCGGACGCACAAACAAGCATGGTTTGTATTCAAAGGCATCCATTCGCGAACATTGCGATTGATTCAGAGGAAGGAAATTGTGAATGTACGTTTTATATTGAGTAACTTGTATGAACTTTAATATTACAAAAACATTAAAACATATTATATCGCATTTCAATACAATATAAGTAGAAATATTATATATCTCGAAATGATTCAATTAGAAATATATTGCAAATTTTTATATTAAAAACATTTCATATTTAATTATAATATGAGTACTAGTAACTTTATCTAAAGTGACGCAAAAAACGTCGCTAAATTGAATAAGTATGAATATTGCAAATCTATACATATAAAATGCTTTGTCCTGAATGACTGACGGATCAATGCACAGCCTAAACCGCTGATCGTAGAGACCTGAAACTTGGAAGGTGTGTTCTTTGTATGACGTAGGCATCCGATAAGAAAGGATTTTCAAAATTCTACCCCTAAGGGTGGGGGGAAAGGGGAGGGCAAAGTTTGTATGGGACAACGTGATTCCTTGGTCCAATCTACTTCAAATTTTGCATAAACCTTTTTTAACATAATTGATGGAAGACGTGTTTTGTATTTTATTGAGATTCCTCCCCTAGCGGGGTTAAAAATGGTTAAAAGGGTTAAAAGGTTAAAGGTTAAAAGTTTTTTTGCGGTGATTTGCTTCGAAGTTGATATCAATACTCCTTTTGATTTAAATTACATTTTATTTTGACACATGTTTGAAAACTCAATCCGATTTTATTCAAAAAAGGTTGAACTCAATTAAAACATAAGAAAATACTCTTTAAAATTGGAATGTCTCGAAAGTCATCGTACTATATTAGTACCTCATTTGAAGGTTTCTAAGCCTAAAGAGGTTGTGCACTTTTAGGACACGGCCTCATAGGGACTTAGAGTTCGACATTTGAAAGGGTAAGGACTAGAACATTTTGGTTATAAATTATACGAATCATTCCATATTGAAAAAAAAAACGTAAAATCTATACTAATACTAATTACTAATAATATAATAAAGCGGAAAAGTTTTTTGTTTGTTTAAACACGTTAAACTCTGACCTACCAGTCGGATTCGAAAAAAAAAAAAATTTATATGATAGCTTGACTCACGAGAATAGTATAGGTTATATATATAACATTAGGCTACAGTTTCTAGCTAGCCTTAAATATTGATTTTTGTTACGTAAGTGAGAAGTCAAAGCCCTCGCGAATTGCTTTAGCCGCATGCATTAATCATTAGGTTAATGATACAATGTTGTACAAAAATATTGGCTATTAGTATATATAAAAAAAGTCAGCGATAGTATATATCTATCTCTTATACATGAGCCACAATAAGGTATTTTGCAATTCTTTTTGTTGAAGATTAAAAATTAATTTATGAGCATTATTTTTAATTTATATTTATTTATATTTTAATTCATAAATACAACTTATAATGAAGATAAACTTCGCCTTTTACAGTATGTTATTTGGACGCATAGTTTGAGAGATAATATAAAATTAAAATAATTCAACACTCGGCTTGGGTCTATGTCTATAGTAAGTAGTTAAGTGACCATCTGGCCGCGCGATAAAAATATTGCCTTTATTGAAGTATTATAAATCATCAATCAGTGATTTCTTCTAAATTCTATGCGGGTAAAACCGCAGGGCACAGCTAGTTTGTATAATAAAACACATCACGCATTTCATTACAATGTAACTAGAAATGTACCTAGAAGAGGGATACAAAAAAAGGTTACCATATTGTATGAGTTTGAGTATTGTAAATTTGTTTATTAAAACACATTTAACATTTTATCATTACAATATAAGCAGAAATGTATACTGTAATGTGATACAAAAAGTAAATTACCACAATTACTTTGAGAGGCCTTTCTATATGTTAATGCGAAGTAGTTAGTTACCCTTGATGTTTGAAGTCAATCGAAACGGAGTGATGTAGACATGATTGCTATGCAAATGTATATAGATAATTGTTGTCTTTAGAACAGAGAGGGAAATATTTCAAAACACTTTTAATACTTCTATTTACACTCTAAGTTTCTTTCTGTTTATATTAACTTTAAAATTTATGTAGAAATATTTAATAATAGTCGAAAAATTTAAAATTGCAATGAATTTAATATATTTGAAATGTGTTTCCTTTCACAAAAATTATCGTTTTTTTTTTTTAAATTATGACGTCAGTTCATCTATGTAATCAACTAAGGTAATTTAATGGATAGGTTTGAAACATCTAGGAATACATGTAAATGAATTCAACTATTAAAAAAAAAATCCAAATAATAAAAGCCGCTAAATTGTGAGTCGAGATGGGTTCGCGCCTAACCGAATAAACAAAATATTTTATTTTGTTGTTGAAAATATATAACACAAATTTGTTATATGTTAGTGTTATATATTGTGAAATGTAACCCTCTCAACGCAAGTCTACTAGAATTTGCCATAAAAAAATCACATAAATACATTTCCGATAGTATCTAAATATTCTTCAAAAGGTTTATATAGATTTTTCTAATAATATGGCATGTTTTCATTAAATAAATGAATTTATAGCTAATCATGTTTAGTATACAAACAATGTACAAAAGAGAACATGGCCGACACAAAATTTTCCTCGCTGCGTTACCCGAGATATAACGCTGTCGAGTTAACGAGACTGGCTAACAAGAATGCCTTCCTTTTACAGGGTGGAAGATCTAATTTTTCCATTTCATCTGATGAGATAGCGCAGCTGACACCGCCGTTGCACGGTTCGTTAAAGCCAAGCTGCACAGGGCCAATCAGATTTCTTTGTGAATAAAATTAACAATCACTTTGTGCTATTAACACGTAATGCTGAGAATTGATATTGCAAATTGTAGTTTAACACTAATGCAATATAATTTGAAAACGGAATGTTCTTTAAAAATGGATTATTGTTTACAATTGTATCGGGTTTTATATAAAAATTCAATTTTATTTTCTCTAACGTCTCACTGTTTGCATAACATCTCGCTAGTAGATGATATTATCACGTAAACATTGAAAGGAAAGTACTGAAAAGGGCGTAAAATTATGATACTAAATTGTGTTTATGATTGCTATTACGCTTATTGTATTGTTTTATTTTTAAGTACAAATTCACTATGATTTCTCGAGTGAAATTTGACGGTAAAAGACGGTGTTTTTTATTTCGTATCTAATGTCTAATTTCATTAACCCACATAAAAAAAACGAATACATATGTACGCTCGTTAGAAGTTATACTTCTGTGACGTGATCAAAATGATTTTTAATATATACGATATTAATTTGTTGGAAAAACAACATTTTTGATTTTATATATTTAGTACATAATAGTATATATATATATCAGCAATAAATTGAATAATACGAGATCAACAAGCTAAATTATTAAAAAGGAAACCATCAACCCGAATGCACCAAACAATTGAGTATTTTTTTTTTAAAAAAAAATTCTATTTTTGCTTTTTATTTGATTTTCAGATGTCATACTTAAATATTATGTAACCTATGTCACTCCCACAATTAAGACGAATCTAACAACACCTCGTATGCTCGTATGCCATTTAGGTTAAAGAGCATGAAAAATAAATAGAAACATATACATACCTACCTACATAAGTAATCTCGAAAAACATAACCCTTCTTTTACTCAGTCGGGTAAATACACTAGTGTACGTACTACTTTGTTAGTTTTCTTTACATTTTCCGTACACTTTAAAATCTTAGATTTTGGGTAAAATAACGATTTACGTATGCCGATACAGGCAGATAACACATAAAAAACGGTCTCGTGTTCCTATCTCGTTACAAGCGTATACCTACTATGTTCTTTCTTTTTTGATTTATAATTTCATCTTTCCCGATAACAATGATATAGCATTTTTAAAAATAACATAGATTGCGACTATCGACAATAAAAGAAGACGCTTAGCGAGCAACGTCATGGTGTAAACTTATTGTTACAAAGTGTAAAAATTCACTAGAATAATTTTTTATTACGCACCTAAAGAAGTATAACTTCAAAATATATTTAAAATAATCATAATTTACTGAAACATGAAATCTTAATTCACGCTTAACAAATTAAACCAACTTAATTCGTTAGCAATTAACATAAAACAAATACACGTAACGTATCCAAATTAGTAATGTTTATCGACACGTCCCCTCACTATCTCCAATTACGATTCATTAGGCTCCGCTATCGATATCTTTGCGGGTACTGGCAATTGCCCTAAGCTTCACTACAGCGATATTTCCTACAACGGCTGCTTTGCAAATAGTTATTTAATTTTTCCCCCAACATGGGTTGTAATTGATTACAAACGGGATGAAGTAATTTTTAAATTTGATTGTAGAGCTGATCTGTTAACGTGTATTAATAGCTATTAGTAATTTGATATCCATGACAGTTTTCTTCAGATTATTGTGAATTTTTAAAAAGGATTAATGTAAGAACGTAACATGTAATATTGCATACTTACTTTTGTAAAAAAAAAAATAGGTCTAAAAATGTTATCCCATGTGTCAGCAAGATGATGAAGTTAACCATCAAAAATAATGTAAATTTATTATACTGTTTTTTTTTAGTTTATTTGTACAATTAGTTTAACAGTATAGAAATGAACAATATTATATTATGTTTATATAAATTCCGTTCGTTACATTTTTCGAATTGGTATTTTTACATAAACAAGCGACGCCCTAAACTCGAAATTCGACCAGCGACTTTTTGTACATAGACTATTTTCTGTTTGAAATTTGCAGTATTCATGAACCTAAACAATGAGTATTATCTACATCACGTGCTGTCACTTTTCGTTGAGTGACAATGTCAGTATTTTGGGGGGTCAAAGTTCAATGGCACTAGTCAAGTTAGGATTCGCAGTATTTAATATATTAGTAACAGATATTATAGATAAATTTTAGCTTTCTGCACTCCTTCTCCATAAAAACTTTAACCATGCGAAATCTCAGTCTTCCGTGCACGCAATACGCTTAAAAAGGTACCGAAAGCTTTTGCTTCACGTATTAATATATAGATTATTAATATTTTTTGGAAGTTAATTTATATAAAGAATAATTGTTTTATTAACACAATAAAAATCAATAAATGAATTAATATTATTATTATTGATGACTAACTTCATTATTTTGCATTTCCGTCACATGAAGCACGTGCAGTTCTCAATTACAACCAAGTACTACTTAAAAAAACTCTTTGGGATAAAAAAATATATGTAAAAACAGAGTTGTAAGGATTGTAACATACTTAAGACGGTGATAGTTGGAAACTATCTCGACGGAGATGAATGTACTCGCAAGAGATTGCGTCATGGCAGACGTAGCATAGTGAATTGCGGATCGACTTTTCATTTCATGCTGTCTTGATTTGATTCTACAACGAGACTTACCTAGATTTGACGTGGTTTAAATACTCAAGAACTATTCACTTACACGCAGTAAAAATATTTTATTTTCAGTGCACTCCATTACATGATCATTTAATATATATTTTAATTTCACCAACTTATAAACAATCGTAATTAGTAATGCAAAATACAAATCTAAGTAATTTATTGTGTTTTATTAGTATCTTCTTGAATATACTAATATCATTCATATACCTGAGCTTAGATGGAAATATATACAATTATAATTCATTTTATAGTAATTTAATAAATAAAATCATCATAACGAATAACCATTTGTTAACAATTTGAAATCAAATTTTACCGAAAAGTCAATTAAATTGAAAGCAACGTTTGCCGTTCGTAATGGTTACCGTAAGTGAATAGATTTGTATAATGTTATTACATTAATAAAATTTAGAAATTTAATAAATATATTTGTGAAGATTTTAATTTAACTTTCGCTAGTTTTATTATAATCGTGAAATATGCAAAAATACTTCATCTAGTTTAAAAATAACTTTGTTATCCAACTCTTGGTGTCAATTCGACACAGCAGATTGATGTCAATTTGTCGTCAAATTGGTAGCAAGTTTTGGAACTCCTATATTATTATTTGCAGATAAACTGGCGTCAAGTGATTTGAAATATTTTGTCAGGAAATTCTGGATTTTGAGGATGTTAAAATAAACAAAATATTAATTCAATTCACTATGTATTGCTTAGTACTCATTTTGGATTTTACAGATTATTTCGAAACTATATCGTAATCAAATTGCAATGCAGTGTGCACGGCGCTTATAATTCCGACACTATCCTGACAGAGATAAATTGTGCATGTCAGAGATTGTGTCAGTGCGTAGTGTGAAATGGAACAACTTTGCATTAAATTTAAAGCCCTGAGACCATATTTTCCGTAATTTGTGAAACAATAGCTGATCTTCTTTGTTTTAGTGTAATGAAAGGTTCTGATTTAATTTGTAATGTCTTGTTCGGTTAACCAATTTTCAGTGAAATATAAAATAACTATCCCAAATTTAAAAATCAAACATATTTATCATATAATCTTATATGTAATTAATAATTGATCAAAAACACGAAAAAAAGCAAAACATGAAAACTATTACAGCATTTAATTTGAAGAAATATAATTGGTGATAGGAGATTGTAGAATACAATAAATTAGTTTATTACACTATTTGCGCTGTAGCATTATGCGGGGGACAATTTCAGTAACGTTTTGTTTCACTATTGACAGTTGCCACGATTTACAAATTATGACAGTATTTCAGCTGTACCACTTTCGTAATATATTAAATCATTAATAACCGTAGTAAATTAAATTAAACCCAACTAAAATGTTCTAGTCTACAAATAAAATCTAATGGAAAGTAAAGTTAAGCAAAGTGTTATGCGTATAACGTAACACCAAAGACGTATTTAGTGATGGGATGTACTGCTACGATGGATACTTGATGTTTTTTTAATTAAAAAAAACGTATATTGTTCGTAGTTCAATTTTTGTTGTGTTTCCATAATATACGAAACAATAGAAACAAAATAATGGACCCATTTTATAACCGGCAAAGTTTTGTAAAAGGCAACCGTTGAGATAGTGGACTTGGAATGCTTTAAGTTTTCTCGACGACTCGAAATGTCTTTATGATTCCCGGGTACGCAGTAAATTGATATTTATTCTGCTCCCCTCGCTCTCGCCGCACTTACTTAGCGTCTAGAAACAGTTTTAAAAATAGAATGATATATTGTATTACTACAATGGTATCTTGCACGTGTGATATTTCAAATTTTAATATAAAAGTTACATTAAGATTCTTATACCAGTTTATTTATAACAAGTTTTGTTTCTTAAAAATAATGTCATGAATAATGGTTATGAAATTTTTAATAATCCTTTAAATAAGTGTAAAGTTCCATAAAACAAAATTTATGTTAAGATATAATTTAGGGCTGATTCTTCAATCACCAGATAACTTTGTTTGAGAAATAATTTTTAAACTTTGTTTTCCCATACATTTTACGTCAAAACGCTAAAGTTATCCCTCAAATAAAGTTATCTGATTATAAGAAAATTAAACCCTAATTATATAAATTAAAATAAGGACCGAAAATTCCACACAGACGAAGTTGCAGGCACAGCTAGTGTGTTATAAGTTTGTATTGAAATTTAGAACAATAATTGTGAAAGATACAAATTGCGGGGATATTTAAAAATAGTGAAATTATTTTTTCAAGAACATTTATCACGTGCAAAATAAACATAAAAACTTAGTGATATTTTGTTTCCATCCTGAAATACTCTATGTCTACCAGACAACATTATTGAAATGTATAAATAAGTGTGGAAAAAGAAGTAAATAGCAGTAATACGCTTGACTATTCGAACACAATTTATTCAACAAAATTCTTCCCCGAGTGCATATTTCGTGTTCGACACTGCATGGAGACTTGGCGAATAGCCCTCGATATTTGCAAGCAATATTTTTCCGGTTACGTGCATTTTGAACACTGTTTATCTGTTTGGCAATAAGTCGACTTTTCAATAACTCCGCCAGGCGAACGCAATGAGATTTTTACAGTAGGTAACTCGATTGAATTCGAAACGTGAGAGCAAAAAAATATGTTTGAAAATGTTTTCTATGAAATTTATTAGGTTTTATGAGAGTTGTATTATAGTTGGTATAACATTTGATACTTACACGAACGGTTATGATTTTGAATTTCCAATATTAAATATAATATTTTTCTACTGTCAAAATGTTATTACATGGTGGACTACTCTCTATACATCCAATTAATTGATTAATATAATAATATGATTATGAACCTTAAATATTATATGTACATATAGTTAAAAAATGAAAATTTCAAATTATCTTGCTAGTTCTTCTAGACTACTGGAATGATTTCTGAATTAATAGAAGTATTTTAACGTTCATAAAGGGCTAAATCGAATAAAGAAAGTTTGATTTTCATTTTGACTTCATTATTGTGACAAGGTGCTTGTATAGAAGCAAATATTGAAGTAGTAGAACTAATAAACCATAATTCAACTTTAATTCCCAAGAACTACAATCATAATTATTGTCTTTGCTAAATAAATACTTTTTAATAGGAAGCACAAGTTTATTTTGGGTGCAAAATTTTGCAGTAAAAAAACAAACCTGATCGGTAAAGCATGTAGCAAATAAAAGGTCCAAAGTCCCAGTACTAATTTAATTTATTTAAAAAAATATATTTACTGTGATATAAAGAAGGAATGAAGAATGGAATGGAATGGAGGAATGGCCTTTTATATAAGCCTTCTAGAGGTTCCAAGTGTATTTTTTTAAAGTTTTATAGGGTTTACAGTTTGACTACAATTTTACCTAAAGTTAAGTGTTGACATTGCCTGAGATGATTGAAAGGCTGCTAAAATGTAGCTATTGGAACCGAACTCTATAGGTAACCTGAGGCTGGTAGCATAAACTAGGCGTGCATTTGAAATTGCCATAACAACATGCTATGGTTTTATCATGAAATTTTTCTTTACTAAAGGTTTAAGTTAATTATAGGATTAACACGCTAACAAAAAACCTTCATCGGCTCAAATTGTTCAGTTTTTCCTATGATCAGTCTTTTTTAATTAAATATCATGTCAGTATTGAACGCAAATTTCTTATGAATTACATGTAATATCTAAAACGTATGTTCGTTAAAACTTTACCTGTTATCATTTGACTGGCAGTGGTTAGTAGTTTCACACCGTTATCGGCGTCTTGTGTCTCCAATCGTACAGTGACGTTGAGTGGATCGAGAGTTTCATTCCCAGCTCTACCGTGAAGAGTTACCAATACAGCTGTAGTTTTACCAGGAACCGCGACTTCTGGTGCCACCACTGAGAAACCACTGTGGACAAACGAAAACATGTAAGTATTCATTCTGAATTCGACTATTAATCGTGCAATTAACCCCTATTTTCAAAAACCGCTAACAATGCATATATTGTTTTATTCTATGAAAATTACCTTTTGAACAAAATTCCACTTGAGGTTTTTATAGTATGCGATGCATTGCTCTGATGGTAAGAACATGCACTGTTCTACAAAAATACTGCAAAAACAATGGTAGTCCATCACTGGTCTTAGCTGATACACCAGCAAACATATATATCTCTTCATGTACGCTTTAAGGAAACAATGTTATAGGAAGAAGGGAACACACTGGCCGAGAGATGATTTTAATGCATAATGTAACATTACGGCTAAAATGAACCATTAGGAACTAGTTAGGTTATGCTGAGGTGAAGGTTACCGTAAACCTGGGGCTCCGAAGGCCAGCTTCTGGTTATGTTATAGAAAAGTTAAGAATAAATTTTGTTGCAGAATTTATTACTAATATTCTATAAATGTAATTTGGTGGAAAACTGCTCGAGTGGGCAACTCAGGACCGATTGACCAAAATTAGGAGAACTGACCCCACCTTAAATAGAAAAGAGTTAGGAAGAAGAATATTCTATAAATGTATTACTTTTAAACTGTTTGCAGCATAAGATTGAATGAAAAATTTAAACGAAGGAATATTGAAAAAGTCCCTCTCCAAAGGCTGCAGTGCGACAAATCTATTGGTCACATCGGAATTATTGTATTTTTATATTACGTATGCACCGAGTTTTGTTTGACGAAACTATTCGTGCTCGGATATGTTTGAATAAAGGATTCGATCAAACTTGTTTGTTTGGACTCAAACTGAGTTCCAGTTGGCCTGTTTCAAGAGTTTTGTGTACTGAATAGTTTTATTTTCATTGAAAAATCGTCTTCTTATTGAATCATGAATCGAAGCGACTATAAAGACATTCATGTTTATTGAATTTAAATTGCCTACATACTTAATATGAGGTTAGCTTTTAAAATGTGTTCGTACAAAAAGTTATAGTTAAAGATAGTTAATTAATGAAAAAAAAAATATCGTCTTATTTTCAAAATGCTTTCGTACACAAGTATACAAGTTTCAAATAGCTACGAAGAGGACGTCAGTTACAATTGGAAACAGTGGAATAAAATTTAAACTAGCGACATTTTAAAATTTTCCACTTATTATTTTAGACCTTGGCCACTATATGGAATACCATAATGTTATGATACAATATATAACGTGTCCTATATATAATTTTGTTAATATAAATAAGTAACATAATATTATATTATTTTAAAAAATACGATAGAAATGAATCCATTATATTTACCCTACAACTATTCAGGGTATTTATATTAATGAGAACAATCAAACAAAATAAATTAACAAAAACTAAACATTAAGATTTCTATTTGGCTAATTAAAAAGTTCATATTTAACTAAAAGAGTAAACAGTACTAGTAAATAGAATATGTAAATAATAAAAAGATATTATTATTATTTATGTGTCTACAGATCCGTTATTACTAAAATATAAAATATATTGGTTACCAGAAAATATACTCGGACGGATTTTTTTTATTTATTTTCTAGACGAATGGCTCTATAATGTCTTCATTTGATAAGGGTTAAAGTCGATGTGTCGTAAGCATACCCTTTTGAGAATTCCGCCATAAGAGACAGAGCTTATTTATTTTCTATCTTTTATTACAATTTGCTCCACAGTTTTGGTTTTTAATGTACTTATATCGAAATGTATGTAGTTATTTTAGAATCACAGTTATTTATTTCTAATTGATCTGTGATTTTTAATTTAAGATTCTAGATGATTGCAACTTTGTATTGTATAAACTCGGCTTTGTATTCAATAGACACATTTTAAATTTTCTAAATTTTATGTCGTAACTTGCTATCTCTGATATATTTTCAATTTATTACTGTATTTGAATTTAATAAAATATAAAAATATTATATATCACTAAGTAATAACGTAGCTTCCGATATATACGTGAATGATAGTAATGTCTGGATATGACTCCACTAGAATCTAATAATTATCTGTAAATACAATCTACACATAAAATAATAATAATAAGCTGGAGAGAGTTTCTGCCTGGCTCTTCTTGGTAACTGAGATGTCTTCTGAACCGCTAGTAGTATTTTTACGTTCATATGTAACTTCTTAAAGTCTAAAGTGAGTAAAGTATTTCCATTCTCCATACAATTAATGAAACTTACAATCAAAGTCTTGTCATATTTTCTAGTTCTTTGACCGCTTTTAAATCTTATAATTATAATATTCACCAATCATTCAATATTATTATTAGCTTTTATCTGTTAATCAATTTTGTTAATTTACTAAATGCATGCTCGAAAAATATTGCATGTTGTGCTCTCCTCTAACTAGTACATTATTGTAATAAGTTCGTTGAACTATATTATGTAGGTATTCTGTTGGCGTGTCAAATAAATAATAATATAATAATTATTATTATGACCTTCCGAGTTAACAATATTCAAAGTAACGATACTGGGATTATGCTAGTAGTGGTATGAACTTCGTAATTAAACTTTGAATTGAAGCTACAAGAGCTAGAGTAGCCTAGTTGCTTTTGTCTTTAAATTGACCTATTAACATTTCATAATCTAAATGTGCTTTGTACATACCATCACGCCTGTATTCCCCGATGGGTTAGGCAGAGGTGTACTAATGTACACCTACAGTTCGCCGAGTATGTTTTAAGGTCCCATGTAATAGGGCCATGTTAGTTGATAGGTGTGTGATATATGGCAGCATGAATTTAATAGCTTTAGGCCATTGTGGTTTTATTAAAACAATAGCTGATCCTCGCAACTTCGTCTGCGGCACATAATGGAAGCTCTCAAAAGGAATAAATTTTCCCGTTTTTGAAACATTTTTCATTAAAGCTCCGCTCCTATTAGTTATAGCGTTATGTTATATAGCCTATAACCTTCATCGATAAATGGGCTATCTAATATTAAAATAATTGTTCCATTCGAACCAGTACTTCATGAGATTAGCGCGTCACAAAAACAAACAAACTCTTCAGCTTTATAATATTAGTATACATATTTTAAGATTATGAATATGTTAATAGGTCAATTTATAAAAATAAACCAGATAGGCCACTCTGGTTCTCGTAACTTCAATTATTGTAACTGTATTAAATTGTCTGTCAAGTTGCCTGTTTATTTGAGCTCACCGCTTTGTATCAAAGTGTTACTTACTACGGTCGGCTTCGCAAAGCTACAGCTCTCGCGAGTCGCGACACATTATCACTCAATGTCTTTTAAAACGAAATACTTTTCGTCGAATTGAAAAATTGAAGAAGAATAAAAGGTATATATAATTAACAGTATCCTGTGGTCCAGCTATAAAGCTACAAATCCAGTTGAATTCCAAAATAGATTTTTATGAAACTTATGCTATTATGAATCATAGAAAAGTATAATGTCTAACATAACTCTACGTCAATTTTTGAATGGCACTTATTATATTAAACAAATGAACTACGGCATTTTTATGAGAACAACTAGGTTTGTTTCTGAACCCCTTCTAAGTCCGGTGATGTAATAAATAAATCTTATTTCTATAAGAAAACTCGACTCGATACACCCTCCCGCCCGATGAAACCAGAAAATGCGAGACCTTGTACATATTTCCAACAAGCTCGCATAACAAAAGGCTTGAAAATGGACATTTGCCAAAGTCGACAAGGCTCAATCGATACGAATCGTTACGATAAGATGTTTGATAAATTTTATCCAGTTTATAGATGATTGAACCTTTAGAGTAAGCTGTTATAAATAATTTCTACGTCCGTTAATCTATACAACTATTTATGGGGTAAAGTTTATTTATATACTAGCTATGCCTGTGGCTTCGCTCACGTGGACTAAAGAATGCCCGCGCGAATTTTGCTCCCGACTATTTTAAAGACAAAAATGCTTATTGTGGGTCTTCCTTAGCAGATAGATGTATACTCTCCCGAACTTTTTTGTAGGTCTTTTTAATTCCTATGATTATGTAGTAGGTACTATAATATGCTTTAACTCTTATGGTTTACTCAGCATAAGCCATTTAAGTGCCCAAATTGATTCACCTTGATCAGGCTTTTTTTATTTGTGCGGAACCCTAGTTCTTTTTCTGAAATAAAAGTAGCCTAATTTACTCCCTATATTATCAGTTATCTATCAGTAAAAGTCCCGTCAAAATCCTAGGCCTTTTTGTTATAGGTATCGTATATTATTTCATTTGCATTTAGTAAAAAACTGTTGACATTACAAACAGACACTTCAATTTTATTAATTGTATAGATTTGTAGGATGTAATCTCTAGAAACACTTAGCTGATTGTAAAAATTCTTTATCTATCGAAAGTTACACTATCCCTCAGTACTATCGAAATTATAATTTTTTGATAAATAATTTTATAAAAATAAAATAAATAAATAACTTTGATTTTTAGTTTATAAATTACTACCAGTTTTTTACGTATATTTCAATACATATAAAAATTTAATTAAAAAATGAGTAAGTAGTAGGTGCCTCAGAACGAGATATATTTTATAGAGAAATTATTAAGTTGTGAGTCTAAGTTGTCATCCTTGGATTTTTTACGTATAACAAATCAATATCCTTTATTTCGTGTTTTATGGTAGTTTATTTACAATATATTTTATATACATCGTCTTGTTATACACACCTGATATTCCGTAGTTATATAGTTTTGACTTCTAACTTCTATCTATGAGTTTATGTGCTGTTAGTAATGTACTTAGGAATTTTGTACGTTTTAGAATGTCTTTTGATTAAAGTTACTTCTTTTTTATGTTAGGGTAAGGATTACATAACTTATAACGTTTTCGTGTGACTATTCACTTGTGAGTTACTAAGTTTATCTATTGAATATAAATGTACCTTATATACTGACGTGTTGGACACAATAAAGAGATTATATACTATGTGTTTTATTTGCAAGGTAAATATTTCTTAATTTGAAGACTATTCCAAGTCTTCTTATGTAAATGGTCTTATCTAAAATTTCATGATTACGTAACCTGATGAGTCATAGTTTTTGGTGGCATTATTATTATTATTATTATGTGTATTTAAGACTTGTAATAGCTAAATATTAGTTCTAAATATATATACTTAGAATAATATAACTTACTTACAATACATCATATAATCGATGTGTCTATATAGTTTAAGTATAGTTGCGAATTGTTCGACGACACTGTTCGAAAATTCAGTAGGTATAGAATTGAACTATTATCTGTGATTCTTGTGGCGGCTTGCCTGAAATGTATATAGTCCATTAGAAAGTTAAGAGTGTTACACATCTACTAGACGTCACATGAAGCAACATTTTTTATATCTATAAATATTATAAAACAAAGTCATCCGCCGCGTCTGTCTGTTTGAACGCGATAAACTCAAAATCTACTAAATGGATTTTTGTACGGTTTCCATCAATGGACGAAGTGATTGATGAGAAAAATTTAGGTGTATGATTCATTAGGGTTTTGTATAATTTGGCTGAAATATGACGATAATTGTTGAAGATATCTGAAAAAATCACGCCGACTGGGAGCTTTACTGGCGTGCACCGCGTAAACCAATAAAGATAAATCATAGTTATGTTACTATTATGTATTACACGACAAAAAAAAGGCATATATGCTCCACTGCCTGTGCGAAGCTGGGGTGGGTTTCTATTAATATATAATTTTATCGGTATAATCAAAGTGATTCAATATTTTCAATTGATTCCACATAGGTACACAGTGAAACCAGTTCAGTTCAGTAATTTAACAGTAATACATAAAATGAAGCACCATCATAAACTGACCAAATCACGAAATGCAGCTATATTTGAAACACTCCTATACATTTTAAGTCTCGGCAGTGGAAACCCGAGAAAGTGGTCGTCGTGCGTGACTCCATTCTCGGGCTACTCAACCCGGGTCGAACAGGCCCCGGCTACAAATAAATAGAAACGGTAACGGTCTATACGTGATATCTGAATAAGGATTTTTTTTTCTGTCAGCGATATCTAATGCGGGGGTGTTATGTTTATGTGCTTCGAGGGTTGAATCTGGTCGAGTCACGGTGTTTTTTGAGTGTTCGATTGGGAGTCTTTCTGTCGAAAGAAATGTGGATTTTATTTGTTTATAGAAGTTTATGAAGCTTATATTAATTTAGTCGTAGTATATATTAAATTATTTCTATAAATACTTCGCCTAAAGTTTAGCTTCAGATGATAGTAGAAATCTTTTCCTTATGTTTCTATTAAAAATGTTTTTTTTTTTAACGCCAGATAATCAAAATAACTAACCTTTAGGTATTCCGATAGCCTGCACTTCGAACATTATTAAGCTCGCAACCACACTTACTTATTATATACGAAGCTAGTATGAAAATTTCATCAAAACCGCTCCATCCTTTTTGGAATTCATAGAGAGCATACTGACAAACCTCAATTTTTATATATATAAGAAAATTATGAGAAAGAATAATAGACTCAACCCTACCAGCACGAATACCTTACAACAAAAAATAAGTTCAGTTAATGGGTGTACTAGTAATGGATGTGCGAATATTCGAATTTATGGATTATTAGTCGATATATAAAACCGAGTATTTCGATTCGGAAGTCGAATCGAATATTGGAATAATTTGAACTATTGAAACAATTTAAACTATTCGGATAATTCGAATCAAATTCCATTATTCGAATCGAATACTGTTCGCACGCCCCTATAAGTGTGAAGGATTTTTTTTTTCTAACGCAGGTGACACATGTTACGATCTACCAGAGAGGTTTACGTCGACCATACGTCGTATCGTGTATGCCCATGCACAAATTCACGGTACGGAGTCGCTGAATAAAATTGATTTTCGGCTTAGCGCCCGTCGTCTCCGCAGAATGAAAAAAACTGCATAGGTCTATTCCAAAACACGTTCCGGTCTGCTTGCGCAGGCATACTCAAATGGATATATCGTAGCGTGTGTGGTCGGCGTAAGACTTTATTATAGAAATTGATATACCTTACAGTTTTAAAGAAATTTTTAACTTTAGCCATAAAATGTTCGCCAAATTGTACGAACAAAACAATGTTTTAATTATACTGTGTTATACATAACTCAGTAATACAAGAAGTTTTTAATGATAATATAAAAAAATACAAAACGAATCATAACTCACATTCTCTTCGACTTATCTCTAAAGGACACGGTATTGCTAACGTAAGCCCTTGAAATATATCCTCCCCTTTACCGATTTAATATCATATCCTTTCCTTTCGTACGTACGTTGCGTTATTAGAAACGTATCGTGAGTCTTACAATAAGTAACATGGATGAACACGTGGCGCCATCTGGCGTCGTACCCAGAGTATTTGTTGATTGGAGTTATTGATAGTATCTACGATAACAAAAGATTGAATCAGACTAATGCTTTTATGTAATAATTTAATTCACATTATCAATTTATTTAAGAATACTCGACTTTTAGAAAATTTGACCAGCGAGTTTTTGATTATTATTGTCTCATTTACATTTGCAATGCGAAAGTAAACAATCAATATTATATCACTTGCTGTCACTTTTCACCGAGTGTCAATTTCAATGTCTCGCAGTATTATTTAATTTAATGTATTTGTGAAATATATTATATACTAGCTGTGCCCGTGGCTTCGCTCACGTGGATACAGAATGTCCGCACGAATCTTCCTCTCCCGCTCCCGGCTATTTTAAAGACAAAAATGCTTATTGTGGGTGTTCTTTAGAAGACAGACATGTACTCTTGCGAACTTTTTTGTAGGTTTTTTAATGTCTACAATTATTTAGTACATTAATTTACTATATCTCTTATGGTTTACTCAGCATAAGCTATTTAAGCGCCCAAATTGGTTCACCTTGATCAGTTTTTTTTTATTTGTGCGGAACCCTAATTCTTTTTCCTAAATAAAAGTAGCCTAAGTTACTTCCTATAAAATCAGCTATCTACCAGTGAAAGTCTCTTTAACATCGGTCCAACCGTTTTGGAGATTACCCGGAACAAACAGAAAGACAGACAGACAAAAATTTTAAAATGGGTATTTAAAGGTAAAGTAAGGTAATTTAGTAAAAAGCTGTTATTTTGATATTACAAACAGACACTTCAATCTTATTAATTGTATAGATAATAATGACATGAAAGTTTGTATTCGAGTGCCAATAGTTTTTTATGTAACATATTTTTTAATACAACAAAGGTGGCAAACAAGCACACAGCCCGCCTGTTTTTAAGCGGCTACCATAACCTATGAAAATATTGATAGTATACGGTATTATTTTTATTAAATTTCATATTTTAATTATTTAGAATAAAGTTGCAATAAGTCTCTAACCGTTTATATGCGTAAATTATTAAATAAAAATAAATTATTAAAACTAAAGGGGACATAAATGGGTCTTGGATTTGTAGCTTTTAGGTCACTAGGCTTAAGCGGAACAGGGGAGAAGAGGCTGCAGCAGTAGTCAGGTACGTAATGTAGGAACCCCGGCCGTTTTATTTAAATATTTTACTTTAGTAATATATGGAACTTCGGTTTCCAGTTAAAAAATCCTAATTTAACCTACTCCTAATTATATGTAAATAGGAATGTATATAATATGATACAATGAAAAGTGATAGTATATAGTCAATGTAAATAAAAAATAAAGAAAGATAAATACATTAAATCATTACATATATGATATTTTAAAATGAATAGCTTTAAAACTGTGGTTATCTTTATGTATTAAATCAACAAAATTATATATTTTAACTAGTCGAACGAATGGAATCGCTTTTAATTTTTAAAATATTGAATTACTGATCTTAAAATTTTCCAGTACTTGAAATTTACAGTTTTTGAAAAACTTCCAGTACATCTTCGTAAATAATATTTTTAGTTTAGGCATCCATAGTTAGAGATTCTCGGTGATGCTCTGTTTTCGTCGTGTAGTCAACTCACCCTCGGGACCCGATACTCCACACCGCCTCACTAATACTTGGTTCTCACTTAGAGTACCTACTTTCTGATCTACACTTTGTATGGTATTTGCTACGCTCCAAAGTTTTAGAGTATGATTTTAATTCCTCAATAATTAAGCTATATACTGTAAGTAATTCCAAAGTTAAGCGCGTTCCAATAAAAAAAAAGCAAACTCTTGAGGTTTATGATATTAATACAGATTTAATTCGTGTTGAATATAATATATCTAACAATTTATAGGAAAAGATAACTCGTATAACATTTTTTGTACTAGTTTGGATTTGGATATACTAAGGCCTACTGGCCACGTAACCGCAAGTCATACGCATGACATCGCTTGCATGTAGCTTGCTTGCATCTTGCGTAGAAAGAGGCAGAACTGTGTCCACGGTGGGACATCGTCGCATTTGCGTATTGTTATGCAACTTGTGCAGCAGCCTGTCGCTGCTCAAGCGTACTGCAACACGTAAACACGTCTTTGTGAAAGGTCCAACAATAGAGAGTAGTGTTTCGTACGTATTTTTAGTCATTCGGTAGCATTATTGAAAATAAGAACCATCTTCTGATAGCTCTCTCGCCGCAACAAATAATCTACGATTAATGTTTCTTTTAATATATGTATGAAGCCAATACAATCTACGTCTTCATCGTCGTAAGATAGCATTTTCGCATTGAAATAAAGAACGTGCTTCCGCGATGGACTTGATAGGAATGAACCGTTTTCGTCCGTTTTGTAGCTTGCATGACGATTGCATGTCGATTGCGTGGACATATCTAAGATGCAAATTACGCCTGTCGTCATTTATAGTTTGCACGCATTCATCAAATGACGCCTCAGTGGATTTTTTTTTTTTGATCTGACTACTCTGTTAGCCTTAGGGGCCCTATCCAAAAACAGAGCCGCTGCGGCTTTTACAGCTTCACCGTACTTGGGGGCGAGCTCTTAGGGCACTCAGCTGCGAAAGTTTTGGACGACTCGCACGAGGGTGCCAGAGTGGCCGAACCTCGGCTCGGGCGGTAGTTGCGAATGCGAAAAGGTCGCGATCTAGCTAATTTCCTACTCCTACAAATTCGAGCTAAGTAACATATACTCATATGCATGTTCCCCTCCTCCCGGGAGGAAGGAGGGAAACATGTGAATATGTATTTAGTAATCGGAATGGTTTTTCTACACTAACTTGAGCATGAGACTAACTAGCGCAAAAAAAGAAAAAAAAGGTCCCTTACAGAATCCATTTACCTGTGTGTTGTGCCCGTGTGTATGTTCATACGTGTGTAATATTGTATGTAGGTAGCTAAGTGTTGCACGTATAGTGTCACTTGTATCGCGCGGTCGGCTGCCTGACCCAAGAACTTCACACCGAGGAACCGACCGCCTCAGTGGACAGTATTCAGCATTTTTATACTATTTGGACTCATAGTTTAACTTCTAAGTCCGTACCTGTTTTTAGCACATGAATAATTCATCACGACGTAATGAGCCGCTGGCAAGTATTCAGTCACACTGTACAGAAAATCTATAGAAGAAACTGAGCGAAGACTCGACCCTAATGATTTTAGGGAAAAAAGTGTCGGAAAACGTTTCCAAGGCGGGTGTTGTTTTCTTTTCAAATGTGACCTGAATTACAATTACTATTACTTTGCCGCTGTGAAGGTTTTATGTTAGTTTAGCTTTTGTAAGGGTACGGACAAAATCACAGTGTCGGTTCATGACGTAGGTGGCGAATTCTAACGATGAGAAAATTTGTATTCTGTCATCGCCCTCTTGATGGCGGTACTGTGAGAAAATTTCTTAGGTTTCAAGTCTCCTTGTGAGGTTTTTAAAATAATTCGAATGTTTAACGTCTAAAGGGATATAATATAAGGTAAGGGTATATATATGTAAGTCAAATAAAAATTATCTATACAGCAACTACAGTTAAAAACATCACAAAAAAGAAAGATTAACCCGTTCGAGTTTCCCACTGGCCCTTCTCAGTGACTGGGATGTTTTTCGAACCGGTGATAGTGTTTCGACATTTAAAAGTGTCTTCTTAGGGCTTAGAACTATAATTTTTTTATTATTAATTTAAAATTAACATAAACGTGCACGAATTTTGAAAATTTTACTTGAACTAAAAGATCTGATAAATTTAAGATTGAATAAAAGATATTTCGCTCTTGTAACTAAGTAATTACTAAGAGGGGGGGGGAAATAATATGTATACTAGAATAATTAGTAATATCAACTTTGTATGTAGATAATTTATTCTTTAGAGAAAAGATAATTTGCGGTAAAAAATAGTGTTTGTTTCCATTATCAATCTAATATCTTCGTTTTTATACAATACTAAATATCCTAGTACGCAGTTGTTAATTTCGTCTAGTGATTTTATTTATTGCGAATAGTCTAAAAAATTTGGATTTACGTATGTATACATATACAGAATTATATAAAAATCGTTTGATAATTAATATTATTTTAAGATTTCTAAAATTATTATTGAACATTCTTAAAGTCTTTAAGTTATGGGTGAATATACATCCAGTATACACAATTTTCATAAAAATTAGATAAATAGCTAAATTAAGTAAATGATTAAATAACTAAAAACGGCTTAATCAATTTTTAGCATGGGTAATATATATCTCTTGGTTTTTAACTGAGATAGTCTTTAATAATAATTGTCATTATGAATCGGAACTAATTACAGCGTAACAAACGTGTGCGGAGTCGCTTTAAATATTTGTGTGATATAACTTTCATTTTTATTAACATACCATCATCACGCCTAAGAATTTCATAGAAAAACCCAATAACACTTTGCTCGACCTGCAAATCGAACCCAGGACCTCGATCATAGCAATCGCTCTTACGACCGCTGGACTAATGAAGCAACATAAATAACACTATTTAATGTTTATAAAGGTAACACAAAAGCGATGTTAAACTTACTCCATTTTTATGATACAAATTAGCAATATAGTTCATTGAAACTTATCTACATTGAAGCTTCATATTCTGAAATCTCCTTAATGTGAATTGAAAGAAAGACTTATCAAAGCCGGTGAAAGTCGACAGTTTGTATATTATAATAGTATCACGACTGGAAATAGTTCATCCATTCAGGCGTTCTCTCAATACTAAGGTTCGTGACTATTATGATACGGGGTTGTAAATTAATTATGAACAAGCGAGTTCGTCGGGTGGCTTCGTGGAAAGCGAAAGTTTTTTTTCCACTTTATATTATATATCATCTGCGCCCATGACCCTGCTTGCCCTATAATGAGATAATTTCAATATATTTAATAAAGTCTGTTGAAAATAAATAAATATTACATGTTTTGAAACATTATATTGTACGAATTTTAAATGTATTTTTGTTCATATCATTAGAAAAATTAAATATACTTTTGTTTACAAAATTTTATTACGATCGATTAAGCCGTTTTGTGGTTCAACTTTCAATTTTTTTTTAAAGATGCGATTTTATGTTAAATGTAAACATAACAAATGACAGACAGACAAAAAAAATCTGAAACATGCATGGAAATATTGTCATTATTTTCGAAAAAATCCTTGTATCCCTCGCTCGGCTCAGGATTCTACTTTAGAATCCCGAGTCTTTTTTCACTTGTTGTGTAATCGACTATTACGTTAGTAGATTTGTAAAAAAATCTTCGAAAGCAAAACCCACACTTTATCCAGCAATTATTATTCACATTCATTCATTGGTCACTTTATATAAACAAAATATGCTAAATGGTTACAAGAGTGATGGAATCTAAACCGCGAATAAATACCATATCGTTTTAGAACTAATTGAAAGATTTCAAAGCAAGCTAAAACGTAGAATGTTTGCGAATGGCGATCCACATGCTATGTGTACTCACTCATGTTCCAATAACCATTGAGTGTATTAAAAAAGGCAAACACGAGTTTCTGCTTCAGTTGAACAGGGTACTTGGTTATTCTGACCCGATTTAAGTCCGTTGGTTATTTCATGATTACAAACTTTTTAATTCTGTGCAAAAAGTCGTCTGTTTATCAAAATGAATCATTTTAAATTTGAACTATGTATTTACAAACAAAGATTTCTTGTCTTTTTTAATTTAAAGTTGAGTGACCTTTTTATATCTTATTTCTTTTTTATGATAAAAATAGGTAATATAATATGAATTAGTGTACAAAATAATAAAAAAATTAACACATTTGGGAAGACTTAACTAGTTGACTCGTAATAAAATAATACATGTAAGCAAGACGTATAAACAAACGTACGTACATGAAATAATTTATTATTTAATTATTATTTTTATACAACATAGGTGGCTAATAAGCATGCTGTCCGCCTGATGGTAAGTGGCTACGGTAGCTTATGGACGTTTGTAATACTACAGATATCAATAGCGCATTACCGCCCTTGAACCCCCCATCCCATGGAGCTCTTGAAACTACTCACCAAAGAAACAAAACAAAAGGTTATTTGGCTGGGATCTTCTGTATGGTGCAGGTATTCCACCAGTCGGACTGCTCTAATTAGAGATAAATTTCTCTTAATAATGGTATATATAAAAAATTGTATACACCTTTTTGTAACTTACTCATTAGCTTTCTGGTCGTAAGCGCGACTGTTATTCAAGGTCCTGGGTGCGATTCCCAGGGCGAGTAAAGTGTTATTGGGGTTTTCTATGAAATTCTCAGTAGCAGCTCAGAGTTTGGCTTTGTGCCCAATTAATGGCCCCCTATTACATGGGACCTAAAAAAAATACACGGCGAACTGTGTGTGTACATTAGTACACCTCTGCCTGACCTTTCGGGGTTACAGAATTCATGGTATGTTAATAACATAACTGGTGGTTAATAACAATTAAGATTTTTTTAAAATGTTTGATATGTTGGAGTATCTTATACACTTAATCAATCGAAAAAAATTAGGAATTATAACAAAAAAAGTAAATTGAAGTCTGAGGTAAGTAATTTATAAATACATCATTGCTGAAGACATGAGTATTAATCGGGTAATGATGCGTATAATAGATGAAAAAAAATTAGCTTCAAAGGAGGTCATTCACAGATAAGTAAAACAAAGGTCAATATATATTTTATATACCACAGACTCAGTAAAATAAACTCATTATAACTTAAAGACCAATCCCGACGTAAATATATCAAAAGTCAATCTCGATGCATCGTCCAGTAAATAAAACAATAGCTAAGCAGATATTAGAAGTGGGCTATTATGTATGATAACTGAATTGAGATATACCTACTTATTAAAAGTGTAGAGTAGGAAGTTAAAAAAAAGGTTACGTATGTTCTTCATATATACCAATAAGCTAAAAAAATTATGATTACTAATTCTATTAAATTAGTAACTACTAATATTAGTAACCTAGCATTAGTAATTACTAATCGTAATTCAATTATGAATGATCACTCATCATCGTAATATCTACTAATATTAATAATTACTAATGGCCATTATCGAGATATCTCGAGATATCTTTATAATCGCCCACCGCTATTAGATGTACTATAAGTTATAAAGTAAACGCAACAAGTTAAAATAACTCACTACACTTTTCAAGTTCACAAATACTTTTACCACCGACTGACTAGGAAGATACTGAAGTCCTTTATAAGTTTAGCTTCGAAATTTTATCACAACCGGGTAAATAAATGTCTTTTCCACTGGAATCCACAGGCTTTTCCACGCAATAGTATCTTAATTAATGTAATATCTTGGATATAAATCATGTCTCTTAATCAGATTACTGTGTGTATCTCAAGTTGCGTAGATGTTTAATTAAACCTCGTCTATTTTGTAGACAACAAATCTAGAGAAGTTTCCGCAAGATTACGTCTTACTACGTGATTTAGAAATTATTGTTATATAGTAGGTACGTGTAACGTATTTATATCGAAGTAGACAAATTTGTTTATGTAGTGGACTTTAGCACTGTGCAGTGGGCTTGATATTTGTAAAATTGCCTTGTTTTGTGACAACGTGGATTATTTGGGCATACTTAACTAAAAATAATATCATATTAAATTAGAAAAATGACTACAATATCTAATAAATTTAATACGGGGCTACTATGTAGTGTGCCCAAAATACTAGCATCATTGCCACGTTGTATGGCAATGCTGATTTTTTGGGCAAGGTAAAAACCCGGCTTTTTGTCTCGAGTGGAATCGAACAAACGCCCTGCAATTTCATTAAACAAGGCGTGTGTACTCGGCCCCCATGAACCCATCATGTATGTAATTTATGTAATTATAATTCAATATAGCTGTTTAAATCGATGTCTATAGATGATACGGTTCTCGAGTTTGTTAATCCAGATTATACAACTGGGCAAAAGCAATCTCGACAAGACAATTTTTAACAAAAAAGAAAATTAACTTCAATGATTTTGAAGAGTTCTCTTGTGTATCCCACTATCCAATAAAAAAAGCACCGTTCAAATCGGTTCAATAAAAAAAAACATAAGGAATAACAACCTTAAAAAAATATACATTCGAATTAACTAACTTCCCCTTTTGTTGAAGTCGATTAAAAAAGGAATTTAACTTCCAATGAAATTAAAATGGGATCATCCTTGAGGTATCAACTTTTCAACGAAAAAATAATCATTTAAATAGGTTCATAAACATAAGTTATTACCTAACATCCATAAAAATATACAATCGTATTGATAACCTCCTCCTTTTTTGTTGGTTGAAGTGACCAATACTTGGTTAGAGCTTGTTTAGGCGGCATATGGAAAAGTGCTTCAAATTATATGGTTGCCAATACCATAATCCTTGAAGACCTCGTTTGTTCTAACTTATATCACTTGCGGTGCAGGCACGTGAACGCTTGCAATGGGCTGCTCCGCAAGTTAAAGTCACTCAGCGAGCTATGGGAAAATATGTTAGGAGTTCCTCTAAAGGATAAAATTCATATTGAAAATGTACGTCACAGAACCAAAAAGTAAGCAAGCTTAAATGGCAGTGGGCAAGAAGTTCGGTCCTAATGAGGTTGTTAATATATACATTATGCAAGGCTATTATGTAGGCTGTAGTAAACACTTAAGATCAGTTAGACTGCATGCCTGTTTCCTAGTTTATACATACCAAAAATCTTCAGATAACTAATAAAATTAAAGTATCTGTTTGTAATGCCAAAATAATCCCTTTTTACTAAATGCATATAAATGTTTAAACGGTACTTTGAAGAAAAAACGAACTTTTACAATTGATCTATCTGTCTGTCTTGAAACGGTTGGACCAATTTTCATGGAACATTCACTGGCAAATAGCTGAGGTTATAAGGAGTAACTTAGGCTACATTTATTTTGGAAATATTAGGGTTCCGCTAAAATAAAATAAAAAAGTTGTCATGGTGAATCAATTAGGGCGCTTAATTGATGGCTTATGCTCAGTAAACCATAAGAGATATATCAAAATAATGTATATTTGTAGACATTAAAAAGATCTACAAAAAGTTAATAATAATAATAATTTATTAGTGACCATATTATTATTATTATTAGTTAATAACAGTATGTCTATCTTCTAAAAATCACCCACAATAAGCATTTTTATCTTTAAAATAACCGGGAGCGGAGGTAGCACAATTCGCACGTGTGCCCGATCGACGGGATTATGTACTCCACGCGAGTGCAGCAGCGAGCACAACTAGTAATAAATATAACCAATATTTGTAAAGGATTTATTTTCTTTTTCATATAAATCGTTAGTATGGAGGAAAAATTTCAAATTAAATCAATTTCTAGCAAAAATTTTACACATACACGCTTATTATTAAATAAACGTAATGTAAACGTCACATTTAACTAAACAGTTATAACCGCATTTCAAGATCAAAGCAACACTCTACGAACCCCGACAAACCTCAGTAAACCTCGAAAGGGTTGCTCTGAACATTGAAAAAACTTATGGGGTGCTTTCGAAAATCGCGTTAGGGAGTCCCACGGCCCCTTTCGTAAAGTAGCAAAGTTCCCTCAATTAAATAGATGACTTTGTAAAATAAATCGAGTTTTCTCAGGCCTCAGCCATCAGCCGAAGTGACGTCGAGTAGTAAATTTTATTAGGTTGAGAGAGAAAATGATTAATTGATTTTCTGTGTCGAGGCGTAGCGTGTAACGAATGACAAACAAAATTTTCACAGGATGATTCGTGTTATTTTTTACTTTGTATTTTTAAATGTTATGGAACCTTTTATTAAATTTATCTCATAAATTGTGATGTCTCGAATTAATTTTTAAAATTAATTATAAAATGATTATACATATTAAGTCTCTGTGTCGCGATTGTATGAATGAATGAATGGTTATTAATCAAAAGAATAGGTGCTTTATTGCACTTTTTAGTTTTTAAGAATTTTCTTATACTAAATTGCTGAATTATATAAAACAAATGTCAGAGTTGGTAGGGCAAATTGAAAAAATAAACATGAGCAAACACAAATAAAAATAAATAATGTACTAAATAATTATTAATAAATTTCTACATTTTAAGTAAAATAAATAAATATGTGGACACAATTTCATACACGGCCATTAAATTCCAATTTAAGCAAAGCTTGTATTATGGTACCTAAATAGCTGATAACATGCATACCTCATATATACTAATATAATAATCTATACTGTATTCATAATAAGTATATGCGTAATTTATTAATGACATTTATACGAAATAAAATCGGTTTAAACAGATAAGTCTTTATTGCTATTTCAAAAATGACTCGTCTACATCCCCGAAGTTGAACCGTTCTATAGAAAGTCAAGTAGCTAGAAACGATCAGAGATATCTCCTGAGATTAATCCCCGATTAATGTGAAATTAAGTTTCGGATAAGTGAGATGGAAAACAATAATTAAGAATTGAATTTCATTTTTGAATTACTTCGACGGGTTATGAAATCCGTTTAAATGGGCATTAAGGTATAATTGATGACGTTTAATGAATCTAATATTTGGGCGACCGAGCTTTGCTCAGTGTGTTACAAAAAAAAAACACCTATCTAGGTATACATGGAATGTAAAACATTATCTAAATGCAAAGTTTCATCCAAATCATTGGAGCCGTTTCCGAAAATATATATACAAGAATTGCTCACTTAATATAATACGATTTATAGTTATGCTTTTTATTTATATGTTAAATATATTTCTGTAAATAAATTTATGACTGCTTTATGTTGTGTCAATGTATATTTTTAAAGGTTATTCTCAAAGGTTAAGTTTAAGTTATTCTACAGTACACTTGATATTAAGAAAATTGCGTACATAGACAGTAAAACCAAAATAAAAAAATCACTTACTTCTGTATTAATTTTTTTCATATAAGAAAATTGTGAAGTTAAAAAAAAGCTATGCAGTTTGTTTAACACATTCCGATTTTCTAAAATACTGCCAATGTACCCGTGTAGCATACCAGATACATATCACCAGAGTGTTTGGCGATCATGGCTTCTGCTTCGCTTCTTAGGGCGGAACCGTGAATTTATAGCTTTCCTTAATAAATAGGGTATCAAATGTAATACTTTTTCAAATCTGACTGTTAGTTCCAGAGGTTAGCGTGTTGAAACAAAAAATCTCTAGAGCTTTAAGAAATTAATGTAGAGATCATTTTAGATTACAATATATATATTACTATTACACGTAATTATTCAAATAATGCCCTTAGTCTCTATCGACCATTGTTAACAAAAAAAGATTGTGTGGTTTTATGAAACCACGGTAAACTGAAACTTTTTTTCACATTATAGACATTTAACTAAAAATTCACAAATGAGTAATAGTCTATAGACTACACGGTCAGTTGCTGCGAACTATAGGCACCGCCATCCCTATCCGCGGCCGACCGTCACGCGACATGCAACACACAGACCAAAAAGTTTGAGACGATCTAATAAAAGTTTCACTTTAAAAATGACCATGTATTGAACCATGAACATTTAAAAGCCCTCTGTTTTAAATCAGCATAAATGTTTTCTGAATCTGAAGCAATGTAAAGATGCTAATGTAATTTATTCATCCTCAAGGTAAGCTTAAAATGGACGTATCATAACGAGGTGACGGATGAAAAGATTTAGGCTTGATCTCTAGAGACACAATGTAGATACGAACAGTAGGATAACGTCTATTGAAAAATTTACTTTTAACTTATAATACATATATTCATATCATATTTATTACTTTTTTGAATACCTACTTACGACTTGAAATTTTACGACAAAGAGTTGCATTTGTTGAAGGACTAATACATCAATAAATTGCAATTAATACAATAAAAATTACATAAATTATATTACATATAACCATGGAACACCTTCTAATCCCATTTTACTATATGTATATAAAAAATGTTAATTTTTTTTTTTGAAACAAGATTTTGTTCAATATTTTAATAAACTGAAAAGCTTGCAACGCGTATTATATTTATTTAGTTTAAATTCCGCATTGTGTCAATTTTTTATATATATTTTTTTTCATATTGTCCTCCTGTATTTTTTACAGTTTAGATCAGCGTATGCTGGTTTAGATAAACGACGTATATATAAAGTTGATTCGTTATTATCTATAATTTTTATAAGCATACTGGCTGCCTTCATTGTATATGAACACAAAGAGAAATCATTAGCAAGATGTCCATCAATCAAAGTGAAATGCTGAATTTAAAAATATATAAATAAGTGAGAGAAAAAAATATGAAAGAATTTCGAAGCGGTAATTGGGAAATGTTTTTCTTACATTAAGACGATTTTACATGGGTTTGATTAGGATTTATTACTTTAATAGACTAGTGATCAAGATGTTTTATTAAAATTTAAGGTAGGTCTAGGTTAGAATTATCAGGATTAATCAGGTTATATCCAGTTTGCGAGTGACTGTTGCTTACTCAATAGCAGGCCGTACTCCTTATTTCGCATTTCTCAATAGAAAAGCCGTAGCAGACTTCGCAAAATTTCCCTTCAAATGGCAGATTCGTATTATGTAGCAGCCATGACGTACCAAACACAACCTGATTTTGATATTTGGAAGCGAATGTTTCAGCAATTTCTGCTATCGCCTTGATCTTGCCGAATACGAAATTAGTGAGCGGAATTATCACAATACTTATATCTGTAACATATCTTGGTAGCCACCGCTGTTAATAGTTTAATAACTCTGCTCCGGTGGATGGCATATATGCCAATTTTTACGTACATTTCTGTATCTTTGAGACCCGAAGAGTTAAATTAAATACAAACAATTGCTAAGTTATAAAAAAATCATAAATTATAGTAAACTCTAATCTGTTATTTCTTACTAAAATATAATCTCATCATTTGTCATCTGCAACTGACGTGCAAATGATCCGATACGTGCAGATGTAACCAGCCTTCATGGGCTTTCGTCGCGAAAGTTTGTGCTGCCTATCTGCTATCATTCCGGTGGAGTTAGTTGCACAGTGCTGAAATTGAGTACGGAGACTTTATGATCCAAAGAAGGTCTATCGTAAAAACATTAGTGGCCGATGCATCATAAATTTTGACTCGAAATATCTGAACATTAAAATTAAGACCATTTTGGATTATTGTTCGGTAATTCATTTAAAATCACAAAGCCGCTAATATGACCACCGCCTTACCGAATTTACTTTGAGCGAGTAAAACGTTCGAAGCTTTGGCACGCAGAGCTTCGTAGCGATTAATGCAAATAATAATAAAAATAATAATATATGCCCATAGCATAATAATGCAAAATTATGTTATGATAAAATATTTATTTACGAAGATGCTTCATCAGATGAAAGATGAGATTTATTTATTTTGCATCCTTACACTTTAAAAATTACGTTTTATTTTAAGAAGCTTTTTCCAACAAGTGAAGGATAATGTAGGACTTATGTCTTATCAAAATAACAAAAGAAAGGCAGAGGATAGGGAACAGTTGTAATTGCTCTATCAACAAGAGCTGAGTTTTTAAAACAAAGAAGAAGATAAAAAACTAATTTATTAAGAACGACACACAAACAAAACATTGCGTTTATTTCAATAACAATTTTCATCACCGAATGTATACTGTACATACATAAATTATGTAGTTTTCATCGAATTCCGTTGTTTGTTTAATTAATGCTGGTCATTATTACAAATAATTTGTGTTTTGTCGACGTCCGAACGCGAATTACGGCCAGTTTATGTAAATGAGATTAAGAGAATTAATCGAAATCCAATTAAATTCAAAACGTGTAGTTGAAATAATTAACATAAATTCATACATTATGCTGTTTTACTAGTTTAGCAGGAAATATAAATAGTATTTCTTTCTTGACTGCAACGTAAACGAGAGATAGAAAAGATAGATAATAAATAAAAGCCCAGTGGTAGCGTGTACGAACAGCGCGTCAATCGACATGGGTTTGAATGCCAGCAATGAGTCTGAGCTTTCTGTGAAGGAACCATAGCACATATCATGGTGGTAGTGTTATTGTAATGCTCGCCTGGCTATCTTCCACCGTTAAGTTGGAAATCTATCGCCAAGCATCTACAGGCTTGCTCCGTCCGGCAGCTGCACTTGAGAGTCAGTTTCACCACTGCGCTTAGCGTGTCATCATCTTGGGTCGCATCATCGCTTGATCAAAATATTTTAAAAAATCTTTCTTATGACGTATGCTCCATTGACTATGAAATTAATGCAATTTTCTGTTATATGTACCTTCTTGGTAAATAATTTTCACTATAGCACTACGTGTCTAGTAAAATATATATTGTCACCAAGCCTGGTGAAGCTGTAAAAGCCGTTTGAGGCTTCAGGGTACTTATGGGTAAACAGTACAGTGAGTTCGAAAAAAAAAAATATATACACATATTTATGTAATTTCTTTGTACCCTTGTTAATATATATGCCTACAGTCTATGTTATCTACGTTCACAGTAAAATATTTTTAAAGTAAGGCTTCACTCCTCTAAACGTCTGAAATAAAAACCTATAAACCACACAGCTTTAAAATTAGACTTCTAATGACGTCACACTGTATCCTACGCCAACATTCTGTGAAAAATGGTAACAATGAAACTTCCACTTTATATAATTTCAAAGCAGCTTCCTACCATCCCTTTCTAACCGTAGAGGAAGGAGCAAGAGAAGCCAGACAAGATTAAAAATAGTTGGTGTCGCTCGAGTTGGAACTCCTCGTTATAACTGTGATGAGAATGTAGCACTGTAGTTTACGAGAAACTAGTATGAATTTATATGGGAAAAATGTATTTATTAATGTATATAATGCGATACCTTCATTAAGAGTCACCAGACTCAACAGCAGAATCACATGTTAATGCTAGGCTCTGAACAGAAATTAAAATTTAAAAAAATCATACAACTTATAACGTCTTGGTAGACGAAAATGACCCTTTTAACAATAAACATATTTTATAAATTTGATGATATTCGATATTAATTTTAAAAGAAAAAGGGCATTGATAATGTTGAACTGTGTAACAGACGGACAGCTAAGTGATTTTGAAAGGGCTTCGTGTTTTTTTTTCATTTTAGCTATGGTACCTTAAAGAAGCAGAAAGGTCAAATATTACTTTTTTTTTATGTCATTACCGAACAATTTATGTGTACATCACATTTGATATCGATCGAGTGCTTTGTTAGTTCATGGATTACTATAATATAACCAATTACAAAACTGACTACAATACTATCTAATGGTACTATAAATATGTTGCAATTATAAAATCTGAAGGTCTTTTAATTAATAATGTTATAATATACAAGTGTCTCGGCGACTAACCGCACTTATTAAAACAGTGTAGTATTTAGTGCTCCCGGTGCCGCTTGACATGTTTTCACTTTTTCGCCCCCTTCTCACCGCTTACCCCGCTCTCCCTGCGCCCTACTGCCCTCGTCGACTCAGCTCGAGTGCTACACGAGTTTTATGTATCACGTTTTCGACTTACGGAAGGTCAAGTGCTTCTATTAAAGTCCCTGAATGTGAAATACGAGGTTTTGAACGCGTTATTAATTAAACCGTATTGTTTTCTGAACTTATGTACTTTAATCTTGACTAGCGGTAGACCGCGACTCCACACGCGTTTGTTACGTTTCGTCTCGTAATTTTATTTTTACTCATTTTCTTGGAATGACTTCTACTTCCCGTGTACAAACTTGAACTCATTTGTGAACTAATAAAAATACTGTTTTTTTTTTAAGATTTCTAGAAGTTGATAAATTGATAATTAAATAAATAAATTGATCATTCTTATAACCTATTAACTATACAATAACATACACGTATAAAATTTAATCAGATTCGGTCAAGCCGTTATTGAGTTAAATCTGGATATAGAAACAGAAATAACGATTTTTTTCAGGACATATTCGTAATCAGTGTCCTTCTTCATAAATTATGTGAATCGGGAAATTTGAAAAAAATATGTATGGACCGACAGAACTACATATTTATTAATATAGCTTACGGCCAAGGGAAAATTATGGATGTTCAATTTATGTAGGTACTGTAGGTAAATTAGATTAATTTAAAATAGATATAACTGATCGATCAAGTGTCACGACACGCCAAATTGAGTCACTAAAAAGTCTTTTTATAACAGTAAGATCAGCCACAGTACACTTTTTAATCCCTTTTTACTATATATAAGTATATATTTACAGTGTAAACTCTCTATAACGAAACTCAAGGGACTGAGCATTTTTTGTCGTTATAGAGAGTTATCGTTATATGGAGTGAACAAAAAAAAAAAAATTAACAAGAATTTTTACAATGTATGTCTTAGATAATAAATGCTTATAAATTATTGTTTACACATATAGTCTGATAACTTTGTCTGACGTTTTTTGCTATGCCAGTACTTGTTTTGTATTATTTTATGTATTCTATTCATATCTAGATATGTGGTGGAATCGTCTTCCTACACATTTCTTCGTAATAGAAAATGGCGTATCGCTATAAACAGTGTTTCAATATGTGGGTTTTAACGCAAACGAACCAAGTTGGGCTCACTTCAACGTTATAGGGAGCTTATCGTTATAAATGATAACGTTATAAAGAGTTTACACTGTAATTTAAAACAAGTTTTGTTTTTGTTCAATGTTTTAATAATTTTGAAAGCTTGCAACGTGTAATATATTTATTTAGTGTAAATTCCGCATTCTCCATTTCATACTTGCGCTACAAGCTTTTTAAAACTATTGAAATTATCGATAAAAGCGTGTTTTTAAAAAGTTTTTGACGTGACAACGTCTTATAAATTGGTTTGCCGGGTGACACTTCAAGAAACTGCGTCACGCTCCGCTCACGTTATGCGCTCACAATGAGAGCGAGTGAGAGGCACGCGTCCCTTCCACTCGGGCATGGTTAGCCCGCCTAAGAGCGAGAGAGACAGACATAAAGTCGTTGTCACGTAAAACTTTCGCCCGTATACCGACTTTACAGGCAACCAATTTTTTTTTCTTCGTTTTGTTCTTGGCAAACCATTTCATTTGATATCCATGTCATAGTGGTGCATACAAATTACTGGTCCCCCATCTTTTGCATTTCGCCATATAGAAATTAGAATGACGTCACTTGCTAATCATGCATTGTCATCTAAGTTAAACGTGTATGCAAAATTTTAGCTCAATCGGTTGGGGATAACTATTTTAAAATTCTGTTGCAAGGTTTGATTTAACAAAGCAAGTTAGAGAAAAACTAGTAAAAAATCTCAAATACAGTAAAATACTAGGGTAAAGCGCAAACATGTTCTGGTTACACAAAAACATTGAAAAAAATTTTATTTAACAAAAATATATATTTAATTATATATACACTCGTATTATATCTGGAGTGTGGTCGCAGTATGGGCTAAAGTTTACTAGCTCAACACAATATAAGAGGAATCGTGGTCTGCAAAAGATTTCTAGAATAAGTTTTACAGATTAGTAACTTGAAAGAGAAAAAGCATAGTATATGCTTATGATAGAACGAGATAGAGATACGAGACCATTTTCGTATATCAGTCTGTATTGGCCAACGTAAATCGTTGTCAAAACAAATCCCGCTTATTTTTTGCAAGCCTACATAAAACAAGTTGAAGAAAAAAAACTAAGTGATTTGAAATCTCATTTCAATATATAATAGTTAAAAGAGTTTATTTAGCTAAGTATCAAAACAATAATAATATATAAATAGTATCGTAAAAAATTTATAAAAACTTACGTGTTGCATTTTGCAGCGACGGCCACCACCAAATTGACGGTGAGGAGAATGAGTGATCTGACTGCCATGTTACTGCACAAGTCAACGCATCTTCTTAATTAAATATCTAGAACAAAAATATTGCATTTTATATTACCAATGTAGATATATACAGTACAGAGAGTTTCAAAGTAAAATAAAAAAGAAATGTGTTTAGTTCTTTGGCGTAACAAAACAAAAATAGCTCAAAAAAATATCCAAAAATCCAAATATCCAAAAATAGCCATCAATGATAGATAATGTAAATTCAATATACTGACTTAATTTTTTTTTATTCTGTTAAATAATTTAACGGTGAATAAATTATGATATAATTTAATAAAATAATATTTATTTATACAATTAAAAAAGACAGTAAAATTAATTTATATCTTTATCATTAATTATGATGCATTATGAATAATGCGCGTACAGGTCTCAATTTTACTCTCCAAAACGTGCCAAAGGAAGTTAGTGTAACTTCAAAACACGTAACAAAAATATTTGTGCATTTTTTATTCATTCTTAAACTATTTATTTCATACAGAGCGAGTTTAAGAGACATGTTCGAATTCCTTTGGAGAAAATTTACTAATCTATACATATAAAATGCTTTGTCCTGAATGACTGACTGACGGATCAATGCACAGCCTAAACCGCTGATCGTAGATAGCTGAAACTTGGAGGGTGTGTTTTTTGTATGACGTAGGCATCAGATAAGAAAGGATTTTCTGAAATTCTACCCCTAAGGGGGTGAAAACGAGGGGGCAAAATTTGTATGGGACAACGTGATTTCTTGGTTCAATCTACTTCAAATTTTACATAAACCTTTTTTAACAGAATTGATGGAAGACGTGTTTCGTATTTTATTGAAATTCATCCCCTATAATTTCGTGTTACATAATTATCTATTAAAAAATCTGATCGCGAATATGAAATTTAAAAAATAACTGTCAGATTGCCTGTATATCCGAAAATAACTCATAAACGGCTTGACCGATTTTTATAAAACGCGTAATTCTGTAATGTATTGAGAATATTTACTGAAATAAAATGAAAGGATACCACCAAATTAATCTAAATTAGTTTATCTTTACATAATTTTCAATAAAATCTATAAATGGAAATATAGGATTTTTGAAGTGAAAACTTCTATATGAAGGTTTTGTTAAGGAGTAAACTCATGTAAGTCGTCATCGACATGGTCACGTGACGTGTTAACGATAAACGTTGTCTTTGTAGCAATTTAACCAAAAAATTAAGAACATCATTCCTTTTTTTAATACCTACAATTACTATGCAATGTGTATTTTATAGTAATTTAGGAGTTATTTTACTAACGTGATAAAACAAATTTGTTGTGTGAAACAATTATGTTTTACAAGTTTTAATTTAAGATGAAACGATTAATTTGGATATCTAAAAACAACAACTGTTTGTTTATAGTTTTAAGTTTTCACTTCTGTCGGTATTCCCCATGACTGCTTTTTCTTTTTTTCTTTTCCAACAATATTCATAGATAGCCAGCCCTGTACGGGTTGGTTTAAATTATCACAAAATTGGTTTGATATTATTGTCACACTTAAGTATATTTTTTTAAAGCACGCATATTAATAATTTAAGGCTGGGCTTTTATTATTATTTTTAAATATTTTTTAGATAAATATTAAGAATATTTTTAAATATTTAAATTAGTAACAAAATCTATTCTATCTACATTTCTACAATACATGACGTTGTTTGTTATTTTTGGCTACCAAGATGGATATTAAATTACACTGACCAGACATAGTATAAACTTTATAGTATAAAACGTAGGTACACTGGAAAATAATGGTTTATAAAAATAAAGTTATTAAATAAACTTAGCTTTTCGTAAAGGATTGCAAAACTGAACATTTTTGTATGCCTTCCATATATATTCCCCGAAGTGTTAGGCAGAGATGTACTAATGTATAATACCCAAAGTTCGCTGGGTATATTTTTGGTCCCATTTAAGTAATATGGGAGAGCTTATTGCAATTAATCGAGGACAAAGCCAATTTCCGAGCTGCTACTGAGAATTTCATAGAATAACCCAAAACACTTTGCTCGACCTGGGTGGGAATCGAACCCAGAACCTCGAGCATAGGCATCAATCAGTCTTTATTTATTTTAGATAATATCGGTATGATTGTTAAACTGTGATATGGATTGATATTTAAAATTATTTTAGTTGGGTATTATCAATGCTTAAACGGGTCGAATATCGTATGGTGAGATTGAGGCGAGGTGAGGTTTTTATTAATAGTTGCTATTTTTCATACACGAAATACGAAATATAAATATAAAAATAAAAACTACATGGACGAAGTCGCGGGAAACAGCTAGTGTTTTATATAAATCTTTGTATCTTTTATCTTCAGGTACTAGAGACGTTTGTTTATGCTTTTGTTATTTGTAAATACACTTTATGATCCACGATTAGATTATAAGATAGATAAGTCTTTCTTGCCTCATGTGACAAAAACGCATTACATGCTTTAAAAAAAATGTTCTAATATATTCAGACGCTGCTTTTTTTAAATCAACTACTCAATACCGTCTGTTTCGACGGTGCTTACCATGTATAACCGATTAATTTGACCTCAAAAAGAGAATATAAAATTACCAAAGCAAAAGAATTCCCCGGGGAACATTACCTCACGTCTCAACTCTCGAGCGATGTTGTAAAAGAGATACAAAAAGGGTAAAGTTAAGGAAGGCTCGGTGTAAATTACCGAAGCATGAAAGAGGGATAATAATTATAAGGGGTGAAGGGAGAACAATTGCCGGAAAACAGTGATTAACAGGATTCCCTCCCGATTCTCTCATTAATGTTGTGCTAATTATCAATTTCGATTTGTGATATTCGTTGGCTCCACTGTAATTTGATTCGGTTCAGTGATATCATTACGTGATTATATATCATATAATTAGGCTACACGCGAGTATTAAACAGTAATTAATTACGACTCGTAATTTTATTTTTACTTTTTTTTTAGATTATATAATATGATCTTATAGCTTACAATTTTGAAATGATATGTACTCCCTGTATACAAACTTTAATTAAAATTAAATTCAATAATAAATTATATCCAATAATAACATTAATTTAAGTAAATTAATAAATTAAGGAAACTAAGGAAAGTACTATTGATAATTCTTATACCCTATCCTTTGAAGGATAATTGAATAAATCATCATTATCAGGATAAATCAACTGAAGGGTGATAAAAATGATATCTACAGAATTTCATCAATTTTTATTTCATTAATTCTTTTTTGAGTTAAATCGAGATGTAACATCGGACATACAGAAATAGCTGTCTATCACAAAAATATACTACTATAAGCAGAAAAGGATTTTTGTTTGTTTGTGTTTTATATGGCTTATATATAAGTGATATGCATATGCTAATACAGATTTTTTGTAGATATACTAAAGGCCAATATTTTTGTAAAACATTGTATTTCCGTATCATTAATGATTTCGCCAGCACACGAGGATAAAGTATTTCGGGAGGGCTTCCACTTCTGACTTAACAAAAATCAATACTTAAGGTTAGCTGAGAGTTATAGCTTAATGTTAGATAGCATACCTATACTATTGTTATTATACCTCGTGAATCTGGCTATCATATAGAAAAACATTTCTTTCAAATCCGACTAGTAGCTCCTGAGATTAGCGTGTCTAAAGAAACAAAAAACTTTTCCGCTTTATTATAAGTATAGATTAGGATTTTGTGTAAATTGGCAGAAATATGACGATGATTGCAGCGTAAACCAACAGAGTTATCTGTAATAAAGGAAAAAAAAATTAAGGCATATGCTCTGCTACCCATGAGAAGCTACTGCTTGGTTGCTGGTGAAATATAAATTGGTAAAAAATATTCCATTAGAATCTAATCTAGATTTTAAATTATAAAGGTCATTAAATAAAACTAGCCATCTGAAAGTCACTCACCAAGCCTTTGCCCTCTGGCTATCACTCGAATACTCCGTCTTTCTAACATAGTAAGCCCCGAACAATTCCAATTAGAGCATGTACACAATAGAAGCGTTCGATCACAAACGTGGAACCATTGTATCTTGATCAATAGAATGAATCTAGACTCTATTATCTTATTTACTACGATTGAATTCTGATAGACAAAGACGTTAATTTTACGAATCTAGTCATTAAATAGTTTCACCATTATTATTTCAAACAACACTAAGCGTACTCCAGCTAATTATATTACTTCCGTTGCAAAGGAAACAATAATGAACTTAACTGAAATTTATTCGATAATCTCTCCACCGCGTCATCTTCAACGCGCCCGTGTAAGTTTATTTGTGTGTATGTAAGTTTGTTCTCTTCTCGTTCTTGCCAGATTGCTTGACGTCCATAGTTACTGATTTGCTCCGTATGGTTATAGCGTAAAATTATATATCTTATAACCTTCGTCAATAAATAAGCTATTAAATTCAAAAATATTTTTAAAATAATATTTAGTAGTTACAGAAATTAGCGCGTTCAAACACACAAACAAAGTCAAAACAATCTCTTGAGCTTTATAATCTTCTTATTTAAAAAAGTATTTCGTGCGTCTGTAAGTTATCTTGAACGATTTGACCAATGAAACTCGTATGTATTCATATAATGTATTATGGTTATAAGATATGGTCACCAAACTTAGTTGTATAAAAAGGCATTTTGCAAAACAAGAAAATGATCATAAATGTTGATAAAGAACACTCAGTTAAGCACCATACGAACCTTAGTGCACGTAGGTGCTAAACATTTTGGGTTCGGGTCTCATAACGTAAAGGTCTAAATGAGGGTGCGCGCTCAGCTGCGTGAGACAGGTAAAGAATAAATCTTGCCCCTTTTTGAGGTAACGTATCGAAAAAGTCGTCAATTGCTTATGTAACCTTCAAGTTAGAAAGATATTTCAATTTATAATAGGGGTAGTATCATGAAATGGTATTATAAATGTTTTCTTTAATGTAATGTAACTAGATTAATTTACAACCGCACAAGGCAGTTGAAAGTGAATTTTATATTGTTAGTTTATATACTAAGATCCAGAAACACATTACTAATTTTTCGGGCAATACGTTCAAGGGCCATGTCAAGCAGGTTTTACTGTAAAAAGATCGATGTAAGATATTATCGATTTGATCGTTATGCGATTTCTGGAAGTGATTCCCTTTCTGTTTCTTTAATTAACATGGATAGATTATCTGTAAATATTATTTTGACAGTTGAAAAAAAAAGAAAAAAATAAACCCGATAGAGTTTCTTGGCGATTTTTCTCAATGACTGGGATATTTTGACGCTCTTAAATGATTTATTAGGGTTTAAGCTTAATAAATTAACGTTTTATTTTGATTTTAATTGAGCCGATAAGTCGTAGCATCGGATGCAGAGGCTTATTTTATATAATATATATTACAAAAATATACGACTTCAATATCATTTAACATAACATAACACACCATCACGCCTTTATCCCCGAAGGGTTATGCAGAGGTATACCTACAGTTCGCCGGGTATATTTTTATGACCCTTATAATAGGGGGCGAGCCTATTGCCATTAATAGGGCACAAAGCCAAACTTCATAGAAAACACCAATAACACTTAGCTCGACCTGGGAAACGAAACCAAAACCACTATAACAGTCGCGCTTACGACCTCTAGGCTAATGAGGTAGTTATTAAAAAAATTACGCCTATCTCTTATGCATAAGCCACAATGAGCTCTTTAGTGACAAACGATTGTTAATAATTAAAATATGATTTAAAAACATTATTTTTAGACATGGCATATCAATTCTTACGAACAAAAGTTACTTCATCATGAAGACAAATTTATAAAATAAAATTTTGCTCTTTATAGCATGTTATTTGGACGCATAGTTTAGGGGACTTGCGGGAAGAACAATTAACTATAATAGACTCCACGGGTGCGTTGGCGTTGCGGTGTTTGTCGGATAAAGTTAACACGGGTGAAACCATGGGACACACCTAGTAGTTGTAAAAAATAACATCTTTCAAACACTCAGCTCAAATGAAGATTTTTAATCCAAAATATTGTTTTATTTATATCCAGAAGATGCTAAGTCACTATAAATGATTAAGTCGATGCCTAAGTGTCATTTAAAACAACATAAAAACGCTTAGCGAAGGCGAAACGGTAGCAGACCTTCAATTTATGAGACAACTTTTTTGTGTCACTTTTATTAATTAGCAGAGAGAGGTCGGGCCCTTAGGGCGTAAAGTTCCCTCTGTCTAATGGTTCTGTAACTTTGAAGTTAAAAATGTCACTGTAAATCTGTTGACAGATGCCAGTATAAAGCGTAAGTTTTTTTCCTTGAAGAGGCAAATCTTAATTGTTTTTTTTTTTATCTTACGAAATTTAATTATAAACAACGGGGCCTTCTTTTTTGGATAAACATTTTTAATTCCCTACTTCAATTATTGTAACGATTTACATATTGTATTTATAATGGGTATTCTGTTTCTCAACAAGTTTTCTTTGTTACTAACAATGCTTAACGTATGGATTCCTTTTTAATACATAAATTAAATTGAACCAAGATTTCACTTCTTGGTTTCTTTGTAGACTTGTAAAATAAAATCAATTATCTATTAAGTACTTGATTTCGTCAAATAAGCAATATATAATATTCAAATTTAAAAATAATTAAGTATATTAATTCCATTATACATCGTTTTATCGTTGTTTGTAAAATTTAACAAAGTAATTTCTGAATGTAATTGACTTATTTCCAAAATTCCATCAACGAAAACACATCCACTGTTAGAAATAGGCCTCCCCTAAACATCGCCTGGTCGTTCGCTGCTCGTATTCAGCATTATATATTGGTTAACATAGCACAGCATATACTGGCAGATTTTTTTAAATGTTGTATAACATATATAGTGTGTTACATAGGAATAAAATTCAATAGATTTTACTCTAAGGTTACCGTTAAATTAACATCCATAATTCCGTATAGCAACATAGAACATGTTTACTTGCGAAAACCTAAACCTTGTACTAACTAGGCTTCTCTTACGCCAGGGAACAGTTGCGCATCTGACACGCTGGCATATTCAAACTTTAGCACTTCGCTTGTAAACACACGGTTGAGCGTTATGTTTATGGGCGCTTGTGAAACGCCAGGTGCGACCTGATATTTATTAAGGAGAAAAGTTTTGAAGCATGTAAGGCCTAAACTAGTTCGTCTGGCATCGCATGAACATAAAGCTCCCACGAAATTATTAGCCTTGTTGCGTGTAAGTAAAATTTACCATAAACCACAATATGTCAGGTTCGTGTGATGTTGAAATAGAATATGCTCTGTTAATTTGAATTGATTTGAAATTTAGATTAGGTAACTAAAATTCTAGGCAGCATGACAGGCATTGAGAGTTATTTGAAAGTTGTGTGTAACTTACTAATCTATCTAGGTCCAATTAATACAATAGAGGTCGCTGGTTTGCACTGGGTCCCAGTAAACTTATGGTCGGGCGAGTATGATTAGAGTTGGATAAGCTAATTGCTTCATACCCTTGCAAAAATACTAAATTTAGATTTACTGCTATAATAGTGTCCATAAATTAGGATTCGATAAAAAAAAAAAAAATTTTGCTAACGCTACTTACTATATTAGCATTACTCGCAATGTATCCAATTATTAGTTAAAATTAAGAAAAATCAATTCAAAGGATTTTTTAAAGAAATATGAAACCTCGTATGGAATGAAATGAAATCCAAATAATATCGTTGATGTATTTAACAATATTAAATAAATTCTTACTGTCATATAATAAAAAGGCACAAATAACTAAACTCAAATAATAATTTACTTTCCAAAAATATAATAATATATTTTTAGATTATTACATGTATAATATCTTTAGGACTTGCAGCATAATTAGTGATTTCCAAGCCTAATAAAAAATCCTTATAAGCAGATTCTCTCCGCGAATATGAAACTTAATGCACAGAAAAAATATTCCGTAAATTTTTCAGTATTTGTTTGTACAATGATCGTAAAATTCTCGAGAGCTGGAACGTGTAGTGTTCTTTTTTGTATATTTACCAAGTTTCCCTCGCTCCGTTACGAGGATAAGCACCACTTTATACTTTCTCTAGTGCGGGAAATGTAAGTACTAGTTTCACGCCCTTTTGAGGTATTTACGTCCCCACAAGGCTATACGCGGTTCCAAGGACGTTTTACAAAAATTTACCGAGAATTATTATAAATTAAAATTTAGCTATCATAGCGAAGTCTGAATGATTGAATTGATTGAATGGTTTTTGTTTTTGTTTGTTAAAAATCTTATCCAAATCACGGATTGCTGTACGTTGTATACTCAATTATAAACACGGATATGGTGAGGGCGGTGTGAATTGGTATTTATTTATTTATTAAACATTGACAACAATAATGCAATATTTTTGTTATTGACAATTTATGATAATAGTACTATTGTATTAATATTTATTGTCAACCACAACCTGTATTAGTCAAAAGTAATTAATAGATTAAACTATATATACTATAGTAATTTAAAAACCAGATATAATCTTTTTAAATTCAAGTTGTAACAAAATCGAAACTACCATATTATTTCATGTAAGAAAAAATGTTCGAACGTACGTCGTTGAAGATACGTGAATAAGAATTTGTTACTTAAATATAAGACCTCGGAGTACATTGTTATTACCTATTTTTGCTGAAATAATGGTCCATAGATAAACAGATTTAAGGTGTATTTATTTGGCGGCTAAAATACACCGGCGTTCGTTTTTCTACCAAATCTCTCTACTAACCGTCCGAAGTTGACATCCCGCTAGATACCCTCAGAAATTTACGACCTGATAAAACAAGACCAGCTACCGTAGGTCTATCGTGATGAACGATGCCTCCCCTCTGCGGAGGCCGTTATGCAGGCATCAGAGGTTCAAGGAAGGTCAGGCTAAAGCGATCACTGTACAAAGCTTGTCTGCCAAATGGATTACCCCGATTAAGTATAGATGACCTTAAACCCGTATGGGTTGACGCACAATTAGTCGAAGTTTGGATTTCAAATTGGGTACTAAAATTTTAAAATTTAATTGCATAAAATAATCCAAGACTATAAAATTACAAAAGAATCAAATGTCTATACCAGGCTTTACAAAGATTTTAAATAAATATAAGCAATTATTTTTCATAAGACATTTTTACAGCTGAATGTTGTTAGGTAAAATTCAATACAATATATGTAATTCAATCATTCGGTTCTACAAAAGATATCTAAGGCTAAGATAAAACTGATTTCAATTTTATTTACTTCACATTTTAAATTCAGCTCCTTTAATTGAATTTACGAGGGCATCGAACTTTTGTGTGAAACGTATCAATTGATTTCATTTGATCATTTGATTTTGAATCCATTAGGCATAAAAATGATCATGCCCTAATGATCCTTTTCAAACAAGAGTATTTAAAGGGCTGTGAATAATACTCATTCATTTTTACGCAAATTTTAACGTTAGTCCTTAATTGAAATCAAGAAACAAAAAGTGTAAGATACACAATATAATATATGTCGATGTAATTATTGAAGCCGTACTAATAAATTCGTGTTCGTAACTAGCTACTATTGACCAGCCAATATTGACTAACTGCTATTGACTAGCCACTATTGACTAACTACTATTGACTAGCTACTATTGGCTTTTCGGTGTGATTATTGAATCCATACTAATGAACGAATGTTCGTACTATTGACTGGTGACTAGCGGCAATAGCCAATAACAAAATAAATAGACTTTACTATTGACTGAACGCCTTAGAAGGCGGTCGACGGCTAACGCACGATCACTCTTTGGCCGTTGGACTGTTAGACAATAAGATAATACTTTTTGCTTTCTGCTTGCATTTAACCCTAATGAAAACCCACTGACGAGAAGAATCCTACGTCACTAACATATATAAATTCCAATGCAATCCCATTTTAAGTAACTTTTTGCTCTTAGCCTGGATAAAAAACCTCAACAATATATTACTACCTACATTACTATTATCAACAGACATCTAAATCCAGCCATTTATCTAGAATTGAAAATGGGTAAACGCGCGAAGACACCCGCAGCTGGCATCCATACATTTTCCATAGGGGTCGTTCCGTACTCCTATTTTTACATATCAGAATGTAGCCAATTACTGAAAGGGCTTACGGTTAAGTGTTTCAAGTTATAAGCGATCGAGGAAAGAACTATATACAATATACATAATATATGATATATATTGAATAAATTTTTCCTCGTCTATCAAATATGCTATATAATATTTGGAACTATCAGTCTGCTTTGGACAATTCATTTTGCATTTTAAAGCCTGTTTTTTTAAAAAGGGTTTCACACCACACCACGGCCCTATTTTTAAGTATGTATTTATTACATCTCTTTAACATTACTAGCGGTCGCCCAATGATCGAAATTCGCCAAGCGACTTTTTAACCATAGACTATTTTCTTTTTGACATTTGCAGTATGAACCTAAACAATGAATAATATATAACTTGCTGTCAGTTTTAATTGAGTAACAATGCCTATATTTTGGCGGGTCTAAGTTCAATGGGTTTGTTTTTTGACCCTACATTATGTAATATTGGTGGCGTTTTGTGTGATATAGTTTGGTTTTTGTGCATGAGGGAAGTGGAATATAAGTATAAACTGAAAGCATGCATTCTGGGATCCCACAAAAACTCTCTAGGTCGTTCTAACAAGAGAGCCACCATCTTGTTAGACGCCACTTAAAATAAATATCTAAAGGCTTGAAAACATTGACGCTGGCAAGTGCTTCTGCGGTGCCAAAACAAAAAGAAGAAGAAAACATTGGCGACTGGCGATGGATTACAATAAGAGATCGCTCTTGGTAGTCACCGTCATTTTTAGATTGCACTATGCTTTGCATCAGACGAGTCACTTTTCAGTAATACAATATAGAACTTTACAAATAATAAAAAAAATTACAAACCAGGATCTTTAAGTTCGTTTGAGTGACGTGACCTTTTAGTTATTAATTAATTTAATGATATTAATTTCATTTGAAATACATAACATACCATCAAGCCTCTATCCCCGAATTTCCCCGGGTATGTTTTTAGGTGGCATGTAATAGGGGGAAAACCTATTGACATTAATCAGGCACAAAGCCAAACTCCGAGCTGCTACGAAGAATTTAATAGAAAAACTATAATTTGAAATTAATAAACAAAAACGCCTCCGTCTCTTCAAATGTGCCATAAGCTCGTGGTAAGAGCAACTCGCGCATAAACCATAAGTTTAATGTGATACACAATGTTATTATTGCGCCAGACGACAGTTAACTTGCTTTTGCAGACATTGAGATTTAATGGACATATGGAACATTATCGCAACAAGTTATGTCGAATTGGAACTTTCTAATGGGGTCAGTAACTCTTGTCGTAAAAATGAAAGTTGGCTCCTCGTTTCTCATACGATTTCACAATAACAAGTTTAAGTATTACTAATAAAATATCTAATAAGCGATTAAAACTTAGTGAGCTTGCGAATTCTGAAAAGAGTATAAAGTTTTAGCAAAAAATATCATGAAGCTAATATGGAATTCACCAGAAGTGTCTTTGAAATTTTGTTACTTTAAATTCATTACCTCTATCGTCATTTTATTTATATAGCACGCCAACAGAATAATTACAAAAAAGAAGGTGAAATTCTCCCTTCCACCACAGAACCACGTGCATAGGTGTAGGGAGCCAACTACTTTGAAATTATATAATGGACACCCAAAAACTTCTTCTATCAGCAAAAATATCACGACTAAATTAAAGTAAATTTATGTAACAAACATCATCTGTCTGCCAGACCGACCTTAAAGCAACGTTATTGGTGATAAATTTCAACTGGCTTCTCCGGAATTAGGTATCTGATTGAATTTCTCGAATTTCCCGTGCTCCTATGAAATATTTTTATAAATGGCTTAACTTTTCTTGGAAAAAGTTCCAAATTGAATAAACGATGGACTACTTGTAAAACAAGTCTATGGTTGTAGAATTTCTTAATAATTAAATATTAAAAAAAAAATTTCTTTATGCATTTTGAAAGCAAGACTAGATTGAGCTCTGTATGACCTTCAAACGACACGGCGCGGCGTGAGGCAGGTAAGGGATGTATGAATATTATGGGACAAAACGGAGTATAAAGGGGAATTGAATGACATCTTGAAACTTCTCCGCAGAGGGCGGGCGGTCAATTTCGCTCCAGCACACCCGTCACGTCCACCCTCTCTAGCGGTAACCCAAGCCTAGGTCCGTTCCTCGGTGTGAAACCCTTGGGTCAGGCAACCGCCCGCGCGATACAAGTGACACTGTACGTGCATCACTTAGCTACCTACATACAACACTACACACGTATGAACATACACACGTGCACACCACACAGGTACATAGGTTCTGTGAGGGACCTTTTTTTTTTCTTTTTTACGCTAGTTAGTTAGCGCTAGTTAGTGTAGAAACATTCCGATTACTGAATACACATACGCACGGTTCCTTCCTTCCTCCCAGGAGAAAGGGAACGTGCCTATGTGTATATTTAGTTAGCTCGAATCGTAGGTGTAGGGATTCGAATAGATCGCGACCTATTTGCGAACGCGACGACCGCCCGAGCCGAGGTCCGGCCACTTTGGCACCCTCGTGCGAGTCGTCCACAAAACTTTCGCGGCTGAGTGCCCTCTGCGCTCGCCCCCAAGTCCGGTGAAGCTGTAAAAGCCGCAGCGGCTTTAGGGCCCCTAAGGCTAACAGTGTAGTCAGTTCCAAAAAAAAAAAAAAAAAAACTTGAAAACTAAGATCCCGTTCTGTCCGACTAAGTCGCGGCCACCATACATATAGTAAAAACCACACCATAATGACTCGTTTATGGACGTCACATTTCGGGATCACTCACTGCATATCCAGTTTCAATTTACGCAGCACGATATGTTAGCGGCGACTGGCGATGCATTCTTGATCTATTGGTGATGATACCATTATTTATGGATTCTACTGATCATTTGCCGTAGTACTAAAAACCGACTCAATAAAAAAGTTACATAAATCAAGTATTACAAGCATACTGCCTTTCAATACGATAAAGATAAAAAGGATAAAGAAGGGCTGATGAACGTTTTAACCGTGAATTACAATACACTTGTGATTCCATTATCTATGCCTTTATTAATTATCACCATAATTATATTCTTAGAATCCCATTTATGTCTTGCTAGTCCCTTTTTTAGTAAAGAATCCGAGAATTGTATGAGTACTTCAAAACTTAAATTATTATTTAATTAAAAACTCACAAAGATTAATACAAAAATGTCTTACGTAGGAGCTACACCAATTAAATTTATCCTTTTTTCTTTTAAAATGCGTCTCTACCGTTGTGTGTTGGTAATTTTATGAGTTCTCCTATATTATCTCGTATATTAATCTATGGTTATGAGAACTAATGTTGGTAAGCGGGGAGGAATACCATCCACGTTAAATTTATTCAAGCAATTCTCAACCTTGTCGCCGCCTAACTAAGATGTTTTTATAAATGTAGAAGCGTTACCCGCGCTCTATTTTGGCAATATTTAAGTTAGGTAATTGCCTGAGATTTTCTTAGTCACGTATTATCCAGTGCCATGTTTGCACGTCAATACAGCTTAGAAAATACATTCAGTTCGTTCTAAAAAAAAATAACAATAAGTCTTTCATAATCTTGCCCTTTCTGCATACTGTATAATTGAAAGCATTATTTATAGTTTGTGTGTATAGTTTAATTACGCTGTTTCTTAGTGCCATGAATTTGGCATATAACGTGTCTATATATAAAATGTCATTGTCACCGAAGCACTCGTGTTGTCTGTTGTTCTCAATTCCCGTACTTGCCTACTAAAATAAGCGCGGACCCGAAGCGGAGCCGGCCGCCTATTATACAATGTGCTACGTCAATCTATACAGAGCGGGACCGCGCACCGAGGGCGCGAACGCGACGGAAACGATTCCCTCGTACTCTGTATATAACTGACGGCGGATAACACGCTACGGTAACCAGCTGTCTGAAAACCAATGCGTGCGAGCCCCTCTCACTACGTGCGACCAACCCTGTTCACACCCGAAACTACTAGGCGTGAAGAGGGCGAAACATCAAGATACACACACGCAGTGAGGTGCCTGCTGGTAGGCGCGGCGATGACGTAGCACGGAGCGGAATGGACTGGGTCGCTGGCGGGTTGAACTTAGTGAAGATGCGAAGAAATGACACACAGGCACCACAATAATATTTGCTGTATTCTTCAAGACAATACACTTTGTTAATACTATATCTTCTGGGTACGGTTACTTCCAGTTTCTTGAGTCTTGAGTCTTGAGTATTGATTCTTCAATTTGTGGTACCCGTGTGCGCTCGTTTGCCCCGGCAGAACGCCTTTTATATGGTTTGCCGGAGAGCGAGACGGACGATGGCGTCTCTATCCGTACAGCTCATTACCAAACTTGGGTGTGGTCCGTTAACCGCGGTAATGCGCAGTGGTTGCAATATTGCTGTCTCTGTCTATTATTATTATTACTTGTATACAGAATACAATAAATTGTTAATATCTCTAATTACAGTTATTCAATTACAATAAAAACTATTTCACATCAATGTAGACACAAATACCTATTCAAAAACACTAACTTTGACATTATAGGTTAATAAACACGGGAGATATAAAGCATTAAACATTGCAACCTTAAAACGTCTTGCGACTCGTTACATACGCACTATTTGAGCTTACAAACATTATAAAACACATACAGAAGGCTATTTTACTTATATAACACAAAACATTACGTATAACTTCTACAAAATATGAATTATTGACAATATATGATTTTAGTACTTTAAGTGATTATTTTTATTAGATTACGCACATTTTCATGACTTATATATTGTTCTTACATACCTACACGCTATAGTAACATATTCAAAACATTAGAAACATTTAATTATTGATCGTTTGTGCAAATTATTCATCCTTACAACTTATATTTACAAATGTTATTCTTATATCATTACGCTTAGGCTTATGCGTCGCTAACAGTCTCCCCCCAGTGTACGCTCCGTCGTGCACTCCAAATTGATGTCGCGACGTTGCAGGCACGATGACGATGAGTCTCGACGTGGGACGCCTCAGCACACCTCCTCTCGAGGTCCGGACGTCCGCCACACGTGTTCTGCCATCTGGGCCGGGGTAGCTGGCGACGACTTCGCCTCGCGGCCAGGTGTTGCGTGGTAGGGAAGCATCGGCGATGATGACTATATCGCCTCGTTGCGGTTGTGGAGCCTCTCTCCCGCTGATCTTCCGTGGCATGAGCGTTGGTAGATACTCACGCAGCCACCTCCTCCAGAAGTGGTCCGCCAGACGTTGCGATGTTTTCCAATCGGCCCGGCCGATGAGTGTGTGCTCGTCGAAGCTTCCGACGACCGATGAACCGCAGGAACGACCTATAAGGAAGTGGTTAGGGGTTAAAGCTTCCTCATCTTCCGGGCTAGCGCTCAGGTGAGTGAGCGGGCGTGAATTGACGGTGTGCTCCACTTCCGTGAGCAGGGTGTGCAGCACTTCTTCTGGCGGGCTTCCCTCGTTCAGGATCGCGGAGAGGGCCGTTTTGACGGTTCGCACCATTCGTTCCCAGGCGCCTCCCATGTGTGGCGCGCCGGGTGGTATGAACTTCCAGGTGATGCCTTCATGACTTGCCGCTTCAGCCAGCTCGGATTTTTTCAATTTCGACATTTCGTCACGCAGCTCGCGATCTGCACCAATGAAGTTTGTGCCATTATCACTATACATTACCCGCGGGTTCCCTCGCCGGGCAGACATGCGACGTAGCGCCATGATCATGGAGCTGGTACTTAATGAAGGCACTAATTCAAGGTGTATCGCGCGCGTCGTTAAACAGGTGAAGAGGGCCCCCCATCGCTTCTCTCTTCGCCGGCCAATGGTAACGTGCATAGGGCCGAAATAATCGACCGCGGTGCACGTAAACGGATGCGCCCCGTGTTGCAACCGTTCGGCGGGTAGATCTCCCGTTGGCGGCAATTGTGGCTTCTCTTTCCTGATGCGGCACCATTGACACTCGTGTAGCACTTTTTTCACAGAATTCCGTAGCCCAAGAATCCAGTACGTTTGTCGCAGCTCGTTCACGACGGTCGCATGGTTGGCGTGGCAGAATTTTCGATGATAGCGATCGATGAGTAGGCGAGCGATTTTATGTTTCCCGTCTAGGACCGCCAAGTTTCCGCTACTCATGTTCATTTTCCGTGTTCTGTCTCGCAACCGAATGATGCCGTGTTCATCGAGTTGGACGTCTATTTTCTTCAGTTTGCTACCTGTCTTGATGGGTAAGTTTTTCCGTAAACATTCCATCTCGTCCCCGAATGCATCCAGTTGACTGTGGTGTAGTAGGGCTAGTTCGGCCCGCTGTAAACAACGATCGGGTATTGGTATAAACTTCGTTGTATTTTCTTGAGTCTTCTTTGTTCGGACGGTTTTCTTGGTTTCTTTTTTCTTATGTGGCTTCCACTCGCTATCGCGCGCGACGTTCACGACGCGACCTTTCTTACACAGTTCTGTAAATTGGAATATTCTCGCCACGGTTCGCAGTAGTTTTATCCAACTTGAAAATCGTTCCGGACTCGGTAGTGTGTCGTCGTTTCTTGTGCGCGTGGTAAGTACAGTCGCAGATTTCCTTTCTTCATCCGATACTTGGTCGCACTTTCCCAAGCGTTTCTGCGGCCAATCCGCTTCTGGCCGATGAAGAAAATCTGGACCGACGAACCATTTTGAGTCTTCACTGAACCCATTTGGTACTCCCCGGGTGGCTATGTCCGCCGGGTTTTCGCGTGTCGGCACCCACCTCCACTCGTGTGGCTTCGAAATCTCTTCGATGGCTGCCAACCTGTGGGCCACGAACGGTTTGAAGCGGCGCGGATCGGCTTTCATCCACTGCAGTACTGTGCTCGAGTCTGACCAGTAGAATTTGTCCGTAGTTTTTAGTTCCAGTTCTTCAGTGATTGTGTTGGCCAGCCTCGCTCCCAGTAGTGCAGCCTGTAATTCTAATCTGGATATTGTCACGGGTTTGACCGGTGCCACTCTAGCTTTCCCGGAAATCAATGTGACACATACCCCGTTTCCGATCGATCTCCAATAACATGCCGCTGCATAGGCCGTTTCGCTGGCATTCACAAAGGTGTGCAGCTGCCCCGCTCCCATGGACGGCGTCAGACAGCGTGGAATTTTCATATCGCGTAGCGTGGACAAACTGTTGATGTAATCGCGCCATTGATGATGAGCCTCTTCCCCTATGCTCTCATCCCAGTCAGTTCCGGTTCTCCACAGGGTTTGAATTAGCCGTTTTCCCTGTATAAGAATAGGCGCGACCAGTCCTAGCGGGTCGAAGGTGGACATCACTGCGCTAGTGACTTCGCGTTTTGTCGGCGCTCTCTGGTTCTGTATGACGTCACTCGGTGTGTTTCGGAGGTTATTGTTGAACGCTAAACAATCCTCTCCGACTAGCCAGCGTAGTCCGAGCGTTTTTTCCTCGTTGTCGCCTATGTGGATTTCTTGTGGGGATGTTTCGTTTTCTGCCAGGTTGCTTAGTAGTTGCGCGTCGTTGCTCGCCCATTGCCGCAGTTCGAATCCCGCCTTCCTATGGATCGCCTCGACCGCCTTCGCGGTTTCTATAGCTTGCGTGCTTGATGTGAAGCTCTGCAGGTAGTCATCCATGTAGTGATTTCGGACGATCGCTTGGGCCGCTTCCGGGTGTGTCGCTTTGAAATCTTCTGCATTCCGGTTCTTGACGTAGATGGCGGTAGCTGGTGATGACGCGGCCCCGAAGATTACCGACGCCATTCGGTATTCGGTCGGCTTCGACGACCGGTCATCTCCTCGCCATAAGAATCGCAGGCTGTCGCGATCCTCTTCGCGCACGCGGATCTGCAGAAACATTTCTCTAATATCGGCGACCACTGCGATCGGCCCCTGCCGGAATCGCAACAGGACTCCGAACAGCGACTGCAGTAGGTCGGGTCCCGGGAGCAGCGCGTCGTTTAAGCACTTGCCGTCGTATTTAGCTGCGGCGTCAAATACGAGGCGTGTTTTTCTCTTCTGCGGGTGCACCACGGCAAAGTGCGGCAAGTAGAATGTTCTACCCGGTGTGGCTTCAGTCGGTGCCTTCTCGGCATATCCACTGTCGAGTAGGTTCTGAATTTGTTTCGTATATTCCCCCTTTAGTGCGGCATCTTTTTCGAGCTTCTTTTCTATGCCGTTCAGACGATGACGAACCATTGCGTAATTGTTCGGCAAGGTTTCCTCGTCGCTCTTCCACAAGAGACCTGACTCGAACCTTCCGTCGGGTCGTCTCTTGGTGGTGTTGTGGAGGATTTTAAGGGCTCTCCCATCGGCATCGTTGGTGGGGCGGCGCTGCTGCACCCCGATGGACTCTAGCTCGAAGTGGCTCTTGATTAATTTTTCTATGTCGGCCTCTTCACTCACGTTGTTTACGTGGTTGACGAATTTCACCGGCGTAGAGTCACTCGTAGCGCAGCAACCGTGTAGTACCCATCCCAGACTGGTGAGAGAAGCAACTGGTTGGTTCGGCTTCCCCTTGATGATCTTTCTTGATACAATCATCTCCCAGTTGTCTTGCCCGATGAGTAGAGCCGGCCTCTCTTTACTGTAGACGAGCTCGCTTCGGTTTTTCAGATGCGCACACTTGTTTATGGTTTCTATACTCACATGTTGCGGCGACAACTTCAGGCTGGTTACGGTCCGGACTCCTTTCAATAGGCGCTTGTCCCGCCGGTGAGCTCCTTTAATTTTGATGTCGATTATTTGAGAGTCCTTCCTCTCAACGAGCTTTCCCCCGACGGTCTCTAGGATGAGCAGGTCTTCCTTGCCCGAGGCTCCGATCTCTTGAGCCACGGCGTTGTCCAGCAGTGACACGGTTGACCCCTCATCAAGTAGCGCGAGCACACGAGCGGAGCCGGCCGGTCCGAACACGTCCACCGGAATCATTTTGAGGTAAACCTCTTTCCCGTCCGCGGCGGCGTACACAGTTTTGATAGTGGCCTCTTCATTATCGCCCTGTGTTTGTGTTTGTGGTTGCGGTTGCGGTCGCGGCGCGGGTTTTTCCGGCGGCGCTTGTGCCGCTTGACGAACTGCGTGTAACATTATGTGGTGTTGCCGTCCACACTTACGGCAAGACGGCCCTTTACAAGTGTTCTTCGAATGTTTCTGACGCAAACACATAAAACACAATTTTTTATTTTTCACGATTACCCACCTGTCTTCGGTTGTCGATTCCCGAAACTGTTTGCATTCAGTTATCCAGTGCTCGCGACTTTCACAATTTGCACAATATTTCTTGCCACTGGGTATTGTTTGTTGGCCTCTGTTCTCTTCGGTTCGCGCGGTGTGCACACGCCGGTTGAACCGTTTTGCAGGTGCTTCCACTGGCGCGAACGTCGCCCACATGTCCGCTTCGTTTTCAAGGAATTTTCTCAAGTTCACTAGCACTGGATCTTCTGTGTGCGTCTTGACATAATCAAACCACCTGATCCGCAATGATGGTGATAATTTCTGAACAATGTCTCGACTTACCTGCGGTGAGCAGAGGTACTCCGGTTTCCGTAGAGCGCTTATTGTGGCGACGGCGTTGCTAACTCGACTGGCGAACGCGCATATCTCGTCACAAGATTCCCCTATGTGAGGTAACTTTTCTATGGCGGCTAATTCGGCTAGGACGAAACGTTCCGGATTCCCGTACCTCCTCTCCAATGTTGCGATGACTTCTTCAGGATCATGGGCTGTGTATAACATTTGTCGCACACTCTCTTTCGCAGTGCCGTGTATGGAGTACCTCAGGCGAGCCATATTCTGTGTGTCGCTAAATTGTGCGACAGAATCCCGATATGTTCTCAGGAACGGTAACCAGTCTTCCGATGCTCCATTGAAGCTAAGCAGATCGGCATACTTCGACGGTGCGGCTGGTACGACGGCTCGTGTTGAGGCTTGCACGGCGGTGACCATTTTATCGGCAATTTTCTCAATGTCACTTACCTTGACATAGGCCTCCTGTGTTTTTTCGCAGTCCTGTTTCTCCATGATGGTTGCACTTTGGTTTATCCACTGCTCGATGTGTGTGGATTGCAGTTCGCGTTTGATGTCTTCGTCATCGATCTCCTCTTCAGATTGACATTGGACCATTTCCAGTTCAATCTCGGCCAGCGCGGCAGCTAACTTGGCTATTTCCAATTTTTTCCTCGCCTCTAGTTCCGCCATACGGGATTTTGACGATCTCACTGACCTTGATTTTATCGACCTGGCGCGCTGTGCCGCAGGAACGCACGGTGGGGCTGTTCTCCCTCCAATGTCCCTGGACGCCTTTGCTGCGGGCACTGTAGGAACGCACGGTGGGGCCTCCTCGCTCCCTCCAATGTTCCTGGGTGCTGGTGTTCTTGTGTCTTGCGACGCGGCGGCGGCGGTTGCAGCGCGTGTGCGGATCGACGAAGTCGAAGGTACTGTTTTTCTGGTGGTGGCGGACGTGGCGGTAGCCGAACTTGTTTCTGTCGGCGTGTTCAACGACCAATCTGTGGTCGTGGTTTCACTGTCGTCCTTGCGACTCGACGTAGGCGACCGTACTGTAGGCATTTTCACTGTTCACTGGACCCAATCCGGCTATTCGAAGGACCAACACTAAAATAAGCGCGGACCCGAAGCGGAGCCGGCCGCCTATTATACAATGTGCTACGTCAATCTATACAGAGCGGGACCGCGCACCGAGGGCGCGAACGCGACGGAAACGATTCCCTCGTACTCTGTATATAACCGACGGCGGATAACACGCTACGGTAACCAGCTGTCTGGAAACCAGTGCGTGCGAGCCCCTCTCACTACGTGCGACCAACCCTGTTCACACCCGAAACTACTAGGCGTGAAGAGGGCGAAACATCAAGGTACACACACGCAGTGAGGTGCCTGCTGGTAGGCGCGGCGATGACGTAGCACGGAGCGGAATGGACTGGGTCGCTGGCGGGTTGAACTTAGTGAAGATGCGAAGAAATGACACACAGGCACCACAATAAAATTTGCTGTATTCTTCAAGACAATACACTTTGTTAATACTATATCTTCTGGGTACGGTTACTTCCAGTTTCTTGAGTCTTGAGTCTTGAGTATTGATTCTTCAATTTGTGGTACCCGTGTGCGCTCGTTTGCCCCGGCAGAACGCCTTTTATATGGTTTGCCGGAGAGCGAGACGGACGATGGCGTCTCTATCCGTACTGCTCATTACCAAACTTGGGTGTGGTCCGTTAACCGCGGTAATGCGCAGTGGTTGCAATATTGCTGTCTCTGTCTATTATTATTATTACTTGTATACAGAATACAATAAATTGTTAATATCTCTAATTACAGTTATTCAATTACAATAAAAACTATTTCACATCAATGTAGACACAAATACCTATTCAAAAACACTAACTTTGACATTATAGGTTAATAAACACGGGAGATATAAAGCATTAAACATTGCAACCTTAAAACGTCTTGCGACTCGTTACATACGCACTATTTGAGCTTACAAACATTATAAAACACATACAGAAGGCTATTTTACTTATATAACACAAAACATTACGTATAACTTCTACAAAATATGAATTATTGACAATATATGATTTTAGTACTTTATGTGATTATTTTTATTAGATTACGCACATTTTCATGACTTATATATTGTTCTTACATACCTACACGCTATAGTAACATATTCAAAACATTAGAAACATTTAATTATTGATCGTTTGTGCAAATTATTCATCCTTACAACTTATATTTACAAATGTTATTCTTATATCATTACGCTTAGGCTTATGCGTCGCTAACACCTACAGTTTGGCAGATTTATGACGACCTTTGTTACTGCACAACTTCTTAGAGCTGTAGCGTCCAGTTATATAGTTTTTTATCATTCCTCAACAAATAGGCTATAAAATGAAAAACTCTATTCAAATCTGACTGATAGTTCCAAAGACTAACACGTTTATACAAACAATCTTTTCAGTTTTTTATATTTATACATAAGTATAGATTGTAATAGGTTACAATGAAATAAAGTTTAACTTAGTTAATACTTATACATTCATACATACCACCAAGTCTGTATCCCCGAAGGGTTAGGCAGAGGTATACTAATAACGTACATTCACAGTTCGCCGAGTATGTTTTTTAGGTCTCATGTAATAGGGGGCGAGCCTAATGCTATTAATCGGGCATAAAGCCAAACTTCGAGCTACTACTAAGAATTTTATAGAAAAAACCCATTAACACTTTGAATCGAACCCAGGACCTCGATCATAGCAGTCGCGCTTACGACAACTAGGCTAATGAGGCCGCCTTCCTTATATCTATATAATTTACGAATAACATAAAATTTTAAGCTAATTATTTATATTTAAATTTAAAATTCTTTACATATCTTTATAACAACTTTGACCTGATTTTGTTTAAACTACTTACGTAATTTTCTAAAATTAACACTGTATCCCTAATCAAGTTACAATCTAAACGCCCTTTGATCGTTCAACCTTACTGCTTTCCTATATCAAATTACCACCCTTTAACCCTTATTTATAAATAACAACTCTTCTCTTGATAATCGATGCGTTGATAATGTAATTTAATATTTAATGAAACGGTTAAGGATTTAAGTAACTGGTTAGTACTTAATATATATATATATATACTAGCCGCTGGCGTGGTTTACAGAATGCATATACAATGTATACAGGCTTGAATCATGCCGGAGGCCGGTTATGTCAAAGGTAAAATTGCTTATTGTGAGTGATCTACAGAAGACAGACATATTATGCTCTTGCTGTCTTTCATGTAGTTCTTTTCAATATCTATAGTTACCTATGTGGTACATTAATTTGATATATCTCTTATGGTTTCCTCAGCGTAAGCCATTTAAGCACCCAAAAAGCGTCTTTTTCCCGAATTATTTCACCTTTATTGTTTCTGCATATTTCATATTTTAGATAACATAGCTATGAATTGAAATTAAAACTATGTAAATTGGATAAGTTGTTCTCGCGTAAAAGGAAAATAAACGGACAGACAAAGCGACGTGGTTTTATAATATGTATATCAAAGTCTTACTTACTTTTTGTATATAGTATCACGATAAAGTTAATCCACTATGTCTGATAGTAAGTCTACTATGTTTGAAAGTAAACACAGAATAATTAAAAACCAACAGTGGTAAGGTAACCTACTAACTACATATACACTATCTGACAAGTCAAAAAGGAATCACTATAACACGTTTATCATGTACATGGTGGTCGTTAATTGCCTCGTTAGCCTAGTGGTCGTAAGCGCGACTGCTATGGGCGAGGTCCTGGGTTCGAATCCCAGGTCGAGTAAAGTGTTATTGGGGTTTTCCTATGAAATTCTCAGTAGCAGCTCGGAGTTTGGTTTCGTGACCGATTAATGGCAATGGCAACATGGGACCTAAAACATACTCGGCGAACTGTGGGTTTACTAATGTACATTAATTAGTACACCTCTGCCTAACCCTTCGGGGAATACAAGCGTGAATGGTATATATGTTATGTGGTCGTGATCCAGTCACCAGTCTACCACCTTGCTTGATTATAGCAATACACCGTCTGCGAACCCAGGTATGCGAAATGCATGGTATACACCAGGTGTATGGTGGTCGATAACCAGTTGGAAGCAATTTTTGTGTCCTAGGTAACCCAGCAAGGTTATAATTTGAGGGTTGAAAACTTTTGCAAAATTGTTTTAAACACTTTATATGTTGAAAACAATACCTAAGAATAATGTTTTTTTTTTCATTAATGCAACATAAAAAGTGATTCACAAAATATTTTTTAAACTCAATAAAAAGTTTGCCATAAAAATGATGCATTATGGTCCCGTGACATCATCATTCATATTATATGTCATTTTGTATGATAACAGTGACAAGTTTGACAATTATCGCAATAATGTAACGTTCATATTTCCTGAATGATGACGTCACGCTTTCTAATTGGCGTTACAATTAACGTGCCCCACAGACAAAAAATACTAATTTTATCCAAAGGGAAAATTAAATAATCAGATGCTTTTCCAGATTTCTATTATTTTAGGCATTATTATCTATATACCAATATTCCTCAATAATTTACTTTAAATTTTAAACATACGATCAACTCGCGGATTCCAATTACATTACCTTGGATTTTGAAAATTATCAGATTAAAAGTATGTAGTCCATAGAACACCTCATTGTGGATTGATTATGGGCAATATTTGGAACGTGCTTGTCTTTGCTTGCCAATTTCAAGTTCTTTTAGTTCTGAGAAATTATTAAGAACAAACAGGTAAGTTGTATAGCTAAAGTTTTATTAAAAAAAAAAAGTTTTAAAGTCATCAAAAATATTTTAAAATCAGTACATCTAACTTTACAGATTGAACAGAGAAATACTTTCTTTTATAAAATCAAAATCAATAAAATTCTTTATTCAATTTAAGTCCTAAGGAGCCACTTCTCAACGTAAAAAAAAAATTTACTACCGGTTCGGAAAACATCCATGTCATCGAGAAGAATCGGCAAGAAACACGATCGGGTTTATCATTTATTCATAATAATTTAGTGAATGTACAGAGAGTACAAATTCAAGTTTGTCAAAGTTTTTACCAATATACATTAACTTATCAAACAAGTATTGGGAGGACACAGTTAAGATATGAAATTCTTGGAATTTGTTTTATAATATAAGGAGAACATATTCATTAAAAAAGATATGAAGTATCTTGTTAAAATATTTTAAATAAAAAATGATAGGCCTGGCCTATATTGCGGCTTAAAGCTTTCATCGGCTTTTTATTGGGTTTAATGGATGACGCGACATAATTAACATTGTAACCGAGCACGACATAATACCGATGTATGGTAATTTCATCGGATAATCTAATTCACGAGTTGACAATATGTTTATATTAAAGTTAATTATTTAATCATTCGTTGAAGGAATCTTATACAAAACCGTACTGTCCGCGACTATTTAGGAACTCCCTTCCGGTGGTGAGCAGGGCAATAGTGGAAGGCAGCCTTTGGCATCAAGTCTAATAATTCCTTGGAAGACAACTCATTAGATATATATAATACAAATGAAGTAGGTATGTTGTGCAACGTTTGTGTACTTGGTGCCCTGGGTGTTTTTGGTGAATATTTTTGTAACCTATCAGTGAGGACTTCTAAATGGCTACGTATGACTATTTATGTTACTTATATTTGTTGAATACAAAATAGAATATATTGGTCAGTCTTCCTAAAAATAAATAATTAATAAATAACATTAGTGAAGTGACAACCATAAAGAAAAATACATTCGATTTGATTACATTAAGAACCCTAGAAAAGAGGATTACCTTAGTTTTGAATGTAGTGTATAAAACTAAGTTAAGATTCATATTTATAACAAAAATAGTATTCTTAATAATATTTACTACAAAACATGAAATAACAACGACTTTTATTCCCAACAACGTGATCATACAATACCGTTGAAGATAATAGTTTCTCCCACAAAGTCGTAACATATGAAATATACCTTTAAATTAGGTCAATTTATATTCAGAAGTCGGACGAAAACATTTGAAAGGCGACACTCCGACCACTTTTATTATTTACTTCGGAGTACCACCTCCTGAATATCCAACGATATTCAAACAAAAAGCTTCCCACGACTCTGATGAGTGAGAGAGATGGCGTATTGATTCAAAGTGACACGTCTCTTTACGTCACGTAGACTGTCTGATTAGTTTATCGTGTGACAGATTTTTGGGGCTTATTTGAGGATGAATATTTTTTCATTTTTTGCGTAACCTTCTGTTACTTAACGCAGATGTCACTTTGAGAATAAAATATTATTTGAACCATTGGTACATCAACGTAATACTATTTTTTTTGTTCATATAGTTTGTTTCTTTTTTATTAATTACTAGTTGATCCCGCGGCTTCGTTCACGTGGACTACAGAATACCAGCGATCTGGCACATGTGCGAACATTGCTCCCCTTTTTCCGGTTATTTTAAGGACAAAAATGCTTATTGTAGGTGTTTCTAGAAGATAGAGATATACTCTTGCTGAATTTTTATAGGTCTTTTTAATGTCTACAATTAAGTAGTACATTAATTTGATATATCTCTTATGGTTTACTCAGTGTAAGACATTTAAGCTCCTTTGCTCGGAACACTAATGCTTTTTCTAAAATATAAGTAACCTAAGTTCCTCCTTATAACATCAGCTATCTGTCAGTGAAAATCCCGTCAAAATCGGTCCAACTGTTTTGAAGATTATCTGGAACAAACAGATCCAGAGACCCACAAAAAGACAGACAAACAAAAATTTGAATATTTTTTTTTGTTATGGTTTCCCTATCTACTTTCATAAGAATTTAGTTAAAACTTGTTACTTTGACATTACAAACACACACACACACACAGATTGTTATAAAAAAATAAGGTTTACTTTTTATATCATATCTATTTTGTATCTTATGATAGGTATACATTTTCTTAAACCATGAAAGTACCAGTGAAATCATTATACAGTATAAAAGATAGTCACTACCCGCGTCTGTCTGTTTGTTCGCTTATTTCTTCTTAACCACGCAAATGATTTTTATACAGCTTTCGCTGTCATTTAGAAAATTGTTTATGGAAGGTTTCTATATACAATACATTATAATTAAGTTTATGTATAGTATAGAAAATTCAATGATTTCAATAAAGCCGTCATAAAATGATTTTACATGGCTTACGCTGAAACCATGTGAGATACTGATGTATCTCATAATGTACTAAAGAATTGTAGTTGTTCAAAAAGTTTAGAGAAAAGTTCGCAATGGCAATAGTAACCATTTTTTTTTAAATATTGATTTACAATACTATGTTATTAGCGAAGCCATTTTCTCCAATTCAGTATCTGTTAATCTATATTCACATAAATATATTAGTTACCCACTTTAGGCATTTAATGTGGCAGTTAATTATTTAAATGAATACCCTAGAATATTTCAGAGATACAAAATCTCGCGCAACCAAATAGTCACTCCCAGCGAAACTGTTTGCCGGCGCACGCTGTCGACATCCACGCTGCGTCCTATTTATCAATGCCAAAGCGATGAACTGTAAATCAATAGAACATGATTTTTTAAACATACATTACATTAGTAAATTGCACCCGTTCGAAGCCGAACTGAGTCGCTAGTTTAGTATATTCTATATAAAATTAACTAATTTTGGCAAAAATTATGTTTGAATCAAATAACCAAATCACTCAAAACGCCAGTTCAAATATTCAGCAATCTATCTTAGAACACAATTATATTTCTCTACGTTCGTGATGGACCTCGTAAGCGAAGTAATCCATTAAGAGAATGGCTTCCGTTATCAAGTCATAAATTTATATGCTATCACAGGCTCCACGTCAAACGAATAATGTATTGATAGGATTGTTTGGGCTAGACATTGGGCCTCGGATTTCAGCTGATAATAAATCTCTGGTACCATCGGTAATAAACACGGTCACTGGGGTTCATTAACTGTGATTTATATATTTTGATGATTCAATATATCTGAGCATGTACGATGGGTTTTAGAAAAGCATTAGACTATTGATTTAAAATTGTGTACTGTAAAAACGAGTAAGCATATAAAAACTTATATTCTTTGTCATAATAAAACAAAACTGACTACAAAAATGCAACCCCTTGTGCCTACAACACGATGAAGTTAGCTAGCCATCAATGATATTTATAATTTAACTATATATAGTACTTATAACTTCAAAAGAAATCACTTCCAAATCTTTGTCAAAAAACAATGTATCTAAATTAAAAAATGTAGTTGGAAAAATTCCACGCGTAAAGATAAATCTAAATAAATCCTTTTATTTCATTAATTTCTTGTTTCATTAAAATGGATGTATTTGGTATTTTTCTCTCTCTCACTCTCTGGTATTTTCTTGAATGCTATTACACATTATTAGTGCCATTATCAAGTGGTTAATTATTTCATTTTACACAGTATCTTGTGATGATTTCCGTGTAGTAACAAAGTAGTGGATCTCTTTTTAGAAATTTTCAGGGTAAAATTTTTATAGCATTTCAAAATTCATCATCCATTTATATATTATTTCTAATCCACTTTACTTGTTTACGATAACCAAGCCATTTCATGCAAAATTACACTTATATTACACAATATTCGGTCAAATAACGCATATTTATAATTTAAAAATTCACATTTTGACATACTACGATTCTGCCAAAATGTCATGTCATCTACAATTTTGTTATGATTATATTTTGTACATAAAAAATAATTTAAAACAGTCTCTCTTAAATCATGTTTGTTTGTAATTATAAAAACTGGATGAAATTTGGTTTTTCTCTCACTCCAAATCCAATTTGTTTCAATTGTAGACTATCTGCGTTTGACAATTTAATTTGCTCATTTATTTTAATTTTTGTAAGCTTCTTTGAAACTTTCGATATAATTTGAGCTATGAATTTTAACATACTATCACACCCACAGTTCGCCGAGTATGTTTTTAGGTCTCATGTAATAGGGGGCGAGCCTATTGCCATTAATCGGGCATGAAGCCAAACTCCGAGTTGCTACTAAGAGTTTCATAGAAAAACCCAATAACACTTTTGCACGACCTGGAATTCGAACCTAGAACCTCGATCATAGCAGTCGCGCTTACGACCACTAGGCTAAAGAGGCAGTTATTAAGATTATTTCATTTGTTTCATAATTATGGTCTAGTTTACACAAACTACTAACATTTCACTTTTACACCCGTGGTAAATCTGTTAGACCAACTAACCACCGCGTCGGGGCGTCGCTAAAACACCAGTGTAAACTATTTTTGTTATTGTTTGACATTCATAGTTACTGCTTCGCCCCTTATTATTGTAGCGTGAACTTATAAAGCCTACCGCAATAAAAACCTTCCGCAATAAGTAGACAAAAAAAATAAAAAGATTTTTTCAAATCTGACTGATAGTTTCAGATATTTAGCACCTTCAAACAAAAAATAAAGACAGTATCTTAAAATTAATAATAATTATAGTCTATATAACAAACAACACGTTATATTAACCGAAATATTACATAAAACAAAGTATTATTTAGAAATGTTTTACGAATATTTATATAACTTATCAAGTCGTCAACGCGATAGGATTATGCATGTAATACATATTTATTCATGAAGAAACCAACAGCCTACATTAATTCACTCGTTAACATATATTCTTCAATCAATACTACATAACGAAGTATATATTATCTCTGGCTGGCGTAAAAATGTTGATAAGCCAGAAACACGGGTCTACTTTTAAGGGCAGCATTTTTAATTTTATTTTAAGAATTTTTCGAACATTATAGAATGTAAACAATCTAACAAACAGCTGTCATGATAATTAAATGAATTCTTAATAGATTGCGCCTTGAATATATTTTCAATAGCATCAAAAGTTGGTATCCTTAATGAAAAAGTTTTTTTAGTATTTTAACGTAAGCATAGTCCGGACAAGTTCGTGCGCGACCGTCCATCGTAGCGACGAACGTGGCGGGGACGAGATAGCACGTCATTACGTCACTATATTACACAGTACAGCAAAGTAAACAGTATTGTGTCTAGGCAATGTTCTAGCACTAGGGCTGTCCTTTGACTATGTTTCTTGGGTTAACTAAGTAGTTAATACGTAAGTACGTATTTGATAATGTTTTTAATGGTAATAAGTTGTATTTTCACCTAAATATATTACAGCAAATTTTGTAAGTATAAATTTTGTAAGTATAATATATAAAATCAGGATCGAAATCCTGGAAAGCGAGTTCAAATTAAACTGTTTTTGAGAATTACGGGTGCAAAGATTCGGGTAAAAACTAGTTATTTCTGCTTGGGTTTTATTTGTAGTTTCAAAAGCCATTGTGAGTTAGTAAGGAGGAAAAGTGCAAATAAAAAAAAACAATTCTAGGAAGTAGGTAGGTAATATCATATTTCGTCATTAGATTAGATATAAATATAGTGTCTTTAATTATTATTATCTGCTATAATTGTCTACAGTGTATGGTTTCTGTGATATAAATCAGGATCGAAATCCTGGAAAGCGAGTTCAAACTAAACTGTTTTTGAGAATTACGGGTGCAAAGATTCGGGTAAAAACTAGCATATTATAAATATGAAAGTATGTTTATTTGAATTTCTGTCCTTTAATCACGCTTGTAAGGCTGGAGGGATTTTATTAAAATTTGGTATATAAATAGATTTTACATTGGAACAGGATATACGATAATTTTTCTCTACCTCTAACCTAATTCCTTTGTCTTCTTTCGATTATAGAACCATACGTGCTGAGCTTTGGCGTCACGGTAACCTCCATCTCGGCACGAACTAAATACAGTGTAAACTCTTTATAACGTTATCCTTTATAACGATAAACTCCCTATAACGTTGAAGTGAGCCCAACTTGGTTGGTTTGCGTTAAAACCCACATATTGAAACTCCACTTCATATAACGATAACTCTCTATAACGACAAAAAATGCTCAGTCCCTTGAGTTTCGTTATAAAGAGTTTATACTGTAGTTATCTAAATCTTAGTTTTGTCATATCGTGAAACTGTGGAACTATCTTCCAATGTGTTGCCTCCTTCTTACGACATCGGGTCCTTCAATTCGGCCGATGGATTCCCGATCTCTCAAATTGACCAGTCAAATTACCAATTTACCAAAAAAAAATTACGTACAAGGAAACGGGCGGATAAAAGATAATTATAAATTGTTATTACCCCAACTACCCAAACCAAATGAAATGAAAACAAAACTATTAAAGGCAATTAAAGTTGGAATTGGTGTAACAAGGCAAATATTTGTTCACCATCAACCGACTCTATAAAGCCCATGATATTTGGTTAGCTCAGTACAACTGTTTGTGTTTGTTCTATGTACATACGCGTGAGGGAGTTAGAGACAATATTAGCATGCGTTTTAGTGAACTATGTAATAATTTCAACGACTGCTGTTAATTTAAAAACGAGGTAAGTAGCTAGTAGAACTAGAGGGTTCCGTTTTTATGACAATAACATAGGTATATTATATATCCATAAATATTATACTTTTTATTAATTTAAAGGAATCTACAGCCACTAAATTAAGGAAATATACATAAATTAGTTAACATAATAGTTTAGCGAAAGACGATTTCAGTTATATTAAAAGTAAATCTGTAACATTTGTATGTATAAATTTATATGTGTGTGCTTTTATGTGTGCATTAATTATACACATTTAACGAAAACTGAATAATATTACTTTTCTTTTAAACGCTGCATTATTAATTTATTTACCAAATTTATTTTTATTTATTTTATTGTATTTTATTACCATAAAAATATTGTCTTTTTCTAATTGAAGTGAAACTTCTTTATCGACGTATGGGAGAAATTTTGTAGCAAATCGTCACGTTTTTCGGTTACGCGCCATGTTGCTTTTTTATCAAAGTTTAGTATAGTGACGTAAAGAATATAATGTAATATATTATAATAATAACAACAATATATTAGTTTTGAAGTTTGGTTTGAAATAAGAATAACAATATATTAATTTGAAAGTGATAAAATAAAAAGACTTATTCAAATTTAAGTGAATTTACAAGAAAAGTGAGAGTGATTATATATTTCGTTTTATAAATTCAACACGTATGAGCATGATTTTAATATTTATTTGATGTTAACCTCACTTTTTGATTGTAAGTATCAGTGAATGTATATAAATCTGTTAAAATTAGCAAGTATTAATAAATATGACTGTAAATCTAGTGAACATTATTAATTCTAAAAACAATAAAAAATATCAATTAAATAATAATTTAAAAATAAAATAAAAATATGTATACGTACATCTTTTTTAATTATTCGTTTTTAATGATTTATTTACTAAAAAAAATTGTTTTTCTTAAGGCTTAAGCCTTATCTACCCCATTTTCGTGAAGTTGCAAATAGTAGAAAAATGATATGTCGTAAAGAAGTTTCACTTCTTACCTGTGTACTCTGGTACACACACACATTTTTTATTTCATATTATATGAGTATGTGCATCTTATCATCACTGATTTATGGGCATAATTGATCTTGGTTGTGCTTTCGTGGAAGATCTGCAATTTACGGGTATGTTCTTTTTTATACTACGGCGGTGGCAAACAAGCTTACAGTACGTCTGATAGTAAGCGGTAACCGAAGTCTATAAACGTTTGCAAAACCGGAAGCATGACATTCGCGTTGCCGACACTTTAAAAACTTATTCAGAGGAACCCCATATTGTAGTCCAATTGAAAAACCTAAGCAGCTCTTTCCACGTCCGGAGTGTTCGCGGAAGAAAACTTATCATCTTATTTAGGCTCTAAAGTGTGAGGATGAACTCCCTGCCGACGGCGGGAGTGGGATGGTGGAAAGTAAATGTTTTATTTTTATAGTTCCCAGACTAATTCGCTCTGACAAACAAGAACAATCAATTTTGTTATTTATCAAATTAAGTACCTACGTATATCAAAATTTCAGATTATACCACCTTACATTCACCAATGTCCCCGACGCTCAACGGCTAGTTTTTAAGTGATTTAACCTTTAATTTTGCGGGCGTTCGCATAATACACTGTATGGAATTAACGGCAAATATAACTTTGTCGCGTAATAATTCCATACGGGATTTATAATTCATTACTTTCGCACATATTCCATGACTTATACCAAAAGACCTCCATTTATATCAAATTTCAAGACTGTAATTCTCCAGGATGTACCCGGTAAGTTTCGATAATCGATCACTAAGTGGGAATTTTAGTATGAAGTGCATAAATTTGATTGCGTTACCCTAGATTTTTTTTTAAAACACTTTGAGGCCAAACTTTCTTTCTCGAGATTAATGTAATCTTTCTACCTCAAGCCGTTATTGAGAAAAAAAGGCCTTGACATGTGTCATACAGACAGTCAAAGTACAAAGTGATCCTAAATAGGTTTGGTTTTATTCTTTTTAATTGTGTTACGACACTTAAACATAAACCTTTCCAAGTCAATCGCTTCGGCTGCAACCAGTGTACCGAATGTTGAACTTCAAATATACGCTACAACAGATGAAAGAAACAAAAACCTGAAACCAGTTAAATAAAGGCCCTGGAATTATCGAAAGAATGGGAAACTGCAAATCAATTTGCCCTTCGCAACAACCAGTAATATAGGTTTCACATGAGTTAACGTATTGACTCGTAATTAGTTAAAAATTTTAGTGCCTGTAAAAAAATGTACGGTATAATAGTTGTTGTAGGTTGTAAGTTAAAAACGTGATAATCTATAAACTTTAATACGTGAGGAGAAAACTTTGGACCCTTTATAAGCATGTTGTGCTCAAGAAGGACTGTCAGATTTGGCATGGTTAAAGTTTACATGGAGAAGGTGTGGTGAAAGCTATTTATAAATAAATACGTGTGTTCTATACCAATACAATAAAGCGGAAAAAATAATTTGTTTGATTTTATCTCTGGAACTACCATTCGGATTTGAAAAAATCTTTATTTATATAATAGCCTGATTCACAAGAAATAGTATAGGCTATCTAACATTAAATTGGTTACACCACCCAGCTAGCCTTAAATATTGATTTTTGTTATAAGTCGGAAGACAAAGCGCTCCCGAACTGCTTTACCCGCGTGCGCTGGCGTAATGGTTAATGATATGTAAATACAACGTTATACAAAAAATATTAGTCCTTGGTGTATATAAATAAAGTACGCGATACATATCATATGCCTATTTCTTATACATAAGTCGCAATAAGGTATTTTGTGACAAAAATGTATTGATCCTGACGAACGAAAGACATCATTATCGAATTATCATTAAGACAATTTCATGAAGATAAGCTTTGCCTTGTATATCATGTTATTTGGACGCATAATTTAAGAGATAATGGAAAATTAAAACAATTCTATACAAGACCCTATATAATATTAGATATTAATGTAGGTATTTAAAGGAAATAAGTAAGTATAATATTTTAGAACATCCATTACATATTCTAAGAAGACGTCTGTTTTCACATGAAAATAACTTTTATGATATTAATCTGTATGTGATAATCTTGCCGTGTAAGATGGAGAATTATTAATTATCATCTATGTAAATAAATTGATTGAGGTTTGCCGTTGTACGCGTATCATCACGCAGAAATTACTTAATAGATTTTGATATTTTTTTGTAATATTTCCTTGATCATTATAAACACAAAAAAATCCCGATATCTTCATTCAATAAGAAGTTATTAAAGTTTTAAGAAAATATGATTATTACAATCATTATGCTTTCTTCTATCATCCACGATAGCGAAGCCGCGGGCACAGTTAGTTAAAACATTAAATTAAATTATGTAATACTGCGAATACTTATGCACACCTTGCTTATACCTTTCTCTCGCTCCCCTGGAAGACTGGTAGAGAATGCTTTTTAGCATTAAGTCCTCCAATTGTACTTTTTTTGTGCAATAAAGAATAATAATAATACAACCCCGATCCAGTGACTTTGAACTTAGACCCTCCAAAACATTGACGTTGACACTCAGTGAAAAGTGACAGTAAGTGATATGTTTATTGTTTACGGTTCATACTCATATGCGGTCTTGACGAGGGATCCGTGGATCATATATTTTTCAATTGTCCCAAACTATCTTGTTCCTTATAATGATTTTCTTCCTGTAATATTCCTCGGCTTACTAATGTCAATACATTACTTACGTATGTGTATTCTACTTTTATTGTAATATTTAGTGTCTTCATTTATCGTAATAATATAAAATTGTAATGTGTCCTTTGTTCATGTCTATATAAATTATAGTTGTGCTTTTTGTTTATATGATTAAAATAATATAGTTTTATATCAGGGAATTACATATATCCTTTGCAATTCTATACACGGAATTAATTTATAACAAATAACATAACATACCATCACGCCTGTAATCCCCAAAGGGTTAGGCAGAAGTGTACACTTAGTCTATTGCCTTAATCGAGCATGAAACCAAACTCCGAGCTGCTCCTGGGACTTTCATAGGAAAAACCCAATATCACTTTGCTCGACCTGGGATTCGAACCCAGGACCTCGCTCATAGCAGTCACGCTAACGACCACTAGGCTAACGAGGCTAACGAGGTAATATATAATGTATAACATATTTTTGTTTACTACATACTCGTTATAATATATTATTTCTCAGAGGTGTTTTTCCTGGCAACGTCATATATTCTTTAAATTTTACATAAAAATTCATACGTAAGGGTTCGTACTTCATTTTAATGTTAATATTTGAAATCAATGTTTTTCAAATAAAATTTATTAAAAACTATTTCACTGCGAATATGATCTGTTGATGCTAATGAAAATTAATTCAAAGCGCCATCTATTAACAAACTATTTAATTGTCAAGACAACTACTTGTTACATTGTTTATATTTTGTTATGTGACAAATATGCACACGGGTTAGCTAGTTTAAAATTATTATCAAGACAATTTTCAACATTCCGACTTCAATGATTTTGAAGAATTCCCATATGTATCTTCGAATTTGAAGGTCCAATGACAATGAAATTAAAACGAAACCACCCTTGAGGTATCCCCTAACCAACAAATAAAGAATCATCCAAATCGGTTCATAAACAAAGAAGTTATGGCTGAACATCCATAAAAAATATACACATTAGAATTGAATAACTTCCTTCTTTTGAAGTTATACTTCTTTAGGCGCGTTATGAAAAAATGATGAGAGTGAAATTTTAAGATGCGCGCGCATCTGTGACACAAAATTAACAGTATGAAGTTGTCTGCTTAACCGCTCATTAAGTCTCGAAAAAAAAGCTACCAACAAAATAGAAATTGAACCTCGATATTAGTCGCGCATGTTGGTACGCTCGTCACCTCTGATCACTGTTTTCATATTTATAATATTTATCAACATGTTTCTAGTTTATACATTCCCAACACGTGTTTTAGTTTCATACAAGTGCGAATTATATATGTGCTAATAAATTATATTCAGTAGTGATTTAAATTGAATATTTTGATTGATATTACTTACTATTTGTGAATATTAGTGAAAAAAATTGTGCTTATATACTTTTTCAAGTGCTCCAATATAATTGAGGTTAACTATCCGTATGTATTATTTATTGATATAAATTAAAATACTTTTATTTAATATAATTAACACTAAATATTATTAAATTATTAATGTTAAATACTTATTATTATTATAATATTAATTTAATATTTACTATTATTTAATATTTACAAAATAAAGAAATAAATTTAATAAAACATTTAATAAAAAGTTTGTGATAAAAATTAAAATTGAACATCAAATTATAATATTAATTTTTAATATTTGCTATTAAATTGAATAAATAATAAATATTTATAAAAATAACTAAATAAATTTAATGAATTTTTTTTTGATAAAAATGAAAAGAGAATATTAAATTAAGAAATCAATAAAAATATTTAAAAAATGACCAACCTTAAATTCAATTTTTAAATTTATTATTAAATTTATATTTAAAATATTAAATAATCAATAATAAACATTTAAAATTAAGAATCTTATAATATTTAGTACAAATTATGTCTTATATATTTATTATTCTCTAAATTTGGTTTTTAATAATTATATATATATATATATTATTATTATATAAGTTCCGATTCAGACATTACCGGAAGATACTATGGAAGTGGACATCATTTAATTAAAAATACAATTCGAATAATAAGACAATTTATGTTAGACTTAATGTAAGAAAATAAATATTTATTTATTTAATTTTTCAAATTTAAAATGAACTTTGTTGATTATCCTTTTCCAATCCTTCTATTATTTTATTGTAATTAATTATTTGCATGCAATTAAAAACTATTTTTTAATGGTGCCAAAGAAGTATAACTTCTCACGCGCGTACATAAGTACACGCTCCCATTTTTTTTTAAGTCGGTTGAAAAATACCAATTAATACATGGATATTGAGTATAATACATCCATATTCTGTTTCTATAATTACGCAGTAGAAAATAATATACTATCTAGTTATATAGCTTCACTAAATATACAATCTTATCCAATTACTATCACTTCATATATCATTAAGCAATCATACGTATATATTAATGCATATACCTTAGAATTAATTGGGGTTTGTTAGTTGTCAATTGTTTGTTTGTTGAGTAAGTTGTAGCGGGCTTTGTGTACCGGTCCTGTGTAGTTAAGCCCAGATAATAGAATTTAAGTCTCTCTTGTTAACTTAAACTTAAAAAAATATAAACAGTAATTGTATGCAATATTAAACATAATAATAATATAAAGTAGTAAACTTTGTATGATTGTAGATAATCTCTGGACTTATTAGTCCGATTCTGAAAATTCTTCCAGGCTGGTGATTGAATTCTAATAAAGGATTTGCTTTGGTTGATCTCGAAATGAGATGTGTTGGTATGAAATGATTTTCACTACGTATATGATAGTCTCTGCCAAGTTACTGATAAGTGTTCAATAAAAACAAACTTAACAGCAGCATTTTTATTCAAGAGAGAAAACTTCACCAAAAATTTTGAGGATCAATCTATATTTTTTTAAATGTAACTTTATTGAAAATTATTTTTTCCTTGCTTTGGCAACCAATCATCATTATAAAGGATTATCACTGTTATTACAATTTGAGAAATTGTTTTGTTTTCCAACATTGACTAAAGATCGAAGATTGTAGTATTTTTAAAATTTCGGTCTCCTTAATTAGAATTTTCCAGGGAGTTTTTGTGACATTTCAAAATTCGTGGTCCATGTTATTATTTCCAATTCTTATATGCACAGCAACGAAACTATATCACGCAAAATACTTCCAACATCACAAAATATATGATCAAATAATGCACATTTATAAATAAAAATATAAACCGTGCAAGCCAATTTAAGATTCAATTTTGTAATGTTTGTTTTTATAATTAATAATTTTATTACTTTACACTATTATTTTCAAATTTGTAAATTGTAGTTATTTTTTTCCTTTATTTTTGCTTAAATACGCATTTTTTTAAATGTATAACAACAAGATAAGCAAGATTTTGGCAAAAAAGAACTAATTACTGGAACGTACCTACAACATTATATTGTGCTCTTCTGCTCACAGTAAATAATATAGTCCAGCGGCTAATTGGGGTTCGTTACCGTCAATTGTTTGCCCAGTCGACTACGGTCGGCATCGTTCTGCGCAGTATACCCAAGTTAAACGAAGTTAAGTCTGTTCTGTTGGACTTACCATTAAAACGAGTCTCGGAAGCGTTTAGCAGTAAATATATGCTATATATTTACTATACTATTTAGTATAGATTTTTATTAAAGTAAGTTATAAGGTGATATCAATGCTAACATTACTAAAGCTACATTACTAATTAAGTTATTGTAAAAAAAAATTGATAATATTTAGAAGTAAGTTCTAAAATAATTTACAAGCATTTTGTTTCAGTACATATCATCAAAAAGAAGTATATATTTAGGTATGAATCTTAAACATTAAGTAGGAGATTGGTAAAGGTAAACAGTTTCAAAAGATATTTACTTACAGGCCTCAAAACAAAAAAGCGAAGGAAATTTGGAGAATTTTGTAAATAAATAATTATATTACTAATATTGATGCTATAAACTAGTTAGAAAAGATTCTGTATATATCAGGAATTTTCATTATTTGCTGATTTTTATCTTCGTGTTTATATGTTGGGAATGTGAGAATCCTATTAAAATGGCAATCACACAAATAGGCGGGTATACTGGCAGGTAACAAAAAACGCATGTGGTATTTGTCTATAAGAAGCAGTTTAGAATCGTATTAATTTACTATATCTCTTGTGTGAGATATTGTGGATGAACCAAGGTAAATAAAAAAGTCCAGTGTGCCCAAACCTTAAACTGAGCTTTACAATACTTACATTCTATGAATTTAAACTCACTGAAGTTACTAAAAACTAATTAAATACTCCAAACCTAAAATTGACCTAACAATGGGATTTATTGCAATTTATTGCACCTGGTAAAGGAACAGATTGCCATGTTTCTGAAAATATCGAAAATTAAATAAATGTTTTTAATTACGTTGGTTTTGAATATTGTTTTTGTGTAATTTCATATAGTTTTTTTTATATTATAAAAATATTTAAAAAAATGTGTAAGTTTTTTTGTACAGTTTTTTATACTATGTGCTGAAACTGTCTATAGAACGAACTAGTTCAAACTATAAACACGAAACATTAACAAGATAGTAAAACAATCGCGGTTGTAGTTTACACGTTTGCAATATCAGTAAACTAAGTTTTAAATATTTGATTGCTACTCCCTGAAACTATCACGAATTCATTGTATATTTTCGTGCCAGTGATATTTTTAATCTATATTAGCAAACTGATAAAAATAATTATAGTATCTATTGTAAGTAAGATTTCTTTTTTCGTCGAAATTAAAAAGAACGGCGGCGTGTGCTTAAGACCACGCGACAGAAGTGAAAACTTCATTAATTAAACATATTGGCGCTGCACTTAAAGTGTTTATGTCGAATATTTATGCTGAATGCGTATGATGCAGTGATGCTTCAATCATCATGCTCTCTCATGTAACGCTCGCCAAGCGAGTATAGCAGTGACGCGTTGACTATATTTCTCACGCTCCCTTAGTCGACTCTAGCTAAATTAACCCGAACGAGCGTTACATAGCTGAGCGTGACGGCTTAGTTTCATTCAATACCCACAAAATAAAGTGCTAAGCCGAAAGAAGTTTTCACTTTAAAAATGTATGTAGAAATTATCTTACTATGGTGTGAAATATAATGCTTGGCGTCAACTAGAGTCGAAACGTGTCTAATAAAAGATTGTCAAATCAAGTCACGTTCATTAAAGAAGAATCGAGGAAAATCGGTCAATAAATCACAAGTCATCATCAAAGTAAAGTGCTCTTGGGTGATGGATAGTTCCCTCTATTTCTTCTTTTACTTTTCTTATCCTTTTTCATTAAGAACTATTTACACTTCTGATTTCGCTTTTTCCTGTGACCGAATTGAGCTCTTTTCAAACAAAGAACTATAAAACGTGTTATGGGGTCACGTGGCAATCCGTCACTAGTTGCAAAGATACACAGGCGGAAGAGAAATCGTCTCATGGAGATCACTCGAGTATAGCAGGAAAGACCTTAGTGTATAATACAGCGGTACGAATAATACTGTTTAGGGGGAAAACTTGTGTAGCGGTGGGGCTTCTGCAGACAAACCTTACATTGGTGCACTGTACTTTGTTATCTATCACCTTCAAGAAGAAAAAAATATCATTCATGGTATTTTTCATGAAACCACTTTTAGCGCCTCTAGCGTATGAGAACAAAGATCTTATAATATAATCGTTATAATTCATGCCTCGTGACAGTTATGGTACAATGGTAATAAACTGCTATTGAGCCGAGAGCTCGCGGGTTCGATTCCCGCACAAGACTGATTTTTGAGTGATGAGCATAATTATCAGTTGTGTGTTTGGGTGTTAAATGTCTATATAATATGTTAAGTATATTAGCTGTTTAGTTACCATAAAAGCATTACTTTATTTAGAATTAAATAGCCGTGTGTGAAATTATGTCAAAATAGTTTATTAATATATAAGCAACACAAGGTTACTAAATGAAATTCTCAACAAGTTACTAAGCACACCCTGAGAGAGTGCAGCAGTTTGCAATTCCATAACTTTGTTACGTTTGATTAGACCCCGGGAGAAAATCTGTTGAGTGTTCGCGCTGATACTTTGCTTCTTATTGCATCTATTTAGGTGTAAGGGATTTTGAAAACAATCTCGAGAAAATCTAGACATCCTTTTTGCAGCTTAGTAAAACATGTTGAACGTGGAAATAGTGACCAACAAAAGTACCAACTTGTATCCAACAGGTACGTTTCCATGACACAGATTATAAAAAGAAAGAAATAAAAAAAGCACATTCATTTGATGTTGAAAATACGGATATAATTTCAAACAAGAGATTAAAACAAATTTGAATATTACCAATATCATTTATAATATTGCAACGTTGCCAAACAAATGCCATAATCAACATTGAAAAGGACTTCAGCTCAGCATATTCTATAGCAAATTTAGCATTAACGCTGGTTTTCAGCAGGGCCTACACTAAATACTATTAGTTTCAAAAATAACAATTCATAAAAGTCACTATATATCGCATTGTTATAATATGTTTTCGCATAATTTTGTATCTTTTTATAAACTTTTATACGTTGACTAAATTGTTTGATCACAGTCTCAACTGAAAAGCTGTTGATTGGTGCTCAAATGTGCTTGCCGAAATACACCTGTAAAGACTTGGCTATAGATTTTCAAATTGGGGGTAGTAGGTAACCAAGCGTGATTTAAAAAAAGCCCTAACACAACACTATAGTTTCATCACGACGTCTTTCTTTATCGAAACCTTAGGTAACGTAGGAAACGAACCCACGTCTATCGACACTGTCCGAGCATTACTACAAACAAATCAGCACTTCAAAACATATAATATATTTTTTTTAAATTAATTTCTTCTGAATAATGTATTATTACACGAAAAATGACGTAACATGTGTTTGTGTGTGTGTTTCACAGTTCAAATAAAAAAAAAAAAACATTTCATTCAAAAGTTATTGTAGCAAAGTGAAAAACAAAAACAACACAATTATATTTCACTCCAAAGCCCTACTTGAATAATTTATAACTGTGTTTATATGTAACCTATACCCATGTAATATATCCCTTTACATATATATACCTATATCTAACGAATGTAATTATTTATACGCTAAGGGTTAATGTAAAATAAAGGTGCCCGTCTACGACCTATGTCTGACATTTGCCGAATACATAGTTATCTTAACTGTATTTATTTCAAAAGGAATAAATCGTGAGAAAGATGTTATTTTTATTTTAGTTCTGTACTTGCGATAACAGAAACGGCTAAGTCAAAACGAGTAAAATGTTATACTTCTTCGGGGTAACAAAACAAAAATAAACTCCAAAAAAATTTTAACACGTACCAATAGCACGATGACGTTAGCCATCAATAATAATAATGTAATTATTTTTATTTTGTAAAAATAAATATATACATAGTTTAATATTAAACACAAAAAATAAAAGTCAGTAATGGTTATTTATAATACTATAATACTTTGTAAAATGTAGCTTGGGTCTTATGACAGCACTAGGGATGGAAAAATCATATCGAGAATCAGTTGCCTTCTATTAAGTACAAAGAGAAAGAAAAATTAGAAAGAGATGTGAAGAATGGAGAGAGCTGTGTTTTAGAAATTTATTATAAAGCAAGTTTTAACAAACCGTTATGTAGTTTCTAGTTTACAAAAAAATGTTAAGATTCTTTAACCGAGACTGGTCAATCTCTCTAGCTCACTACTGCTTCAGGACAACGTTAGACCCCATACTTCACTACAGAAGGTCGTTAAATTAGAGTAACTGCGGTTGGAATATCTCCGACAACCACCATACCCCCCAGACCTTGCTCCAACAGATTTCCACTTCATTCGAAATTTTGACAATTTCTTACAAGGAAAAAAAATCAATTCTGATGAGTTTTCCAAACCGCCTTCAAAGATTTTATTGATTCTCGCTCGCATAATTTTTTCAGCAATGAAATCAATCAACTACCTATAAAATGGTGAAAGTGTATATATAATAATGGTACATACTTCGATTGATTAGATGTATAATTGCATATTACTTTTTTCCTTTTACTTTTTCCATATAAAACACTAATTTCTTATGTGAGGACCTATTACTATCAATCAAAAACTTCAAGACATTTTTGCGTATGTAAAAATAACAACAATAAAACATTTACAACATTGTTGGTATAAATTGTGAATGTGGTATGTATGCTTTATGCGTTGTTATGCTTGCATGTAGATGTCATGGGTTGTGGCCACGGATAAGATAAAGCGGATTAACAGATTGTAAATGAAATAATATAAGAGGGTCTTTAAGATACTGTATTTAAAGTGACTGAACTCGCTCTTTATTGCCAATTGTTTATAAATTTAAAAATTATTATTATTTTAATAGAAAAGAATATAATACTAGGAATGTTTATCAAGGTGATTGTCGCAGTAATGCACTGAACCCGTGAAAAGACTCTCATCTCATCTCAGCTTCTCTTTGAAGAGCGATAGGCTCGTATAATTGCCAATAGCTCCGGGCTAAGTTCCCGCTTCTGACATGATCCGCGCAAGTTGTTAGTGGTGGACGATTTGTAATCTATACAAATAAATAAAATGGAAGTGTCTATTTGTAATGTCAAAATAACAGCATTCTACTAGATGCATTTGAAAGTATATACGGTACTTAGAATAACAACCAATTTTTAAAGTTTTGTCTGTTTGTTTATTTCGGGTAATCTTCGAAACGGTTGGCTCAATTTTGACGGGTTATTCACTGGCAGATAAATGATGATATAAGGCGAAACTTCTTCTTGTATTTAGTCGTACACTCCTGGTGAAGTAGTCGTGGTCATGGATCGTCTGAAAGATTGGTTGTAGCTTTAGCGAGACTTCTCCATCTCTCTCTATTCTTGGAACTTCGTGTATATTCAGTGAGGAAGCATTTTTCAGATGATTTAATGAGGTCTGTCCCTCTTGTGGATGATCGGCTGCGGTATCGTTATTAGGAGTAACTTAAGCATCTTTTATTTCCGGGGTTCCGCGCAAATAAAAAACCCTGGTCATGGTGAATCAATTAGGGCGCTCAAATGGCTTACACTAAGTAGGTAATATTTCAAGTGATATTTCAAATTAATGTACTACATAACTGTAGATGTTAAAAAACCTACAAAAAAGCCAACGAGAACATATGTCTATCTTCTAAGGATCACTCATAATAAGCATTTTTATCCTTAAAACAACCGGGAGCGGGATAACAGGATTTGTCACGCGAGCGCAACCGCGGGCACAGCCTATATTGAACCTAATATTTTTTTTATTATTAAGTTGAAGATAGAAATGGTTACAGTTAGTTAACCTTGTGCCATCGCGGAATTATCTCCATTATTTTTGAAGAACTTGGTGTATTATTTTGATTTATTATCTCATAAGGTTTTTTAGCCATTGTAAGCCATGTGAGCACCAGAAAATAAATTATTTTGGCGATATGATTACAAAACTTTAAATTTTTTCTTAACTAAAACTTAATTACAATATATTGTTATTCACCTTTCGTAAAAAAAAAAAACCTAAATGACGGTGAAACCGCATAAAAATCCGATGCGTGGGTTAGAAAAAGTAAGAGGAGAAATAGACAAACGCGGGTAGCGACTTTCTTTGATACTATGTTTAGTTAAATAATTATGTTCTATATTAAATGAAGATATTTCAATCCGCTATAACTTGCACCGTACAGTAAGTTTACTCGACCTACAAAGGCCGGTTGGCGCTATCTGCTTGGATTATTTTTAGCGCTATGCCACCCTCTTATCTTAATAACTTTGTTCAGCTTGTGACTTTTAATAGACTCTTTTGTACAGGAACTTATTAAAAAAACAAAGGCGCCTTTTTGTTTGTGTAGGCCACTACCTCGTAAGCGAAAACACCAAAAAGTCATACTTAATCTTTACATTTTTATCATGGAAGTAATGGCGTCATATTTTTATATTGAAATTCAAAATACAAAAAGTGCTTGTCTTCATAAAAGTAAAGTGTATTTCGAAACGTGGGGTTGCGTAAAGGGAACATCAAATTAGAAGAAAGCAAAATAACTTTGAATGGTTAAAGTGACACTCAATCATTGCTACCTATCCCAGTAGGAATATAGCGTGGTGATAGATATAACTTAAAAATAATAAAAGGCAGTAATAACTGTTAATCGGTAAAAATCATTCTAGGTAGCAAGTATGCCTACACACATGAAAAAAAAGACCTACATTTAATATGATACGACAGTAAAGGTAAGTGAAATATTATGACAATGAATACAACTGATTTTGAAGCTCTAAAACTCTGAAACTGGTGGTATATATACTCTATCCATCCATTCAGCTCACATTTACCCAATGTTGAGTAGGGGCCTCTTCTTGCTCATGCCAATACTCTCGATCCTGCACGGCTCTTATCCATATAACTTCTTGAGTGAACACCAGCATGGTTTCCATAAAAGCCGTTCCAATCTCATCCATTTTCTCCCCGCAATTTTTACAGTATAATTTACCCAATGAGCTGGCAAGTGGACGATATATTGTAATATAATATTATCATTTATTTAATTAATTAATAATATTTCAATAAAATTTTAGTGATATAAAAAACTACATATTAACCTTCTCTCAAACAAAAAAATAAAAAATAACTCCAAAATTCACATACCTTCATAAAAATTCTGTAGACCGCTGACATACGTGAATAATGTTTAAAGTGAAACATGTATACTACTGATAATTATCTAAATGTGACTTATGATAGTTTGCTTCCGATATTTTTAAAGCTTGTAAATAAACGCAAACTTTCGTTCGTGAATATAATTCTCAAAGTAAAATTTGTATTTTTGGTTTATTTGTAAAATTTATCTCCCGCTGTTATATCCTTATTTTAATTGACAAAAACAGGGATTTGGCGTTGTTTCAAACATTGACCCTTTAATTGGCAAAAAGACAATAAAATTGTTTGTTGACGCAATGCCAGACCATATTTGGCTAGAGTATAGCTTAGTATCGGTAAACCACGCCAACCTGTTTCGTGTTACGTAAATAATGATCAATATTGTTGTACACTACGTTTTTGGCGGCGTTAACAATTACATAAACCAGCACGAGAAATATTCAAACTCATAAAACCGATATATTGCGGTATCGGAAGACTACAATAAACAATTTTTAAGTCAGTAATCAAGTTTATGAGAGCGATGTATTAAAAAAACTAATGTAAAAACTTATTTTTAAAATTAATTTCAAATATAATGATTGAATATAAATAAATACTAATATGAAAAGGTGAGAACAGATCGGGATGCCTAGTACAACTGCTTTTACTTACTAAATTTATGTCTAAACGTATCTATTGTTCCCTCGAGTTATACTGACGTTTAACAGAAATTATACTTACACAGCGCTTCCGAGGAAACGGGTTTTTATGGTTTGTCCTGGTGACCCCATAACTAAATAATACAGTGAAAGAATAAAATCAAACTGGGAAAATAATAATAGAACTTAATATTAATTTTAAAATGCTTCATTAGCCTATTGATCATAAGCGCGATTGGTCGCGTAATGTGTTATTGGGTTTTCTATGAAATTGTCACTAGCACCTCCAAGTTTAGCTTTGTGTTCTATTTGTGGCAAGAGACTCGCTCCCTACTACGTAGCACCTAAATAAAGCATACTCGACGAACTGTGGGTGTACAATAGTAAACCTCTGCCTAACCCTTCGGGGAATACAGGCGTAATGGTATGTATGATATGGTATAAATTTTGTAACAGGTTTTTTGGTTTTGGGCCTTTAACCCTTGTGGTTACATTAGCTTAAATTAAGCTGTATACCGAAAGAGTGTCAATACTATGAGATTTTGACAATTCAGCATGGAAGGCGCCGTGACCCCACGTATTGGGACTAACGACTAAATTGAAACAATACTTCCCTACTCTGGTTTGTTCCAAACACATTCTACCAATATGTAATATGAGTAATCAAGCATTTTACTTTTTCACAAATCTGGTTACAATTGAGAATTCTGTTATGATAAAACTTAAACCTGAAACTAGCTTTACTATAAATGAGAGTAAAAAAAACAAAAATTACAAAATAAAAACAAAATCTAAATTCAGATACAAATCAAAATACTAATAATATGTTTTTAAATTGCAGAACATTGATAAAGAAATCAAAGAAACGCGTATAATTTTGTATTTAAATAATTCTCTTGATGTTTAATGGAAGTTCGGATATTTGTCATTATTGTAATCAGAATGATATATGATATTTCGTTATGACAAACAAAGTGTAATAAATAACAGAGAATCGTATCTATGTGAATATTTAAAAAGAAAACATGGCTCATAGCAACGAAATAATAGTTTTCTGAAGTTTTCAAAGATACGTAGAAAATAAAATAAATGGAGAGGAAGTAGGAACACCGCGCTCTGGAAACAACAGTTGCGCTCTGTGGCCCACGCAGCTCTTTAAGCATACAACAACGGGGTTGAAGGATGACCCCGGAGTCGCATCGCACTGTGAAGACCTCTATTAATATGCGATCCTAAGATTATTCCAGACAGTGGGTCCTGATAAGTAGATCTTTCTGGCTGGAGCTTGTCGGATCATGAGGATGTTCAAGATCAGTTACCAGGTCACCTATGTACAGTGATAACATAAGACATGCGAGGCTTGAGTTGGTTTTTAGGGGGGGTCGAAGGTTACTGGGGGCAACCCCAAATAAACAGACAGCATTCTCACTTGGATATTCGGACCGTACATATCTCTATAGTGCTGCTTGCATTTAACCTTGATTACGCCCATAAGATCTGTGATTCCGTAATGAAGGTATGAAGGAAAATTCTCGTGTCTCCGATAGTCTATCTTGATCTCTTTCTCTCTCTTCGAAATATATAATATCCATAAATTTTATGTTTGTCATGAATGAATGAATCTACATTTTATTGCCCTTTAAAAGTAGAATAAAAATTAGCAAACATAAAAGTAAATATAAATCTAGAAAGGTAATGAAAAGTATTTAGTATACTGAATTGTGTATTTTATTTACAGGATAATTCTATAAGAAGTAAACTTAACAAAACTAACCGCCAGTACAATATAATCAACAATATCGTTAATCTGACACTGGTTTCCAATTGAAACAGAAACAGTCAGCTATTCCGAATGGATCGGTTGGGAGGCCAATAAATATGACAGCTCGGGAAATTGGATAGAATTTCTGCTTACGCAATGCATGGTCGATTGGCGCCAGTATCTAAAGTAATATTAATGAAAAAAATAGTAATATATTTTTTATATTTAGCTATAAAAATAAATGTGCATGATAGAGCATACTCGTCTAATTTATTTTCAAATAACATCGTTGAATTTCACTGGTATCAAAGTTTTTATTTTTTATTTTTCTCGGAAGCCAATACCAATCACACGTATCGTAATAGGAAGAAAGCAGATCGATTTTAGGTTAACATACAAGTTACTCACTTTACTATTTATTTTATTGAGTCATATTTATACTTTATGATATAAATTACTTTTTTATCCGATAATAAATCATAAAATTTATTTGTCATAATATTATTATGTAATCCACTATAAAATTTCGTAATCCTTTTTAGAAAAACTAGAGCTATGATGTTGTAAACGCATTAAAAAATTATATAAATACACAATTTAGTTATCAGCGGATATTAATTTTAAACCAATGACGTTTTATAAATAGACGCGTTATACTTTCGCTAAAAGCAATTTGAAAACGTTACACATTTTGATGTTGATTGAAAGAGATAGGTAATCACAACGTAAACCGGAAACTCTGATGTCAAAAGAGGAGAAAAGTTTCTTCTCGCTCACACCGGAATCAAGTCGAAAGTGAACTGAGGGCATTGCCCACCATTCACGATGGCATTTAAATAGCATCAATGCCGTATCCACTTATAAAGTTTTAATCAATGATATTTTGTACACATTATAATATTTATTTATTTTACATTAATAAGAAAACTTACAGCTAATAGAAAGAGTAGTAAACATAATTGAAATAGAAGGCCAATTACAAGTTATCACAAATAGAAAAGATAAATAAAAAAAAGGGCCAGCGACGAAGACAAAAATAAGTAATACAAATTAAAATTACTACATAAATCACTTTAAAATTACTGAAAAAAAGCTCTGCATAACATAACCTAAGAATAAGCTAAGTTAGCATAACATAAGACGACATACTTGTATTTAAATAATTTAACACTATCATCTAAAAAATTAAATTGTTTGCACGTCCGGCTTAGAAATGAATTGTGTCTATATGTTGTTCTTACTATTGGTACATATAAAAGTTTAGGTTATATACTTAGTTAGTAAGAAAAGCAATCAAAATTAAAAATGATCAAACATTCAATCGGGATGGCCGACTATCATTATGTTCGAAATGGAATCCGGTGATACGAAGACTTAAACCTCGGATGCGATACACGGATGTGGCATCGGATACAGTGAGTGTAGTTTGTCTGAATATTAGTAGTCTTAATAACAACGCAACACTTTAGTCGGCTCGTGACCAAAACCGGTGTAACGAGGAATTGAAGCGTCGAGTAATTAGAAAAAACAAACGAGCCTGATAGGAGTCGCTTATTATGTATAAACATCTGACTTGAAAATGGGTTGATAGTGTTGGTACTATCTGACGGCCAACTCTACCAGCGCGTACGCTCATTGGTCAAATGAAATAGCGCGCGCTCATTGGTCACTTTTCACGAAATCACTCCCACAGATTGCAGGAAAGCGAGAGGAAAGATGTTACACATCAAAAAGTAAGACGCTGTCTAGGTCCACATTAAATACATATTACAGAGGATATTAATTCACAGTAAGACATAATATTGTAAGGTTACTCAAAAACATTTCTTTGAAAAAGCGTGACTACCTTCCGTTTTGCAGAACGAATGTGGGTGGTATACAAATGTTAGCAAGTAACACATAAGCGTCCAGAGATTGTGATTTATAATAATTACTCGCAGTGTTATCCTAGTTATTTACCATTATACATATAATTCATAATTTAGTTAATCATCATATAAATTGATATTGTAAACTTATTACTACATAATCTGACTTACGATTAATTTGGTATAAAGCGGGTAGGACAATGATTAATTTTATATAAAGCGGGTAGGACTGCGATTATTTTGATATAAAAGCGGATAGGTCAAGCCTTGAAGGATTCATTCGTGAAAGTAACCTCTTTGACAACGATACTCTGTCTGAATAAACCACGAATATTAAACTTTTGGACTATTATTCCACAAGACCCACAAGTTTTAACATTTCAGAAGTGGGATAACATCAGGAATTTTGGTATATTATTACTACCCTGATGTAATCATACGACCACAATGTGGGCATTGAACATTGTACTGATTGTACAATCGAGTAAATATGCCATGTGAACTCTTCCGAAAATAGACAGAAGTCTATTAGGAGGCATCCCGGCATTGTGCTGCCAGGGTCCTCGAAACTCAGCCGAACCCGGACACTTGTTTAAGGCGAGAGGTAAAGCGTAATCAGAAGATTGCTTCTAGCTATTGAGCACCAGGCAAGAAATCCAAGCAGGGATTCAATGGTGATGTCATCGTGAGCCAAGGGGAAGTTCAATTTAGACTGCAACTTGACGACATTGACATACTTTGCAAAGCTCATCTGACAGATGTGAATATGAACGGAGTAAATTTGTTGATCGGCCAGCCCGTCATAAATAGCGATGGGATATCATTAACTATCAAAAATGGTGCAGCCACACTCCAAACCATTGAATCAGAATTTCCAGTCACCGTGGATGCGGCCGAAAGGAACTGCCATTTCAAAGTGGCTACAGCCTGCCAGGAAAGATTACCGCCAGGGACCTCTATCATCAAGGTGCACATACTTGGAAACTACGATAACAACGAGGTGGTTTCGCCAGCCCGACATTATGACCTGCAGGGTGTCTCCTACTCTTTGCCGGCTACACTGCTACGCGGCCGTCAAGGTTACCTGAAGGTTGTGAATACGGGTAGCGAGGACGTCAATTGGGAAGCGGGCACAGTCTTATCAAGAGCCGAAAGCTGCGAGCAAGTGCCGATTTTCGAGGTCAGTGAAGTCTAGCCTAAGCCCTTGCCTATGCCACACTTCAGAATCCATTTTCAGTTAACTAAGAAAAATGTCCCGTGGGTTTGGGGTGACGAACAAATGCAAAGCTTCAATGAACTTAAAAATAAATTATGTAGTAAGCCGGTTTTAGCCATTTATTGACCCTTTGTTATCCGCGGTACGCGCTACGTTGATAAATCTCGATTTAATTCCCCGAATTGCTCGATGGTGGCTTTTGATTCAGGATTATGATATTGAGATTGATTATAGACCCGGGGAGCGAATGAGACATGTAGACGCATTAAGTCTAAATCCGGTTGAGGGGGGGTCGAATTTCAGACTTGCATCTGAAGGTTCAGAACAGGTTATAGATAATGTCGAAATCAATCGTTTGGAGGTAGCAGATTGGTTTTATACGTTACAGTACCAAGACGAAAATATAAATCTATCGACAGGGTATAGATCTGTATGCGATGTATCTATCCCTGGCCAGGAATGCGAGCCTGTACACGCTAGACGGACTAAGGCCACAGACCTCAATAAGCTAGCCAGTGCTAGGATGAAGAGACAGTATGACAAGAAACGAAAGAGTAGTATAATCTATAAGCTAGGAGACTTTGTGCTCTGGAAGCGGGCTCCAGTCAGTAGTGCTGGCAAAATCAATACTAAATTAGATGATATTTATTCAGGGCCTTATGTAGTTATTAGGGTTATGGGGAATGACAGGTATAAAATTAGAAGCTTAAAGGGGATAAGGGGATACAAGAAATTCACAGGGCTCGTTTCAGCAGTGTTGCCTCTATGTCCGATAGTGGTAGTAGTACAGACGAACAAGAAGACCTTATAGATCTCTTGGAAAGTTAGTTTTTTAATATTAGCAGTAACCTAAACTTTCTTGTTTCGATTGCGGGAGCAATCTTTACAGGACGGCCGAGTGTAACAACCAACCGGAAGCACATTGTGTATCTCGCCACGGTACTGCCCACCGGAAGCACTACCGTACGTAATGCCTAGTGCTGCCACCGGAAGTGTCGCCATAAGCCAAGCCAAGCCATGTAACTACCCCACCCGCCGATAGCGCCATATCGCCACGCCTTACAAGCCACGCCATACGAGTGGGGTAGGGATAGCCAGCCATAAAAAGCCGTGCGTGCTTCGACTCGTGGCAGTCTACTTCCGAATGTAAGGTTAAGGTTACACCTGTTACGTGTATGAGGACATACACGTTGTCAGGATGGTCGAATGTAAGGTTACTCAAAAACATTTCTTTGAAAAAGCGTGACTACCTTCAGTTTTGCAGAACGAATGTGGGTGGTATACAAATGTTAGCAAGTAACACATAAGCGTCCAGAGATTGTGATTTATAATAATTACTCGCAGTGTTATCCTAGTTATTTACCATTATACATATAATTAATAATTTAGTTAATCATCATATAAATTGATATTGTAAAATTATTACTACATAATCTGACTTACGATTAATTTGGTATAAAGCGGGTAGGACAATGATTAATTTTATATAAAGCGGGTAGGACTGCGATTATTTTGATATAAAAGCGGATAGGTCAAGCCTTGAAGGATTCATTCGTGAAAGTAACCTCTTTGACAACGATACTCTGTCTGAATAAACCACGAATATTAAACTTTTGGACTATTATTCCACAAGACCCACAAATTTTAACAATATTATGCTTTATAATGCTTTGCTTAAATTTGCCATTGAGTATTTTTACTAACAAAAAATTCATCAAGTATTCAGTAATCTTATTAACCCAATCTTGTTACCCAATGGAACTAGTATACTCAGCATTTCTAACCGACAGGTCGAGAGGCCAATAAATATGATAGCACAGGAAATTGGTCGAATTTCTGCTTACCCGACGATCGTTTGGCGTCGTTTTCTACATTGTCCTTATTGGTTCCTGGGAAGGTGGTTATTTCACCTGACATATTATCAAACTTGCAGATTATGATCGAAAGGTATACCAATTTCGAATAACATTTTTTTTAATTTTGTACTTTGATTTTCTTATTTTATGATGTAAAATATGTCTTTTAAGTGTATGTAAGTCCACAGGTTTAGAACCTTCAGCTTATCGAAATTAATCATTTAAATTGATAAAACTATCAGCCACCGCTGACGATGAAGGAAAATACCGTGAGGAAACCTAAACCCTCGGGAAATGTTCACTGTATGTGGGAAAAAAATAGAACTGTTAATTTATTGGCGTTCGAAATCGCCATTAAATCGTGGGCTGGTGGGGTAATCAAGTCCACGCCTTCCTTCGGAAAGAAGCTTTGTTGCCCAGCAGTGGGACTTTTACAGGTTGACATTAGCATTATTATGTTAAAACTTGTGGGTCTTGTGGAATAATAGTCCAAAAGTTTAATATTCGTGGTTTATTCAGACAGAGTATCGTTGTCAAAGAGGTTACTTTCACGAATGAATCCTTCAAGGCTTGACGTACCCGCTTTTATATCAAAATAATCGCAGTCCTACCCGCTTTATATAAAATTAATCATTGTCCTACCCGCTTTATACCAAATTAATCGTAAGTCAGATTATGTAGTAATAAGTTTACAATATCAATTTATATGATGATTAACTAAATCATTAATTATGAATTATATGTATAATGGTAAATAACTAGGATAACACTGCGAGTAATTATTATAAATCACAATCTCTGGACGCTTATGTGTTACTTGCTAACATATTTGTATACCACCCACGTTCATTCTGCAAAACGGAAGGTAGTTACGTTTTTTCAAAGAAATGTTTTTGAGTAACCTTACATTCGACCATCCCGACAACGTGTATGTCCTCATACACGTTGTAGGTGTAACCTTAACCTTACATTGGGAAGTCGTTGATGTAGTGTAAGACTGCCACGAGTCGAAGCACGCACGGCTTTTTATGGCTGGCTATCCCTACCCCACTCGTATGGCGTGGCTTGCAAGGCGTGGCGATATGGCGCTATCGGCTGGTGGGGTAGTTACATGGCTTGGCTTGGCTTATGGCGACACTTCCGGTGGCAGCACTAGGCATTACGTACGGTAGTGCTTCCGGTGGGCAGTACCGTGGCGAACAATGTGCTTCCGGTTGGTTGTTACACTCGGCCGTCCTGCAAAGATTGCTCTCGCAATCGAAACAAGAAAGTTTAGGTTACTGCTAATATTGAAAAAACTTTCCAAGAGATCTATAAGGTCTTCAGTTTCAACTTGTTCGTCTGTACTACTACCACTCTATAAGGTCTTCAGTTTCAACTTGTTCGTCTGTACTACTACCACTATCGGACATAGAGGCAAAACGATTGATTTCGACATTATCTATAACCTGTTCTGAACCTTCAGATGCAAGTCTGAAATTCGCCCCCCCCCCCTCAACCGGATTTCGACTTAATGCGTCTACATGTCTCATTCGCTCCCCGGGTCTATAATCAATCTCAAAATCATAATCCTTAATCAAAAGCCACCATCGAGCAATAGAGTTTTGTCAACGTAGCGCGTACCGCGGTACAATCTGTAACTATCCGGACATGTTTTCCGAAATAATGATTCGACAACCGCAGTTCGAAACTATGATAAAAGTACTCTTCGCGGGTTGTAACCCAACTAAAATAAATTACAGGGCGCAAAATACCCTCAGTTTGTTTTTGCATCAAAATCGCGGCGATACCTAGTTTACAAGCATCCGTATGAATTTCTAACGATAACAAAGGGTCAAAAATGGCTAAAACCGGCTTACTACAATTTATTTTTAATTAAGTTCATTGAAGCTTTGCATTTGTTAGTCACCCCAAACCCATGGGACATTTTTCTTAGTTAGTTCAGTAAGGGGGGTCTTTCGTGTCATGTGCAAAACAGTTACTGTATTTAGTCAATAACGAGACTGTATTTAGTCAATAACGAGATTAGTTCCGCACGCTCATTTATACTTATAGGACCGATATCTAAAGAATCATACCCCAACTTAGACGAATTGGTATGGCTATTATTTATACTGAAAATGGATTCTGAAGTGTGGCATAGGCAAGGGCTTAGGCTAGACTTTAGACCAGACTTACATTAACACTGACCTCGCAAATCGGCACTTGCTCGCAGCTTTCGGCTCTTGATAAGATTGTGCCCGCTTACCAATTGACGTCCTCGCTACCCGTATTCACAACCTTCAGGTAACCTTGACGGCCGCGTAGCAGTGTAGCCGGCAAAGAGTAGGAGACACCCTGCAGGTCATGTCGGGCTGGCGAAACCACCTCGTTGTTATCGTAGTTTCCAAGTATGTGCACCTTGATGATAGAGGTCCCTGGCGGTAATCTTTCCTGGCAGGCTGTAGCCACTTTGAAATGGCAGTTCCTTTCGGACGCATCCACGGTGACTGGAAATTCTGATTCAATGGTTTGGAGAATGATATCCCATCGCTATTTATGACGGGCTGGCCGATCAACAAATTTACTCCGTTCATATTCACATCTGTTAGATGAGCTTTGCACATGTCAATGTCGTCAAGTTGCAGTCTAAATTGAACTTCCCCTTGGCTCGCGATGACATAACCATTGAATCTCTTCGATTTCTTGCCTGGTGCTCAATAGCTAGAGGCAATCTTCTGATTACGCTTTACCTCTCGCCTTAAACAAGTGTCCGGGTTCGGCTGAGTTTCGAGGACCCTGGCAGCACAATGCCGGGATGCCTCCTAATAGACTTCTGTCTATTTTCGGAAGAGTTCACATGGCATATTTACTCGATTGTACAATCAGTACAATGTTCAATGCCCACATTGTGGTCGTATGATTACATCAGGGTAGTAATAATATACCAAAATTCCTGATGTTATCCCACTTCTGAAATGTTAAAACTTGTGGGTCTTGTGGAATAATAGTCCAAAAGTTTAATATTCGTGGTTTATTCAGACAGAGTATCGTTGTCAAAGAGGTTACTTTCACGAATGAATCCTTCAAGGCTTGACGTACCCGCTTTTATATCAAAATAATCGCAGTCCTACCCGCTTTATATAAAATTAATCATTGTCCTACCCGCTTTATACCAAATTAATCGTAAGTCAGATTATGTAGTAATAAGTTTACAATATCAATTTATATGATGATTAACTAAATCATTAATTATGAATTATACGTATAATGGTAAATAACTAGGATAACACTGCGAGTAATTATTATAAATCACAATCTCTGGACGCTTATGTGTTACTTGCTAACATATTTGTATACCACCCACGTTCATTCTGCAAAACGGAAGGTAGTTACGTTTTTTCAAAGAAATGTTTTTGAGTAACCTTACATTCGACCATCCCGACAACGTGTATGTCCTCATACACGTTGTAGGTGTAACCTTAACCTTACATTGGGAAGTCGTTGATGTAGTGTAAGACTGCCACGAGTCGAAGCACGCACGGCTTTTTATGGCTGGCTATCCCTACCCCACTCGTATGGCGTGGCTTGCAAGGCGTGGCGATATGGCGCTATCGGCTGGTGGGGTAGTTACATGGCTTGGCTTGGCTTATGGCGACACTTCCGGTGGCAGCACTAGGCATTACGTACGGTAGTGCTTCCGGTGGGCAGTACCGTGGCGAACAATGTGCTTCCGGTTGGTTGTTACAATTAACATACTTTTTAATACTAGCTCAACGGAATGCCAGTACTTCATATGATGATAAGAGCTATCTTATCATCTGATCTTCTGATCACTTGCTGTTCTCAGCAAGTGCTGTGGTAATCTCGGTTAGAGGTGAGATCATTTGATGACCAGGTCGAAATGCACCCATTATTTTCATAGATTTAAATAAAAAACTACAAGATTTATTATTCTATTTCATTATTTAATTATGGTCGAGTGTGAAACGTCTCAAAATCAAAAGAAAGGTTCAATGAGAGAAATAAACATTTATATTATAACCCCGGTATGCAATTACATCGTACCAGGTGACGGTCCGCTTCGTCCCCAATACATACATATTTATCACATCCCCACGGGACGCCGCGCGCCGCGCCGCGCCGGTGGCTACTAACAACAGGACGTATCTGTCAAAGTTGTAGGACTGCCTGACCCCAAAATAGAACTCACCCAAACTAGTTTGATTATTAATATACATAGTAAAGTGTATTCTTACTCTACTGGTGTATTCTTAAAAGAGCATTTTAAATTCGAGTAATTTTAAATTAATAAAATGTTGGTAGATAAACGTATAACAACAAGTAAGAGTTTTAATAATATACCCATATAACTGGTTTAAAACGAAAGCCTGATTGTGGAACACGTCGCACTCTGAATAACATGGTCTATATCTTTTTAATTTTCTGATTAAGCTTAAGACTTTATGCCATCTAATGGGGCCATATTGAGTTCTGTGTGATGTCATAGAATGTATAACCCGTGATCGATCAAGAGGCTTCTGACGATACCTCATTTGCCTCATGGTAGGTTGTTTAGAAGATACTATGCGGGACCAGATGAACATACTTAAACACGTAGTCCGCCGAAATCATAACGCTCCTTGTGGTTTCGTCATAATAGGGTAAAACTAAGTATTTACGCTACATTTGTATTGAAAACTAGTAGACAAAAATCTCTAAAAACCGTAAGGTGTCATCGTACTTTGGATTCACGACAGTAGCGAAGCTTTTTACGCTCATCATATAAAATCCAACGAGCGTTAGTTTTTCATATTTCTATGTTATGTCTCCATTACGAATGGGTATTAAGAAGCTCTGTTTCAATAAAATATTTATAAAAAGTAACATAAGATAAAGGGACGCATTTAGAAATCACTTAATTCGTATCTGAACTATTACTGCATAAGATAAATGTATAGTAAAATTAAAGTACATGGCTTACCCTACGCGGGTTGAATACAGATAAAATGATTTGACAGCCGTTAATTGAAGATCCATGAGTATAGAAATTGAAATGCATTATTTTAATTTATAATGATAAAGGTGTTAAGCACACCTCCGCCGCGAAACCGCTGTAGTTCTATTATCATTTGTCATAGTGTGGCATGCGAAACAGAAGCGAAACTGCCTATTCTAACGCAGATATTTAACTATGAATCTATGTCACTCTCATGCAAATTCGATGATGTCGGCGTGACGCCGGTTACAGCTCCGCGTTCGGTTCGCCATCTTTTTATGGTTTAGCGTCTCCTTTTATTCAACTACGGCGAATCGAAAAGAAGGGTTATGAATTTAACCGCTATATATATGTATGTATGTGTTCTTCTGTACGTGTACATCTTCTAAACCATCTAACATAATTTGAAAGATGAGATGTCGTCAGAAGCGGTTTAGTTGTCTGCTGGTTATATATAGGCTATGTGTTGTCACACTGAATTTAAAAATTTAATATACTTTTGAATTGTACCGTGTCGGGTATCGAATCAAAGTGTTAAATCAACACATTTCAAGTATATATTTATATATATAGGACTAGCTATTGCCTGCGGCTTTCTTTATATTAACTAGATATTTGCGTATATGTACCTAATTTATGAAATCACGTCTCAGATGTTTGTTTAAGCTATTATAAACATGTTGAATGAAGGGTTTCTTAATTTTTTTTTTTATTATATTGGTGGCCAAATCCGAAACTATGGGGAATAGCGAAAAATACTCAAAGCAGTCTCGGGCTCGATTTTCATTTTATTTCTAGCCGGATATCGAACCTGTTGATTTATTAAAAAACTGAGTGTATTATGACACTATTCGATAGTGTCGGTAATAAGAATCAAATTCTGGGAAGTAATGAAATACGGCCAAGATAAAAGAAAGAGTTCATTTAAAAAAAACTTTATCCATGTATTTAATTGAATTATGTATATAACTTTTCCATTTATGAGATGGTAAATAACTGAATGGTTAGTAGATAAGAACTTCGGAAAAAATATATTTTCTTGCTTCGTACTTTTTAGGGCGCGATTTTTTCCGCAGTTGGATTTTAGTTTTTAAACTTATAATTTGTGCTATAAATTTATCGCAGTTGACAGTTTTTAGTAGTAAAAAACTCATACAAAAAGTCAAAGAAAAATTCTTTGCAAGCTCTTTATAAAATAAGTGTAATAACGATATACACGTGAGTCTAGTTCTCTTCATAATCGTCTTTCTTTGATTCAAAAATATCATGCATCCATATGTTTTTGTAAGGACTATGACCATAGTAATTTTTTTCCCCCACTTCTGACTCCGAAAGTGACGATATTTTCCTTCAACTGCTACTCCACAACTGCGCTCGCGTGATGTACTGCTATTCAATTCGGGAATTATTGTAGTGATGTTATGCTAAGCGGAAAATGTAGCGGTTTTGATTTACTTATTGCGCGGCGGTGTGCTAAAGGCCTAAAAATATTTATGGTTGCATAGTATAACAGTAGGCAGCAGTTTCGGTCGGGTGTGTTTGACAACACACTTCCGCATACACACTAGAAGCACTATCGTTATTTTTTTTATGCAAATACATAATATAAATTAATAATTTCGTTGGTGTATAAGATTGTATTTTTTTAATCATTTTGATTAAGCCAATATGTCAACTTAATTATGTATGTTAGAATTTAAGAACTGTAGATTTCCTGAAATACAAAAAAAAAAAAAAAAAGTGAACCAATGACTTTCATATTGTTTCACAAACTTCCAACTATTTCATTACTATTCGAGCAATTACTGACAGTTAATGAAATGAACTTGTTACGGTTCTGAATAATTAAATAAGTATATTCTCTGTTAAATGTAGTTTAATACACAATTATTTCCAATGATTTTTATCGATTTAAAGTAAATTAATATATTTCAAAAATAAAGCTTTCTCAATAAGGACATTTCCTCTAAACGTATATAATAAATACATATATGTCATATTATATTGGTAAATAGGTTACATTATTTTATATGTTAGCTAATTTTTTTTTTAAATTGCAGGTACATGATTCAGACTAATTTCACTGTGTTAAAACATTGATTTTAAATAGAAACTAAAGTAAATTGAATTATTACATAACAACCAAACTGCCAGAAAAAAGTGCATTCCATAAAATAATTTGCAATAACGACCCGTATATAAAACCCATGAGAATTACATTGGAAAACGCACAACTAATTCGCAGTAACATCAAGACAACGTTCAAATGACTATGTCAAAATATCGAAGCTCTAAGACATTTCACGGAGAGGACAAAATGCTTTTAATGAAACTCCGAAGTCTCTTAAGTAACGCGGTACCATTTTTCCTATAATTTAATTAAAATGGTTGAATTCTTGCGTCACGGTCCGGTGGTAAAATCTACTTTCTGATGGGCTTATTTACTTTCGTTTGACAAACTTAATTGCGTTTTAAACCAATTTTTAACAATTATATTATTTAAAAAAATATTATATTTAAGAAAATCAAATCTGTATTAAAGACTAGCGTACATGGACTTATGTTACTGTTAGCGAGTATGAATATTATCTAATAGACTCTTTAAGAGCATTCTGATATATACTGGTTTAGTTTAATTATTTTTTTATAATAGCTCAGCACGTTGACGGTCCTTTCCCTGATGGTAAGCACAGCACAATCTAAACACAACGGTGACCACCAAGAGATCTAAATCTATTGGCAGTAACCGTTGTCATGTCGGCCTGAAAAATCATCATCGAAAGACAGATAAAAGATATTTTAAATATATACTAATATTATAAAACTCAAACAATTGATTTTTGTTCTTTGTTTGAACGCGCTAATCTCTAGGATTAGCAGTCACATTTGTATCACATTTTCTAAAATAATTTAATTGATTAGCCATAATTCGTAGTTTCGTAATCCTCTTGCATTGGCAAATATTTTATTCGACGTAGATATTTCAAAAAAAATTATATTGTATGTTTTTTGATGCTTTCAATACAATTTTCACAAGTAGTGAGTGAAGTAAGCGCAGACGCAATTATCTTGCGATTTGAATTGAAACCCATAGTATTTATATCTTACTTGGCCATCTAAATAATATTCAATATATGTTATCCTACTGTTCGTATCTACATTGTGTCTCTAGGGATCAAACCTAAATCTTTTCATCTGTCACCTTGTTATGGATACGTCCATTTCGAGCTTACTTTGAGGATGAATAAATTACATTAGCATCTTGAAATTGCTTCAGATTCAGAAAATATTACTTGCATTTATGCTTATTCATTTAAAATAGTGATTACTGTGGATAGATTATTGCTTTATAAATTATACGTGATCATTTTTGTTTTATATTTTCTTTAGGAATTCGTATCCACATTGAAGTCTATATAAAAGTATTCTACTTAAGATGATATTGCACTGTATTGTAAAACTGGTTGAAAGTAGGTACTAAACAAAAATAACAGCAAAATATGTTAAATTATAATGGAGATGTACCATTTAGTACCTTTCGTCATCGATATTACCATCGTTGATGTGTAACGAGAGCTTCCAGGCTTCAAAACCACTTTTTTAACGTAGGCAAACAAGCATACGACCCACCTGATGGTAAGCGGCTACCGTAGACTATGGAAGTTTGTAAGACCATCCGTATCACTAGCGCGTTGCCGACTTTGAACACTTCTACCACAAGGACCTTTGGATACTCTACTCACCCCAGGAACATAACATAAGGTTATTTGGCTGCGATCTTCTATAGGGTAGAAATCGCCAAATAAATTTCCCTGTGCCCTGTCCTCAAAACATCAAATCCAAAATATGCACACCAACTTGATATTACTGTACCAAAAGCTACCCCCCCCCCCCCCCCCCCCCCAAAATCAATGAATTCAGTAGAACCGCTGTTATATACCGAAAACGTGGTCACCAATCAAAAAGTGGTGGCGTAAGACTATCTGCACTGAAGCGAAGCGGAGATTTAAAAATTTCAACAAATAGAATTGTATTTATAGCAAAATTCGACCAATAGAACAGCATCACTAGATTTTTATGCATTTGTATTGATCGAGATTTAGGAATAGCTAATCTTAGTATCTTATACTGTTCAAATAAATAATAATTATTGTCAGCTTAGTCAGTAAACTCTGTACTATGTATCTCGACAATGAATTGGTAAGAAACCAACCTCAAGAGAGAATCTATATACCTATATATATATAAACCAAACTTCATTTTTATTTACAGCTGTACCAGAAGCGGTGCTTTTTCATGAAATTTTCCACATAAGTTCCTTATATAACGTGCGGGAGAAATAGAAAAGGATTTTTGAAAGTTCATTCCCTAAGGGTATTAAATAGAGGCTTAAACTAGAACGATTACTAAACTATTCTCGATAGGGAATCCTATCAGGCACATGACTAGCAATTAATAAATGCCTGATAAACCATCTCATGGTCAAGTGTCAGCGTGTATTGCATTTAACGGTAGAGGCGGGGTCAGACAATACCCCACAGAATACAATAAAACCCACAAGAGACGTAAAGGAATTATAAATGAAGTAGTTCTAATGGCTATCATTAACTCACATTTTTACATTTTTATTTTTTTAATATATTAAATACTATCTGTGCCTGCAGCTCCACATGCATTTATTACGAAATATAATAGACAATTCTTATAGTAGAACATATGACGAATTACTTATAATTTTCCAAAGCAAAATTTCATAAAAATTTGTTTAGAATTCAAAAATAATTAATTATTAATATATTTTTTATAATATCTAGAAATTATTATTTGATTCCACTTTAGAATGATGGTTCAGTTGGTAGCATTTACAGACTCCTCGGCTCCTGATCGACGTGAGTTCGAATCCCTGCATTGAACCTGAGCTTTTGGTGAAGGAAAACATCGTAATGAAACCATAGCATGGTGGCAGAGCTTTTTCTAATGCCCGCCTGGCTAGCTACCACCCTCAAGTTGAAATTCTGTCGCCAAGCACCAATAGGTGTGTTCCGGCAACTGCACTTGAGAGCCAGTCTTCTGATATGCTTAGCGTGCTACCATTTTGAGCCATATATTTTACACATTTTTTACATTTGCACTTTTTATTGCCCACTTCATATATAAAAGTAAATAGAAATCATATATATAGGTATTAATATAGAGTATGTAAACAGAATAATACAGGAGTGCAGTTTTAAATTAATATTAAATGCAACATTTATCTTCCCGAGTGAAATCTATTATTCTTTAGAACGAATTGGAAAGCATACTTTTGCTAGGTTCAATTATACGTGAAAATATGTCTGGCACACTCTGACCACTCTCCCGGGCGTTACCGGTCTGATTTTCACGATGCTTAAAATGTAAAGGAGGACGAAAGGCTGCGATTCGAATTTGTTTCTGGAACGTGATGAAGCATTTTAGTGAATTGCCGTTTGTGAAACGCTTCGAAAAAGAACAGAGCTTTTAAAGTGTCTGTTTATTTATGGTTTTTTTTAATTCCCGTTTTATTTGCAAGTATACTTTAGCTATCTAATATCGAAAAATGTTTATAACATTCATCTTTGTAGATAAGGTTTTTAAGAGCTCCATTGAATTTAACTGGTGTTTCGTACAATGGGTAGCAAGCAAGCAAATGTATGTTTAAATAATGTCATTTGAAATAAAAAGGTGCTCGTATTAAGTTAGGGGACAATAAGAATCCAGGTAAGCAATAAAAATAACCTATAATTATAACTACTATAGTTGCATCACTGTAAATTTTCATTGAAAGCTGATTCTATTTATATATATTTCAAGTTCTTCGAAGTGGCATTCACTTCATATTTACGAAATGTATATACGTAAGTACTTACTGTTTTTCAGATATTTTTAGAGCGAAATTTCTTAACGGGGCCTACGGTAGGCGTTGACTTGTATAAATCGTCACGTAAGGAAAAGGTGGGACCCTCAGGCTGATCGCGAAATAGGCGCGCGTTATGATTTATCAGTTATTTTATATGGTGAATATTATATGATATAAAACTTACATCGATTTATTTATAAATTGAACTGGTTTTTAAATAGTATCTCCTGACTGCACAACTTTTTTATTGCGATTTTTTCATTAACAGAAAACAAACATTGCAAGGAGATGAACTCTAGGATTGATACTCACGCAAGAATGCATCCATCGAGCCATTACTATTTCACAAATTCACAGAACCGTTTCTTCACAGAAGATTACATAAAACAGTGCTTTAGACAGCAAATACGTAAGGAAACTTAATTTACCTCTCCTTGTCGGAACAAACACCCAAAGTTAACAAACCTCCTTTGTGTCCTTTGAAGTTTTGTACCTCAGAATAAACAACACAAATTCCTCTCAAAGTAACCTATTATGTCTACGATACGGTTTTCTTTCCTTTTCTATTATAAAAGTTATTATGAAAATTGAGGATTAATATTATGGATAAAAACGGATAATCAACTATGATATTATTGCAGGCCCTATATTTTATATGAGCCCTTGTATTTTGACGTAGTTTTAATCGTGTGCATATTAATTGCGATATTTAATAATATACTTAAATTTTCTTCTTACTTTTGTGCGTCTATTTCTACATCCCTTCCTTTATATTGTAGAAGATCTATATTTGAACATTTAGTTTAATAAAAACGTTGTGTACTACAAAGTTGTATACTTGCATTATAAACTCTTGGATAAAAGAAAACTAAAAAAAATCGATCCAAAAAATTTCTCATTACCCATTTCTATTCTGAATGTTTATTTAAAATGATCATGCTTAGATTAATGATCAGTTTCCGAAAATAATCATTAATAGAAGCAATGATATCTTATAAGTAGCTCTATACGGCATTGACGCTTTTTACATGCCATCGTGAATGGTGGGCAATTGCCCTCAGTTCACTTACGACTTGATAATGTTGTGAGCGACAAGAAACTTTTATCCTTTTTTGACAACAAAGTTTCCGCCGTACGATGTGATTACCTATCTCTTTTGTTTCAACATCCTGATAACAAAATTTGACGTTTTGAAATTGCTTTTAGTGAGGATATAACGCGTCTATTTATAAAACGTCACTGAATACGAGCGCTTATGTCATTAGTGATTTGGCTAAAGTTCTAGTTGGTTTCCGTTTTCCAGTGTTTTTAGAGTTTTGCAGAGAAGGGAACAGTTTAGTAACCTTTTCTTTTTTTATAGTATGGGAAAGTGGTAGGTATACCTTATGGTAGGCACAGTACAATACAATTATTAAAAAGTAAACAAAAACACCACGGCAACAGAAATGCTTGACTAAAAAATATATTGTTCTATTTTTGCTTTCTATTTGATTAAATAACCTATGTCACTCCCCACATATAAGACGAGTCAAACGACACCTCGCATGCTAAGATTCATCAAGCCGTTTAGACTACAGAGCGTGTCAAAGAAATAGATATAGATACCCATATAACATACCTACAACATCCGTCACAGAGAAATTGGAAATCTATAGCCAGTCGTTGATATCGTGTAGGCATTGCAAGTCTCTTGGCAGCTATTTGCACTAGATTATTTAAGAAACACAATAAAACAAAAGGAGGTCACTGTAACGGGTTTATCACTATGATGGCCTTCTTGTTTTGGCGCCGCAAAAAGCACTTGCCAGTGTCAGTGTTTTTAAGCCTTCGTAAAATTTTCCAATATATAAAGTGGTGGCCAAGATGGTGGCTCCCTTGTCAGAAGTGTTCAGTGAGTTTTTGGGATATCTCAAAGTGTATGTTTTCCAATATATATATATATAATCCACTTCAAAAATAAAACCTATTTAAAAATGACAACCACGACATGTCACTTCAAGATCCCGCTAAAAGCTCCTACCATGATTGATTATTGGATACACACGCTTAAGTATGCCACTATGGCAAGTTTGAAACCTAGTTTATAATTCTTCAGAAAATAATTTTGGTATGTAATATGCTAATAAATTTTAATATTACATACATATTCCAATACTTTATGCGTTTTAATGGGAATTCTAAATGAACATCTAGCAATTATAGAAAACCAATAAAATCTTTTTCTATATTGAAGCAAACCAGAGGATCAACGCTCAAAGCTGCTAGACCTATTCAAACGCATAATTGTTGCGGGCGTAGTAACATAGTCTAGCAAATCGAATATTCGAGTTGACCGCCTCCGAATGGATCGGCCCCGATCTCACCCTTTCAATTAATATGTATCTACGTATCTCTCTACTTACTCGTACCTGCCTTTGCATATATATTTGTAGGATACAAAGTTATTTCAGTAATAGAAATAGCAAGTTAAATATAAATGCGTCGTTATAATTAGATTGAAAATTTAAAATAATTATGTAAATACATTGAATATCACAATATTTATGATTATAAATAATAAATCAAACAGTATTTACCTGACTGCGATAAAGGAGGGTTATGTTTTTCAACCGTATGTATGTATGCTTATTTCTTTGGCACGCTCTGTAGTCTAAACAAATTCATGGATTTAAGCATACGAAGTGTTGTTAGATTTGTCTTAACTGTGGGAGTGACATAGACTATATAATATTTAAGTACGACGTCTGGGAATCAAATAAAAAGCAAAAATAGAAAAACTTTTTTTTTTTGTCGTGTCTTTGTTGCAGTCGGGTTTTTTGTTTCCTTTTTAATAATTTATCTTGTTTTAAAGTTTTTATTCATTAATTTACAAACTTGTATCCCACGGTTTTGTCCGTTTTAAATTTATTCTACCAAATCTCCAATTTTATTCTCACTTCCCGTACTCGCCTGCGTTTGCCAGATTGTTTGACGTTTATAATTACTGCTCCATTTCTCAAGATCACAGCGTGAAGTTATACACCCTTTAACCTTTCTCACAAATAGGCTTTAAAATGTAAGAAGACTTGTTTAAATATGACTGGTATTTCTAGTGATAAGCTCGTTCAAACAAACAATATCTTGAGCTTTATAATATTAAGTATAAATATAATCTTACATGAAACATTACTTTATAAATAAATATTCTTAAACAGCTCTTGTAAACAAGAAATGAAGATCATGATGTGTCATAAAAACTTCTTATTACTTAATATTTTAAAGAGGGTTTTATATAATATGTTAAAGGAATCAATATTTAATAAGAGTGTAATATTCCAAAGTGCTTGCTAAGCTTCATACTTAGATGGAAAGTTTGTCTTGAATTCACAGGCTCGGATCTTTTGAAATGAGATTCTCCTAGGTGTATTTTCATAAAGTTTTTCTATAATAATTTATTTTACGCATTTGTGTATCTACACCCGTAATGTAAGAAAACGGAAGAAATTTAGACCTATATATATATATCCTGGTATGAACCAGAAAACGTATCTATCAACAATTTTTTTAAAGTTTAATTTACATTACGTATTTTCTATTTAATTTCTAACATAGTTGAGTGACGTTTAAGGATAAAGACATCAGGAAACATGAAAATTTAATATACATTTTCGTAATATCGAACACTGAATGTTTCTCGGCAAATAAGGTCACCAATATGCCGTATTGGAAAAAGCAAGAAGCATATATGCCCAGAAGTAGGATATTTTTGGGCTGGTTTTTATGATAAGTTGTTACCCTCAAATTATCCCATAAATCAACGTGAAGTCGAATATTGGTGTTAGCGCAAGTGGTGACAGTATGATTAAAATAAATGAAAAAAATATTAAAAAATCTTACTCATGTATTTTTGAAATGATGTGCAATTTAAATAAATCTACAAATTTGACATCCTGTAATTATCTTTCGAGTAGCTACTGTGACTACAATCTTTAATTTACTTTTTTTTGTAATATATAATGTAGCCTTGAATAATCTTTCTTATTTAGTCTAAAATTATAATTGTCATGAAAAAAAAAATCTTCTGCGTCACATAAGAGAGAGAGGGTTAGAGATAGTGGAACGTAGGCAGAGACAAAAAACAGTTGTCGTAGGCACCTACAATAAAATTTATAAATGCCGTCCGCCTGCCACATCATTCTGCTAAAATGCAAGCGCGGTGCTTGATTATTATTTTGCTGCGGAGTTATTTTAAAACTGTGAAATCTCGTAATATATTCATTAAAATCAAATGATTTGAAGGGAAAATTTGTCCAACGTTTATAATAACGTATTTATATCGATAAAGATTAGTACCATGTTTATAAAAACACCTTCGCAAATAATGCATTATTTTAGAAGAAATTTTATTACCATATAAAGGTTATATTGCATCAACCCTAAAAGATAGGTATATGCTATCCCGTACTTCTTTTTATAACTTTTTAGGGGAAGTAATTCCGTCACACATCATTGTTGCGTAACTTTTTACCATTTACGCAACGCACGCAATGGAAACTTTCAAAAGCAATAAATTTTTCCCGTTTTAGCAACATTTTTCATTGATGTTCCGCTCCTATTTGTCTTAGCGTGATGTTATATAGCCTATAGCCTTCCACGATAAATGAGCTATTCAACACTAAAATAATTTTTCCATTCCAACCAGTACTTCGTGCGATTAGCGCGTTCAACCAAACAAATAAACTATTCAGCTTTATAATATTAGTATTGATATCAATGTATTATACAATAATATGTATCACACGTCTTTTATATATTAGCTATGTTTTATATGAGACAAACATCTTAGCATTCCATGTATTCTCCGTGCGGGTGCCGGGTCAGTCGTGTAGCAGACAGAGGGAAAAAGAACAGTCCCCGGGACTTGCGACCTACGTGTAGGTTTAAGGGACCCCTTTATGGTGCAAATCCGCGCTCACCTTGACTTCCCACGATACCCTCCCTGCAAAGCCAGACTTGGTAAGAGACTGTTAATGCTGCTTTAGATACCCGTTCTAAAATAGAACTTACTGCAGTTCTCAACAGGCCATGGACTATATATACAAGCAAGCAAGAAGTACCACCAGTAATCTCCTTAGTCACATGACAAATTTAGTGCCGATAGTTGATAGTGGTGGGCAAGCTGTTGTAGCTTACTTCGACTTTAAAAAATCATTCTACTTAGTCGATAACGATGTGTTGCTTAAAAAGTTTGCGGGGTTTGGGTTTACCCCACATTTACTTAATTTTTTCATAAGCTACATGAGAGATACGCAACAATATGTAGAATACGCGGGACACCGATCGGAACCATACTTTACTTGGTCCGGTGTAAGCCAGGGCAGTAATCTGGGACCTCTGGAATTCATAATAATGGTTGTCAAAGATTCAAAGTGTCTATTGTTTGCTGATGATCTTAAGCTGTCTCTCACTGTAAATAATGTGGGTGACTGTGAGAGATTGCAGATGGACATAGACAGAGTTGTATCATGGAGTAAGGAGAACCTTTTACAGTTCAACATATCAAAATGTATGACAACCACTTTCTCTCGAGCATCTTCTCCCATTCTTTATAACTATAGGGTTGAAGGGATGCCGAGGGTTAGGGTTACAGAAGTCAGGGATTTAGGAGTTAAACTGATCACAGAGCTAACGTTTCGTGATCATATCATTAATAGGTGTAAAAAAGCATATAGGAATTTAGGTTTCATACTTCGCACGATTCGTGGCTTCACAAATATAAAAGCGATTATCGCCTTATATAATGCTTTAGTTAGGAGTCAGTTAGAATGTAACGCAGTCATTTGGACCCCAAATAAAACTAAGTATAGTCTCATGTTGGAACGTGTGCAAAACAAATTTATTAGGTATTTATATATGAGACAGTATGGTGTATATCCATTCTATCCGTTGAAGTATTAAACTTTATTTATTTTGGGTACGGTCGGTTATAATGAACTGAAGGTAAGAAGGGATATCACACTCACTTTGTATATCTTTAAAATATTTAGAGGAAAGATAGAAAATGCGGATATATTGGAGAAGTTGGGTATGTGTGTACCGGACCAGGATACCAGAATTCACCAGGATAGCATTAGCTATCATATGTTACAAAATTAAACATTATTTTAGTCTAAGTTTGGCTTCACTATTGCATTGGGGAAACCAGTAAAAATAGTTTAAAGCTATGGAAATAAATAATAATATATATATATATATATATATACAAGCTATAGGATAGGTACGTAAAATATAAAATATTTGAAAAATCCAATCTAATATTTCAAATTCCAAAAATCTAGTCTAATAAAAGTAACTATGGACCAACTGTGTATTGGACTAAATTTTTGTCGGACAGGAGACCGGAGGAAAATGAGAGATAAGACACAAAAAAGTTTATAATTGTCATGAAAAAAAAAAATCGTCTGCGTCACATAAGAGAGAGAGGGTTAGAGATAGTGGAACGTAGGCACCTACAATACAATTTATAAGTGCCGTCCGCCTGCCACATCATTCTGCTAAAATGCAAGCGCGGTGCTTGATTATTATTTTGCTGCGGAGTTATTTTAAAACTGTGAAATCTCGTAATATATTCTTTATTTTAGAAGAAATTTTATTACCATATAAAGGTTATATTGCATCAACCCTAAAAGATAGGTATATGCTATCCCGTACTTCTTTTTATAACTTTTTAGGAGAAGTAATTCCGTCACACATCATTGTTGCGTAACTTTTTACCATTTACGCAACGCACGCAATGGAAACTTTCAAAAGGAATAAATTTTGCCCGTTTTAGCAACATTTTTCATTGATGTTCCGCTCCTATTTGTCTTAGCGTGATGTTATATAGCTTACCAGTCATTAGTCAGGCAGCGTAATGGCCGCACGCGTAATGCTAAACTGTAGAAAATTAAATATAAAATAAAGTTTTTATCAGCTAAAATTACGTCAATTGTGAAGTGTGCTTCGTACAACATTGTTATTTGTGAGATTCTTACGTTTATACAGAACAAACTAGACGTGATGGATGTACAAAGTCTCATCAGAATATGCAGTTTTGCTTTTTCAGCGGTTGAAGTGGAAAAAGCAAAGAATTTGTTATTTGAATCTATTCCAAGTGCTAAACGAAAGATTGTTAGAAGACGAGATAATAAACTTGTAAAAGATTTAGAAGACATTATATCCTTATTCCAAAACACGGATCCTGAGATAATACCTATATTCGTGGCTAAAGAACTACAAAAATTACCGCCAGTTACATTTGACCATGTGGATGTGACTCGCCTGTTGAAAGATATAATCATAATACAAACAGATATAAAGAACATCAAAGAATCACATATTTCAAAAGAAGAATTTGAAAAATTTAAAAATGAATCTTTAAAGGTTGTAAACAACAATGTGATAGACGATTTTGAGCCTCATTTGAATAGACATAAGAGTGCATATGATTTACGCGATAGTGAATCAACTGATTTATTACATACACAGTTGAATGAGAAACTAGCGACAATTCATCAGGAAGTAGAATTGAGTGACAGTCAACTTGCTCCTTCCCACACGCAACCTAACTATATGTGTTGCTCTGTTACACCAAAACCAACGGATATTATTAAAATAAAAAGTGGGTATAACCAAAAAAATATTAGTCAGTCGCAAGTTGACCCTACTATTGGATCTCAGCACATTAACTTCGAGTCTAATGATGTCACAAGACTTCATACAGTAAGGGATGATAACCAATCGAGTTCATCGCGTAAAACTTTTCGCGATCCTATAGTAATGCTACATAATGAAAAAATCCTCAGTAACAGTAACGTAGAAATAAATAAATTACAAACTCCAACACTGTCAGATATTGTTCGTAGAGAAGGAAAATGGAGTGTTCAAGAACCTAGTGAAGAGTGGAAAATCGTACAGAGAAAAAGATTACGAAACAAATTTTTAGGTAAAAAAGGAAAAGCAGCCGCTGGACCAGATGATAAATTTAAAGCAGCGGATATTAAAATACCGCTATTTATTTCTAATGTTCACAAGGATACCATGGAGACAGATATAATTAATTATATTTATGAGAAAACGGAACAACTAGTTAAGTTAGAAAAAATAACTATGAAACAAGATAAAGGTTATCACAGCTATAAATTGTTGGTTCCTAAACAGACAGTTCATATGTTTCTTGAAGACCAGCTATGGCCCGATGGAATATCCTTTCGGCGTTTCATTAATTTTAAATATAGAAGCAAAGTGGGATATGAACGAAATTTGAATGTGGACGAAAATACAAATAATGCATTAACCATGTAAACTCGTAACATTTAACTGTAAAAATGTAAAACGATCTTCAGAGTGTATAAAAGGTATATGTAGGTCGGCAGACATTGTCGCACTTTAGGAAACTTGGTTATTGCAACATGACCTTCAATACTTGTCAACCATTGATGGAGACTTCACATATACGGGCACGACCGCTGTGGATTTATCAGCTGGAATACTGCGTGGTCGTCCGTATGGTGGCATCGCGATCTTGTGGCGTAAGGCGTCGTTTACATCAGTTTCTGTGTTGGATTGTGACAATCCGCGAATAGCAGCGATAAAAGTGGTAGTAAATAATCGTTCTATATTAGTTTTTAGTATATACATGCCCGTTGATAAAGATGTCAATCTTATTGAATTTTCTGAATGCCTAGGTAAAGTGAGTGCAATTATTGATAGTGCTGGAGTTGAAGCCGCTTTTATCATGGGCGATTTTAATGCGCACCCGCGGGAATTATTTTGTGAGTAGTTACTACAGTTCTGTGAAGAACAAATGTGGCAATGTGCTGATTTTGAGAAACTAGGTATGAACTAAGACTCTTATACTTTTGTTAGTGATGCGCATGGCTGCAGACGGTGGCTTGATCATTGTTTGACTACGGAAGCGGCATTTAAAACTATTACGAGCATTAATATTCTTTATAATGTATACTGGTCTGATCATTATCCTATAGAAGTTGTGTCAGATTTGCTTATTGTAAAATCAAAAATACCACATAATATAATTCAGGACAAAATTATCTGGGGTGTTCGACGTTCAGAACAAATAGAAAATTATTCTCAATTATGTAATAAAAAATTTAGGGATATTCACTTGCCTGAAGAAATGTATAAATGTTGTGATGCTATGTGTACTGATGTACAGCATAAAACTATTTTGGATAATATGTATAATAATATTGTTACTGTACTAAGTGAGGCTGCTGTCTTTTGCTGTGAAACTAATTTTGTTACACGTAAAAAAGTTATAGTAGGGTGGAATAAATATATTCGCGATGCTCACAGAGTGGCCAAGTCATACTATGAAATATGGACATTACACAGTAAACCGAGAACTGGAAATATTTATGATCAAATGTATGAAAGTAGGAAAATATTTAAGTCTAAATTGAAGTGGTGTCAAGTTCATGAAGACCAGATTAAAATGGACATATTAGCCTCCCATCACTCGACAAAAAATTTTAAGCAGTTTTGGAAATTTACAAACAAATTAAATCCAAGACTTGATCAGCCTGTGAGCATTGAGGGAATTAGTGAATCAAAAAACATAGCAGAACTCTTTAAGAATTATTTTAGAATAGAATCACCAGAGGAAATAACACCTCAAATTAATAATAGTAGCCCCCGTCAAAGCGAGAAGCTTGTAAGTTTCTCAGCTAAAGAAGTTTCTCGAGTAATTAAAAATATGACCAGAGGCAAATCTCCTGGCCATGATAGCATTAGTGTTGAACACCTACAGTATGCTGGAGTTCACTTGCCGAGAGTAGTAAGCATGTTTTTCTCTTTGTGTATAGGGCATGGTTATCTTCCTCAAGATATAATGAAAACTATTGTTGTACCAATTATCAAAAATAAGACTGGTGACATATCTTTGTTGAGCAATTATAGGCCCATATCACTGGCAACTATTATGGCAAAGGTGTTGGATTGTCTGCTTAGGTCACACTTAACCGATTATGTTAATCTTCAGGATACCCAGTTTGGTTTCAGGACTGGTTTATCTACTGAAAGTGCTATTTTAACTTTAAAACAAGTTGTGAAATATTACACAGATAGGAGTACGCCGGTGTTTGCATGTTTCTTGGATTTATCAAAAGCTTTTGATATGATCAAATATCAAGCTTTGTGGCAAAAATTACGGAGCACAGGAATACCGAATGAAATTTCATCAGTTTTTGAGTATTGGTATACCAATCAGATTAATCATATCAGATGGGCTGGAACTCTTTCTGAAGCATATAAGCTTGAATGTGGGGTAAGACAGGGGGGCCTAACATCACCTAGCTTATTTAATCTGTACATAAATGAGTTGATCGAGAAACTTGGTAGCATGCATGTCGGTTGCTATATCGATGGAGTATGTGTTAATAATATAAGTTATGCTGACGACATGGTGATTTTAAGTCCTTCGATCAGTGGTCTCAGGAAATTACTGAAAACATGTGAAGTTTACGCTAATATGTTTGGCCTTGAATATAATGTTAATAAGAGTAAATATATGATATTTAATCCTCGCGGAAACGCTATTACCTGTAACTTATCTGTGAGTCTTAGCGGAAACAGTTTGGTAAGAGTTTCGCAGTTTAAATATCTCGGGCACTACGTTACGGATAATATGAAAGATGACAGAGACATAGAGAGAGAGCGCAGGGCGTTGTCGGTGAGGGGTAATATGCTGGTTCGCAGGTTTGCCCATTGTACACCAAGCGTAAAAATATTGCTATTCAAAGCCTACTGTCAGTGCTTCTATACCAGCAACCTCTGGACCACATATACTCAGCTTGCCTACAATGCTCTGCGTATACAGTACAATAATGTGTTCAGAGCATTGTTGGGGCTGCCTCGGTACTGTAGCGCATCAGGGATGTTTGCTGAGGCGCGCGTTGAAAATTTTTACGCGATTATTCGTAAAAAAGCATGCTCCATGATGAATCGACTGTGTGGTAGCTCTAATGGTGTCCTGAGGATATTATCGAATAGACCGGATAGTTTGTTCCTTCACCATTGGACTGAATTAATTAAAAGCGTGTGTACTTATGCAAATTACTTATTTTGCTTGTCTGTGTAAATGTTTGTAAAATGTGTTTTTGTCTTTACTAACATAGGCTAAGTTAACTAACATTATTGGATGTAAATCTGAAATAAATAAAATTATTATTATTATTATAGCCTTCCACGATAAATGAGCTATTCAACACTAAAATAATTTTTCCATTCCAACCAGTACTTCGTGCGATTAGCGCGTTCAACCAAACAAATAAACTATTCAGCTTTATAATATTAGTATAGATATCAATGTATTATACAATAATATGTATCACACGTCTTTTACTATGTTTTATATTATATAAAGATTCAAAGTGTCTATTGTTTGCTGATGATCTTAAGCTGTCTCTCACTGTAAATAATGTGGGTGACTGTGAGAGATTGCAGATGGACATAGACAGAGTTGTATCATGGAGTAAGGAGAACCTTTTACAGTTCAACATATCAAAATGTGTGACAACCACTTTCTCTCGCGCATCTTCTCCCATTCTTTATAACTATAGGGTTGAAGGGATGCCGAGGGTTAGGGTTACAGAAGTCAGGGATTTAGGAGTTAAACTGATCACAGAGCTAACGTTTCGTGATCATATCATTAATAAGTGTAAAAAAGCACATAGGAATTTAGGCTTCATACTTCGCACGATTCGTGGCTTCACAAATATAAAAGCGATTATCGCCTTATATAATGCTTTAGTTAGGAGTCAGTTAGAATGTAACGCAGTCATTTGGACCCCAAATAAAACTAAGTATAGTCTCATGTTGGAACGTGTGCAAAACAAATTTATTAGGTATTTATTTATGAGACAGTATGGTGTATATCCATTCTATCCGTTGAAGTATTAAACTTTATTTATTTTGGGTACGTTCGGTTATAATGAACTGAAGGTAAGAAGGGATCTCACACTCACTTTGTATATCTTTAAAATATTTAGAGGAAAGATAGAAAATGCGGATGATATATTGGAGAAATTGGGTATGTGTGTACCGGACCAGGATACCAGAATTCACCAGGATAGCATTAGCTATCATATGTTACAAAATTAAACATTATTTTAGTCTAAGTTTGGCTTCACTATTGCATTGGGGAAACCAGTAAAAATAGTTTAAAGCTATGGAAATAAATAATAATATATATATATACAAGCTATAGGATAGGTACGTAAAATATAAAATATTTGAAAAATCCAATCTAATATTTCAAATTCCAAAAATCTAGTCTAATAAAAGTAACTATGGACCAACTGTGTATTGGACTAAATTTTTGTCGGACAGGAGACCGGAGGAAAATGAGAGGTAAGACACAAAAAAGTTTATTTGGAAATTTCCCTCTAGTTGACGCAGTCTGACTAGTAAAATCCCTTCACCCTACAGAAAATCGCAGCTAAATAACCTTATGTTGTTCTCCCGCGGTAAGTAAGATTTGGTAAGGTTGAGCTCCAAGGGAAAAAGGGGGTTCAAGGTCTGGTCTTACAAGGGTCCATAGGGTACGGTAACCGTTTACCAGCTTTACGCTTGTTTGCCACCTTAGTTATATTTTAATAAAATCCGATTCGACAAATAACCAGAGCATGCTCATGACAAATTTATCTGGCCATTTTAGACCTGGTTCAGCCACCTACAGAGAATGGGGAAAGACTTCGATAGCTCGACTACTTTCAGAGAATGGCGGAGGATCGGGCAGTCGGAAGAGCATACTTGGGATGGCTAACTGCAGATCGGCGGATCTGCGTCAGTTTTAAGCCAACAATTGGCAGAAAACCGCGCTGAATCAAAACAAGACATGGAGTGCTCTCGTTACGGAGGCCGTGACTCTTTTTGGATCACTGAGCAAAAATAGTTAATTAGTTAGTTTTTAGACAGCCTGGAACTAAAATGGCACCATTATAAATGCGTGTAATTTTTTTTAATACGCTTTTGTTAACTTCACTTTTAAGTAACTAACAAACGATATAATCAAATCTTCGAAGTCAATTTTAATCTACTTCTGATTGTCGTATCGTAATGAGACTTTGTATGTATATGTAGTTCGCATGACAAAACTTGGTATTTTGGAGCTAATCTGATGATGGAGCCAGGAGGTGGATAGTGGAACCCTTCTTTGTTTTGACAAATCCAATAGATTGGACTTGGTAACGAGGGTCAGGTGATGGAGCCAGGACATGTCTTATAATTTTTAATGCGTGGTAATAGCGTGTTTTTAGTGATTTTTTTTTAAACTACATTCTTTTATTATACAGATAAAGTAGTAAGCATGCGTATGAATAAATTAAACCACGAATATTAATAGATATTCAGCAACGTAATGGTGTTACAAATTTTCGAAGGAACTGGCTCCTAAGCAATTACTAACTTTATATCCGGCTGGCGTAATGCCCGCGTGCGTAATGGTACACTGGAGGCCGAGAAAATGGTACCGTTATGACTTTATTTTAGCGATTAACTCTCTTGTGAAATGGAATGCATCTTAATTTTTGTACAAAATGGTAATTAAGGTTTTTGGCACATTGTGTTAGCTAAGTTTATTTATAGAAATATATTTTGAAGACAAAATCATTATTATACATTTTTACATTTTTTTGGAACGGAGTTCGGTGTTTGTGCGGATGGGAGCTGCTACACGAGAAAAATGATCCGACCTGACTGACACTAAAAAGAGACAAACACATGCGTCTATAGGATTTAACCTAAGAGAAATTGAGATAGAATATACACGGTCCTCATTTTCAAGACTATGATCTCATCGAGTTGGCCTAGCTGTGTGATGAACAGACTTGTACTCACTGCTGCATGTACAGTATGAGGGGTCGATAGTTCGAGTCTGATTTAAGATTTTTTCTATAAACTTTTTTTAATGTTTTTGTTAATAAAGATATGAAAATAAATATTTCATTATTTAAAATTATTAAATAGGATTGTATCATCACTACTTATAATTAATAATAATAATTTATAACAAAAGGAAGTTCGCTCCTGACGAATATCGAAGACGCCTCTCGATTTCTTTTTTGTATCTAAAAATTAACTTTGTTTTGACAAACTATTGTTTGATACTGTAGATTTTAGCAGTAATTAATTTAATATATCATATTATAATTAAATTAATCTACAAGTAGTAGATACCATCCAACACGACGCTAGAAGGATACGTAACCTGAAGGTTGGCCGCATTGTCAGCAATGCTTATTGGCTGAACAAGTTATTGGCTAGCCATCTGGTAGCGAGATTCGTCGACCAGTTGACTCGCGAATTCTTTGAAACAGCTAAAGTTATAGTTTTTTACAGTCTAATTTAAAATCTTATCGTGACATATTTTTCTAACACAATTTATTATCAACGTATGGTTTTCTTTCTAACGAAAGTGTTTTCCTCGTTTCCATTTAGAATACTGATAATCAACGTTTCTTTATAAAATATTGCTCTAAAATTTCAATGCATTATCAGGGGGCATGGCAGTGCGCCCGCCAAGTCGAAGCGCGGCAGTACCATCCTTTTCTCGAAGCGACTCACAGCACTTTTGACCCCCTTGTAACTTCGTTGTGTATAAAGGCCGAAGTTTGAATTTTTAGATATCAAGAGTAAATACTATTATAACTGGCCAGATTGCCAATATACCTAATAATTATACCTTATAGTTTACGAATTAACGCTAGTCAAATTTCTTTAATTTTGTCACTGACAAACTCACCGATCATCAAAACTCTAAGGTACATCTTAGCAGTCCTACAAAATTCAAAATTTGAATTTTAGTTTGCGTCTAGCCTATAAAGTAAGGAAAAAATTAAAAATCCTGATTTTCGAAGATCGGACCCTGACGCGAACCCAAGTGCCCAACCAAACTATTAGAGATATCGAAATACCGCTTTAGCAAAATTATTCGATAATCTGATAACGTATTAAAATCGAAGGTCTGGAGTACCTGATGTGGAACACTAAGAACCCCGCTAAACTATAAAAGCTATCGAAATGCCGCCTTAATAAAAATTTTTTAAGAATATGATGAGAGTTTTCTGAAAACATATAAAAATCGAAGGTCTGGTGTACCTGATGTTGAACACTAAGAGCCCCGTGAAAATATAAGAACTATCAAAATGCCGTCTTAATACAAAATATTTAAGAATATGATGAGGGTTTTCTGAAAACGTATAAAAATCGAAGGTCTGGAGTACCTGATGTTGAACACTAAGAGCCCCGTCAAAATATAAGAACTATCAAAATGCCGTCTTAATAAAAAATATTTAAGAATATGATGAGGGTTTTCTGAAAACGTATAAAAATCGAAGGTCTGGAGTACCTGATGCTGAACACTAAGAGCCCGGTCAAAATATAAGAACTATCAAAATGCCGTCTTAATAAAAAATATTTAAGAATATGATGAGGGTTTTCTGAAAACGTATAAAAATCGAAGGTCTGGAGTACCTGATGTTGAACACTAAGAGCCCTGCTAAACTATAAGAGCTATATAATATAGCTATAGAATATATTGTAATTGCCAAGTCATTATAAGTATTATAGAAATAAAGGTATCTAATATTGATAAAGACACTATAAATGTAGATAGGTAATTAATTAGATAACAATTTATAATAAAGTTGTTAAATACTTGCTTCCACATAGACTAACTAAAATAAATGACTTGGTTTTATATCCGATCTCACAACTTTTTGTAGTGAAAGAACTGAGTTGCGAGACTTGGCATTTTTTACATTTTCTATAAAATATTTTCTCATACATTTTGCTGATAAATTGAAATTCAAACGCATATTACGAACTAGTTCATAACTTTTTCAAATAACTCAAAGTAATACGCTAAAGTAGTTGATATTAGTATATACTAGATAGAAATATACTAGATTCTCGCGACAGCAAGCAATATAATAATGAAATGAAAGTAGAAATGGATTCACTGAATTTTAGAAATGTTGAAAATAATTTTCTCACTCGCATTCGTTTCGAAGCTTATTTCAAATATGAAAATGAATATTCACGAGCAAAGTATATTAAAAGTCAATTTTATGAACAATTTTATTTATTGCCAGTTTTAAACCTGGTATAAAGTAACATAGTATTTTTTTAAGTGGTAAATTTACATGTACTTGATTATTTTGACAAAACTAACTAAATTTTAGGGAGCTGGTGAATTTTTTAAACTTGATCTGAGCTCAGTGTTGAGCTTAGTGAAGTATGTCTAATGAGTATATTTGTCCAACGCATTTGTTACTATAATGAACAAACCATAGACCGGTGATATATATGTATCCATGTGTGTGGCTACAAAGATAATAGGTAATAAAATGAATAATTAATTGATTATAAGTGTATTTTACCAAAAGATTTGCACTAAAAAATTCTTCCATCCATCTATTCATCCATTAATCTAAAAAATATACCTACTCTGCTGGAGCTAGGCCTTCCTAAAGGTCGCCACAACGAACCGGTCCTACGCTGCTTGTATTCAGTGAGTTTCCGAAACCTTCATCAGGTCTTATAACTTGTGGTGGATATGCCCAAGCTGCACCTTTCGATGCATGGTTGCCCCTCGAGAACTCCTCGGCTCCATCGGCCATCCGTTATACGAGCAATGCTTAAGTCTGGCGATTCTCAAGACTACGTCGATGACTATGATTCTTCTGCGCATCTCGTTTCTGATTTGATCACGTAGAAACATCGAGCATAGCCCTCTCTATTGTCTTTTGAATGATCTTGAACTCATGCTGCATTTTGATGCCCATCGTTAGCGACCATCTTTTAGTACTATAGTTTAAAAATCATTCATTCTCGCGTAATTTGTCAAAAATATGTTCGTCATTATAAGTTAATACGAAGCTTTTCACTGTCGGAATTGTTGAAAATTCAGTTTTAATAAAATAATCGAAATGCAAATTGCTGGATTTACTTTTTTACTCTGTAAAATATGCAACAAAGGCATTTCAGGGAAATCTGAATTTTATTTTTATCGGTTATAAATTTTTAATAAAGCTATTTTGTTAAAGCTTCACTGGATATAGTACTAAGTTCCGCTTAAAAAAGGATAGGCTCAGGAAAGTCACACGACGATAAGTTGGTAAATAGTAGAACGAAATATAAGATCAAGTTGTAGGTTTATTCACCCATCCCATGTGTTTAATCTTTAGAGTAAGTAAGAGAAATAAAAGTTTTTTAGTTAATTGTGTTAGGTTCTACAATAAACTTCCTAAGCACATTACCGATTTGCCAGATAAGTTCAAAAATCATGTTAAGCAAGATTTATTGTCGATCACTAGAGTGAATGATAGTGATGAATTCATATTTGTTCATTCAATAAAAATTATAATGAATTGTAAACATAATAAACGTAATAACTAATTAAAAATATTCATAATAGTATATTGAACAATCCGATCGAGTTTCTTGTCAGCTCTTGTCGACAACTAGGGTTTATTCTAAATCTGTGGTAATGTTTTAACAGTTTTAAGTGCCTTTCTGGAGCCTAAATTGAATAAAATATTTTTGATTTTGTTTACAATGTTTTGTAAAGAGTGGGGAATTATGATTTTGTATTTATACTAGAAACTTTGAACAATCAATTTATTGACCATAAGCACTTTACGTAATGACTAAACCAAAATGTCCCCATCACTCAGCTCCCTGCGCTTTATAGGAGCTCCGCCGCCGTACAACGTACCGATCGTATGAAGTCATGTGGTATACGACAGTGTTGCGAGGAGAGTCGATATGAACCTACACATTACACAATAGTATGTTCGTATTGTAAGTTGTAATACGTCAGCCCGCAACACATCCAATTTAATCTTGTTTAATTAGTGTTTGACAGTACAATTAGGCATTAGTAATTCCGCTATTATAAAACATGACTACATATTAAAAATAATATCTTCAGACAACATAAACAATAATCTAAAATTCCATTGAAAATTACTCTTAATTTATTTGGTAATAGTCTGCACTCAATGAGAAATGTTTTAATTGGGAGCTCATTTAAAAGTCGCAAATTTATCACGTCTCCATTATGATTGTAATTAACTTTAAGTGGGTTCATAAAATTAAAGTTGCAAAGTGTATGAATAACCATCTGTTATGAAATGTATACAAATTACTGCTTTGATTTTAGTAAACATACATACCTTCATTATTCAGTTACTAGTTGTGCCCCACGGGTTTACCCGTGTTAAATGTATACGACCAACTCCCCACCACGCGGTCATTAACGCACGTTTGAAATCCATGGTTACTACTCCATTCCATATGTGTTAAGTTATAGAGCTATAGTTATATAGCAGCAATAAATTGGTTATAAAACGTAACAAGACTTTTTCCACAGGAGACGGGCGGCTAACTTCGGTCCCGCACATCCACCGCCACGACCTTCCTCTCGCGGTAACTCAAGCCTAGGTTCGTTCCTCGGTGTGAAGCCCTTGAATCCAGCAGCCGCCCGCTCGATACAGGTGGCACTGCACTTGAAATCACTAACTACCCACATACATCATTACTCACATTATGTTCATACATACGTGCATAGCACATAGGTACATACATATGTTCTGTAAGAAACCTTCTTTTTCTTTTTTTACGCTAGTTAGTGTAGACCATAATTCAGATCACTAAATGCATATACACATGTTCCTTCCTTCCTTCCAGAAGGTAGGGGCATGTATACACATGTATGTGTATGTTAGTTGAGCTCCAATCTTACGGATAGGGAATTAGTCAGATCGCGTCTTCTTTGCAAACGCGGTAACAGCCCAAGCCGACGTCCGGCCACTTTGGCACTCATGCGCGCATGTTGCCCACGCTTTTGCGGCTGAGTGCCTTAAGCGCTCGCCCCCAAGCCCGGTAAAGCTGTAAAAGCCATCAGCGGCTCTATTTTTGGATAGGGCCTCTCAGGCTAACAGTAAGGTCAGATCGAAAAACAAATACTTTCAAGTCTTACTAGTAGGTAGTTCAAGAGATTAGCGAGAGCAAACAAACATACCAAAAAACAATCTAACGTAGATTCTTAAAACTTTTTATTTAATAAAGATATCGTGATATTTTTTAAATAAGGACCAAGTAAGTATCTAAGGAGTAAAAAAATAAATTTTTAGCGTAATGCGCGTACAGCGGAAAATATCTATCATTTTATATAAAATAGATAATAACATAGTATACATTTTATCGACTTAAAGTAATTTCTTAATGATTTAGTACTTCACGGAATCAACAATCCTAAAATCATAAATATAGTTTATATACTATAATTATCTATACTCATATAATTATAATTATAAAGAGGAAGGAAGTAGCGGATTCGAAAAATTATTTGTTTATATGATAGCCAGATTCATAAGAAACAGTATATGGCTATCTAGCAGTTGGCTACATGTCTCAGCTAGCCTTAAATATTGATTTTTGTTAAGTAAATCATAAGTGCGCATGTAAGTTATTGCAATACAATGATTTTTGATTGTGTTTGTATGATTTCCCACTTTCAGCATGAGAATTTATTACCAATTGACTTTATTGACAAATATTTTTCGCATTTCGCATAATTATCTGGATAAATTTTAAATTACAAAATTTGTGTAACTAACAGAGTCTTCAGGAGATTCAGTTAAAATTTTGAATGTACGCATTTATTTATATGACTAGTAGGATACCACGGTTTCACTCGTTTAAAATAAATCCATACAAAATTCAAACCCCCTTTATGCCCCTTTAGGGATTGAATTTTCAAAAATCATGCATCCCTTCAAAATGCATAAATAAAAATAATTTATAAAGATTATTTCAATAGGTACTCAGTTATTTTCATTTAAAACTTTCTTACTTGATGCGATATTCTGTTATGGAAAAAGCATATACAGATCAATGATTGATTGGAACCGAATCATTAATCTAGGGGAAAAAGACTAATAATATTTTATACATGAAAAATATAACTTTTTTATAGGAAGAGATTACATTCAAATCCATCAACGCAAATCTTGTACGCCACTTCTCTCATCTCAACTTCGATACAGTTTTACCAAAATCAAGTCGTTGTTCGTAAACAAATTTCAATTTTTTTCGACTTTATTCCATTGCAATTAGAGTTCATTATAGATTTTAGAATAATTTCTCTGTTGCAAATCTTTGTCAATATCTACAATGAAATCCGATCTTTTTTTGTTTTATCTTGAAAGCTTTAGGGTATCGGAATTAATTTAAATTTTTCAGTCGATGAGCAGATCCTTATTGATTTAACAATAGTATTATCGATGTATTGAAGCCAGCTTCATTTATACCATTGTACAACTTCTGTAACAACCTACAAGTAAATGGTGTTGTGGTACGGGGTCGAACATTCATAACATCTAACTAGATATCTACTACCAAATATATGGTATACAAACTGTACCATAGATTCACTTCAATGCATATTTCAGTTTTTAGATTCGGGTTTCGATAGTAAGAAAGCATATTTTGTTGGTACCCTCATCATTTGTTAGACTACTACGTACTGTAGTTATGATTTGTTGAACGTCAATGACTTTGCAGAGTTTAGTTAAAAATAATTACCCTCCCAAATGTCAGCAAAAGAAGAGATTTTTTTTTTGTAAAAACCCTCATAATTTTGAAATAATTTAACTTGTCTCTTATGCAGTCTATGTTACAATCAGATATGTTACATAGTGTAAGATACAATCAGACCTAGAATTTATACAATTATGTAGAAGTATAGTCAAGACAAGATTTAAAAATAGCACTAAAATTTACCTGCAAAAAATTATGGCTCAACTGTTTTGAACTCTAACAGCAACAAAATTTAGCAGTCAATTAGAGCACTGTACGTGTTTAAACGTTGTTAATTTAAAATACTTCAATTAAGGTAATTTCGACGCTAGCGTGGCTTTATCATTTCCAAACGATAGAAATTCTTTTGTAGCTTTTTTTAATGTAGTAAAATCAAACTGTCTATACAATTCAATAAATTTATTTATAAAAAGGTTAAGGCTATGCACACAGCACAAATAAAAGAGGTAAAAGGAGAAATACTTCCAGTTTCATTACAACAATTGGTTCTACGTACTACTACTTACATTTAAATGAAGTATTTAAAAATCATAATTCTGGATTATGCAATGCTTAGGAACTATAAAAACAATTATCACCTTTTAAAATAAAAAATATTTTTATTTCGTTTCGTAAACAAAAACAGTTAGGAAAAGGTGTTCACCTATAAACCCATTTTCAGTTAACGATACCGGTTGTACAAGAGAAAAAACGATAAAACGCTTGAGAGGCAGAAATAGCGGCGCTGTTCTCAGTTTTCCGCCGAGAAGTTTATGGGTAAAGTTGGATATTAAAAACTGGAAAAACAGAACTAAAGGTGTTTTGGAATTTATTGCTTGCGAATTGTTAACGGTGGTCTTCTAATCTTTATTACGTAAGTAAATTGTGATAAAGCAAGAACTTCAGCATAAATTTGACGTAATTAGATGTGTTGTTTCTTTTATTAAAGTATCGACTACGTCCATATTTTAAATTGTTGTTGTGATTACAACAACAATAATGTTGTCATTAAGAATTTTCACTTCTTTCAGAGAGACTCAAGTCAATTAACCTGTTATCAACCACATTGCGTACTTAAACCATAGCTCCGTACATACATTGTTATTATTATCAATATTATATTAATACGTGAGAAGAAAACTTCGGACACCTTTTTAAGTGTATTGCGTGCATGGAAGTCTGTGAGATTTGGCATGGTTAAAGTTTATATGGAGAAGGAGTGCAGAGAGCTAAAATTTATGTATAATGTCTTTTACTAATATATTAAATTAAATAAGTTTATCCTGCGAAGAACCATTTCCATCCTTGTCCATGCGGGATCCACAGTCGGTACCGCAACTCTGGTAGACAGGACTTTGAGTATTTGTAGGAGGTGCCGATTATGTTAAGTGAGTTAGTACTGAGTTGGACTCATATAACTTCACCAAAAGGTATGGAATTCTAATTCACATCCAACAAATTGGCATTCGAGTGCGCGGCTACCCTTATTGTTGTCACTTTAAAAACGTTCATTTACTATTGGACATTGAAGAAATTTCTATATAATTCTATTCAGATATAATTCGTAACTTAGTAGTCACGTAGTCAAACAATACAACTCGCAACCATCAGCAAAATAACAACCTCTAAAAATTTGCCAAGTACAGGTTTAATTATTTTGGAAGCGTGCAACGATCCCGACTAACTTCATTAAACAGTTCGAATTGAGGGGACGCACTAGGCTGAAGTTGTCGCTTTGTTATACACGTGACCGGAATGCTTTGATCACGGATGCCATTACGTGTAAAGGTTTCCTCTTTATCAGCATTCATTCATTGAAAAGCAAGTTGGATCGTTCAATAAGAATAATTAACTAATATTTCATAATATTAGCAAACACTTCAAAATAGATCGAATACTTTATTTAGCAATAATCGTAATTTATATAACAAACACGACACAAACAGGATTACAAGTTAACAGAATATATTAATAAATTTTGCCTCTTTTCTGTATGATAAACCACAAATAATTAAAACTACCTACTTATTAGAGCTGGCCTTATTTCGTATATATCAATCGATACTTCAGCGGAACTAATAAGCTTACTTCAAAATGAAAGTAATAGAAAAAAAAGGTATTTCTGAAGACAAACAAAACATATTTTTTTTCCTATATAAATACATTTCCTGTTTTGAGGTAAACATTCTGTAAAGTATTTTTAAATGGCAAATGGACGATGACATATCGATATTGCGATAGGTAAAAGGAAATAATAAAAATAATCGCTCACGAGAGCAGTAAAGATCACTCAAAGTCAATTGAATGAGCAAAACAAATACTTGAGAGGAGGTTTCAAAAAAGAACGAAACGATTTAGGGTCGCCTCATAAATTGGCTTGTAATATTAAATCATGAGGACCATTATTAATACTCTCACGGGCGTATTCATTCAAGGGTCGATGCCTTGGAAACCTGTTATTTTTTATTTATTGGAGCTTCCTCATAATTTGATTAAAGATGAGATGTAATATAAAAACTCGTATTATAATATTATTATCTAGATAAAACGTAGGCACATGTCTTACCATATGAAGCATTTCTAGTCAGAGTTTAATTTGTGAGCAGGGCAAATTGTTATATTGTACTGGTTCAAATTCTTTACAAAGCTTTCGTGTAAAATATATTTTAAAATTCTACCATGGATATTTGCTAGTTGTATCTATCACTTTGGAAATAAAAATATCACATTTTAAATATATCTCCAAATACGTATTGATGTATTCCAGCATGCTGTCTTAAAATTTCTAATTTCTCTGGTCGCAAGTTTTTAGTTCTAGTTTGTAATTTCTAGTCTTAAGCCATATAATATAAGGCAAGATAGCGAAACAAGTAAAAAGAAAGTGAGTGAATATAATCGCAAGTAAGTGAGTGAGTGAATGTAAGTAAGTGAAAGTAAAGTAGAAATGTTTTCTTAGTGGTTTGACATAAATTTTATAAACGCATTCGAAATTTAGGTACATAAACGAATCTCAAGAGTCAAGATTTAAGTCGATTGACTGTCAATATTTAAGTAGAGTAATTTTATTGTAAATTGTATGTTAAGTTTACGACTTAAGTTAGGTTGCCAGTATTTATATTGCAGCATAGAAGTTAGATCTATTATTTTAAATAGGTATATTATGAATATTTATATAAGCAAATTCAGCCAAATGGCTTGTTTTACATTCAATTAAATAATATATTTCTTTTCTTAAGTTCAAAAACACCAATGTTATGAACGCAACAAGATTCCATGACATAGAAAAATAGAAAAACACTTGAGAAAATCTTAAAATCCATGTCCTAAGTTAAAAACCTATGAATATAAAACACATTGTTTTAGAATTTGTTTGAGAGGAATTGGATTTGTTTTCCATTTCTTCGTCTAATGTACGTATAAAACACCGCTAAGTGAAAATTTTAATAAACGTCTATTCTATTGTCATTTCTGTACAAAGAAAAAAAATTAGTTAAATATCTCATATATAATATTACCATGGAAAATAGTAAGTGGACCATCACTCGAGTAAGTTATTTCAATAAAATTTCAATCCCGATGTCAATATCCCCTGTTATATCTCGTATTACGAAGACTAGGAGTTTCCTGAGCAACCCCAATTTCGCTTGGCCAATATTCAAGGGCTAATATAAAAATATGGGAAAGGGCTCTTCGGCTCTCGAGCCTTTTTGTCCATTCAAAGTATATTTGGCAACCAATTTAGGAGTAAACCTTTTCATAATCCTATGTAAAATTTGTTTTGAATTTCTCACTAATTGAATTTTATTTTAGAATAGTATTTGCATTAAGTACCTATATACAATATTAAATAATAAAATGACAGTACCTACCTACTTCAGGTCGTCTAAAACCTTGTCTAGTCTAGCTGTAATAAAAAAAATTGAATCAAAAATAGCAAACTTTTTTTTGTGTGTTAAGTAATTTAAAAAGACTCACGTAATATTTTCTTATATTATATTTATAAAGTTTTAAAATGTCCCACATCCAAATCCATATACCTAGTTACTAAATAAACTTTTGAGATGGTATAATAATTTTTACATCAATGTTATTTATTATTTTTCATTACATCTTATTCTATAATCTAAATATACATAGAGATAACAGTGTACATTTCTCTACGGTTTAGTATCAGTAGATTTAGCCGGCTAGGAAAGCTGATGTCTCAATTACTGCACCATGCACTGTCGTAAGTCCTTTCTATACGGATTTGTATCTTGTCGAACGATACACTCTCCTAGCTTGCCGTAATTCATAAACTGGTGGCGAGTAAAAATTTAATTATATTTTTTTATTAAATTGACTATCGGTATATCGAAGTGTTTTTATACAAGCACTGTCGGTCCAATCGTAGTGCCAGATCATGAAACCTGTCTCGCTGCAGCGGGGAGTCAGGAAAAGAGATGTTATTTCTCCAAAACTATTTACCGCTGCGCTGGAAGATGGTTTCAAATTTCTGGACTGGGAAGGATTAGGCATCAATATAAACGGTGATTACATCACTCACCTCCGATTTGCCGACGACACCGTATTCATGGCTGAAACCGTGGGGACTTCAGAGTAATGCTCTAAGGCTCTAAGGCACCAACTTTCGTAAAGGTCGGCTCTACGCTTGAAGTTGTTAAAATCTATGGGAAAGGTTTTTTTGCGATTTCTGATATTTTTAGTAATCTAATCTAAGTTGTTCCTATGGAGATTCTTGATTCTTATAATATATTATTATGATCGATGTCATGAAAAAAAGTTTTTGTATAAGTTTCACAATTCCTTGTTGACTGACACTAAAAAAAAACTTTAACTGCAGGTAAAAAAGTTAAGGACAGTCATCTCACAAAATTTTCCAGTAGTTATAACTGTTAACGTACCTTAACCTTCCTGCCCTATCTCAAAAATCCATCACTGTATAATTTATGCACTTGCAGTCTATACTTAATATTTACAATTCATTTTATAATGTATTTATATTGTAGGTGGTTATTATTTAAAACAAAAAACACCTATCCAGGTAAAGTGGGAATGTAATACATTATCTAAATGCAAAGTTTCATCGAAATCGTTGGAGCCGTTTCCGAGAATCCAATTACATATATATATACAAGAATTGCTCACTTAATATAATAAGATAACAATTTTTCATACTAGATACTTGTTGAATGATGTAACTGGTAATCTTTAAAGAAAATATTTTGTATAGGTACTATTTCATTTAATAAATAAACAATTAAATATCCCCATTAAACTTGCCATGTATTTATACATAGTGTTTATTGTTTATAACGATATGGATATGAGTTGATGAAAATAAAAAAATCCTTTACAACATAATACGTCTTCTTAAGCTCTGAGTGAGGAGAATTTGGGTCATTTCGTGTATGCGGGGATTTCTTCCAATAGATTTGCTTGTTACGCTTCGAGTGCCAATAAAATTATTGTTCCCTAATGTAAGGAAGATCTTTGATGGATTATTGTTAATACCGGTAAGAGGAATATATCTTTTATTACAACTTATTTTCCTCAATATGTATATAATTCTACCTACGACTTTTATTTTGCGAATTTGTGAAGAATTTCGCTGATAGTAAGATATAATAATTACTTTAATAATATTTGATTATATTATATTATATTGTCGATATTCATTACTACCATCGTCAGGAATGGCCGATTAGGATATATTCATAACTACCCTTCTGCTGGGACCGAGTGGAAGGGTATTTAAGGTGTGGCACTTTCTTGCTTTGTTTGTCGAATCGTTCACATCGTTTGTGTTATTAGTGTGTGAATTTATAAATCTAGTCCATGAAAGTAGTAGTCGTTATGTCATAGTAGGATGAGCACAGCATTTCTATTGCATAGAAGTTTGTCGATTTAAATCCCTTAAGTATGTAGGATTGTAAGTTGAACGGAAAGTAAGAGGTGTGTGAAGAGATAGATAGATGTATGACGTTTCATTAAGTAAGGGATATGTGTCAGCTTAAGAAACTGGTTAAGACTTGTGAAAATAAAATAATTTATTCGAATAGTTAATAAAGTGTTATAAAAGAAAATAAACTGTAAAATCATTATCCGACATGTATATGTTACACAAATGAAAGTCTCAATACTTTTTTTAACCAACCTTAACAAAATACGGCTTAGTAATAAAAATTCGAATGTACAACCTGTGCGCGATAAGTTGAGACTCGCCTGGAATAAAACCCTCCGCCTGCTACCCTGTAACTTCCCCTCAAGCTACCGTATTGTACTGTAGGCAACGCCATTTTTTTAAACATCTTAGTCTCGTACTAGCTTACGTCACGCAATGACGACGCGCTCCGATTTTATAATCTTATTTGATACTGTTTCGTTAATAGTTATTAGAGTTATCGCTATATTTTATAGTTATTTTTTGTGTTAAGTTTATTGTTATAATGAAGGGTAAAACTTTATATAGATGAGAGAGAAATCTCGTGTTAAAAGTGTTGGACTTTTTTGAAAACGAAAAACTATAATAATATAAAAAGTAAAAACGAGTATAATAAATATAAGATGGCGTTGTTCCGAGCACAACACTCACCACATAAAAAAAATAGCAGAGACGAAGTCGCGGGTGGAAACTTGTTGTGATATTTTTTTGTGCACAGTATAACCATGCATCTGTGGCATCACTGCCCCCAGGTCTCAACTTATTGCGCACGGGTAGTATATTTTTTATGGATGTTATACCATTACATAGTTGTATATGAACCTTCTTTTTTTGTGGCCGCGAAATTAGCCCCCAGGCCCTGTGGATAGCCTGTGTATCCCATTCTTTCTACGTTATATCTCTCTTCTCGTTCAATTATCGGATTGAAGTTTCACTTTAAAAAGAATATCTAATAAAGTTTATAAAAATAACTAGTGATAATAAGCTCTGACATTCCGAACAGTAGTTTTCGACGATAACACCTAAATTAGGAAACTAAGTCGTTCTACACCGTTGTTGTTCGTGAAAATTTGCATTGTTTACTCGCTTTAATTAGTACTGTGTTGCTTATTTTAGCTTGCAGCGAGTTTGGTTTTAATGATGTAAAATTTAATTAAGTAACTTATAACACCGTGTTATTATAACTTTATTCTGTAATCACAGTTGACGTAATAATGATACATAGTTGATACATTGGTCATTGGTTAGCTGGGTGAGTATGTCAGGATTACTGTCATTCTTGCCGAGTAGTCTCTTTTCGCTTCTGGTAATGCACGATGTAACGTATGCGTTCTTCAGAAAATACAGTTAGCTTTGGTTGGCTTCGAGAGTCGGTTAAGCAAACGCGGACCTCGCACCTTTGACGCTTCGCTTTTATTTTAACCGCCGTGCTTCACGCAAGGTCTGGGATACTCGGGAAACTGGATACGAGGAGGAATTGCTAGGTAAGTGGAATTCTGATCATTCTCTTCTAGTTGGTTCAGTGTCTATATCATACCCACCCAGGGAAGAAGGAGATCTGGAGAATGACCAGGCCCCAGATTGGTTTTTTTATCAGATCGTTTTCTAGTTCATTAATGGATATGAACAACTTCCACGTGTCTGATCGATGCGAAATTTGGTGTTCTGTTACTTCAATGATATTGCAAGAACAATGAAGTAAGAAAGTATATTATCTATATTAATAAATCTGTAGTTCTGTCTGTACAGTTATTTATTCAATTGATAGATTAAATATAAAATGGCATTATTTCTTAACCGATTTTTATGAAATTTTGTACACGAATAAGTAATAACATAATTAATGGACTATAACAATTGTCAGTATTACTACTAGAAACCGTAAAAAAAGAAGATCAAAAAATTTAATTTAATAAATCTCAACCGATTCTTATCAAATTTTGTAGACGGGAAACATAAATTATACCATAATTAAAAGGCTATAAGAATTGTCAATAATACATAAGATATCGTAGTACAAAATAATAATTTTCAATCGATTTTCATGAAAATTTTATACGGGATATAAGTACATGCCATTTATCAATTGATTCGTCATATAAATTGTCAACTATACCTAACCAACCACAAAATAGATTTAAATAAGGAAAAAGCTCGTGCAGCAACAATTATTGCTTGTACTCTAAAGAAACGCGTTACGAGGAAACGTTGGGTCTAACCATGGTTACTAAAAAAGAAATTCTAAACGCATCTGAACTGAAGAGGAGGAGGAGTGGGAGAATTTCTTATCCTATAATTCTAGCAAAGATTCCAGAGTTAATATATAATCTTCATATGGAGAAGTATCCGGCGAATTAGATGTTGATGTCAGTTTCGGACGCGCCGTCTCCGCCAGTACGTCACTGTTATCGCCCGCCTCCATCACGGGCAACCGCTGACTGACGTAAACTGACAGTATTTCACATTACACGTTCATTCGTTCAAGGATCACGATCTAGATTGAGCGTGTAATGGCTTCCTTATAATACCTTACTTATGAGTTGAAATATTGAATTTCAAAGCACGTCATCGACAGTATAGACATTTTATTACTCACGTAAAAATAAGTATATATGGCGGATAAAAAAGATACAAAGAGTTGTGTAATATTAGAAATGATACGTGACGAGAAAGTAAATGTAGGCGATTAGGTTCAACCGTTTCGTGAACTAGAAAACTTACTTGTACTATCTACTTTGAAAGAGTTGGTATTTTAGATAATTATGTATCTTGTTGCGATTCGCGCGCCACCTATGATACGCTTATTGTACTCAATCATCAACTTTAACGTAAATGGAACAACTGTACAAAGCGAAGGTACAAAGTGGTATTTCATTCGGAAGAAAGATGCGCGAGTAAACAGATTTTATATATTTACTGAAAATTATTCATTTGTTTATAAAATTGATGTTTGTAGAACGTTAAAAAAGGTTTTAAATATTTATTTAGTAAAACTTAGGAATGCTGAATTTGAGAAAAATCTTAGCATCCCGTTAACATAAACTAAAATCGTTATTTAGATTATTATTTTAAGTTTTCGTATTGTATACTCTACATGATAATTTATTAGCTACAATAGTATGCCCTCTTAATTCTATATTAAAATAAATTATTCAAAGATAATTTTATAGCGCATATTCCTCGTTATTGACGAAAAATAGACAAATATGTAGTTTAAAATCAACTAAATATTATTTTTCTTTATTATTTTATCTGTACCACTCTAGTAAATGTATTTTCAGCCAACCTTTTTTGCGCTAAGCTGGGACGCTCCCGGTCTTAGATGAGTCGTGCCAAATGCACACCCACAGAGCATTTCAAAACTATATTTCGACGGCGTTACCCTTCGCTGACAATTCAATGTATTTTTATGTAATTTATATTCACTTGGTAACCCAGATAAGGAATTCGATTCGGTGACGAAACCGAATCTGGAGTGAAATTTACGCGGTTTAACTTTGTTATCGATACGGTGAGATTACAAAACCTTGAGATGACAATAATAAATAAATAAAAAGAGGCGCATGTACCTATATGTACGTGCGTTAAAATTAATACATCTTTGAAGTGATCAAAAGGGTGTTTAATATACAGTAAATTAATTTATTGGAATAAAAAAAAAACATTTGTAAAACTGTATATTGGATATAAAATCTATAGCTCTCTATCTCCTTCTTTCTACTTTATATCTTCCTCCTCTCTCATGTAGCGAAATGTGCCTAAGCCTGCTTAAATGTCCTTGAAATTTCACTCTTAATTCTCGTCGAACTTTGAAGAGCAACTTGTTACAACATGTTAAATTTTACTCTCATCATTTTTCGTGACGCACCTAAGAAGTATGTATAAAAATTATTGGAAATTCAGAATGAGAATAAATATAAATCAGATTTGTTTTTAAGTCTATTTTTTATTAAGTAAATGTTTTTCTCGAGATTAAAAATAATAATGTCGATTAAGGAATATTTAAAAATAATAAGTGAAGATGTTACTATCATAATATAAGCTAAAGAAGAATTTACTTTGGAAATACTTTATTATATTTATTGTTCATTTATATAAGTACCATGTTATGGACGCAAAGATGAATAAATAAATACTAAATAGATCACTCATAAAATGTAAAGAATGCCAATATATCCGCCGATTCTCACAAATAAATAAGTTATTATTTCACATACATAAAAGATTAAATTTCTTACAAAAACAAAAGTTCTTAATAGAAAATCTTCAGGGTTCCACCGAACAAATACATCCGGAAATAAAAATAAACATGAAAGATGTAATGCGAGTAGACAGGTAATCTTGTTCGCCTCTCGTAAGCAGTACAATTCAGAGGATATTTACAATATACGACACGATAAATCGTCAACCTTAACTGCCTACTTAATGCGAAGGAATACGTAGATTGGCATGTCATGTAACTACCTAGTGATTTTTATTTTTCATTCATATATTTTTGATGTTTGATCCTACAATATGTAATATGGGTACAATTGTTCTTAATAAAACCTGATTTATTGTGCACAAGTGAATTTGTTTGGACATCCATAACATGGACCATGAATTCCGAGATGCCACAAAAACTCCCTGGAAAGTTCCAACAAGAGAGTCATCATTTTGTTAGAATACTGAAATCATCACAGAATACTCTATAATTAACTACATGATAATGGCAATAATGGTCTTCGATAAAAAGGAAGAAGCTAGATAGATTTTATTTTTTACTAAATATTATGCAAATTTTATATATAACTTTCTCTTTCTCCGCTGGGAGACTGGTAGAGAATTTTTTTATCACGAAGTCCTCCAATTGTACTTTTATGTTGCTCGTGTTTCTCTCTCTCTCTGCCACACGTTTGGACCCAGCACCCACATGGTGAATCCATGGAATGCTAAGATGTTTATCTCACTAATATCGGTACTCTCCGACTAATGTTAAGAGGTCACTCCAGTCTATAGCTATTTAAAACCGACCGACTGACAAAAAGGATAACCTTATTTGTTAAGACAAAATCCTGAAGCAAGTAGTTCTTAGGTCAGTCGCCAATTGGTTGCTACTCCTGAGGACAGAGCTGGACCGAATCGTAATACAATGCATGTTGCAAGCCAAACTCTTTATGCCGGAACACAACAGCGAGAGTAATACTGCTTTGCGACAGAAATAGGTACCTATGGTTGTACTGATTTCGGTGTCGAACCATGCACAGATTCTACTACTATTTAAAAACCTTGTTTAGTGCTCACCTGCGTAATATATTATTTTACAGTACACATAATTTTGAACCATTACATGTAAAATAAAGAAACGAAATATTCTTTTTTGCTTAGCCTTTGACATCTATATTAATATTATAATTAAGCTCAAAAGAACCTTGTTTTAATGTATCTACTAAACTCGGGAAATATCAATTAGATTTGAAAAAATATTTTTGCATTTTATAGCGTATTTGTTTTGGAAGGCCATTTAAATTCACGCTATGGCTCGTAGGGAGCAAAGCAGTAAACATGAACATCAAGTAATCTAGTAAGTTGTAAGCAAGTATTACGGGGAGTGGTTCGGTGGAGAGTTGGTGAAACAAATTTAACTTGGATGAAACCGTGGATCACATTTTGTTATTTTATAATGCTTTATTGTCTGTTTTGTCAAATTTATAATGACATACGCCGGAATAAAATGCTTTGAGGTAATAATTGGGTCAGAAATTATGTATGTATATATATATATTGCCAATAAAAATAAACAGTGTAATCGTCCCATATAAACAACGTTTTATTTGCTTACGTTGATCTTATACGAATGTTTTGCATACTTCGCGAAGATGATTTGGCCTTAAGAATAATTCGTTCGCTGTTCTTGTTTGAGTTTTATTATTTATTGCATGTTGTATTTCATTATAAATTTGCATACTGCTAATTCATTTTAGATAAAGTAAAAATTCAATAATTAATAAGCTAAAAATATTTTTCAATGTGCCTAGATATTTATTAGGTGCACGCTTTGGTGGATGTCATTTATAAAAAGTTCTATGAACTATATTACTCGACAATAGACTTATATGCTGATTTTCATTAAAATCCATCCAGCCATTAAAGAGTGATTGAAGGATAATCATTCTAACGAACACTTTCACATTTATAATATAATTATGAATAGGATAATCTGGTATTTCCTACGGCTCCTTATGTTTAACTCCCAAGTTATTTTTATTTAATTTGTAAATTAATCTACTAGCGTTTTTAATTAAAGAACAAATAAAATTGTTCATAAATATTTAAATTTCTACAGTTTTTCTGAATAAAGATGCTAACGCTAAATATATAATATTACAATTTTAAACAGTGTTGACAGTAAATATAACATAAAAATATAATAATAGGTCTTTACCTATGAAATTGCCGTTCTGCAGTACTGGCCATTTCAAATCAAAATTATTTTTGTTTGGCTAAGAATTCTAATTTGAAATTAATTTTATTTTAAAAACATGGAATTCTTTTTTCAACAGTATTCATTTGTTTATTGATTAGTTTTACATTTTCACCGCATTTCAATCTTTTTTGTCATCATGGATACGTTAAAAATTCGAGTAATTATGGAATATGAGTACCGTCGTGGCAGCAACGTGGCACAAGCGGCACGCAACATCAACGACGTTTACATAGCTAACACTACAAACCAACGCACCACCTGTTATTGGTTTGCTCGCTTCCGTTCTGGGAATTTCGACTTGAAAAATGAACCTCGCGGTCGTCCGAAGATTTTGGTCGACAATGACGAATTAAAGGCGATTGTGGAAGCTGATGATACACAATCTACGGCTGAATTAGCAGCAGATTTCGACGTTAGCGTTAAAATATTATTGGTCCATTTGCGTCAAAATGGCAAGGTAAAAAAGCTTGACAAATGGGTGCCCACGAACTCAATGATCGCCAGCGCGAAGTACGCATCGAGACGTGCCTTGCACTGCTCAACAGACACACAAATGAAGAAATTTTGAACCGCATTGTTACCTGCGATGAAAAATGGATTCTGTTTGATAACCGCAAGCGCTCAGCAAGTTGGTTGGATCCTGGTTCAGCACCTAAACAATGCCCTAAACGAAAACTTACCCCTAGAAAAGTGATGGTCACTGTTTGGTGGTCTACCGCCGGTGTGATTCATCACAGCTTCTTACCAAACGGGGTGAGCATTACTGCAGATGTGTACTGTGAAGAACTGAACACAATGATGGAGACGCTGGCACATCTCCAACCAGCATTGGTCAATCGCTCGTCTCCGCTGCTCCTGCACGACAACGCGCGACCTCATACTGCTCAGCAGACGTTCTCCAAGTTGCAAGAACTGGGGTTGGAAGTTCTCCGTCATCCCCCCTACTCACCAGACCTTGCGCCTACAGACTACTACTTTTTCCAGAATTTGGATAACTCCTTGGCGGGAAAAAATTCAATACCCGAGAGGCAGTACAAAATGCCTTTGAAGAATTTGTTGCCTCCCATCCAGCTGATTTTTTTAAGAAGGGCATCAATAAACTGCCACTGCGCTGGCAAAGATGCATTGATTGCATGGGTGATTACTTCGATTAATACAAATAAAAAATACATGAAAAAAAATCGTTTAAATTTTTTCATACAAAACGGCAATTTAATAGGTAAAGACCTAATATATAGACACACGCGTTTATGATGCAGTAATTATATATGTCTTATTATATTATTTTATTCACAATTCATATAATCTATGATTGATTGAAGAATGACATAATATACTTCTCATATACAGAAGCTAGAGCTGGTCGTTAGTAAATTATAAATAAATAGCATTTATCTATACCCCGCGTCCATGCCACTTTCACAAGGAAATTTTTTTTTTTTTTTTTTTTGATTTAGTTCACTGAGCTGTCACAATATTTCTATGGCCGCTTAGTTATTATTTTATTTTTCAACCAGGTATTGCCTTTATCGCCATATAATAGCAAATAGCAATACGAGTCATGACTATATCTTCTATACATATTATAAAACGCAAAGTCTCTCTTTCTGTCTGTCTGTCCGTTTATGTTATTTTCACATGAAAACCACTTATCCAATATACATGGTTTTAATTTTAATTCATAGCTATATTATCTGGGCAAGTTATAAGATATATTTTGTTACATAAAATAAAATAGAAAATAAATGGTAACGATATAATGGTGAAGCAATTTGGAAAAAGAATATTTTGGGGAGTTTAAATGGCTTAAATCAAATTAATGTATCTATTACATAATTGTATATCTTAAAAAGACTAACAAATAAGTCAAGGATAGCATATGTCTATCTTCTAAGGTTCATCACTTACAATATGCATTTTTGTGTTTCAAATACAGATGGTGTCCGCCATGAGTAGAAGCAGAGGTAGCACAATTCGTGCGTGCGCTTGAGAGACGGTAATCTGTAGTTACCACGAGTGGAACCACGGACAAAGCTAGTATTATATACAATACAATATTATATACAACAGCTACAAAGTTGACATAAACACCACTATGGAATCTATTTAATATACCGAGAAATTGTATCTTCAAGACATAATATTACATCAGTCTCTATATACGAGAGTAGGAAATTAATGTCGGCACTCGAGGGGTATGAATGGTATAATAGGCAGAATAATTATTTACCTTGTATTGTTATTTGATGTTCATATTATCTTAATTTACCGTAGGGTTACTGAAATATATTATTTTGGCTTCTAATAGGGAAATCGCGGCAGCGAATATATAAGACACTGGGAATTACACTGGTTGATTCGTGAAACTTGTATTTTTGTTTGATAAAAAATAGTAATAATATTATATATATATATATATATATATATATATATATATATATATATATATAATCACCTGTATTCAGTTATTACAAAAAAATAGTAATATTAATTAATTAAATATCTATAATAATTTCAATAATTCTAATCTGGGGTTTAATGAAACGTTCTATCTTATTCATATTTCAATATTCAATTTAAAATATATAATTACAGAATATAAAAACTACGAAATCTGTAGTTATATTTAAATGTTGTTCTGCATAAATAAATTTGATTTCGTACTAAACAACAAATGTCGCAAATTGTGCACACTAAACCGTTTGAAAATTAAACGTTTGAACAGATTTTCTTGAACCGTAGCTAAGAACACTCTTGATTAAGTCACCTTTCAAACAAACAAACTATATCAAAATATGTTAAGCCGTTTGGGAGTTAAGATGGCACAGATATATTCGCAGATACACATATAAAAATTATAACACCTCTCTTTTTAAGTCGGAGGTTTATAAAAATTAGTTGAATGTCTGAACATGTCTCGTATAATAAACGATTCATTACTATAAGCTTGTATATAGCCTAGACCAGTATTATTCATTGGACTGCTAATGGAAGTATGAATTATTCCCAAGTAAGTTTTACTACAAACTCTCAAGCTTGTAGTATGCTTGGGGTCAATTGTACAAAGGTTTGTGTTCCAGCATGTAATTTGAATTCGCCCAATTAATGTGCAAGGCAAAGTTAGTAGATTTTGTAATGTGTCCTTTTATAAACTTGTAGGAAGAGGATGATCTATACTATAATATAATAAAGCGAAAAAGTTTTTCATTTGTTTAAACACGTTTATCTCTGAACCTGCCAGTCGGATTAAAAAATTCTTTTTTTAAATGCTAACCAGACTCGCGAGGAATAGTATGCGTTATATAACATTAGGCTACGATTCCCAGCTAACCTTAAATATTGATTTTCGTTTCTAAGTCGGAAGTCGAACTTTCGCGAACAGCTTTATCCACGTGCCCTGACTTAATAGTTAATGATAGGTAAGTACAATGTTCCACAAAAATATTGCTCATTAGTATATCTAAAACGAGTCATAAATAACATATATGTATATATCTCTTATACTTATGCCACAATAAGTTATATTGCTAATTTTTTTTGTTGAACATTAAAAATTAATTTATGAGCTTTTTTTTTAAGCATGGCATATTAATCAGTACGAACAAAAGTTACTTCATCATAAAGGCAATTTAATGAAGATAAACTTTGTCTTTTACAGTATGTTATTTGGACGCATAGATTGAGAGATAATATAAAATTAAAATAATTCAACACTCGGCTCGGGTCTATATGTCTATAGTAGTAGTGGCGCGAAAGAGCCGTGCGATGCCGCAATGTGACTATCTGGCCGCCCGTTAAAAATATTATCTATACTAAAGTATTATAAATCATCATCAGTTATTTCTTCTAAATTATATGTATTTACCGCGGGGTTCAGCTAGTCTTGTACAACATACTTTCAAACGTCAATGTATTAGTTTTATTATGTTTTGACAGTAGATGGCGGCAGAGATGGACCTGAGATTTGAAGGTATTTTCTTATGTCAGCAGAGCAAGAGACTGTAGGTACCTGATGGTAAGTTCAAAAAACAACGACGACTACCTGACTACTGTCCTCGAAACACCTGGATATACAATATGTTTTAAAACCCCCGTCGAATCCGAAAAGGGTATGTAGGTACCCCAATGAAATTACCGGCCGAAGTGCAGTGTGCTGTGCCAAGGTCGCTGAGAAGGCTGTGGGTCATGACCTGGAATGCGTGTCCGCTGCATGCTGATGGTCAGGATACCCGTAGTAGCCGTGGATGCTGGCTGGCTGTATGACTCGCTGCTTGAAAGCTTGAGAAAATGATGATGACGTCACGATGATGTAGCTTTTTGCGAAGAAGGTTGTGCGCTGACGTTCATGCTCGGGTTCACAACTTTAGCGGAAGTGAGGAACAGGGTGTAAAGTTCCTCATCCTCCATATAAAAGGCAGGATCCTCCGGCCAGACGGGTGTTATGTCTGGCGGGCAGCTGCCCAACGGTTGTTGTCGGGTTCTTTTATATATATTTAATTGTTCGGTTAATTTCTATATCGCGATGTAGGATGTCAGTTGTAGCGGAGATGTTGCTATGTGTAGAATGCGTCAGAAGTAGCGAGAGATGTCGCTACATACAAATAGAATGATGACGTCACGGGTCCATAATACATCGTTTTTGTGGCGTACTTTTATGATTAAACATGTTTTTAATCACTTTTTATGCTGTATTAATAGAAAAAAATATTTTCTTAGGTATTATTTTCAACATTTATAGTGTTTAAAATAACTTTCCAAAAGTTATCAACTCCCGGATTGCAATAATGGTAGATACACACTAGTCACAATTGAATAAGATTAATGTTGTACTATAAGATATAGTTTAGGTATTGAAATATACCCATTTTGTCTATTTAAAACCGTATCAAAAGTAGATAATATTTTCTATCGTTGACATTATCATAGCAGACAAACGAAGATAACAATTTATACAAATAAAAGGGTTAAAATCAATTTCACGAAATGTAGAAAATCTAAACGAAATCGTATCGTTGAAAAGATTTTTGTATCGATCTCTTAGTTATGGAAATGAACGGGATTTAGCTGAGTGAACGAATAAATTGCGGTACCCGATTGTGACTATGAATAAATTTATCGGTCTATCAGAAAGGTCGTGCCCTATCGTGTAGATAATAAAAAACAAATGTTTTCAGGACCGTGGCCTTTGGGGCGAGATGAAGTTTATTTCGGACGGCTTCGTGAACCAAATTAAGATTCTATGATGCTACCTACATCATCAGTAAAGGCAATGTTTTACGAAGTAATACTTTCTGATCGGATCTCCCATTTAAGCACTTTGTCTAACAAGAGAATCTCTTAAACAATTTGGCTGACGAGTAAGATAAATAAACAACATTTATAAATACAATATGTAAATTATTATAAAAGGGTTACCTAACTCCTGAAATTCGGTGGAGTTGACAGGGTAACAAATAAGGTTGTCAACTTTAGAATTCAGGTTTGCGGAAATTACAATTCAAATAGGTTTCAAAGAACTGTGACCCATGAAAAGTTTACCTGAAATGAAATAGAATGGTATGAAATTTGCAGAATTAACAATGTAAGGTATACTTGTTCTAGTGTTTTTATTATGTAGAATACCGAAGTCGTATTAAAAATATTTCACTTAAAAACTTAAAACACTAAAGATAAATTGCATCCAAATTTCCCAGGTACCTATAGACGGTTATCATGGTCCTCGCAGTTCCTCGATGGTTAGTAACTCGATCGTAAAATAATTTTCTTTATTCCTTGAAAGTAGTAAACCGTAAATCGATCCACTTAATGTTTAATGGACCTTGTAATTCATGATCAAACCAACCTTAAAAAGGACGTAGCCTAACCGAGCTTGGTTCTACGTATTCCTACTCTTTAGAACTCAGTTGACATTTTTCGATACATCTTTCCATTTTCCTTAGCCCATTACATCTTGTAGAATAGAACACAGCACTAATAACACTGCTTCGCTAAAGTGAAAAAGATGTGGCAGTTTAGCTTCCGTGGTTTAATTCTACCTGTCCTTTAATTAAAAATCGAACAGAATGTTCTTAAAAAATGAAATAGATTTAGATTTCAGCTGTTTCTGATCTATATCCGTAAAGGTTTATAATATAACAATGGATTGCTGTGTCGGCCTGGCGTCACAGACCGGGGTCGAAATTTCAATTTCCGCCCGGAAGAGATAAATTTTCTTGTCATTTATTGACATTACTCTGGTTGAAGACGCCGTCTGCTTTTCCTTAAATTGATTGCTCCGTCTATTTAGGTTAAATGAAGCCGTTTTTGAAAATTATTGCTTTTAAACAATATAATTTTTTAAATAGTTTTATAAATGTTAAATAATTTTTTTTTTATATTGTATATATATTGTTATAAACTTAAGAAAAATCTAACTAGTCAATTTTTTACCTAATTTAAACAGTCCAATTTTATTTAAATACTTATATTACTGTATATTTGTGTGAACTTTTAAATGGCCTTCTGTATGTTATTTCTTTATATATGTACTTTATTAGCTGTAAGATCACCATGTATCAATAAATAAAATAAATACAGTAATTATAATGTTTTCGAACAAAGGCAGTACCATAGATTAATGACTGGTTGTCGCTGGCGCTACAACCAATTCAATTCAAACAATATTACTATATTTACATTAATGTATCCGGTGCAAGACAAAGCCTGACTTGGCCTTCTAAATTTTCTGTATGAATCAAAATCTATACACCAATTTCAAAATTAAGTTTTAACTTGGCGATTTAAATTTAAGCCGCAGAAACAAGTTTTCATTTGAAAAAAATTATTACATTTTAGTATAAAATATTGACGGAATCATAATTTTAAAAAATTATGTGTTTTATAAAGGAATACGGTACAAGCGAGCTTGTGACAGAAGCTTGCCTTGAAAAGTCTTATGTTACTTAAATCCTCTTTTTTCGTCATCATCATTTGATTTAAAAAAAAAACAGTGTCAATTTGGTACTAGATAGGTGAAATAATTTCAAATAGTTATTTTGAATTCACATTTATTGTTTCTGTTATTTGAAAATTAATATAATGGAAGCATTTTAATTAATAATTCATATAAATATATTGTATATATAATTACATAATTAAATGACAATGCTTAATACTGTTAAGATGTATGTAACTAAGATTAGGAATGTTTATATCAGAAGAAGTATAAATCACCCGTGACAAAAAATTTGAGGCGCAATATATCGACCCTCCAGTCTCAAATGTAGTAAAAGCCATTTTGTCCAAAATCGACTTTAAACGCTGTCTTACTTACTTTCACGAGCTCTATCGATCTGTATAATATATCAAATTTTGATATATCAATAAAAACTGTCATTTACATCTCAGATTATTTAACAACCAAATTCAGTTTTTCTTTTATTTGTTGTCGTAATTGACATTCTAGTCATTGGTCAATTGTCGTAAATGAAGTCTTGGTTTGTATTTTGCTTAAAAAGCATTTTTTTGTATGAAAATAGCTTTAAAAAGGAAGAAGTTATAAACATTTTTATTTCCACTTATTCGGTTTTTTGGGTTTTCCCTAAAGTGTTTTAGCTTTTACTACATTTGAGACTCGAAGGGTCGATATATTAGCCTAATATGTACATACCATGAAGAACGAAGGTAATAAAATTAGAAGAATGTTAATTATTAGTGAACTGTTGTGAGGTGTGAGGTCTTTAAAAGGTGTGACTACTTAGATTACACTTGATAGTGGAATTTGGAACAATATACCATTTTGTACCGACCTTACTTAGGTGGCATAAGAGCAACAAGAATACGAAGACCGATCCTATTTAACTGGGAGAACCGCAAGAAGAATAAAAAAGGAAGTTTAATATACAGTAAAGCAACGTTTGTTAAGGTTTGACCTACTCAAAGCGTGTATGGCCACTTCATATATAAAGCTCGTATAAATGAACCCTTTACCTATTACCGCTTTACGACAAGCGATAATTCTCATAAATACAGGTCGAGCCTGAATTATTAATATATACATGTTAAATAATATGGGGAAGGCACAATTGAATTATAAATGGCGAGTGACACAGTTGACAAAGTCGATTGTGTTTAACTTCGGATGTCTTTGTTATTCCTGGTTTTGGATTATTTACTTCAGGTTTTATTTTGATCCACAGTAACTAACTTATTTTCTATTTTTTTATGATAAAGAATTTTTATGCTATACCTGAACGCAATAAATAGCGCCGTCGGTCGATTGGGCAAAACAACGTTTCTTGGGCCAACTAATATAGTGTTAAAAATAAAATATCAATATAAGCGCGATTGAATCTCAATGCTGTTTATTCAAGGTATTATAAAATTACTTACATGTTTTTATTTTCCAAAAAAAGGAAGTCATCCAATGTTATTACCGATTAAATTTCCTTCGGTCGTTTTCTTTTGGATTGAAAAATGACTGCAAGCCACGCATTTCTCTGGTGACTATTTACATAATGCGAAGACGTTTTGCTTATTACGTTACCCAGCTGGATATTTGCAGTTTTATTTTATCTTTTCGAAGATTAAATTGTATTGATTTACTTTAGCAAATCTTTCGAAAAATGTATTTTTAAAACATTTCGAATAATTCAAGTTGAAATTATGTATTTTAATACTTTGTAATATAACTTATTCAAAGACTTCTTGATTAACTCTGTGGCACGAGACATAATACAATCACTCGCGGAACGACGGTGACGCCATCCAGTAAGGCGCGGTGGTGCTGCGGCAGCGATGCTCCTATAAAACTCGGGACCTGAGTGATGCGTGGCATTCCAGTACTGAATTCGCATATGAACATTAGTATGTACATGGTGTCAGTTATGTAAAGGATGGTCCTGAACTAGTTTGTTCAACGTATAAATTATTCTCATTTCTCGTCCATCTCCAGATCATAATCACCCGGTCTTAATAAATTGTTTTTTTTTTAGATACAAAATGTACTTTTAAGACACTTAAAGTTTTTTTTGTAATAAGAAGTAGTGGTAATTAAACTTTTTACTTTTTAAATAGCTCTTTTGATATTATAATATATTTACTATCAAAAGGATGTTTGGCAAACGTGTAAAGTTTAATAAGTAAACGTTACTTAATTGGCTTTTCCATCGACTATATGTATTCTAAATACTTACTATTTAATTTATATCCCAAGGTTTCACTCCCGTTAAAATATAATTCTTAGGTATGTGATTTCTCCATATGAATTTTTAATCCCTGTTACACCACTTTAGGGATAGATTTTCTGAACAAAATCGTAATTAACGCATAATTGCGTCGTAATAACTCTCTGTGTGCCAAATTTAAGCTTTTTTCGTTCAGCGATTTGAGCTGAGGATCAATCACACGATATATGGTATATATTGGGATAATATTCCGAGTAAGGATAAACAAATATTTATTATTTATATTTAAAAACTACGTTATTGTTTTTAATGGTGAAATCAAGTTTTCTTGAACGCAATAAAGTAAACCTTATAAAATATTTCAAATAACGCACAGGGATAAAATGAGAAAGTAGAAGAAAGGAAGCGTAATGGGGAAAACATGAAAATGCCAAGAACATTATTGCGATTACATTCACTCCAGGACCTTACTAGTCTCGGTTTGAAATTCCGCAGATGATTTACAAATAAATATAAATACAATATTTTTTATTAATGTACCGTTTATACCGGTTATTTAGGTGATATTTATTCATTAAACTAATTTAGATATTATAAGAAAATTAAATGTAATTGAAGCATCTGCCTTTGGTTTGCACAAATACGCCTTTTATATTCTTGTATATCTCTCTGTTTGTTTGTCTCAGCTAAACTTTGAAACGGCTGAATCAAATTTAACGGGGCTTTCATTGGCAGGTAGAATACTTTTCAAAGAGTAATATAGGCTATCATATTTTTATATTTTTCTGTATGAGCTAAAATCCATTTACCATTGTATACTGTTCAGATAGACAGTTCCCGTGAAACATTACGTTCACGTAGTACTTAAACAAATTACCATAATGGTAATTACCATTAATTACTACAATGTCATTTTAAATGACAAAAGTATAATTATATATTATTTGAGAAAATTATTTCTGCGCACTTTTAAACTGAAGTAGTTTCAAGTTAAAAATTATTATATCAGTCCTAACGATAATTTAAACTTGGATAATCCTTCTTACCTATTTATTTGTGTAACAAAATACAAATAAAAAATAACAATTGATAGATACAAAATCCAAATCCAGATTTTTGTTTAGATAAGAGTTGTGTTATTTTATTCTTAAAATGAAAAAATATATCTTCAACTTGTTGGTAAAGAAGTTATAGAAAACAGCGATATTGCTTTTGAGGGCAATGGAAATTACTTTTCGAACCTGTGCCAAGTTCGAGCCAAGAACAGCAAAGACAAACGAAAATAATAAATGAAATGAGAAAATGTGCGGTCGAAATATTTTAAGGATCCCGCGAGGATTTCTTGAAGATTAATAAAATATGTAATACGAAAATTATACATTTGCAAATTTAACGAGTATATATAAGTTATGCAACACCTACTCGTTTTATACCATTAGATCTATACTATTAGGACGAATGGTCATTCAGTGGTCGAAATTTGACCGAAATTTATTACATTTTTACCTTTGAACGCTAGACTATTTAAACTGAGATTAAAGTTACACAAAATTTAGCAACTCGAAACTCATTCAATCGTTCTATCAATGGTAACACACAATATTTGTTGAACGATTTTAATTTCACCGGTATAAAATGTAGTAATCTTATTATATTAAGTGAGCAATTCTTGTAATTGTCGCAATCGGTGTCTCGAAAACGGCTCTAACGATTTCGATGAAACTTTGTATTTAGATAACGTTTTACGTTCCAAGTATACCTAGATAGGTGTTTTTTTTTTTGTGAGACACCGAGCAAATCTCGGTCGCCCAGTTATTTTATATTAAAATGATAACTGACATTTCAAGGCATAACCCAAACTACTGGAGTTGGGTGCGTAAAAATTTGGATGCGGTCTCTTTTTACACTGTAGGTGAGCACTAAGGAGGGATTTTTGGTTTACCACCTAAGGTGATGAAAAAGGAGATGCCTGTATATATGAAAATCCATCATTATTGAAGACAAATGATCTATGAAAATTGGTATATAGCAGTCCAGTTAGCATGACCCATAAAATCAAATAATGAGACATACCTATGACGCGAGCGAAGCCATGGAAAAAGTGCTAGCAATATATATTTTGAACTGTTTTTGCTTTCCTTAAAAGTAAGATTTTTACCTACCAGATTTTTCAGACGGACTGTCGATATTAATTCGAAATAATAATTTAATTTGTTCCCGTCGAAATATAATATTTGTTACTTAACATATGATCTTAAAGCAAAATAGACTAATGTTATCTGGGGGCATAGTAGCGCAAAGATAGGGTTTAACGGCCACTTGGCATATAAAATTCCACAACATATAAGAATTGTATCACGTTATAATGCTGAGTCTAAAAAGTTAAATTTAGACATCTTCTCGAATAGCCTTGAAAAATATAAATCCATGTAAGTAGAATATATCCATATTTTAAGTTGTTGAAGTTTAATTTAATTAATTATTTGTTTTCTCTGATTACATTTCCAAATTAATTCGTGCTCTTTTTTAATTAATTATTTTAACAGCTCATCGTGTGTAACCATGTCATAAACTCCTATAATTAAGATTGCATTTGTTTAGAGTCTTTTTTGTCAGTAATCTTATATTTTTTCAGAATGTAAATCTTGTTGGTGTTTTATATTATAAACAAATAAATACATTTAACTTATTGTCTTTTTTATAGACAAATCATCTCCATCGAGACTTGGCCCGTTTTTTACAGCATGTTTTTGTTTGGATTAAAACTTTATGAAAAACACAAAACGTTATTTACCTATTAAATACCAAATTATTTAATTCACATTAAAGAACGCGTTACACACAAAAGCAAGGAACTAAAACAACCATTATACGTAGACCTCACTGAAATTATATAGTCACATATTACGTAAACATAATTTGGGTTAGATGGTGAGGTCATCGGGTTTGGTTTTCCTAAAACCCTTAAGGGACAAATATATACGAATAAAGAATCCAATTAGGAGGCATGGCGACAGGTGGCGGTGTTATTTCTATTTAACATAAAAACGTGTTCGACAAAGGCGGTGAATTAAGGATTTATTGCCCCTCGTATTATTTTATTTATTAATATTTCTTGGTCTATTCGCACCTATACAATTAATTCGGTTGCGATGAAACTTTGGCAAGATGTTGTACGAACACCCGAAACGATTTGTAAATTAGTACAACCATGGTGTAATAGAAGGCGCGCGAGTTGTTTCATGACAACAATAACAGAAATAAACTGAGGTGTATTTGCAATGTATGTCTACCAATCGCACTTAAACGGCCGGACGGTTTCTAATGTATTTGACATAGAATTCGATTATGATGTGGAATAGAAAACATTAAAATCTTTCTTTTTAACGGACAGTTTAGCGATCGGGTAACAGCTAGTTGTATAAAACATATGTATGATGTGTTATAAAAGACTAGCTGAGCTCAAAATTTCGTTGGCGTAAATATTAAAATCGAAAGCATTTAAGCCTTCTGCATGAAAAAACACTTAGATATACCAAGTTTTCATGGTGAGCGGTCAAACGGTCACTTTCGTATTATGTACCAAAATCCATTTTATATGTATATTATGATAGATATCTTTATACTAGTTAGGCGTAATGACTGCAAAGCACTTGGTGGTAAGTATGGTACAGTCGACAAACAACGCCGTTAACGTAACGTTACGATTAAATAATTTGATTCTAAAGACGGAGAAATTAACGTAAACATTTATTGACGTAATAAATATAATAATAACTCAATAAATAATAAATTAACGTCAATATTTATTGAAAGTTAGAAATCCCATATCAATGAATGTGACATATTGTTTTGTGAATTATTTCAAGAACGCAAATTCCTACAGCAATAATTAAAAACACAGCTATGGAACTTGGCACCCGTCAGATCTCAGTTCTTTTATCGTTAACAACGGCTACCCTAGACAGCGTAAGTACCGAAACATGGCCCCTTTTTTACATCTATGTTTTTGGCTAATTATAAATATTATTTAGTTTAAAATCTATCAATAATTGTACTCATTTCAACCTTTTTTTTATTTAATTGTTATTAAAGTTTATTCTAATACCTATATAAATCGGGAAAATACTTCGGTAGCACGTCTAACTTAGCCCAACATTAGATGATTAGATATTCATTATAGATGTAAATAGGCATAATATTAAAATTATTTTTTATATTTATTTTATTTGGTCCCTTGTATTTTGTACTTTGATTCCAAATTTCAAGTTTCTGAATCACCTAGAAGCGGTCTAGGTTTTTGATGAGTAAGTGGTGAGTGAGTGATAAAAATTCTACTATATATACCCTAATAACTCAAGAAATATAATAGATTTATTCATGAAATTTAGAATTCTAGGTACTCAAGGGAGGTTTATTAAACATACAAAATTTCAAGAGTTTATCTCGAACCGTATTTGACATAAGGAGGGGTCAAAAATACCTCGAAGTGGTTCGTGTAAATATACACATGGTCCGGTGTCGCCAGTTCCGAACTTGGCTGTCTACATATAGATAGACAGATATTGAGGTGTTGATAAAATGAATATCATTTATAATTACTTTCTTAACTATAATACCTTTTTTCAAATACTTATCTGTTTATGTTTTTTGTTTTGTTTCAATAGCATCAAAAACATCGTCAAACGATATCACCTATAAAAATTATAATGGCACTTAGTTTAAAAAGTATAACTTTGACTTTGAGTAACTTTGTTCTTAATTTATATATGAAATGAGCAAACTGTTACATAGTATGTAGCGCTAAAGCGCTTGTGGGTTTGGGACACGTCTAGGTTTTATTACTAAATGTTTTGTGTGGGTTCTTCTGAGGATAGTAACTGTTTGGTTAATGATCCTCAGTAATATGTGTTAGAAACTGCGTGAGTGGTTCGCTAATATAGGGCGAGTAATAACGAGGTAGATATTTTTAGCTGTACTATAAAAACAATACTAAAGGGCAATTATTTAGAACAGAGTTTTATAAAATATTATGAATATCATATTTTAGTCAGTATGTTATTTACCTAAATAGGTTATTAACAGGTATTGTGCTACTTTTTTTGGCATTATTTTCATCTCACATTAGGTGGTTTTTATTTTCATTCATAAAGTTTTTTGCGCTTTATGTTTGCCCTATATTATATAATTCTGGCGGCATTTTACGTCATATAGTTTGGTTATTGTGCACAAGTGAAGTGGATTATAACTAGGAACATTTTAAGTTGCTTTAAAAACGCCGTGGACAGTTTTAATAAATGAGCTACCATCTTGTTATAATTCTGTTTGAAGATTATAAGAATAATTATAAGATCTAGTGATCGCCGAATGATCGCAATTCGACCAGCGACTTCTTATTCATAGACTATTTTCTGTTTGATATTTGCAGTATGAACCTAAACAATGAATATTTTATCACTTGCTGTCACTTACATTGAGTGGCAATATTAATATTTTGGGGGGTCTAACTTCAATGGCACTTGTCGTGTTAGGATTTGCAGCGTTAATTTATTTAATTTATATATTAGTAAAAGATATTATAGATACATTTTAGTTTTCTGCACTCCTTCTCCATATAAACTTTAACCATGCCAAATCTCACAGTCTTCCGTGCACGCAATACGCTCAATAAGGGGTACAACGTTTTTGCTTCACGTATTAATACATATAATGATGATGATGAGATATTAATTGTGGATAAACACAGTTGCCATTAAATATAAAGAAGAAGAAAGAGACATGATTTTTTTAAGATAAAATATTGAGAATGCTTATTAATATTGTTAATATTTTTTGTAACGACTTAACAAATAACAAGATTTCTATCACGTGAATCAAGTTCCCTGTAATTGCAGCAATTATTAACTTCCTTCATCCAGACTTGCACAAAAGGATTTATCTAAATTCAAGGGATATGTTACAATCGAGTAGCTTCATACAAACGAAATCCCAGATTAGGTAACATGAGACCGTGTAATTGTTTCATATCTAGTGTCTTTGTTGTCGAGACACGAACGAACGCGTGGTACAAATCATAAGACTTTTTTATAAACTTTCTAGCGTTTTCATCTCCTTTATAATTTCGACTGGTCTGTGCTGCCTGAATCCAGCGACTGTTCGCAACCTTTACGGGGTCTTGGTGGGTCTGCCCACGCTGCGTATTCCTGTACGCGGCCGCCCCTAGAAAATTCTTTAACCCACCGGCCATCTGTTCCATGAGCTACGTACCCCGTCCACTGTCACATAATTCTAGCTAGTCTTAGGGCTATATCGGTGGCTTCGGTTCTTCTGTGCATCTCCTCATTTCTGATTCGATCACGCAGAGAAACTCCGAGCATAGCCCTTTTCATTGCGCTTTGAGTTAAGCTTTCCTACGAGGCCCATAGTTAACGTTTTAATCCGATTAATATAATAAAATACTATTAATAGAACCGTAAATAGCAAAATAGCTTTCTTCACTTCTTTAGATACGGTATAAAAAAATGTTGAGATTGAATTTATGTGATGAGCTTGCACATTGTATCAAAAATTCTATACCATGATGATGTTCGCTAAACCTCGTTTTATTGTGTTTAATGATTATCCGTGAATCATTTTTTTTTTTAATAATTTAAACCTTACTTTATCTTTTATAGTAAAGATAAAAGTATCAGTGATGATGTATCGGGAGCCATCGCCTTCATAATGACACCACACCATTCTTTAAACCTCTTGCTTCTAGGCCAAGGACGAAAAAACACACGAGCTTAACTACCAAGCCAGCTCACGTCTTAATAACAACTTCAAATGTTAAAAAGTCTTTAGCTCTGTGTTATATCTTATATGCTGGTATCACAGATGATTTTACAAGTGTTCCGGTTTCTTTAGGATTTTTTGATAAAAGAAGCGCAAGCATTTGAGAAATTCATGTTAACTGACCGTAATATATATTTGATCTTATTCCTATTCAACTTACTGTATTGTTAATTACAATACAACGAATAGAATGTAAAAATGTAGTATTTATTTTTTTGCAATATCATAATCAAATAGGTATAGTATTAACTGAAAAGCAATACAATGTTTTAATCTAACATTATGTTGTAAATAGATAAGAAGGTACATTGTATGGTAGCAGATCAAAGTATCATCAGTATGTCTGATCATCAGAATCTGATGATAAGAACATTATAATTAAAAACAACGACGATCTAAGAGATCGGTTATTCATCTCTGCAGCTGGATATATAAGTCACTATGACAGGTTTATTAAAACCATAGAGTAATAAAGTCCGCTCGCTCGCTGTACTACTACAACACCGAATTCATAATTCTTTCATTACAATGTATAAGTTGTCGCGAACCTCTTTCTGGAACTCATATGCTTAAGCGCTTTTAGATCTGATTACACTGTTAGCCTTCGGGGCCCTAAAGCCGCTGCGGCTTTTACAGCTTCACCGGACTTGGGCCTATATACCAACTGTATAATTTTTTAAATTTATATATTTGACTAGCTGTTCCCGCGGCTATGCACTCGTGGACTACATAATGCCGCGCCGTCGATCATCCCCCCCCCGCTCAAGGTTATTTTAAAGACAAAAATGCTTATTGTGGGTGACTCTTAGAAGATAGACATATTATACCCTTGCTGACTATTTTCTTGGTCTTATTAAGATCTACAATTATGTAGTGCATTAATTTCATAAATCTCATATGGTTTACTCAGCGTAAGACATTAGCGTAAGCGCTCAAATTGATTCACCGTTAACAGAATTTTTTTTACGCGGAAACCTAATTATTTTTGTACAAGAAAAGTAGACCAAGTTACTTCTTATAACACCAGCTACCTGCTAGTGAAAATCCCACCAAAATAGGTCCAACCGGAACGGAGATTAACCGGAAGAAAAAGACAGAGAAAAAAAAATTTTTATAATCTGCATTTATACAGTAAGAAGCTGTTAACTTCAATTTACACGCGTTACATCCAGGTAGAATACCTTCATCCTACAGAAGATCGCAGCTAAATAGCCTCGTGTTGTATTTCTGCGGTGAATAGGGTTTCCAGAGCTCCTTGGGGTAGGAGGTTCAAGATTGGCAACGCGTTAGTGATATCTATAGTATCAGGCAGGCTGTATGCTTGTTTGCCACTTTTATTGCATAAATAAAATCGGATATAATTGTAATGTTCAACTTACTTTGCCGACAGAAATAATAAACGCCTAATATTTACATCGGAAACATAATTATTTTTCCATACATACGTACACAAAGTTACGACTGCAACAACCTTACTTTGTACCAAGTCTTAAAGTTACCGGATAACTATAACTTTTTTTACTTTAAAACACGTATCCCGACACTGCTCGAGTTTGGAATTTGTTGTACAAACTTGCTCTTTCAGTGTCTTGAAATACAACATTGTTGGAATATGAGTCATATTACTTCAATACTGATACCCATAAAATAGTACAATTTTTACATTCGGTTACAAACATTCATTTTGAGGTTGTAAAAAAATAGGTAGGTATGTATATATTTTATAAGCCGTAGTTGGACAATAATAAAGGTACGACATAATAAAGGTCGCTGGGAGCCGTTGGGTGCAGGCCGTACAAGATCGGTCGCTCTGGAGATCTATGAGGGAGGCCTATGTTCAGCAGTGGACGTCCTGCGGCTGAAATGATGATGATGATGATGATGAGTTGGACAAAGTAAGGTAATATTAATTTTTAAAGTTTGCACAATATTTATTTATTAGTTCATACTTCTCTGTATGTGTAATAAAAAGCTTTATTCACTTCATATTTTTATTATATTGTCCAAGTATTTTTCTAAGCGTAAAGCGCTCTACACACCAAACCTGTCGACCCGCTGACACAGTCATATTGGGTTACTCGGCGGTTTCACATCGTTGCAAGTCGGTAAATTTTATCTACCTCACGTCATTGACACAATATGTGCAACGTTGTCTCAGCTGTTAGTGGCTAACAAGTGTGATTCGTCAAACGTTACCGGTCAACCGAGTGCGTACTTAAGCCGCCGACATGTCGCCGGTTAGCCCGCGTGTGTATAAGCCGTCGACATGATTCTAAAAAATAATGTTTCGGACATTAAGCCGCCGTGATAAGCTATTTATACTGCAGATACTTATAACTAACAGTGAACTTAATAATTTGATTTCGAGCATATATTTGCTAATATATCATTGTTAAAATTATATACATGTTATTGAATGATTCAGATATGACTTGGAGTTAGCTATGACAATAAAAGGATAAAGAATGTTATAAGTTTTAAGAAATCCTTATCAACACCGTTCGAGACTAACGGGAAAAATTTTAAACTGTGATTTATTCACAAACCACTCATAAAACTTCAAAGATATAGAGTTGTTATTCGAAGGTAATATATCACAGTGCAGACCAATATATTAAAAGAGTTTAGGATAAATAAGAACAAGTAATGGACACAATTTAGATTTCTCATATTATTTAATTGAACTGGTAACAACATCCGGGTGACAGCCTACTAAGGGTGGCAAAATAAAAAAGAACATCAGACAATCTATATATTAATACGTGAAGCAAAAGGACCATTTTAAGAGTATTGCGTGCACGGAAGACTGGAATTTGGCATGGTTAAATTTTATATGGAGAAGGAATGCAGAAAGCTAAAATGTATCTATTATATCTGTTATTAATATATTAAATTAAATAAATTAATACTACGAATCCTATCCCGACCAGTGCCATTGAACTTAAACCCCCAAAATATTGACATTGCCACTCAACGAAAAGTGAAAGCAAGTGATGTAGTTAATACTCATTGTTTATGAATACTGTAAATGTCAAAGAGAAAATAGTCTATGATCAAAAAGTCTCTGGTCGAATTTCGACCTTAGGGCATTCGTTAGTATGGATAAAGAGTAGAAAATGGTATTACTAACGTTAAATATGTCTTTGTCTATTCTATATAGTATTGACATTACCTAAGTCTGTTTAAATTTGTAATGTAAAAGCTAATAGCATTAACTACATTGTTTTATTCATTTACCACATGTGTCTATTTTTTTTCTTGTATCTTAATACTGAAAGTTTACATTATATTAAATATTGCATGTAATGAATCGAGATTTTTTTTTTTACAATTAAAATTTACTTTTATTAGTTGTGTTTATAGGCTTAAAGGGTTGGCAAATTATATCTTGATAACGAAAGGTAGATACCCTCGACTCGGCCCTGGCTGGTAATTGAAGATAATGTACTGATATATTATATAAAGTAACATAATAAGAATATTTATGAAATTTATGATAAGAACGTGATTTAGGAGAACTATAATTAAACCAAATAATGGGTAATTCGATCGAGTGGAACCAATACAAGGAAAATTTTAAAATGGACAAAACTCCCAAAAACAAAATTACAAAATAGCTGATAAATAATCTTCAAACGGCGGAACAGATTTACATTAATCCTTAGCTAAAGACACTTTCCATCGAGCCCCCTTTCAAAGAAAAAAAAAACCTAAATCAAAATCGGATCAGCCTCTTGAGAGCTAGGATGCCATAGATAGACACACAAAAACACGGATACACAGACACACGTCCTTAACTTATAACAGCCCTTTGTTTGCGTTTGAATTAAAAAACACCTTTTTATGTTAATATTAACAAGAATAAATGCGGTACCGCATTTTTGCTTTGTTACAAACAAAGTACTTTCCGTTTATTTCACCCATATGTTACAGTTCGTATATTGTCTCCCTTTTATGCATAAGTTGAGTACAAACTATTCCAAAACTCCAGCTTTAGTAACCGTACGTACGGTCGACCAACCGTCCGCTATAATTACAAACCTTCTAAAGGATATGTCGGGCATTCCTGACGATTATCTGAAATGTTACTGTCTAATCCCACGTCGTTACACAGGCAGCTTAGCTTCCGTCACTAACGTAGCGACTTGGTTAAAATAAACAGCTGCGGTTTTTATACTTTAGTCAAATTTTTCGTAATAATATGTGTAAAGTATGCTTGCTGTAATTTTTAGATATTATAGGTAGGAAAAAATAAATCTATACTTTCACGTATATGAAGAGGCTTAGATTAGTAATATATTCATGAATACCAAATATAGGTGTACTAAATTAATCTTTAATCTTTTTTATTGGATAAGGGATACCGCAAGGGCGGAACCACCATTTAGTTTCATTGGCATTGGACTTTGAACTTAAAAGATACACCAGGGAACTCTTCAAAATCATTGAAGCTGGTTATATTTTTTGTTAAAAATTGTCTTGTGTAAAATAAAAAGCACAACGTAAAAGCCACACATATGTTTCTTCAGTTAAAAATCATTTGGTTTTTAATAATAAAATATATATATTTACAAAATATAATCAGCACGACCTAAACGCATATGTTTTAACCATATTAAGACACCTTTTATCTCGACACTACCGGAGTTATAGTTCCTGGGAATTTATATTCATGAAGGGTTTTGAATTTTTTACGTTTTGGGTCAACGTTACCCTCGTCGCTATTACATAAGGGCATAAATAAATGACTCTAAAAATTTGTATGTTAAAATAAAAAGTACAACTAGAAAAGCCACACATATGTTTCTTCAGTTGAAAATCATTTGGTTTTTAATAATAAAATATATATATTTAACAAAATATTAATCAGCACGACCTAAACGCATATGTTTTAACCATATTAGGACACCTTTTAATCTCGACACTACCGGGTTTATAGTTCCAGGGAATTTACTATTCATGAAGGGTTATTGAATTTTTTTACGTTTTGGGTCAACGTTACTCTCGACGCTATTACATAAGGCATAAATAATGACTCTAAAAATTGTCATGTGTAAAATAAAAAGTACAACATAAAAGCCACACATATGTTTCTTCAGTTGAAAATCATTGGTTTTATAATAATAAAATATATAATTATTTACAAAATATAATCAGCACGACCTAAAACGCATATGTTATTAACCATATTAAGACACCTTTTATCTCGACATTCGGTTTATAGTTCCAGGGAATTTAAATAATAAAAAGGATTTTCAAAGTTTTGGGTCAACGTTACTCTCGACGCTATTACATAAGGGCATAAATAATGACTCTAAAAATTGTCATGTGTAAAATAAAAAGTACAACATAAAAGCCACACATATGTTTCTTCAGTTGAAAATCATTTGGTTTTTAATAATAAAATATATATATTTACAAAATATAATCAGCACGACCTAAACGCATATGTTTTAACCATATTAAGACACCTTTTATCTCGACACTACCGGGTTTATAGTTCCAGGGAATTTATATTCATGAAGGGTTTTGAATTTTTTACGTTTTGGGTCAACGTTACCCTCGTCGCTATTACATAAGGGCATAAATAAAGACTCTTGATAATTTTTATTCTATTTATACCTTTTTAGAAGCCCGAAGAGATTTCATAATAGATTTACAAAGTAAATAGTACGTACCTGGACTGATCAAACGTGATAATGTTTTTTCAAATTTAACATTTTTTCAAGCGAAATCTTCTATAGGCACGTTGTGCGATTTTTGTATTGGGTAATTCTTATAAGTTCGCGTCACTGACACAGACATGTAACACTAAGTATATCTGTAGCTATAATTATAACGTGTTAAAAATTGATTATTAAATTATACATTACCTTTTTACTTTGAAGTTTCAAAGTTAATTCCCTTATAAAAGAGCAATGTACGTAAAAAATTAAAGGACTCATATAATCGTTCTTGGGCGATTGCGATGTTAACAAAGAGCCAAAGTTTGAGTGAAACAGAACATTGTTTCAGTATAACAGAGTGTGACAGCATATCGCATGCGTGGACAACTCAACTGATCTATGTTAATTATTGACAATAGATGTGAAAAACAAGGATAATGTTAATAATTTATATTTAAAAATTATGAAATTTTAATTATATTATTCTTATGTACTATAATTAATTTCAAAATAAAAAAAAACAGTTGTACCAAAGTTTTAAATTTTCACTTCTGTCAGCAGTCACATGACTGCCTAATTTCTTTTTTTTACTTTCATTGTCTACATTTTAACACGTACAATCGACATGAAGTAAGGCATTAAGACCATAAGATATCAATTAATAACCGAGCTAAAACGTGAGGTTCTCTCGACAGATCGCGTTTGAAGCCAATTTTTGTTACATTGAGTTCTCTAATAAATCTAAGGGAGAAAGTGTGATTTTTATACCAGTACTTTTACTGCTTCTTATTTTTGTCCCTTTTTTATCCATAATAGGTTTAGAGTGAAGCTACCGTGGTGGTTCCGGCTTAGAATTGACCCCTCCATTTCTACCCGTGGATGTCGTAAGAGGACACTAAGGGAAAAAAGCTAGGGGATGGGCAGCAGCATCTCCTACTTAAACAACAAAAAGCTATATCTGCGCTCGCCAACCCGCATGCCCAGCGTGGCGAGTATGGGCAAATCCGCCCCCCTATGAACATGACAAGAACGACCAGGCCCCAGTCCCCGGCGGCAACCATATTAATAGTTTCGGTAGCGGCTTGGTAACGGCGAGGCAGGGGGTGCTAAGAATCCCGAGAAGAGTTCCAGCTACCGACCCCACGACAACTGGCCCTGGCAACATATAATAATCGCACTTTGAGGACTGACGAGAAGATTGTTGAGCTGGAAGAGGAAATAAACAAGTTACACTGGTCTTATAGGACTTATCAGAAGTCCGAAGAGAGGATGAGGACACGATAATCATGAAATCCGGTAACTTGTTCTATTACAGGGAGGACGAACCAACAGTCCCTAGGTGGTGTCGGGTTTATAATCCGGAAGTCTATCATTAGCAACATCGTGACCACCGACAGTGTGTCGAGCAGGGTAGCGTACCTAATACTCAGAATATCCAAAAGATATTCGTTGAAGGTCATACAGGTTTACGCACCGACCTCGGCACACCCTGACGATGAAGTGGAGGTTTTGTATGAGGACATTAGTAGGGCCATACATACCTCGAAAACCCACTTCACTGTTGTAATGAGTAGACTTTAACGCAAAGCTAGGCAAAAGAGATGGTGATGAGTTGGGAGTGGGGCAAATTTGGTTATGGGCAATGGAACCCTTAGGTTGGTCGATTTTAATGGATTTTAAGAGGGACTCTTTATGATGAACTACTTATCTTCAGAAGCCACCTGATGGTGGCTAAATGTAATGAAGGCCATTTACAAGGTTTCACATATAATTATGTATTAATATAAAAAAAAAAAAAAGTAGACAAATCAAATATTAACAAAAGAAATAAGAATTCAAAAGAGCTTTCAACTTTGCACAGTTGTATCAAATATATCAATGTCTAAATCACTAACTAATTTATTCATACTGCTGCTTAATCGAATGAAATAGGAATTTTGTCTGTAGGTAGTTCTAACTATAGGACTATAAAGTATGTTAGGGTTTCTAAAAGATGCTGCCGGTACACGTAGGTTAATTTTGCTCAGTATCTCAGAACAGTCAACTAGGCCATTAAGTATACACAAAAGATATGATACATCAGCTATTTCTCTTCGTGTATACAGCGGGAGCATATGAAATTTTTTACAGCGCGATGTGTAATCTGGTACAGTTATTTCAGATTTAAACTGTAGGAAACGAAGAAACCGCTTTTGTATTTTCTCAATGCGTGTGATATATATATTATAATTGGGGTTCCAGACTTGAGATGCGTATTCAAGATGGGTTCAAACAAAAGAACAATAAAGAATTTTAAAAGTTTTAACACATTTAAATTCATTGGATAATCGAAATACAAACCCTAATGCTTTAGATCTTCAGTTGAAAATCATTTGGTTTTTAATAATAAAATATATATATTTACAAAATATAATCAGCACGACCTAAACGCATATGTTTTAACCATATTAAGACACCTTTTATCTCGACACTTCCGGGTTTATAGTTCCAGGGAATTTATATTCATGAAGGGTTTTGAATTTTTTACGTTTTGGGTCAACGTTACTCTCGACGCTATTACATAAGGGCATAAATAATGACTCTAAAAATTGTCATGTGTAAAATAAAAAGTACAACATAAAAGCCACACATATGTTTCTTCAGTTGAAAATCATTTGGTTTTTAATAATAAAATATATATATTTACAAAATATAATCAGCACGACCTAAACGCATATGTTTTAACCATATTAAGACACCTTTTATCTCGACACTTCCGGGTTTATAGTTCCAGGGAATTTATATTCATGAAGGGTTTTGAATTTTTTACGTTTTGGGTCAACGTTGCCCTCGTCGCTATTACATAAGGGCATCAATAATGACTCTTGATAATTTTTATTCTATTTATACCTTTTTAGGGGCCCGAAGAGATTTCATAATAGATCAAACGTGATAATGTTGTTTTCAAATTTAACATTTTTTCAAGCGAAATCTTCTATAGGCACGTTGTGCGATTTTTGTATTGGGTAATTCTTATAAGTTCGCGTCACCGACACAGACATGTAATACTAAGTATATCTGTGGCTATAATTATAACGTGTTAAAAATTGATTATTACATTATACATTACCTTTTTACTTGGAAGTTTCAAAGTTAATTCCCTTATAAAAGAGCAATGTGTTTTGAAAATTAAAGGACTTATAAAATCGTTCTTGGGCGATTGCGATGTTAACACAGAGCCAAAGTTTGAGTGAAACAGAACATTGTTTCAGTATAACAGAGTGTGACAGCATATCGCATGCGTGGACAACTCAACTGATCTATGTTAATTATTGACAATAGATGTGAAAAACAAGGATAATGTTAATAATTTATATTTAAAAATTATGAAATTTTAATTATATTATTCTTATGTACTATAATTGATTTCAAAATAAAAAAAAACAGTTGTACCAAAGTTTTAAGTTTTCACTTCTGTCAGCAGTCACATGACTGCCTAATTTCTTCTTTTTACTTTCATTGTCTACATTTTAACACGTACAATCGACATTAAGTAAGGCATTAAGACCATAAGATATCAATTAATAACCGAGCTAAAACGTGAGGTTCTCTCGACAGATCGCGTTTGGTGATTGAGTTCTCTAATAAATCTAAGGGAGAAAGTGTGATTTTTATACCAGTACTTTTATTGCTTCTTATTTTTGTCTCTTTTTTAATTACAGTGAAGCTACTGTGGTGGTTCCGGCTTAGAATTGACCCCTCCATTTCTACCCGTGGATGTCGTAAGAGGCGACTAAGGGAAAAAAGCTACGGGATGGGCAGCAGCATCTTCCACTTAAATAACAAAAGTTATATCTGCGCTCGCCAAGGAAGAGTTCCAGCTACCGACCCTCACGACAACTGGCCCTGGCAACATATAATAATCGCACTTTGAGGACTGACGAGAAGATTGGTGAGCTGCAAGAGGAAATAAACAAGTTACATTGGGATCTTATAGGACTATCAGAAGTCCGAAGAGAGGGTGAGGACACGATAATCATGAAATCCGGTAACTTGTTCTATTACAGGGAAGGCGACCAACAGTCCCTAGGTGGTGTCGGGTTTATAATCCGGAAGTCTATCATTAGCAACATCGTGACCATCGACAGTGTGTCGAGCAGGGTAGCGTACCTAATACTCAGAATATCATTTTGAAGGTCATACAGGTTTACGCACCGACCTCGGCACACCCTGACGATGAAGTGGAGGTTTTGTATGAGGACATTAGTAGGGCCATACATACCTCGAAAACCCACTTCACTGTTGTAATGGTAGACTTTAACGCAAAGCTAGGCAAAAGAGATGGTGATGAGTTGGGAGTGGGGAAATTTGGTTATGGGCAATGGAACCCTAGAGGTTGGTCGATTTTATGGAGAAAGAGGGACTCTTTATGATGAACTCTTTCTTAAGAACAACTTACAGCTAAGTACTTGATTCTAAGTTCACAAAATGTATAATATTACATGAAGGCCATTTACAAGTTTTCACAGGTATACGATTCATGTGACTTATATAAAAAAAAAAAGCTAAAGTAGACGGAAGAACACAAAAATATTAACAAAAGAAATAAGAATTCAAAAGAGCTTTCAACTTCTGCACAGTTGTATCAAATATATCAATGTCTAAATCACTAACTAATTTATTCATACTGCTGCTTAATCGAATGAAATAGGAATTTTGTCTGTAGGTAGTTCTAACTATAGGACTATAAAGTATGTTAGGGTTTCTAAAAGATGCTGCCGGTACACGTAGGTTAATTTTGCTCAGTATCTCAGAACAGTCAACTAGGCCATTAAGTATACACAAAAGATATGATACATCAGCTATTTCTCTTCGTGTATACAGCGGGAGCATATGAAATTTTTTACAGCGCGATGTGTAATCTGGTACAGTTATTTCAGATTTAAACTGTAGGAAACGAAGAAACCGCTTTTGTATTTTCTCAATGCGTGTGATATATATATTATAATTGGGGTTCCAGACTTGAGATGCGTATTCAAGATGGGTTCAAACAAAAGAACAATAAAGAATTTTAAAAGTTTTAACACATTTAAATTCATTGGATAATCGAAATACAAACCCTAATGCTTTAGAAGCTTTTTTGACAACATTATCAATATGCTTATCAAATATTAGTTTGGAGTCAAAAATAACACCTAAATCTCTAACAGCATTAACTCGTGATAATTTAGTATTTTTAAGAAAGTAATTGTGCAGAATCGGATTGAGTTTACGGGTATATGTTATAACTTGACATTTCGTGACATTTAAATCTAATTTATTGAGAGTACAATAATTTTGAAACTTATATAAATCATATTGAATACGAACTACATCGGAAACAGTTTTAACAGGACATATAATTTTAAGGTCATCAGCGTAGAGAAGAATTTTGCAAGTGGTAAAACAGGATGGTATATCATTAATAAAAATGTTAAAGAGCAGAGGACCCAATAAAGATCCCTGAGGAACTCCTGAAGGAATCTGCATCGGCGAAGATGTATAGCCATTTAGAACTACAGTTTGGCATCTGTTCTTGACATAAGATGAAAACCACCTAAACAAATTACCCCGAATCCCTATATCTCTCAGTTTGCAAAGCAGGATTTCATGATCTATCCTGTCAAATGCTTTACTGAAATCAGTATAAATTACATCTACCGGGGCAGGCTCTGACATGTAGTAAGATATGTAATCACTAGACAGGATAAGATTTTATGTAGTAGATCTTCCTTTTATAAAGCCATGTTGCCGATCGTTAAGGGAATGTTTAAGAGAAGGATAAATTTGTTTGAAAACGACTTTTTCGAATACTTTAGAAAAAATGCAAAGTTTGGAGATAAGTCTGTAGTTAATGACCAAGTCTTTAGAGCCATTCTTATGAACAGGCGTAATTAAGGCAGATTTCCATATATCGGGCATTATCCCATCTTTAAGAGAACGCTCATATAAAAGAGAAAGTGGGACAGAAATACTATTTGCACACTTAACTACTAAAATGGGAGGTATGTTATCAGGACTTGCAGATTTGTTAAGATCAAGAGTTTCAAGAATTTTTTGTATATCAGAACAGACAATTTCAATAGAACTTATATTGGAAGAAGACTCAAGAATGAATGTTGAACCGTCTGTAATAGGTGAAGAATTCTGTGTATTATGTAGTAAAGAAGAATGAAAATAGTCAGAGAACATGTTACATATGATGTCACCTGATGCAGAAGAAACCAGACCATATTTCATCATGGATGGATAAGCATTACACTGGTTTTTACTTTTCACATAAGACCAGAACGCTTTGGGAGATTTCAAAATATTAATTTCAATTTGAGAGATATAATTGTGGAACATATTATTGATTATGTGTAATGGAACCCTAGAGGCTAGAGGTTGGTAGATTTTATGGAGAAAGAGGGACTCTTTATGATGAACTCTTTCTTCCAGAAGCCACCTCATAGAAAATGGACCTGGATGAGTCTCGATGGTTCCACGAAAAATGAGATAGACTTCATCATGACCACGAAGAGATAAATATTCAATGATGTCACTGTGATCCACAGGGTGAAAACCGGCAGTGATCACCGAATGGTTAGAGGCACATTGAATATCAATCTAAAAATGGAAAGGTCTTACCTGATGAAGTCTACGCTCCAACCCTCTAATGCTCAACTCCAAAATCCCGAGAGCTGTCAACTCGAATTAAAAAACCAATTCGATTGACTTAATAGTTGCGTCTCCGTAGATGATATTAGTAATAGGCTGGTAGAAACTGTCCATGGGGTTGGGTCCAAGTTCTTTAAAACTCACCGTAGCAATAGGCCTCAAAAGATATCAGATCAAAACCGAAAACTCATGGCGGATCGGCGTGGTATGGCGCTGCAGTCTTCCGATGACGCTAAGTGCTATAGGCAGCTCAATAGATCTATTCATAAATCCTTGCGATTCGATGTCTGGTCTTACAATACCAAAAGTATTAAAGAGACGATAGAGCGGAATAAAGGCTCCAAACTGTTCGCAAGGAATGTATCTATTGGGCAGAGCCAGTTGACAAAGCTGAAAATGGATGATGGCAGCGTAGCGTCCACCAAGCCAGAGGTATTAAGGGAGATCGAAAAGTTCTATGGGCAGTTACCTCGTCAACTAAGCCTGTTACCAGCCCGGCTAAATATCCGAGAGCCGGGCTGACCTGACACTATACCGAAGATATCCCCGACATCAGCCTGTGCGAGATTAGGATGGCCCTTAAGCAGCTTAAGAACAACAAGGCGCCGGGTGATGTCCGAATTACATCAGAGCTTCTGAAAGCGGGTGGAACATCGGTACTTAAGGTCCTGCAGAAGCTCTTTAATTCTGTTATACTCGAGGGTAAACCGCCAGAAACGTGGGGCGGCAGCGTGGTGGTCCTGTTCTTCAAGAAAGGTGATAAAACCTTATTGAAGAACTATCGGCCCATCTCGTTGCTGAGCCATGTCTATAAGCTGTTTTCGAGGGTCATTACGAATCGTCTCGACCGCAGGTTTAATGACTTCCAGCCTCCCGAACAAGCCGGTTTCCGAAAAGGCTTTAGCACTGTAGACCACATCTATACGCTGTGGCAGATTATACAGAAGACTGAGTATAATCTGCCTTTATGCTTAGCGTTCGTGGACTAAGAAAAAGTTTTTGATTCGGTCGAAACCTGGGCAGTGTTGCGGTCTCTCCAGCGGTGCCGTATTGACTAATCGATATATCGAAGTCTTGAAGAGCTTGTACAACAACGCCACCATGTCGGTCCGAGTACAGGAGCAGTGCACAAAGGCAATTCCTTTGAGGAGAGGTGTTAGACAGGGAGACGTAATATCTCCGAAACTGTTTACCGCCGCCCTAGAGGATGCCTTCAAGCTCCTGGAATGGCAAGGACTTGGCATCAATGTCAATGGCGAGTACATCACTCACCTTCGATTTGCTGACGACATCGTAGTCATGGCAGAATCGCTGGAAGATCTTGTCACAATGCTCGATGGCCTCGACAAAGTTTCTCAACAGGTGGGCCTTAAAATGAACATGGACAAGACGAAAATCATGTCGAATGTCCATGTGGTGCCCACCCCAGTATCAGTTGGGAACTCTTGTCTAGAAGTTGTTGAAGAATATGTCTACCTGGGACAAACAGTCCAGTTAGGTAGGTCCAACTTTGAAAAAGAGGTCAGTCGTCGAATCCAACTCGGCTGGGCAGCGTTCGGGAAACTGCACGACGTCTTCTCGTCCAAAATACCTCAATGCCTCAAGACGAAAGTCTTTGACCAATGTTCGTTGCCAGTGATGACATACGGCACAGAGACGTGGTCGCTCACTGTGGGTCTTATAAGAAAGCTCAAGGTCGCTCAGCGAGCTATGCAGAGGGCTATGCTTGGTGTTTCTCTACGAGATCGAATCAGAAATGAGGAGATCCGTAGACAAACTAAGGTCACCGACATAGCCAAAGGGATTAGCAAGTTGAAGTGACAGTGGGCGGGGCACATAGGTCATATTTCAATAATACCGGCTGAGATGAGTTGATAAGTAATATCAATCTGTATTAAGAGCAGTTTCTAGGTTTCTCTCAATGTCTGCTATTAAACGTGCCATTGTAATAATAAAAACATACTACTTGTAAAATAATATGTTCCAGTTATGTTCCAGTGCTGGCGTCTTCCTGAGAGGTGTGCACGGGCTTGTTCAGAACGCTAGCCCATAGTGTATGTATGTATACAAACTAATACAGCTATTAGCTAGCTATGCGTAGGCATAAGCGATTATAAGATACTATATTTTACACCACTTCGGAAAGACGCTCATTCCGAAATATTCAGACGTTCAAATTTCTTTACACTATTAAACTGCGACTTATTATCGAGCCGCGTACACAGGAACCCTCAAATATACGATAGGCAACAATTAGCAAGTAATAGTTAAAATATTGCTACAATAGCAATTATATCCGTCAACAACACTGAATACAGCATTCAATAGCCCTCTTATACAAATGGCAAGGTTATACAACGAGAGATCAAGCACGATGAATAACTCCATAGTTATCTTTTCTAAGATAAATAAGTTAAATTTAATATTAATTTTAATATGGAATGATTCTAAATATAGTAGTTATCCTTATTTCAAAATGTGTTTAACTGTCAGAAAGACCTATCATCTGAACAATTACATTGTTTTTTAAAATGTGGAAATGATAACATGTAATTTTAACTTTTTGTAGTTGTTCTGTTGGCGTGCTAAATATATAAAATAAAATATTATAAAAAAGCACATAGTAATCACTTATTAGCTATATTCTTACTTTTTATTCTCACTTGAGTTTATCAGATACCAAGAATACATTTATTAATATTAAATATTGATCATTTTTGTATAATATTATAAACTAGTTTATAAAACTTGAAATAGTTTAGATAAAATTTTCATATTACGTCACAAATGTTGATTGATTTTGTAATAAATAGAAGAAAACAATTACAAACCAATAGAAATTTATAATTTTACTATCTAGTTAACGTGATTTAATAGAATCAAAGAAAATCATCAAAAACAATAAAAGAACGTATCATTAAATCAATCGTATCAAAAAGGCAACATTTTCTAACGAACTCGTGTACGCATAGAAATATACATATAAGTATAGCATACATAAATATTCCACGCGATCAACTGCAACATAATTCCAATTTAAAATTCAAACTGAACGGTTAAATGCGCAAAACTCACCTGTGAAACACCACGTGTAGTACTGAAAACAGTCAGTCCACTAACACTAAACAAACACCCGAAAGTAAAAAAAAAACAATTCAATTTTTAACTGGAAATGTTTACATAAATCGACAGTATCTACACGGTACGCAAAGTACACCAAAGCTTTCGAAATTCGAATCTACGAATAAAATGCGGGGTGTGACATTCGTGTCAAGGTCTGCTACAGTTGCTACGGCGTAGACGTCCGCACCGGAGTAGCTCTCCCGTACAACAGCCTCACGTTGCTACGAGCTACAAGCTATGAGGGGATCCGTAGCCAATCGAAGTGAAGCTGCGCGAATCGGAAATATACTCTACTTCATTTTTTACATATTTTGAAGTTATTAAGAATACATATTATTTTGATTTCAAAAGATTTTTTCCTATAATATTAATTAAAAATTGCTGTAAACTAGCTACATAAATAACTATATATTTTAATTACTTCATATAAAGAACCTTGATAACGACCGACCATAAGTATATTTTTTTATTCGAACTGCATTGTATACAAATATTTATTTTATATTGACACATTCATTGTCAAAAAAATCGTATTAGAGAAAACAATTTCGACAACCAGAGCCAAATATAATCCATAACCATTACACAAGCTACGAAAGGAGATAACGTTAAAGTTCGGCAATTCAGAGCGTGTATCAAAGCGGGACGAGGCTACCGAGTCGAGTCAACGTGTAAGAGCGAGACTCAAACAATGGAAAAAGACAGAAAACAAGGGCAAAGTTTCTTCTGTGAATTATTGAAATGAATTATGTTTTATTTTGCTAATTGACTCCTGTGACGGGAGTGAGGTAGCTACCTACTTTAAACGACTAATTCGTTCCGTTCCAAATTTTCGGATTTATTAATTGTATTAACTACGTTCTACGACATATAGGTGTAATAAATAGAAATTTTAATGATTTTTTCTAGGCTTATATAGAATATTTTTAACACATAACTTTCTACAAAGTTATACTTATGTTCTAATCCTTTAAATACTTAGATAATTTAGGGTTTTTATCATTAATTAGTAGATATTGCCCACTCGCTTCGCTACGTGCAAAGTTATACCTACTAAAATCTATTAAAATCCGTTCGAGCATGTTTGATGGATAAACATTCAAACAACCCTATTTTAAGATGGAAATATGTATATTAGATTAGTTTAGATTATCTAATATTATGTATTAAGAAAACGTAATTTCTCTGAAACAGTTATAACGTTTTGGATGAAACTAAATATTTAGATAATGTTTTCTTTTTTTTAGAACTGACTATACTGTTAGCCTTAAGGGCCCTGGAGCCTCTGACGGCTTTTACAGCTTCACCGGACTTTAATGTTTCCTTTCCAACTGTATCTATTTATCTAGGTATCAACCCAGAGCAATCGTTTTTTAAGACACTGAGCGCTAGGTTGTTCAGGCACTAATATTTATAAATGTTAACATTATTAGGTAAATACTTTAGGCTTAAATGCTTGATGAATCGGAATGGTATTTAAATGATAGTTGGAGTGTATGTAAGTACTATTAAAATCCTCAAAATCTCTCAATCTCAAAATCTTAACTGATAATTATGCTCGTCACATACAAGTCAGTCATGTGTGGGGTTCTAACCCACGACCTCTCGGCTTAATTGTAGGGTTTGCTAACATATTGCGCATCGAGTCCTGTATTATATTGTTTGTACCTATTTACCTACTTACATGAAGATAATTTTGGGTCGGCACGCGCATGTGACGCTTCCAATGTTACAAGCGTCCAAAAGCTACGGTGACCGCTTACCGTCAGGTGGACCGCATGCCTGTTAGCCACCTTCGTCGTATTAAAAAAAAGATTTTATAAACATAATAAATATTTACTCGAAATTGTATCAAAAATACCCTATTATCTCTCTGGAAAATATCTACAGATTTTTTGATGTGTGACAAACAACAATGAAGAACAATAGGTACATAGAAATGGAGACGGAATGTATAATCAAACTTGTTTTGGGCTTCCGACACCACAAATATGCTGTTTAAGAAAAATAGTTCTTAAGTATATGAAAATAAGGTTCTGTGGAAAGTGTAAGGTAATTTCGCTTGCTGGCGCAGAACAATGGGCCACTGGAGTAGTGTGAATGCTATGTTAATGCAAATGTGAAGGGTTGGTTTCAAAACTATAAAGACGTGGAATGTAAATAAAATGTACACCTGCCTCCATTTTTATGTGTACAAAAATATTTAAAAAGTTTTCTTTGAAAAACTTACACATAATTTTCTCTTTGTAACATCATTCAATAAAATATTCTTGTAATTGCTTATCATTCAAAACTAGATATACTTTAATAAGTTTTTTTAAAGTTAAATGGTAGTGGTCATGTTTTCTTATGAAACCCAAATGGCCCTAAATTATCCAGACGTAACTCAGCGATTTTTATAGCTCTAATTTCTTGGCTCATCGCCGATTGCATGACTACGGAATATACATTCATATTAACTACTCTATGTAAATTTTAATTTCACATTTTAAAATGCACGGAAACGTTGTAAAGCATAGCACATGTTTTTGAGCCCTAAATCGCATAACAACGGTTCTTTATATCTTACCAGTTGATTTGCCTCCAAAAGAAGGTTAATTCGTGTCTGTCGTTTCAATTTTCATTAAAATGTGAAAAAGGAAGAGATACGGTATAAAATGTTAAAAAACAATTGGTGTTCGTGTGTGAGTGCATATGTAGAGCTGTATGTATGTGTATAAAGTGTCTATGTTACTGCATAAAATATTGCAAATACTTACTTTAAAATACTTTTAATTACATATTCCATTTTTATTTGCCAGTTTTTAATGATATGGAAGTTTGTTATTAGTGCACAAAGTTAGCTATGCCAATGCTAAGTTTAGACTACGATGGGACTAACATGTTCTTCCTGGATCTAAGTCCCTAAATTAAATAAAAATAAAACTATAGTGTTTGAGGAAACAGATAAATCTATGCGAGAATCTTATATATAATGTTCATAGTTATATTATACGTACATAGTAAGTAATAATTATAGATATAGAAATAGAGATAAAGTAATTCATAATAGTTCACCGAATAATTAATAACTCTGGTATTTCACACACAAACAGCAGTTTCTTTTTACAAAAACGAGCGTAAATTGATAACCTCAAATAACTCATCGTCAAGAACGTAAATTAAGGTTGATACCGCATCGTTTCTTTTGTACGCTCGCATCTGCTACCTTGGACAAAAACACGAATCCGCACTTTAAGTAATTTAATATCTTAAACCTATAAAATAACCCTGGTAAATTATACGGGGGATATACTGGTGACAAATTATTAAAAAAAAAATTTAAAAAAAATATATATATATATAAACCTGTGAAAATACAAAAAAAATATTTTTACGTATTATAGCCTATTTATGGAGGTATATAACATTAGAATAAAACTAAGAAGTGTAGGAGAAGCGAGCTGTAAGTAATTACGGGTGGTACTAGGCTACATGGGTGCGTTGGCAGCAGCACTGTGGGGAGTTGGTCAATTAAAATTTAACACAAGTAAACCGTGTAGCGCAGCTAATGTAAAATATATATAAATGAATATTTTTGTAAAAACAAACCAACTTCGTTTAAGATGGACATTAAACACCAATAATATAAGAATGGTACTTTAATATTCTATTTACTAAAACATTTATTATGAAATGTAAAAATATATAATTTCTGTGCATAGATTATCATAGAAAAAGCATAAAAAAATGTAGCGTACATACAGTCATACTAGGAAAACATAGAACTTTCCCTTTTTAAGTAAGTTAAAAATTAAAAATAATTTTACTACTAAAATTTCATTAGAAAAAACATGTTCACAATTTATAGTGTTAAAATAAATATCAAGATTTATAATCAATTACCATATTCTTCTTCATAACGGATGCAGGGAGGTACACATCAAATTGAATTTCATATTTCGTTACAATCAATAATTAATACTAACAAAGATTTAAATAAAATGGATGAGTTATTCAAAGTAGCAGATAGAAAGGTTAATTAGTGTAATTTATAAAATATACTTAGTTGGTAGGACACGAAAGTTGTGTTTGACTGGATCGCAATGTGTGGTACATAGCTGGCATACTCTGGCCTGTCCTGTTCCGGCAATAGAATGAACAATTTCTAAATTCTCGTCATTTGTTTTTGGAATGTACTGTTCTTCATCGGGCACCGTACCCCCATATTGCAGTGCATTTTGTATATATATTTTTTTCTTATTTTTAACTGAATAAAAAAAAGATGGAGGTTACATATCAATTCGAATGTATATTTTTTTAATGGATGTTCTTTATTTATAAGCTGAATTGGGTGATTCTTTTTTTATTTGATAGGGGATAGCTCAAGGGTGATCCAATTTTAAATTTATTGGTATTGGACGCTGAACTTCAAAGATATACCAGAAGACTCCCCAAAATCTCATTGAAGTTGGTGTTCTTTTTTTTTTTTAATTGTCTTGTATAACTAGCACATTGTAAGCTTCTTCTCTTGTTCAATTGCCAATTGCCAAAATACTAACTGTAAACATAAACTTATGAAAAAAAATCTACTATATCATAAATTCCATTTTTGATTCTATTCCATTTTTGATTCTCTTATAATCAATGACCAATATATACGTACTATGGCGAAAACGATTGTAGAGCATCTGGTGGAGCAAAATTATAGCTCAAGACAATCAGCGACTGTTGAAAAGTCTATCACGTCTATCACGGTCAAAAACTCCTACACAACTTAACGTACATTAGTTGATTCCTAAAAACGGTGTATTGAAGGAAGTAGTAATGACAGAGAACAGCCTCATACTTTTGCAGTCGCAAAAAAAATCATAACTAAAACCAATTCTTATCCAGTTATTTTATGTCTTTCAATCCGAATACTTCTGAAAGGGTTGTATGTAATTAAAATTCAGTCGAGCTTTGGCTCTGTTAGCGGCATATAAATCAGACCAGACAATGTTTGCTCCGATCCCCTTCTATTAAGATTTCACTAGCTATAGAATAATCTTTGATATGTTTTCTTTTCAATTAACATATATTGTATTAACATTACGAATATGAATGATAGTAGGATATTTTGTAGTCCTTGTTTAGTTAGCTACCAACCTCATCAAAATTGTAAATCTAAGTAATATTAGAAAAATGCGTCAGTACTTCTTGATGATAAGGATTTCTCACCATCTGCTGTTACTGTTTATAATTTTTATACTTAATTTGAATATTTATAAGGATTTCAAATGCACATTTTAATGATTTTAATTATCTAATGGATTAACCCCATAAATAAGGGTTTCAGAACTCCTATAATCCAAAGCATTTAAGAACTATGATATTAAACAGAATGATTAACGCAGTTGACAACATTACTGGCCTCCGCTCTAAAGTTTTTCATCAAAATTTATCGAGAATAACTTTGGTTTTTACAATTAGGAGTTAATGTTTCTGAATTGTGTACTTTGAGTTCTTAAAAAATGTCTTTAATTAATTCAATGAACTCAATACGCCGTTCTTAATGATGGAGCGACTTTGTGTACTCATAACTATTTATCACTAGTATCCGGCCGCGGCTTCGCACGGGTAGCAGAGTAATACAAATTACTCTATTAATTTACCCTAGTAAAGTTCCCAGTCGGCATGATTTCTTGAGACCTTTTCAACAATCACCGTCTTATTTCAGCTAATTTACACAAATCTTAAAATAAATTATTTATACACCTAAACCTTCCTTATGAATCACTCTGTCCATCGTATGAAAATTCGCATGGTAGGTAGTTTTAGATTTTATCGGGTTCAGACAGAAAGACAGACGCGGCGGGGGACAATGTAGTATGATTTTAAAAAACATAATCACAATACAATAATTTATTAACACTCTGAAATAATCTAATAATTAAATAGATACAAAGTTACTTATTATAACTCTGTTAGATTACTCCTCTTCTTCATCACCTCTATCTATAAGCACTTGTTTACCTCTTTCTAATTGTTCTTCAACTGTTTCTTCGGAACCATCGTTGGCTCCAAAATATTTTTTATACATATCACGAAACTGAGCGTATTGATCTCGCGCGTTCACTTTTCCTGCTGTTTCAGGTTTGTCGTATTTATGACCGCAATAACAAACGTGGTCCTTCCCGCAGAAAGCTGGTTTACCGAGCTGCATGCATTTCCTTATACATTTCCTAGCAACTTCGAGGTTCGGGCAGAAGTGTGCAATATGATGTCTTAAAGCTGGTCGGCCTTCGTCTTCTTCTTTATTTTTTGAATGCAATAACGCTGTTGAATTACAAAAAAGATATATATCTTATAAGTACATATTTTCTTTTAAATACATATACAATAAACAGACGAGATTAAAGTATGTGAAGAAACTACTTTACATGCGTCTTTAATGAAACTGTTTTTTTTTAAATAATGATTGTCGTGAGTTCAAATCCCTGCAACGAGCCTGAGCTTTCACTGAAGGAAAACATCGTCATAAAATCATAGAATGTTGGTAGAGCTTTTAATAGTACCCGTCTGGCTAGCTACCATAATCAAGTTGAAAATCTTTCGCCAAACATCAATAGGTGTGTTCCTGCAGCTGCACTTGAGAGCCAGTCTTCCACTAGGCTTAGCGTGCTTAAGATCAGGTGAGATTGTGGCCACAACTCTATAATATAATTATATATTTACAATGACGTCACACTACATACATTCTACAAATGTATGAGATCGAACAAGTTGTGGATCGAGTTTATCCCGACATGTAACAATCGATTTTTCAGAATTCATTTACATTTATGTTAGTAGCACTATCAACTGACAGTAAATAAAAAAAATTGTGCGCTCGACAGAAGTTATAACTTAAACTAATCAAAAAAAAATCAAACGAAAGAGAGAAAGGGAAGCAGGTGAGGATTCGAACCTAGAACTTCGGCCATAGCAGCCACGCTTACGAGCGTGTTGTTAGGATTGACTGAAACTATGCTACTATTAATGGCGCCGTAACCCGTTATATTATGAAGCTGTTTACACTCTCATAAGAAGTTATCACTTCAAAAATCGTGAGAAGCTACATGGTCTAACGTTTTTATAATTCTGAACGTAGAAATCTTACCTTTAACAGAATAAAGAGGAAACAAGATAGAGTTAATTTAGTAATACTCATATTCAAGCTTACGGGTAATTTCTGTGTAATCGTCAAAATCAGAAAATCGATCATCCTTGGAATCACCTTGGAAATGCGGTATTTCATCTAAAAATTAGATAAGTACTAAATTGATCATGCCCTGATATATTTAAATCTAAAAATTTAGAATAACTTTATTAATATTTATACATAATCAAAGCGTGTTTCTAAAACACTAGATAATTTATTAATTAAATAAACAACAACAAATGTCAGAGTAACAATACGAAATGTTCTTATAAGTCAGTGAGTTACAACATTTTCTGATAAAGAATTAACATCTGAAACAATTATTTTCGAATAACTATTATGAATAAAGAAAAATCTTAAACCAGATAATAAATACTAAAATCGATTTAAAGTTATTATGTTCAAAATTGAAATACAAATTTTAAAATACAAAACCTTCATTTGCAGTATATTAATTTTATTCTACTTGAAGGGTTAGATCATTGCGTTAATAATATTGATGCCTGAAAGTGAGTCCCTCTCTGTACATCCGCTAAAAATTACAATATATTGTAAACAATACATTGTAATATTTATATAGTAAAAAAAAAATTAGTTTATAAACCCGATCGAGTTTATGACCGGTTCTTCTCGGTGACCGAGACTATGTTCAAACTGGTAGTATTATGACATTCATAAGTGCCTGACTGAAATTATCAGAAAAAGGACAAATATTACTGATGCATTGTGTAACTGTAAAAAACTAAAGTGTTGTTGGGCTGGCCATATTGCTCGGTTGACAGACAATCGATGGACTTACAGAATGACATCATGAAACGGATCGTCATGCACTAGAAAGAAAGGTAGTCCAACTGTCTGTTGAGCAGATGGCAATATACGAGTGGCTGGCGAACAGTAGATGACTACAGCAAACAAAAGAGAACACTTATAAATATCTAGAGGAGGCCTTTATATGCGAATAACGAAGGGTTCTTACTTATTTAGCTTACTTTAATTCAATTTAGTGTTGATAGTACAGTATCGGTAGTAATTTATAAATAAGTAAACAAATTATGTTTAGTAAGATATATATATGGTATTCATTTTATTTTATTTATTTATTTATAAGTGCCTGACTTAGGGCTATAATTGGATAAGGTGTTATTGATTTTCTTAGAAAAATTAACTGAGTAATTTAAATAAATTAAATAATTGCACAATCGGTATCTAGCGATCCTAATTTATAACTTTAATTTTAATTAAATAGCTTTAGAATATAACTTGAAAGAAAAACATTCAATAAAGAATTTGTTATCTGTATCAATGCGTATTCGTATCTGAGGTCATACAAAGACTGTTATCAAGAATGTTTGTTAAAGAATTACTCGGTCAGTCTGAGGAACTTATCCATTAGCCAGTCTTAGTCGGACGGTACTGTGTATTTGTTGATCTAACCAATCTCGTTACAAACAGAGATATTTCTTGTTCAATTTATTTCTTCATTAAAATTGTAAACATTTTTTTTAATTTACCATGAAATGATTCCGTTTTCAAACAAATACACCTCCCATACAAACAGGCGTGATTGATGCCACATTTTTCCTCGCAAATAAGCTTCTTAGCTTTACTGAAACAATTCTCATCATCTTGAATATAGTAACTTTTAATCGAATCTGCAACTGTAAAAAAAACATATTAGTAGGTAGTACTACTTCTTTTGAGCGAAGTTGCTAATGCCAGTCGACCAATAGGACGCTCTGTAAACTGCGCTAAGATACTATGAGACCTGACATGCTCGCCTTCAATATTGACCTGAATTGTTGGGAAAAGAGGCTGATAGTCGCGATGCCTTGAGGAAAAGTATTGCCGATGATATCGTGGTCCACGATCATGCATCGTTCGACCTAATCTCTCATAAGCGCAATCTAAGTCACTAATGAGCTGTGACAAATACCAGGAACGTTCTAGGAATTCAGTTAGGTGCTGGGTGCATACGCAGCTATCATTCTCGCATTGGTTTGATTAATCACGCGTATAAGTGCCACATTCAATTGAACTGATATAATTGTATAATCGTTTCAGATTATGCAAGGTCAAGATCATGATAATGATTACTGTTAGAAGTAACAAACAGGTATGGCATTAAATGGTCACCCGTAGTCCTGAGGCTAGTCATAATAGCTCGCTACTGATGAGGACTGAGTTAGAACGCATCTGTAGAAATAAAACAGCAGAGCTAGAAGCTTTAGTTTTATAGTTAAGTATATTAAAATCCAACAGTAACACTTTATTATACGCAACGCGAGCAAACAAGAACAAGGAGTATCTATGCCAGTGTGTATGTATCATTTGTACGATAGGTGGCGCTAACCGGCTTGTGTTTATTTCTTTACTACATCCTCCCTTAAACATAAGCCCATTTTTCTAGAGAAGTAGTCTAGCTTGATCTGTGGAGTCGCTTTGGTGAGGACGTCAGCAACCATCTCTCCAGTGTTGACATATTGTACCTCAATCTCCTTTTTACATATGTTCTGCCGGATAAAATGGTGCCGGACATCTATATGCTTGGTTCTGAAATTATAAACATCGTTTCCTGAAAGATTAATACAACTTTGATTGTCGCAATAAATACGTATAGTATGATGCTTGAGATGTGGCCAAAACTGTTCTTGCAGTTGTTTTAGCCATAGTGCTTCTTGGGTGCAGGCTGATAAAGACATGTATTCCGCCTCTGTTGTTGACAGTGCAACAGTAGGTTGTCGCTTTGAGCTCCAAGATATAGATCCTCCCTGAAATATAAAAGTGTATCCTGTGCAGGACCTTCTGTCATCTTCAGAGTTAGCCCAATCGGCGTCACAATAGGCATGAACGATTTCTTCTTCTGCACATTGTTTGTAAGACAAACTGTAGTTTTCGGTGCCTCGTAGATATCTCATTAATCGTTTTAAAGTTACCCAATGTTTCATTTCTGGTTTATTGTTATATTTGCTTAGGTAATTAACTACATAGCTAATATCTGGTCTCGTCCCTTGAGATAAATATAACATACATCCAATTACTTCTTGGTAAGGAATATTTCTCAATATTGCATTTTCTTCACCAGTTGAATGTAACTTTGTAAGTGGATCTATTGGTGTCTTGACAGGTTTACAGTCTGACATACCATATTTCTGTAGTACTTCCTGTATGTATTTCTTTTGGTTAATATACATAATACCATTTTTCCTGTCTCTCGTTACATGAAGTCCAATACAGTATTTTAATTCTCCCATGTCTTTCATGCAGAACTTCTCACATAACTTTTGTTTTACATGGTTTTTTGTATATTTTGAATTTGTGAATAAAATCAAATCGTCAACATAAATTGCTAAAAATAAAATATCTTTCTCACTGGATATTTTATAATAAATACATGGGTCCATACTTGAACGATTCAGACCTATTTCTCTGAGTGTAACATCTAGTTTTTTATTCCAATTACGGCTGGCTTGTTTCAGTCCATATAACGATTTTTTTAATAGACAGACATCTGTGTCATTGCCATTTTCATACATAGGTGCCTGTACCATATATAACTCTTCTTCAACGTCGCCTTGTAAGAATGCTGAAACAGCGTCCATTTGATCTATGTCCATGTCATATTTCGTAGCTAGTGCCAGTAGGTAACGGAGCGAGGTGTATCTTATAACAGGTGAGTAAACTTCATCATAGTCAATACCTTTTTTCTGAGCACATCCTTTCACAACTAATCGTGCTTTGTACTTGACTATGGTTCCATTCTCATCTTTCTTAGTCTTGTACACCCATTTACACGGTATTGCTTTCTTACCAGGTGGCAGTTTAGCTAATATCCAAGTTTTATTTTCAATTAATGACTTATATTCTACTTCCATGGCTTGTAACCATTGCTGTGAATTTGTGCAAGATAAAGCTTCTTCTAAACTCATCGGATCATTGCATATAGCCAGATTTGCATAACATAACTTGTCATCAGATTTCTTTGTCATTTTGTGTTTTTGTACACGCTTCTGGTTCTGTGGTCTTAGTGTAACATTGGAAAAATCATGTTCAAATGAACTGTTATCGGCTATCTCTCCACTGCTAGGTATATAAATAGAGTCATTTGCATCTGAAAAAGATAAAGATAAACTACTTTCTGAAGTAGGATTTTCAGAGTCTTGGTTAAGTGTCTGATCATATGTTTTGTTTTCCAAACTAGATTCATCCGGAGTTGGTACTTCTAATTCTGTACTCTGTGTACTTACACCCAACGTTAATGAAACTGGTTCTATGTTTGGTTTTGTCATAGTAAGTGTTGATTTTAAGTTTTCTTGACTTTCTTCTATAAATATAACATCTCTACTCTTCAAAATTATTCTTTTTTTTATGTCTAATAATCTGTATCCTTTTGTATTTTCACAATAGCCAACAAACCTCATTTCAGTAGATTTTGAGTCCCATTTTTGCCTCTGTTGTTTCGGTACATGAACCATGGCTTTACATCCAAATATTTTCATGTGACAAATATTAGGTTTTGTTCTTGACCACTTTTCTTCTGGTGTTATGTCATTAAGAACTCGAGATGGGGATCTATTTATAATGTAGGCCGCTGTTGACACAGCCTCGGCCCAACAGGTTTTTGGTAATTTTGCATCACTGAGCATGCACTTGGCGCGTTCTACTAGAGATCGGTTCTTTCTCTCACTCAAACCGTTCTGTTCAGGTGTGTAAGGCGTCGTAGTTTGATGCTTGATGCCGGAGTCTGAAAGATATTTCGAAAAAACTTTATTACAATATTCAGTGCCATTATCTGTCCGGATAATTTTTATCTTTTGATTCAACTCATTTTCCACTTCACATTTGAAGTTATGGAAAACTGAAGTTATATTTGATTTGTCCTTTAAAAAGTATACAAACACTTTTCTAGAAAGATCATCAATAAATGTTATAAAATATTTTGCCCCTCCCATTGATGGAGATTCCATGGGGCCACAGAGGTCTGAGTGAATAACCTCAAGAAGTGATGTTGCTCTTGATCCTTCATTTTTAAATGGTAATCTAGTTTGTTTCCCTTGTATACATGGAATACATGATTTACTATCATTTTTTGTAATTTTCATCCCTTCAGTACAAGTTTCTAACTTTTTTACATCAACATAATTGAGGTGTCCCATTCTACGGTGCCATACATCTAAACTCTCAATGCTATCAGTGGCAGTAAGAAATGCGCCTCCTCCTACAGTATTCAATTTATACATGTTGTTGGTTAGTCTCGCCGTTGCTACTAATCTTTTTTCTTTGTTGTAAATATTGCAGCCACAACTATGGAAATTAACTTGACATCCATTTTTAACTAACTGGCTAACTGACAATAAGTTAGTACTCAGTTCTGGTATAAACAAAATGTCTCTTACCTGGATTTGGTTTACTTTACCATCACTACAGCAGAGATTGAGATCCAAATTTCCCATCTTCTGTACGGTAACTGAAGAATTATTGGCCACCTTTATACTTTGTATCGGAGGTGTCTTTGTTTCATATAACCAATCAGATCTTCTTGTCATGTGCATGGATGCACCAGAATCCACGTACCAATTATAATCGTCCATTGCTGTGCAAGCTGAAAAAACTGCAGCATAATTTTTATTAGTACTAGAACTTTCCTTTTTGTTGGCAAAACAGTTCTTACTCAGATGCCCATATCTATTACAATTGTAGCAACGGGGACCACGGGGTTTATTTTGATTATTCTGGGAACTATAATTTTTCTTTATTGGGTATCTATGCTTTGTGTACAATGCAGTAGTATCAGATTCCTTTTTCACTTCTTGTAGCAACTTAGTTTTGATAAAATCTGCACTTATTACAACACCAGAGCTTTCTATTCCCATTATCATTGGTTTGTACTGATCTGGCAAACCTGCTAACATTAAAGTACCCAACCATTCATCGTCAATTTTGAAGCTTATATTTCTCAGCTTATGAGCGGTAGTTACTAGTTTATTTACATAATCCTCAATATCGGTACAACTATCTAGGTTTGTATTAATAAGATCACGTAATAAAGCTACTTTCCTGCTCAATCCGGAGTCTTCGAACGCAGACTTAAGTTTGACCCACACATCCCGGGCACTCACAGCTTGTTCTATGTGGTGGTAATTATTTGGGTCAACCAGGAGAATAATCTTGCTTTTGGCCTTTACATCCTTGGTAGCGTCAATGGTTTCCTGTTTGTCAGGATTCACACACGACCACAAATCTTCGTGCTCTAAGTAGGCTTTTACAGCGAATTTCCACGTATTGTAATTGTCCCTTCCGGTCAGTTTATCAATATGCACGGTGTTTATCGACATTGCTTCGGAAACTGATAGGTTTTTATATAAAATACGCTGCAAAAATTAATAACCGGAGTCGGCTACTTAACCTCACTTTTTATTACACGCGGTACTTTACTTTTCGGAACTAAACTTGTAACTTTTTACTAAATACTGTTTCTAATTATTATGAGATAGGCCCATAACCTGTAGAAATAAAACAGCAGAGCTAGAAGCTTTAGTTTTATAGTTAAGTATATTAAAATCCAACAGTAACACTTTATTATACGCAACGCGAGCAAACAAGAACAAGGAGTATCTATGCCAGTGTGTATGTATCATTTGTACGATAGGTGGCGCTAACCGGCTTGTGTTTATTTCTTTACTACAGCATCGTATGCCAGCGCGTGTTACCAAGCAAGCAAGCACACCCTTCGGAGTGGAATACAGCACCACGAGCCAGTGGCGTAGCTAAGGGGGGGCGGTGGGGGCGGCCCGCCCGGGTGTCACCCGCTTAGGGGAGACACCCGAGCCCGACTATAACCATCAGTTGTAGTTCTTTCTACCTATAAAAAATCGTAAATCTATGGCAGAGAGCATAACCGCCATTAATAAAATTATCTACGTAACTATGATATCGTACCACGAGCATAATAAATTGATATTTACAAAAAAACAATGTGCACACTGTCAATCGATCTGGGATTCCCCCAAAATTTAATACCCCGTTCGCGATAACCAACGCTAGTCAGGGGATTTCCTCGATATAGCGCTCGTCACTTGTATTGTGGATTGGGCCATTTCTTTTGTTTCCGACCGCATTCATTTCAATATTCTCTTACGTGAACGTGTGAACGTCTAGTGCAAAGTGTTTATTAATTATTAGATATTATACACAACATTTATTTTATAAAAACCGATTTAATATAGTCGATTCTTAAAGAAAATAAACAAGGTAAGTGAAGTATTTTTGTTATTACAGGTAATACTTACATTTTTATTTCATTTAGTATCTAATAGCAGTATCTTAGATTATTTTGAAAAACCCTTCAATTATTTTATTCTCTTTTTAATACCGTGTATTTTAAAACTATATTATTGAGCCATACTAAATGATAAATCTGTACCTACAGAAGGTATTTTAGACGGATTGCAGTAATATTTTTTTGTTTAGCCTAGGCAAGTATTACTATCTACTACAGGTATTTATTTATTAAAATAGGTTTGAAAGGCTTTGCTGGCGTAAAAATATTTTATTTATATTTCTACACGTTTTACGATATTACTTTAGGTAATAATGTTTAATTGTAAATTATATACTTATTTATTATTTACTTACTTATTATTTTCCGATCTAATAGAAATGGGATTTGTTTACAAAAACGGAATATATTAAGTTTAGATTTTTGATTGAAAGTAATTATAATCATATCATACAACTTCGCGTACGTTGATTTGGCTCCGAGATGAGTAGCTCGAGCACTCGTGGCACGGATATCACAATCAACGGTGGAGTATTTAAGTACTATTTTTCTAATAATACTTAAATATATATTTACACCCAGACGCAGGATTGTTAATTTATATAAAAATATATTTCAGAAAGCTAGTTACGTAACGTGTAGGTGTTTATTTACTGTTATAACTAGTTTTAAAATCAACGTATCACTTACTAACTAAAAATATTTTTTAGAATACCCAGAACGAAATATGCCTCGGGGAATTCATACTTCGAAAAGAGAAAGCGGGTTTCAACAGAAAAAAGCCAAAAGAGCTAAAATGGATGAAATTCAGAGCATGTCCGGTTCTCTTTTCAAATATGTCACAAAATCAGATAGCGGCCAAAGTTCAAGTAAAGTACCCGAGTCTCCTGCTGACGAAAGTTATGATTCACATCTTGCAGACTCACATTCAGATAGCAATATCGACAATACAGAATCAATGAAGGCGACCCAGGACCTTGACGGAATCAAAATAAATAATGAAAATGACGCCGTTAATGCTACTTTCGGAGATAGCATTAGCTTCGAAGAACACTTGAGAGATGTTTCACATTGGAGTTTACCGGTACCTGATAATGTTCGCATTGACATAATAAAAAAGGGCAGTGAACATTTCCAGAACAAAGAAGGACCGTTTCCCACTGTATCTCGTCATGGTTCAAAGATTAAAGGTGATTCTCGTCATCTTTCACAGGAATGGTTTTATAAACAGATGCCTAGTGGTGAAAAAATTCTACGATCATGGATGGTATTTTCTCCTATATCAAATAACCTGTACTGTTTTTGCTGTCGTTTATTTTCTGTCAGTAACATACAAACAACATTTACAACTGGATTTCAGAAGTGGTGGAAACTAAATCCTAAAGTATTGGACCATGAAACTTCATGTGAACATTTAGAAAATTTCGAAAAGTGGAAATCTTTGGAAATTAGATTAAAATCTCACACCACAATAGATGATGCAACCTTGCAATTAATGAATACGGAAAAACAGAAGTGGAAAAATCTTTTATCTAGATTATTAGATATACTTTTTTTCAACTTCCACAAGCCGTTGGGAAGTGCTTCTCAATCACAGCAAAGCATCTGTTAAAAGACTTTCGACAACGCGCTGGAGTGCTCATTATGGTGCAGTAAAAGTATTAGCTGAAAATTTTGATGGGATAATACCTGCAATTGAGGAACTATGTGACTAAAACGTAAATTTAGAAACTAGAGGTGCTGCACAAAATCTTTTGCCTGCTGTGTGCAATTTCTCATTTTTTTCTTTTTTTTTTTCTTTTGGAATGATGTGCTAATGGAAGTGAACAATGCTCAGATTGCATTACAAAGTAATGGTTTATGTGTTGATGAAATAATCATAAAACTAGAAGCACTTCGTCTATTTATTGGAGAGAAACGGTTGCATCTAGCAGAAGAGGCAATAGATTTTGCTGTACAAAAATCGTAAAAATACAACATTTCGATGGAACGACGAATTCGTCGCAAGAAACGCATGCCCGGTGAGGTTAGCATCGTCCACCGATGCTGGACTTATACTTAGAGCGGAACTTCAAAAGGACATGTTAGAATGTCTTGACAGATACAATATTGAACTCGAAACAAGAGTAAAGTCCATTAAAGACGTAGCTTCATTGTTTGAGGTTGTGCAGTCAAAGACCTTGCTTTCGGCAAACACTGAACAGTTAAAATTTGCTATATCAAAATTTACTAACCTGTACGATGAAGTATCAGAAACAGAACTCCTTTTAGAAATACCAAGACATAGAAGACATTTAAAAGCGGCTAATATTACTGTCTCTAATTGGGTGATACTGGACTTTTTGAAATTTATTGTGGAATGGGATTTTATAGAATCTCTTCTGAATCTAACGGTCGCACTAAAGTTATTTATAACTTTATGTACAGCAGTTGCTTCATGTGAGAGAAGTTTCAGCAAATTAAAATTAATTAAAAATTACTTGCGGTCTACAATGACTGAAACCAGATTAAACAATCTTGGTATTTTAACGATAGATCATGAAGCAACACAAAATATAAATTTTCAAGACGTGATTTCGGAGTTCGCTAGTGTCAAAGTTAGAAGGAAGAAATTTTAATTTTTAACAAAGTAATTTGTTTCACATAGTATTCAAATATTTGTAATAGGTACTCGTATTTTAATAAAACGTAAATGATTATAACTTTTTTTATTTTAACAGTTTCGATTGAGTTTTGGGGTGCCACCTATGCTAACTACGCCACTGCCGCGAGCACTGCTACCTTATGACATAAAAAGTTGTAGCAATTATACTTCCGAAAGCACCTAGCACAGGTTCCTCCACACAGATAACACATTTATCATATTTTCAAGAGTAACTTATCTTATAACGTGTCTATACAAGCTAATCTTGTATTTTCCGCAGTTTCACACAAATAAATATAGAATCTAAACCACTTCATAAATAATATTAGCAATTTTGTACAAAAGCGTATAGCTATTTCACTTATTACACGGTAACTATTTGGTGTGCTCTTAGGAATGGCCTAATTATTTTTTTAAGGAAAAGCTCAAGTCATTACGTTATACTCATAACAGTGATGACGTCATCATAAAAATAAAGTTGGCTATTTTCATACACATAAAAAAGCATTAAATAAGCCATAAAATAGTATAATATTCAAATTAGTGTCGCAAAATTCTTCATAGTATCCAAAATGAGAATGAAAAAGAAAGTGTAAAATAATTAATAATGCCCATTCCATCTTGTTGATATTATCTCATGTGTAGCAGCCACAAAGACAAAATCGCGCAAGCCTTGATGTCAAACGTCTAATGTAAGTTAGTAATTACTATAGCCACGGGTAACACTGCGCTGCGCCGCGCAATTGCGCCAACTTAGTTTACTACGTCAGGTGTGTTAACACACTTATTCCAGATGGCTGGTGCATAGCGCACTTCAGCGCAGTGAGCCGGCTAAGGGACAGCGTCGCACCCCGCCGCTAGCATTGTCGGTCAGCTGACTTATTCATTTCTCTAACTCTCTTGCCTCGCGCTATACTATTTTGTTGCGTCATGGCGCAAATTTGAGTTATCTCAATGCTCCGGCGCAGTAAGCTGCGCTTGAGTTATTGAGTTGGAGAAAGGAATTTTGCTGTGTTACCCATGGCTAAATCACTAACTCATTGGTCGGTTTGGTTCCCCTCCCGAAACCCGCATATATTATTGAGGGTCGCACTTACAGCGGTCCGGCTACATAACTAAGAGTAATATCATATTCTTTAGGATAAGCGTCACCCAGATTTTAAATCACTTATATAAACATTTCAATATTTATGAATATGGCATTCATATAGGTAATCATATTTCATTTCATGACTGATACAATAAAATTGTTACTATAAACTTACTGGCTGGATATAAAAAGATAAATTAATTATTTACAGTAAAATTAAAATATATTATGTTATTATATCAACTAATGTCTAAAGTTTTTGGCGGGATGATAATGTTCCTTAAGATATTTGGCCCTGAAATTTGGCGGAATTTTACGTCATGCAGTTTGGTTATTGCATAGTTAGATTGTAAATAATACTTATGAAGATGCATTTTAAGTGGCAACAAAAACTACCTGAACAATTTTAACAAGGGAACCGCCATCTTGTTAAAACTATTTTAGAAGATTACAAAGAAAAAGAAAATTTATTCATGCGACGTGGCCAGATCTGTGGATTGATACAATGGCCGTTAATAAATAGAAGAAAAAGAAGTACTATTTATTATTACCATATAATAACACAAAATAAATATTTATTGATTAGAACTTATAATTCATGCCTAGGGCTATATATTTGTCTATACTTATTCAATTCGTTATAATTATCATTCATTAAAAAATAACAACTTACATGTCCAAGTAATACATAAAAAAATCAAGCCGCTGACGATACAGGAATTTTCCGTTAACATTTTCCTCGGCCCGATCGCAGTCTGACTGTACAAAATGAACGTTGTGAAATGAGATTTTTAATTGATTTTTTACAGGTATCGGAGTAATAGATTAATTAACTCCAAGCGATCTAATCTCGGAACCCACTATCATTTTATTAATAACCACACAAAGCTGATTATGCAAGCACACTAACTTACAATCAATGAAAAAGATGGTTAACAATGTTGGTGTAAAATATACATACTAAAGACAATAATTACTCAACGTCATACTGAAACTACGTTCTAATTAATGATTGTAGCTTAGTATTTTTTTTTAATTACACTAATTTTATTTATAAATTTTCGAAACTCCATTTAATTGGTTTAAAATATAACTAGCGGTGTACCCGCGGATCCGTACGCGATTTTTACTAAACAAAAGCTATAGATATCCCGTAATTTTATTTTTACTCATATTGTTGACAATTCATATGCCATATCAATTGACGAACGGCGTGTAATTCCCTTGTAATTTTTTTATTAAAATCGGCTGAAAATAGTTGTCCTATAGTATGATTTCTACTGTATTATTGACGATACTTAAAGCCTCTCAATTATATTATGGTTTGATGTATGCTTCCCGTTACAAAATTTCATCAGAATTGGTTGAGAATTGATGAAAATTAAATATATTGAACTTCATTTTTTTTGTATTTTATGAAGTAATATTGACAATTCTATTAACCCATCAATGATTACTTATACTTGTACAAATTTCATCAAAATTGGCCTAGAATTAACAAAAATAGATTTTTTGGTAATTATTTTTTGGAAATTATTTTTTAACGATTTTTATAAGTAACATTGAAATTTATCAATTGACCGATGACATAAGCATCCCGTGTACAAATTTTTATTAGAATCGAAATTCAAGCCAAGTCATTTTTGAGTTAAATCAGGACATACAGACAATTTTTTTTTAATGGTATAATCGTGATCACTGTCTTTCATATAGTGGCGCACAAGTTTCTGTGCCGTTTTGGAGTAAATAGGGAACACTGATCCGATCGCTACCAAACTCTACAGGATTACCTGCTGGGCTATTATGAAGGTTGTCTGAAAATTTAGACAAAATCGCTCCCGCTATTTTGGAGTTCATGGGAAGTCCTTAGGGAACATATATACAGACATCGATTATTATATCTATAAACGATTATATAATTTATATATTATGTAATATCACACATAAAAATAATTTCAACTGACTCTATGGCAGGTGACATCATACGATCACTCTCAGTACAGTGGCGGCGGTGCTCCTATAAAGCGCAGGAACCTGTATGATGGAGGGCCCCGCCTCAGCCCTCCGAGCGCAACCTCTGCTGGCGCCAGAGGAATTTCCCGCGCTTCCAGTCCCTCGCCAGATCCCGGCCGCCGCCGGCTCTCCCGCGCCTTTACGCGGTCAATAACAACCCGTGCGTTCGGCTCCAAACGCATGGGGGCCCCGGCGCCCTAATCCACAGCCTCGTATGGCGATGGATAATTCCGCGCCCCGCGCTCCCTCTCACGTTGCGAGCAATGATCTCATGATCCTGCTCCTTCGTGAGCATGGTATTCAGGAGGTCATTGACTACAATGACCACCTAGAGCGTTACGGTCTCGTCAAGACCGTATGCGCTTTCCCCGCCTTGTTGAGACGTTACACCGTCTCGACAGCTAAACACATGACCACCCGGCATAAACGCCGGCCGCGCAAAAAGTTTTATTTACTCGTATGTACAATAAACTCTATCGATTCGTCTCTCCAAATAGAGCGTGACAGCGCCCACGCCCGCGTAACCACCGTTCTCTCCGCAGAGGACGGGCGGTCAAATTCGCTCCCGCACACTCCATACGTTCACCCTCTTCAGCGGGTGACCCAAGCCTAGGTCCGTTTCCTCGGCGCGAAGCCCTTGGGTCAGGTAACCGCCCGCGCGATACAAGTGACACTATACGTGCAGCACTTAGTTACCCACATACAACATTATACACGTATGGACATACACACGTGCACACCACACAGGTACATAGGTTCTGTGAGGGACCTTTTTTTTTTCTTTTTTTACGCTAGTTAGCGCTAGTTAGTGTAGAAAACATTTCCGATTACTGAATACACATACGCATGGTTCCTTCCTTCCTCCCAGGAGGAAGGGAACGTGCCTATGGGTATAATTTAGTTAGCTCGAATCGTAGGTGTAGGGATTCGATTAGATCGCGACTTATTTGTAACGCGTCGACCGCCCGAGCCGAGGTCCGGCCACTTTGGCACCCTTGTGCGAGTCGTCCTAACAACTTTCGCGGCTGAGTGCCCTCCGCGCTAGCCCCCAAGTCCGGTGAAGCTGTAAAAGCCGCAGCGGCTTTAGGGCCCCTAAGGCTAACAGTGTAGTCAGTTCTAAAAAAAAAAAATAATAATAATAAAAAAAATAAAAAATAACAGCATACCGGCTGTATAACTGTATTTATTTCATAAAATTACTTACTGTAAATAAGTTTCTTTTAGCAATAAAAACGCCTTCAACATCAATTATACACAGCTTGTACAAGCGAGAACGTTTATTATAGAGGTAAAGGTTATTGTCTACTTGAATGTGTCATGTATTATTCCAGATGCATATAAATAAAAAACTACAATGCGATGCATCTGTATAAATATAAGGTTGAACAAATAACTATACATAATATATAATACCATCACGCCTATAACCCCGAAGGGTTAGGCAGAGGTGTGGTAAAAAGAGCACCCTTCTTAGAACTACATAACTAGTAATAATTTTTTTTGACAACTCAAAATCCAAGTTTCCGATTTTTATACTTGTAATCGACTTCCCGAATGCACAATAACATAACTATATTACGCAAAATGCCACCAATATTGCATAAAATAGGGTCAAGAAACTTAAGTTAATTAAAGTGAAAATCATAACATAGCAACTCAAGATCCCGCCAACAAAAACAGAACTATTTAGTATAGGTATTCAAAGAAAAAACCAGTTTAAAGTCTTTAAATCAGTCAGAAACAAACAAGGGCACAACGCTCCTATGGAACGCTTCAAGCTGGCATCAAACAATGCCAAGTTAACTCCAATTACAGCAAACTCTAAACGAGACCCGAGTGGGTAAAACTTCATTTCCTTACTTATAGAAAGTCAAGTATTCCTTCTGATGTTTATGACATAAATGAGAGGCGATACACAAAACAATATTACATTTATAATCGACTTCAAAAAAAGGAGGTTACTGGATTGAAATGAAGGTACATATATGTATATATTTTTTTCTATGGATGTTCAACCATAAGGTCTTTGATAATAAACTTCGACGATTATTTTTTGCTGGATAGTGGATACCTAAAGAGTGGTCCCATTTTAATTTCATTTATATTGGATTTTCAACTTCGAAGATACACCAGGGAACTCTCCAAAATCAATGAAGTTGGTTTCCTTTTTTGTTAAAAATTGTCTTGTTTTATTTAATTTATACTTCTTTTTTATCGTTGTAGGCTTAGGCGTAGTGACCATTATATCACCTGATCTTATATGATTATGAGGCCCAAGATAGTAGCACGCTAAGCTTAATGGAAGATTGGCTCTCAAGTGCAGCTGCCGGAACACACCTATTGGTGTTTGACGACAGACTTTCCACTTGAGCGTGGTAGCTAACCAGGCCGGCATTAGTAAAAGCCCTACCACCATGCTATGGTTTCATCACGATGTTTTCCTTCACCGAAAGCTCTGGCTAATTGCAGGCATTCGAACTCACGTCGACCGACGCGCAGAGTCCCTACACGCTACCAACTGAGTCATCATTGCTTTTTCAGGAACGTTATTAAAAATGTTTGGAGATATTTTTTTATGCGCACATTGTAACAAATAGTCTACACTATGAAGTTGCTCGTGAAGCCTCTTGTTTCATTGCGAAGATATGCGTCATAACTTCTGACGTAAGTACAAAAGTATACGCATTTACTTTTTTTATCGCAACACGACAAAGTAACGGGTATTTACCTGATGACAAGCGTAATGCATTCCAAAACCAACGGCAACTACCGCGAGATCATCGTCCATCTTCAGTCGTCACTGTCATGACGGCCTGTAAAAATGCCTCTTCACGTTATGTTTAAAGAAATCCAAGTTAATAAGAAAGAGGGAATACATTGGCCGGGTAACAGTTCCACAGCTTCACAGTACGGCAATAATATGACTTTGTTCGCACCGAGAGGAAGGTTACCGTAAATTTGTGGTACCGAAACCCACTGCATGTGTTTTTGGAAAGGAAATTTCAATGTAAAAACCAATATTTCTACTATTCATTACTGAAAATAATATATCATGTTTGATAAATTGATAGCAAAGAATGTTTACTTTAGATGCTGAATTTGATGACATTTTTGTTATTGTAAATACATATATTATAATTCGATTTTATTAATAATGTTTTCTTTTTCGCTCTTTTATCCAGATTGTTCTGTTTTTCAGAATATTATCATACGATCTATTTTATCAGCTGATCTCTCCGCTTTAGACCTTTAAGGCACACGTCAAAGTAACGACGTCCTTAATGAACTCTCCCTGTAAACTGGTAGAAAAGTTCCGAACTAGTCCAGTGAAGTTTGGGCATTAACATTCTTTGAATATTTATTAAGAATTGCGAAAGTGCTCATTTGATTTGTCAAAGAATTTTTTCTTTATATTATTATTGTACGCGAATCGCGACCATGATCATAGATTAAGTAATGTTTTTGATATTCTACTTTAGTGCATTCACGACAGCCTATACACTCTACACGACATTACGATTCCGCACATTCACCGCGTCCACCCTTCCGCAGCGATTCAAGCCTAGGTCCGATCCTCCCTTGGGCCCATTGTTTGCAATAATGCATATACGCTTGTTTGTTCCTTCATCCCGGACGGAAGAAATATTTACATATGTATAGTTAGTTAGATCGAATTTTCTATGGATAGAGAATTAGCCAGATCGCGAGTTAATTGTATCTCCTTAGATACAAGGCTCAGGCCTTCATCAGGCCAAGCCGAGGTTCGGCCGCTTTGGCATCATTAAGCGCTAGTTGCCAAGCTTATTCGACTGGGTGCCTTTAGCGCTCGGCCCCAAACCCGGTGAAACTGCAAAAGCCTTCTGAGGCTTAAGGGCCCTTACGGCTAACAGTGTACTCAGATCGAAACAAAACGATATAGTTAGTCTATCATTAACAAGTTCAACTTACATCATACTTTACTGCATTCCTGTACATTTATCAAACAATAGGAACATAAAACTATGTTACATAACCATGTAAGAAACATTTTTTAATACACTTAGAAAACAATTTTCACATAAAAATACGTACATACATACACGCATATACTTAAGATAATACATATAAACATACATGTATACTAGACGCATAGTTATATTGAATGGATAGTTTGCTTATTACATCTATCACGATATTTTAAAATAAATATATAACCATAAGATTTGTCGCCTTTGTGTAAATATGTACCTACTACATATTTAATAAAGTCCAGCCAATCTCGAAATTAATATCACCTGCTGATAATACTTAAGATTTTTTAAATCTATATATTAATATGTAAAGCAAAAGCTTTCGGTACCTTTTTAAGCGTATTGTGTGCACGGAAAACTGTGAGATTTGGCATGGAAGGAGTCAGAAAGCTAAAATGTATCTATAATATATGTTACTAACATATTAAATAAAATAAATTAATACTGCGAACCCTAACCCGAACAGTGCCTTTGAACTTAGACCCCCCCAAAATATTGACATTGTCAAACAACGAAAAGTAACAGCAAGTGATGTAGATAATACTCATTATTTAAGTTCATGAATACTGCAAATATCAAACAGAAAATAGTCTATGATCAAAAAGTCGCTGGTCGAATTTCGAGCTTAGGGCGTTCGCTAGTTATAATAATTCGTCGACCATCGCTCTCGGTGGTCTACAATCTATTGGCATGGCGACCGGCATAGTCATAGTGATAAACCATCAATAAATAATTGATGTATACAATTTAATTTAATGCCAGTAAATATATCTCAACTTTCTCTTCAAAAATTGACGTGAATTTAAACGGTTACTACATAGTATGTAACACGACCGTACCATGAATCCTTTATGAATTGCAAAGCGAACGAATGAACTTTGGAAAGTAATCAGAACAAAACTAATTTCAGAGTCTCCGTTGGTTGTCGCCTCAACAGAGTTGTAATGTTTGTCTAGTAAACTTTATCGCGTGATAATTAAGAGTGATCAAATTCCAAAAGTGTTCTGTGACTCCTGAGAACTCAGACCGGGATTTAGAATATGACAATTTCTTATATTCTATCCTACCTTGTAACTGTTATTTGTAGACATTATGCTTATGAAACCTGGCAACTTTGAAGATTTGTTACAAGTTTCATATTACAGAATCAGGGCGACCGAGCTGCGCTTGGTGTCTTACAAATTAGGAAAAAAGCACCTATCTATGTAAACTTAGAATGTAAAGCCTCGCCTCGCCTCGTGGCACAGCGGTAGTAAACGCTACTATTGATCCGAGAGGTTGCGGGTTCGACCACCGCCCATGACTGACTTTTGTGTGATGAGCATAAATGTCAGTTGTGTGTCTGGGTGTTAAATATCTATAAATGAATGTATATCAGCCGTTTAGTTACCATATTATAAGCTTTGCTTAGTTTGGAATTAAATAGCCGTGTGTGAAATTGTGTCCTTAAATATTTTATTTTTTTAAAGCATTATATAAATACAGAATTTCATCTAAATCATTGGAGCCGTTTCAGAGAAACCAATTACATGTAAAATATATTTATGTAAATACATAAAAACGGTAAATGCATTATGTAATGATTCTTATAGGCTCTCAATTATGGTATGAGGTATGGCTTCCTGTCTACAAAATTTGATCAGAATCGGTTCAGAATTAATGAAAATTAAATTTTTTGAACTTCTTTTTTTGTATTTCGATAAGTAATATTAACAATTGTTATAGCACATTAATTATTTAATTAAGTACTTATACTTCCCCAGTATAAAATTTCATCAAATCGGTTTAGAATTAACGAAAAAGATATTTTTTTATAATTTTGTATAGGTAATATTGAAATTTCTTATACGCTATCAATTGACCAATAAACATTTAGACGCATCCAGTGTATAAAATTTCATAAGAATCGATCAAGCCGTTTTATAATTTAAATCTGGGCAAACAGAGAGACAGCAGAGAAATATTTTTTTAAAGGCCTTTTCGTGATCAGTATCGT